>JAQPZY010001663.1:6222500-7422500 GCA_029931535.1 Margaritifera margaritifera
TATATATATATATATATATATATATATATATATATATATATATAAACGCACAGAAAGCAACCTGGACTTTTCATAGACCAGGGAGAACTGGTAACTTTTTTGTTATAATTAGTGAATAAGTATGCATATTGAAACATATTTTAGATAATGAGATATATAAAACATAACAATAAAAAAAACCTGACAATTAAAAATTGTATCATATCCCACGGTTGAATATATCACTCGGTTAAAAAGATAATTTGGACAAACTAAATGAGCTAGTAGGTGAGGGGGGTACACCTCAGATCTTTTACTTTGCTGTAAAAAAAAATACACAAACTTGTCAGAAATAGAAATCAGCACCTAAGTCTTTATCACGATACGACTTCATATAAATCCATCATTTTACATATGTCTTTTAAAAGAAAATTTCACTAGCGACTTTTCCTTTCTGTAATTACAAAGAACAATTGCTAATCATGACTGAATTATCAGAGATGAACTGCATGCTTCGCTTATTTTTTGTTTTCTACAAGTATTATTTTAAGCAAATGAAAACTTTTATGATATACTGTTTCAAGAAAAAACATAATGACAGTATAACTACACCTTGCATCTATGGAACAATGAAAGGCGTTGTCTTTTACACTTAGATACACAACTTAATAATGCAATTTAGAACTGTGAAAGGTACGGAAGCCCGTTAGCGCCAGGACAAAAAATTTTTTCGTTTTTATTAGATAGTATTGCGTTATTACGATAACATTGCGTTATTACGAGATAGCATACTATACATACGCAATACTATCTCGTAAAAACGCAAATTTTATTTTTTTTGTCCTGGCGCTAACGGGCTTCCGTAGAAAGGTCCTAATGTAGGCAATGTCTTTTTTTTTCACACTCTCCTGTACAAAGTCACTCATGACAAGTCCAGAGGAATCATCCTATAAACTCCTATTTATTTATTTTGACTAAGTAATTCGATTTAAATAAACAGTGTATAATAATTCAATATTTTCCTTTTAATTGTTCATACGCCACCGCATTTAAAGAAACTTTCGTAACAATGCTCTACAGTGAAACTTGGGAAGATCTGAATGGTTACATTGCAGGACGAGTAGTAGTAGTAGTAACAGTAGTAGTAATTATTGTTGCTGTTGTTGTTGTATATTTTCATCATCATCATTAGAATATGGATGCTGATCGTGATGTTTAAGTCGGAAATAACAACCGAGTTTTTCTTATATCCTGATCTTCTGTTTTTTATTGTTCTTCATGGAACAAATAAGGTCCTTTTGTTGTGGCCTCTTGTAGAGTTCATGCCAATAAAAATTTTGGTTAAAAAGCACAAGCATTAGTTTTAATGTAAGTGGAAAGGAAAAAGTGAATGTAATCTAATAAACAAATAAAAAATAACGGTATCTTCATTTTTTTACATATTGTTTGAAACTGGAGATTTGTACAGTATGTGGTCACGGTCAAATTGTTTAGTTTAGGTTTGATGGGAATTGAACCTTGAAAGGCAACTTTAATTTGAATTGACATTAAAATAAATAGTGCCAAGATTTGACATTAAAATAAATAGTGCCAAGATTTGACATTAAAATAAATAGTGCGAAGAGCAAATCATTTCTATACAAACATTCTGTTCTATGTTTTTCCCCTTGAATTTAATTAACCTTCAACACTATAGATTTCTAGAATCACTCACACAATGATCGTCGGGATCTATTTTAAAACTTACATTTTCTGCGTTGCACAAAATGACAATATGTTAATTAACGATTCATCTTCCTCGCTGTATTGTATTTACTTTTACTCCGGATGTTTGGCATGGCTTCTGGTGTTGTGCGTTAAATGCGGGGATGCTGAAGGTAAGCAGATATTGGAGCTCGTACAATATTTTTTGACGATTCCTTCAACATTATTTGTGTATAAATGACAATGGCACATGAATTTCTAAGGCTGAACAGTTTCATGTAACGTAAAATGTAATAATTAACTGGGGTTATTTTTAGCTCCCAATACGTTGTTCGGTTTTTATATTAACAAATTTTACAGTTAAATTAAATCTTATACGTCTATGCAATAAATGTGTATACAATGTAGTTAATCTCTTTCAATATCATGCTTACTTCATGACATTTAATGCTACTTCTTTTCCCTTTTCATTCATTTTTTAATACCTGATATGAGATGTGGGTATACAGTCTAGTTAGCTCAGCGTTTTTGTAAGTCTCTGGTTTGATCCCACTTGTGTGTCTGGTTTGGTATACACTTCTTCCTTCAAAATTACAGTTAACGTCGATCGATCGAGAGAATGTTTTTAAATTTAAAAATATAAACCACTGTCGTTTGAAGTATTGTGTGGGCGCAGATTTAAAGGATTAAATCTGGGGCCCAAAGGTTTTACTTCCCAAATTAACTACGCAACGTTGTATCATACTGTTTATTACATTCTTTAAACTGGACATGTTATAGAGTCTAATTCAAGTTTAGTTGAATCTTTTTAGTCTGCTTGTTCATTTGTACCCTATAGCTGATTACACACGCCAGATTTCCTATGCATGCTTATAATCTATTTGCCAGTTGTGGTTTAGGCATGAAATATACAGTGGCACGCCCAAAGTAAAGATCAAGGTCCTAATTTGGCCGGTCCATCTGTTCATTCGATACTGAATATATATTAAAAAGCTTCAAAGTTTTCACAGTCACAGATCTGGTCATGGTCATGATTTGGTATATGATGGTATGCGGACATCGACAATCACAAATTTTCCAGGACATGAGTATGTTATGATTCAAATCAAGCCTTATTAGTTTGTCCGTCCCGTATATTCGTTGGTCTACCGGTAAAAGCTAATAAAATGTTCAAGAGCAAACTTCTCAAACTTAGCGCCAAATAATCATTAAATTTAGCATGTGATTGTGATATTATATTTCCTAACATTGGTTTAAAATTGAGGCAAATCAGCCTTTTGTTCTATATTTGCAGTCGTTTCTGTTTCTGTAAAAGAGTGGGCACGTTTTCAAACCCCAAAGGATCAATGTCACCCGACTGTTCACAATTGGGCTTGAATTTATTTTCTTCCCGTCCAGATATAATTTAAAAGTCTGATTTCCACATGCCTAACTTGCTAATTTATCCAGCAAATATTAAATAATGCTGGTTTTATGTCATTGGCTGCAACGGGAGATGTCAGTAACTCAGGAATCCTGTGAGTTGGAACTGCCAAGTTTATTTTCGAACTTAAAGGAAGGTATTCACCTCTTTCACTCTCATCAAAACTAATTTGTCCCTGGTGTTTGGTGCCACCCATAAATCTGAGAAATGTCCCTTGTGTTTGGGGCCACCCATAAATCTGAGAAATTTTCCATGAGATATATTATAACCGAGTCTCCAGTCATAACGCATAGAAACTGTTGAGTCATTATTGTACTATTTCATTGCCTCTAAAAAAGAGTAAAAAGGCGATATTATTAATCGGAAGCGCGTCCCTATTCAGCATATCATACAACTTCTTCCATTACTCCAGCTTTTCTGTGCATTTTTCGAGTGTCAATAACTTTAGGTAAAAGACTCCTAATTTTCTTCCAGATCATCGGCTTCAGTATTTATATCTGATTCATCCTCCAAAATAGTAAAATCTGAGTCATTCATTCATCCTCGTCGTTGCAGCTCGTGCTTGTTTGTAACACTTTTGGAGAGTCAGAGAGATTGAACCTATTCACCAAGGGACTAAAGAGTACAACCGAATCTGACACATCATCACTGGAGTCAATGTTATTGATATAGCAATGTTATCACAATCACAGCATTTCACTTATATGTTTTATTGTTTGTTTTGTTTTGTTTTTTCTCTCTTTAATATTTTGTGGAAGGACTGTAAAATGATGTGTCCTATAAATAAATTTTCCATTTATATTGTCAAGTTCTAAACTTCTCACTTTAAGGACTCATTCGTCATGTACTTCTACTGAATATTGTATAATCTCTATGAAGGAATGTTTACGAACATTACACTTGTTATGTATGATGTTTATAAAATTTTATAAATATTTTAGGAAATTATAAATGTTTCTTGACTTTAATATTTGCTTAACCAGTATTGTTAAGTATAATGTTGACATATTTAGCTATTGTGCTTAAGTTGTTTACTTAATATTTGAGTTCAAGGACGGTTTTGGTAAACAAGTTGTTGATTCAATTTGAGGTCAAGGTTGATTTTGTTTACAGATAAAACCAGAATTTCCTTTAGAGTTATATGTAAAAAGTCACATACACCATAATATTCTAGAACAGTTTGTCATGTGACTTGTCTTATATTTATACAGCATTTGGTAAACAAGATTCCATACCAATTTGAAATCTTGTGTTGAAAACATTCTTGTTTTTTTATGATCAGTCGTTTTGATCATCAGATTGTTTGGAATTACAGTTGTTCTGTAATCCTGTAACCTCGTAGTACCTTAATGCTCTATTGCTGTATACATAATTCGAAAAGAATCATTTATTGGAACAGTCGTTGGGCTTACCCAAAGTGCTTACATCAACCTTTGGATTTAAATATATGACTTTTGGATACTTGTGGACATTCCTCATAGATGATTTGGATTACATTATTGGGGTACACCAGGACACTCCAGACTACCATTCATTCGGAACATTCATTCACTCGGAAGATTCGTTCATTCGGAACATTCATTCACTCGGAACATTCTATATTTAGGACTTGTGATTAGGACACTAAGGATTATTGGATTATTTGGATTTTAATTCACATTACTGTAAGTGTCTTTTGAATTTTCACTTCATTGTCTAGAAATAAATTGTTTTTTGATTTTAATGACATTGTTGGTTTCACTTTCTTTCTGTTACATTTATTTAGACCATAGTAACACACTAATAACAAAGAAACTGATCTGTGTTGATGTACATGGGTTATGTTCACTTGATAATCTGTTGGGGAAAAAAATATAAAAAAACCAATTTAAATACTGACTTTATTTTAATCATAAATCATAAATTAAAACAATAAGTTACGGTGAATTTCTTTTGACCTAGTAGAGTAGTACCTTTTAAAACGTCTAGACATACACTGTTTGAAGATAATCTATAAATTATGATTGCACGAAAATTTATAGTAGGAAATAAAGAACTCCTGCATGTCGTAAGAAAAGATCAACGGAGGCAACCTGTTTACCGTGAGATGAATCATGTGATGATGTTTAGAAAGAGTGCGGTTTGTAAGGGAAAGATTTTACTTTGTATTTTGGGATTTTACCCTCTTTTGCCTTTATCTTCGTTTGCTGTGTCTTTTGGTGAGTTTCTGCAGCATCTGCATACATACATACTTACATACATACATACATACATACATACATACATGCATACATACATACATACATACATACATACATACATACATACATACATACATACATACATACATACATACATACATACATACATACATACATACATACATACATACATACATACATACATACATACATACATACTTCTTTTTTCTTTTTTGTGATTAATTGCACTGGAATAAACAACAAGTTCAAACCAATATTAAAGACGTGAAAAATCTGATGAGTTTTATGACATTAAACTGTCAAGGAATGGAGAGGTTTTATTTTATTACCATATGATTTTCTGAACGAATGGGTTGAATTGATGCATTGGGTAAGATATTATTGCCACTATAAGAGTGACCCCTTAACAACCCACCATGAACGGACAATATGGCTTCATTTCTTCAATCATTTAAAAAATAATCGCGTTATGTTAAGATCAAATAAAATATTTTCTTTTAAATCGCTCTGGTTTAACGAAGGGAACCTGGAGATTTACATTCATAAAGTATTACTCACACAAGTGGAATTTACACATTTATCGAGAGAGAGAGAGAGAGAGAGAGAGAGAGAGAGAGAGAGAGAGAGAGAGAGAGAGAGAGAGAGAGAGAGTGGGCGAGATAGATTGTGTGTGTCTTTATAATTATATGTAAAGATAATCCCAATTGTATCTCAATATAAGATATATGTGTCTGATTAAATGTGTTTGTAATATTCATTTTATTGGTCCTTACAATAGGGATTATATATATATATATATATATATATATATATATATATATATATATATGTGTGTGTGTGTGTGTGTGTGTGTGTGTGTGTGTGTGTGTGTGTGTGTGTGTGTGTGTGTGTGTGTGTGTAATGACAATAAATCTGGTTACGGTGCAGGTACGAATTGTAGCCAAACATTTCGAGCTAGACAAGCTCTTTGTCAGGGAGAAAAAGGTCACTTACCAAGAAACAATAAACACTTAGCACACAAAAGTTATGAGTGTGGGGGAGGAGGAATATTTACATTATTTACATTATGTTACAAAGAAAGTGCCCCTATGAAATGGAAGGAAAAGAAGAGGAAAAAGGAATAGACGAAATCTGTATGTTTGTGTGTGTGTGTGTGTGTATATATATATATATATATATATATATATATATATATATATATATATATATATATGTGTGTGTGTGTGTGTGTGTATGTGTGTGTGTGTGTGTGCGCGCGCGCGCACGCATGTTTCTTATAATATAAGTGTGTACATAAAATGCAACAGTTCAACGGCATGCGCGTTTGTATTCATTATCAGCAACGGGACAATCGGTACTTTGAGAAACGGTGTAAGGGATATAACTCGTTTGCAATATTATCTATTGGCTTCGTACACTAGTAGTTTTCTTTCTTTGCAAATTTTTGTGAAGTATTAAAAAAAATACTTTTTTCACGATCGACAAAAGTAAGCAGTGACTTGATGTCAATAATTCAGTTACTGGTCGTACTTTTTAATGCTATTATTGACTAAACCATTAAAAAGTGCCTCAGGAGCATACTATATGTAACAGTAAAAAAAAAATCTCTTTAACATTTATTCTATGAACTCATTTATAGAAACGCCAACAAGGTCTACGTATTCATAGCCTAGGAGTGGTTTTGTTTTTATCGGGCAAACGGCACGTCATTCTGTAATGAGAAAGATTAAAGTGACAAAGTGACATGTGCGTTCTCCTATCTTTACTTGTTCACCATTCCACATGAAAACTGGCCAAACAAAGTCGATCGGCCATGTAACAGAATTATGTTTATAATTCAACTAATAAATTTGTTTGTATGTATTTGTTTGAAAATAACCCAATCTGCCATTATTCTTCATACAGAAACCTTTAAAAGACTGACCAAAGATATCCAAATGACAAAATTAATTGATGGATAAAAATAGCATATATATCAAATCGTCATTCGTTCCCGTCTAACTAACATTCTTTCAGCAGATTTGGTGTTCTATTGTTCGATAGGGAAAATTGTAATGAGTAATTTGATATTTTATATATAAAATTTAAATGTGAAAGTCTATTATATACATAGTATTTGGCATTTACCATATGAATATTTTAAGAAAAGTGTATTACGTATTATTTGACATTACCACATATCTAAGTTTCAGAAAAAAAAGTTATATGAGGACCCTTTCCCCAGTATGTGTATTCTTATGGACGCTGTAACTCCAAATCTATCCCCCTCCACTCTTCTGCAGAATTCAGAGAGAGAGAGAGAGAGAGAGAGAGAGAGAGAGAGAGAGAGAGAGAGAGAGAGAGAGAGAGAGAGAGAGAGAGAGATTTAAATAAGTGTTAGAAAACAGCAACCATGAGATTCCCGTTTTCTGTCCACAAAAAATAGATTTGCTATTGATGAAAATGCTAGAAGACAAACCATTGTTGCTCCCTACGACCTTGGGTAGAGTTTCATCTGATGACAATACATTTCAATGATGCAGGTGACCGTGACATGAAAAGGAGCGTCGCACGAAAAACTTTACCCTTGGGCGGTGAGTGTCACAGGTCATTTAGCTATTTTAATATTCAATCCTCCCTTTTTTACCTTGAAATATGAGCCCCATGTTACCTTTGTCTTCCATACACGCGCTTGGCCGAATGAATAAAAAAGCGCTTCATCAAAATAGGCGATGAATCTTTTCTAGAAAAGAACATTAAACACGTCACACGACTATACGAAGTACGAATAATTTCCTCCGGTATTTGTATTGTTTTGTTTGATTCTTTATATTCACGCTCATCGTAGAAATGGCGATATATAGCATATCTGACCGGATGTCTGAATGACCTTGACCAAAGGGGAGACAAGATACAGTTTGTCGTATAGCACTGCATAACCAACCTCACTTATGTTTAGAAATATATATATATATATATATATATATATATATATATATATATATATATATATATATATATATATATATATATATATATATATATATATCACCACAAAGAAATTTCTTTCTCGATTTCAAAATTAATAAACGAGAAGTTAAGGCATTAGTTGACCGCAGCTATGAGTGGTTCATCGGCAAAAAATCGTCGCCTGCTGCTCGATCAACAGAACATATTGGATTTCCTTCTTGGTGATATCAACTTCAACACAAATTTTCAAGATATGTATTACGAAGGAAAATCGTTATTATTTTTTAATCATATTATTTTTGCATGTGGTCAGAAAACCGTATGTAATATGGCACTGATTTGCACTACAAATATGACAGTTGCATCAGTATGTATGTATGTATGTATGTATGTATGTATGTATGTATGTATGTATGTATGTATGTATGTATGTATTGCTATGTCAGTCTCACAATTGTATCATACTCAAATTGTTTTATTATTAATATTTATAATACTTGTACATGAACCTTGTTTCAATTCATTACACTGTCTTGAGATGTGTATTTGTATCAGAGAAAAAGGTGTGTGATCAAAGGACAGTTGTGTACTCTTCCAAAGAAAATATTTTCATATTCAATAAAGTTGTAAAACAACATGGAGAAACCATGAAAATGTGATAATTCTTTTAACTTATAATTAAAGTCTTTATACTGTTTACTCTTGAGATGGATTGAATGTAGCAGTGGCTGCCTTGATAAAAGATGCAATTTACAAGTGCAGGCGACCCTTGCCGCGCCACTGTTAAGTATAGAGCGTTTCAGAGCCAACAGAACTTTTATATAGGTGGAATTAAAATCAGAAACATTAAAATTGATGTCGTGGACCATTTGTTGCATTGTGTTCCGAAAAACAGGAAAAATATAATCTATTAATATTATATGAAGCAAAAGGCCACAAAATTATAACAGTAAAATGAATCAGTGATAAACTTTAAAGTGAAAAATATTTAAAGGACCGAATTCAACCTGGTAAAGTAAGGGATATTTAAAGGAGCAAATTCGTCTTTTCTTAAGCAGTAATAACCACAGTTTCAATTCTAAAGTTTAAAAAAAAAATTTCTTTAATTTATATGTTTTAAAATCTTCTAGAAACTTAAATCATCAGTTTAAACAACAATACAAAATGCGACATATCTCTAAAAAAAAAACAACGTGTTCTTTGTATGATTATTATAAAGTTTCACCAAAATAATGCTGAATATGCCAACCCCACCGTTTTTATATCTAAAATTTCAAGATAGATATGTTAATAGAAATAGGTCCTGCTTAACGGAATGATGACCATTGGAGAATTTTACGGTGCATATATTTTTGTCTGTTATGGCTATTGCGAAATCTATTCAAGCTCTTTTTCATCGCTGTACGGTTACACTGGATACGTCTTCATCCACAAGTAATGCAGACGCATAATGTGAAAGTTGAAGCGAATGTTTCTTTTCAGATTTAGACATAGGTATTTGTCCTGTTCTGCTATCATTCGGCCCCCGGATAGAACCATTTGGACAAAAAATAAGTGGACATATGGGGGAAAGGGGGAAAAAGAATTTGGGGTCTGAGGTAAAACTGAGTTCGTGCAATTTTTGATTTGATGTGACTGACCATTTCTTTTCATAATTATGAGAGGTTCCATGTGCAATCTTTGGTGCTTGATTATGTATACTTAACCTTAATGGTTTTATCACTTATTATCGTGACATATACGTAAAGTCAGGGCGTGCTACACCTGCTACCGTAAGTAACAGGAGACGGTACTACCTGTGACTATTGACCCAGAGTGGACAGCTACACCTGTCTCCCTCTGGATAGTCTTGTATGGCACATCAGGCAATTAAGCAGATATGCTCCTCCTCCCGGCTGTGAAGGCAGATGGCAAGAAGCTGTGTGGGCATCAGCGGACCCGTAGGACCTGATGGCCATCCACTGCATCCGGACTTGTCTCCAGACAGCTCGACATTGTTGTGCCACTGAATTCAGACAGGTCTGGATGAGAGAGTGAGGGTGACTCTGCGCAACTTTCCCTCACTTAAATCCAACTCACGCGCAAGTCATGACATTATTCCCCTCCCACAAATCCTGTGGCGATGGACGAAAGCAAAAGCAGTAGGTGTGGATACACTGGGAGCTGTAGCTGCAGACCTGCACACAGGCGGCTCAGGGCATAGGGTCGCTTTTCACTGGACCGAAGAAGCAGTGGAACTCGGCAGCTTTATGGGCGACTGAGCAGTCCTTATTAGGATCACACTGCTTACATCCGTAGCATGAGAAAGGGGCTAGAAAAGGCGCCCTAAACATTCCCTGTTTCACCTGGTCAGCATACCGCGTCTGACGGGGATACCAACTTAGCGGTCTAAAATCTGACAGTCAAATGGCAAAGCACCTGGAGCGGATGCAATACCAGCAGACGTCTACAAAGCCGGAGGCTCGCACATGGTATAGAACTGACTGAACTCTTCCAGTCAATGTGGACTGAAGGAACTATCTGCCACAGTCTGCTCCACACTGGAGCAACAGACTTTGAACTGAGGAGAATTGCAGAGGCTTTGCAGAAGCGCGAACAACGTAAATCTCAGAACTGCAGTACGTCTTCTATTGATCAAATAACCCCAAACGGCATAGCCTGTCCAGTGTGCCACTGACAGTTCAGAGGACAAATTGGCATGATCAGCCGTAATGTACTCGCAAAAACCAAACCAGTTAGTGATGTCACGGTCATCATAGAACTCGTAGGACGAACCACACACACACACACACACACACACACACACACACACACACACACACACACACATATATATATATATATATATATATATATATATATATATATATATATATATATATATATATATATCTATATATATATGCAATGAATAATTTATCATACAGGTTAGAGAATTTTAATTCGTTCTCACAAGAGATTCGAACTCGAGTCCAGGGTAATTAATTCTCATCTAAATAGGGATTGGTGCTTACAGGCAAGGCGATGGGTGCCATAACCCACAGACCCGGGTTTGAATCTCCGTAGTGTACGGATTAACATTCTCTAAGCTGTATGATACTATTATGTATTCATATTTCAAAATTATGTTAATGTTCTCAAGCATCTTCTGTAGGATCTAGGGATAGCACTTATATATATATATATATATATATATATATATATATATATATATATATATATATATATATATATATATATATATATATACTGCAATCAATTAAAGCAAAATTTGATTAAATATACCAACGGGAGGAATTCTGTTCTATATGGTCATACTCGAAGATTTAAAAGTGATAGAAATATGTCAGAGAGATATAAAATATGTTTAATAGGTCAGGTTCCAACACGCCGTTATCGCTAGCATCGAAATTACTTATTAGTTGAGTTTTGAATTATAAATAAGTATTAAATACGACCGAATCCGCTTTAGCGTAGCTTTCGTCTCTACCATGTCGAGCCAAAATAGTAGTTTCCTACAACAGCAATATTACGCATAAAACATAATAGCCTTGATCCAAAACTGAATAAAATAAAAAAAATTTGCAATTGGGACGGCCTGTGTTCACGTGCTATCTCTGCTTATTCCAGTCAAAATCGTACTTATCAGTCAGACACTGTATTCCCGAGTAGTGGTCGGTCAGCAACAACAGCCTAGATACATACGTGTGAACATTCCAGCTATTTCAAGCATAAGCTCACTTAACTTGTTGTCAAAAGTCGTGAGCTTTGAGAATTCTGTTCTCTCTCTCTCTCTCTCTCTCTCTCTCTTTCTCTCTCTCTCTCTGAAAGGCACTATATTCAAAAAGTGAGCGGCGATGGTCGTCTGGGGTCGTGAATTCCACATTTGACAAACGCAACAGCTGCTACGCATAATTCGAATTGAAAGCACGTGGGGGGTAACTTAACAAACATGTATGCTATTTCCATTAAATTTAAACTACTGCTGGCTAGACCTCAGACCAGACTGAAATATCCTTAATAGATCATCTTTTAGAAATGAAAAATCTAAGTCTTTTGTAAGGCAAATATGTAATAAAAACAGAATTGAAAATGCATAAAATATGGGGGATATCTATACTAGTATTTGAAAGCTCTTAGCGATATTTATAGTAATTCTTCCCTCTCATTTCCTAACAAAATATAGAACTGGTTATGAAATCCTCTCTTTGTATAGAAAGTGAATCAGCATATATAGCTATAGCTAGGAATTTCAATGATACATGCTTTCTGTGAAAACTTTGGTAAGCTTTGGTTCTCAAAACAGTGGACAAACAATACTTGATTCTGTTAGAAAAGAATTTAGCTTAACTCCACCTTTTAATAAAGTCTTTTCTTTTCCTCTGTGGCAAATAAAAAGACAGTCTTTCTTACATGCGAGACTGATTGGTTTGCATGTTAGTCAGACTGATTGGTTTGCATGTTAGTCAGCGTTTTTAATAAAGATTTAGTTCATATCAATGCACAATTTGCATATTGTCTTCATGTTTTGGACCGACCACATGCAATATACATGGGTTATACAAGTTTTCGGTTCTGCATGAAAATGTTGCAAATTTTCAGACTGTGACACTAATATACTACTTATATAAGAAGCCAAGCACTAATAACTGTTAGCACCTTTAAAGTAGATTATAAACCCGTTTAAATTTATCGTTTAGGCACAAATTGTGCTGTTGGACCTTAGGGTATATATGATGAATTATTCCGACAAACGAAAGCAAGAAAGAGAAAGAAAAAAAAATGAGCAACACCTAACGGTAACAATCACTTTGACAGACTTTTTACCAGACTGTCGCTTAGCGTCGATCTCTTGGAGTCAAATAATATTATGGAGAGTTGGTATTTTAGACAAGACACACTCAGCCAGTTCGCACATCTGATCATTCTTGAGACTGATCTAGCCTGCCGCCTCAAGATTATGAAAGTATTCTCATGTCCAATCCCAGACTCAAATCAAAGATCTGACGTCTTACTGGCTAAAGTAAATTTACTGACCAGTCATGGAATGAGACTTTTTGAGTTGGGTCTGAGAACGTCTTCATAATATTCGGTCCTGATCAAACGGTATGGACGACAACCTATCGTTAATATATGTCTTACCGAGAATAGATCTTTGCAATTTGTTTAAAAGCATCTTTAAACAAAAAATATTGCCTTATTTTCTCTGATACTCAACAAAAAAAGGTATATACCTCTCTCTCTTTCTAACTCATGGTGGGAAACGTCTCAAAAACAATTTGCATACTGTAAATAATGATTCAGGGACGGGTCCAGGCCATTTTTCTTAGGGGTTAAAGTTTAAAAGGGGGTGGTTTATTTCTCCGTTTTCATTATCAAAAGTGTACTATTTGTACTAAATAAAAGGAGGGGTCGGTTAAAACTCACCCTTCCAAACCCCCTCTAAATCCGCCTATGCATAATTCCACTATAAATATCATCACAAACATTATTCATTTGCACAGGCTTCGACTTAGACTCGACATGGTATTTCCACAAAATGTATCTCTAAAATTCATTCCAAGGTCGATATGATAAGTTCGCCATTATGTACAGAAAGCCGTGTTTCATTCATGTTCTCTTGCTATGACCGCTGTATGAACCATATTAGTTCCGGCTATTGCAATTGGGGCTTTGATAAAATATTTTCTTTCACCAGCTCTCTCCTGTATCCCGTCATTACAATAATTAAGCATATTTTGACAAGGCATTTACAGAGACGTTTGAATAATAACGTTCAACGAGGGGTCCGTGCCAATTCAATTGGATTGATGAGCTGTCATATCGCGAACAAATGAAATTTCATTGTCATATTCATTTCGTTCTTTGAACAAAAACTATCAGCGAGTCTTTGTTGTGCCAATAATCTGGATTTCCACAGGTCACAGCAACACACAATGTTGGCAAGAATCAGATTTTTGTTAGGAAACCGATCATACGTCTGCCTTAAATGTCGTCTACGGCAATTCACTTTTGTACTGAAATTAAGGTGTGTAACAATTTCTAATTTTATGATGTTAAAATATTGTATAATTTCAACAAAAACACCGATTAACAATAGTCTTTCTACGAACATTATCTTCCATATTTTAACGTTGATTTAGACTCCAAATTAGGAACCCGTCAATAATTTCTGTTATTTGCAATGTGACTTTCCATGCTGCTTTTTTCATTCTCTGCATCTTCATAATTATTATATTAACTATTGCCGTCGTCGTTATCACCGTTTCTATTATTATTATTATTATTATTATTATTATTATTATCAACTTGAAAAACAACAGCAACAGTAACAGCAACAAAATCATGGTTTTCGTTGTAATCTTTAGTAAACAACTACAATAGCTTGAGTACAACTACTCCATAGCCAAGTTGTAAACATTTGCGACAGTATGGACTATCGTATATATGCTGCAATACCGTTTTATTAAGCTATATATTAGTATCTCATAGAATATGGACTAATTTCTGTTACCAACTTACTACCATCCATTTGATCAAAGATTTGTAGTAAAATATTCTAATATAAAGATCGAGGATCAGCGCCACTGGAAACTGTTGTTATTTAAAGTACTATCAAATCGGTATGTAAACCCACTCCAGTCTCCCCTTCTTGTAATATTTTAGGACATAATCGATACACAATATCAGCTAAAATACCCACTAAAAATTCCGAGACTAGCTTCAAGGAATTGCCAAAAAAGGACTCCTGTCTAATATGCGCATCATAACTGTTTAAGAACAAGGTATAATTACAGAAGTCACAAAATTCTTTTTTAAAAAAGAAGTAAAGAACACAAGCAAGAAAAAATGAGAAAGCTTAGCTACCCCAGTTGTAAGTGATGGAGATTACGGCGAATGTTGCAGTTGTTTACATCCATTGTACTTTTATGCACAATCTGTGATTAGAACGCGGAAAGTACCTTAGAATTCTTGGTAACATATGTAAAAGGAAAGACCTAGCATTGCAAACAGCTGTTGTGAATCATATTTCGTTCTTCTACAAATTTGTTCTTAATCTTCTACAGAGTGTCAAATGCTAAAATGTTTCACTGTTGTAATAATTGGTTTGATCATTAAATACCAAATATATAAAAGAATGTAAATATCTAAGAAGATTTGTGACATCGAGTGAATCATGAATAACCTACTATCAAAACTAAAACATATTTCAATGGTCCGCTGACCAGTCTTATCACCGAGGCAGCAGTAAATGTTTACCTGATTGCATTTTGTGTAGGTCTGGTTTGGTCGCCGGACAATTTTTTTCCATCTGAGTGAGTCACCTAGACAGTTTTGGATATATAACATGTACAATTTAAAATTGTAATAACTCTTAACTTTATCTTCGAATTTACATAAATTTTGTTACAACTTTTCTAAACGTATTCTGTCAATAATCATGATTGTTTTTTATTATTATCCCAGATACGTTACGGTGCCAAGGTATGGGGCCTTTGACTCAAAGGTAATGATATATAAGTCTATATAAATCTAAAATATAAAATTAAGTTGATCAAAACTTCAAGGTTAAAGAACAGCTAGTATATAAACTCTTTTTCAGTGTGCTCCAAGTGACAGAGAGAGATAGAGAGAGAGAGAATATATATATATATATATATATATATATATATATATATATATATATATATATATATATAGAAAGAATATTATCATACAGGTTAGAGATTTTAAAAAAAATATTTTCTAACCTGTATGAAAATATTCTTTCTCAATATATAATAATTTCACTATATTATCATGCATCCTCGTTTAGGAATCCAGTGATAGCATTGTCCGCTATGTCTGGTGTGTGTGTATATATATATATATATATATATATATATATATATATATATATATATATATATATATATATATATATATATAGATATCTATATATATATATATATAAAAATATATATATAGATAGATATCTATATATATATATATATATATATATATATATATATATATATATATATATATATATATATATATATATATATATATGATAGCATTATGTATAAAGGTATGGACGCATGCATGGTTGGAAGGATGGATGACTGTAAATCCATAAAACCAAAAAAATACAAATATGTAAGAATATGAACATACAACAACTAACTTTTTGTAATGGAAATGAATAGTATATTTCTTTAGATATCTATTCATCCTACAGTAAAATATAAATGGATAGCTAGGCCATAGATAGATAGATTTTCATGTAAATTATTGATGTGGTTTTATATATATATATATATATATATATATATATATATATATATATATATATATATATATATATTAAAACATACACACACACATACATGCAAACATGGACATACCTACATATGCCTAATTATGGATATATAAACATATTAATTAATGAAGTTAAATCTACTTGGAACAGGCACTGCTGGGACAATATTGATAGCTAGGATACATGGGTTGTATCGACACAAAACAAATTAATTGATTTCAAAATATATATTCGTCAGCGGGGAGCCTGGTACCTGGTAACGGAGTGGCCGGCCGACGGAAACCTCATGGTACAGAGAAATTTATATTTGACATATCAATGTGTAGAAACACATCAGCACATAACTTACTACGGATAGAATGGCAGATCAAGATAATTTATTCAGTTTTTAAAAAGTTTTTGGCATAGTTGTCATTTGGTATCGAAATTATCCCATGTAAAATTGGTGCATGCAGAATACTTTTCTGACCGAAAGTGTATTTGCATATTTGGTCATTCTTTTTTTAAATCTACAGTTGTAAATATATAATTTCAACTGTACTATTAATAAGTTAATCACATCATAGGCTTCTCTTCTGACGATTGTACCAAGCAGAAATTTCTCTTTAATACATACAACTGTACAGATAATTAAACTCGGTCTTTATCCGCTCAATAAGGGTGGTCAAGGTTGATTCTAGTTTTGGACACTCCCATAAAGGATGAAATACATATTCTACGTATATTTTGCAAACAAAGCAAACTTATTTGAATTTTTTCCAATTTTATTTAAAATATTATTTGTTGTCAAAATTCTGTGTAAAATCTTTGTTTCAAACCACTTACGTCTAGGACATCTGGTTACCTAGTGAGAGAAGGAAAAAACTTACTCCATTCATTCTCATTTAAGTTATCAAATTCTGTATTCCATTTCATAACTGAGGCTGGCCCCTGATTGTTGCAAATGCGTGTTTTGT
Organism: Margaritifera margaritifera; assembly: GCA_029931535.1. Classification (NCBI taxonomy): domain Eukaryota; kingdom Metazoa; phylum Mollusca; class Bivalvia; order Unionida; family Margaritiferidae; genus Margaritifera; species Margaritifera margaritifera. The sequence continues at coordinate 6,240,015 of JAQPZY010001663.1, forward strand.
ACTTCTTTTATAGCCCTTATTATCCGTTATTATAGGTAAAATAGATTGGTGAATACATGGATATTGTATATTAGAATCAATACTGACATCAAATTTACTTCTGTACTTCTGTTAATTTTTGTGGCATCTGAAAGCACCTGAAACTCAATGAAATTTTACATAGAACCCAAATTTATTCCGAAACTAATGAAAATTGATCAATAAACCATTTTCATTTACAAAGTTGTTTATATAGAAAATTATTTTGTTCAGTCCAATGTTTGTACATTATACCAGATTTTCCACTAATAATATTAGAATTTAATGACGTTTGTGTTTGAAGGAATTCTTCTTTTTCTCAACAGCAAACGTAATATACAATTTTATATGTGCTGAAAAGACACCTATCCATCAGTCATTTATTTGATCTTTTAAGAAAATCTATTCCAAATAGGAAGAACATTTCTATGTTTGAGAGAAGAGCAAGTAAAATGTTTTACCACTTGGGCTCAAGAGTAACCATTCTTTTGACCCAGATTATCCTAATGGAATCCACAAACATATATGAAATCAGTCATCTTAAGGCCACCCTCAAGATAATTTTTAATAATAACTTTTCTGTTAAATTTGTCTCTTGCCCCACTTCAAACAAACTTGTAAAAAATATACTCTAGTTCTTGGAACATATTGTAAAGTGGATTGTATAAATTTAGTAATAGGTGAGTACGTTTTTTTATTGTTATTTTTATAATGCCCAAAACCTTAAATAAGTCTAATTTTAACAAAATGGGTTAGTGATCTTTACTAATAGGGTTTAGAGATCTTTACCAAAAGGGGTTAGTGATCTTTATGACCACTGCAGAAGCAAACTTTAAATTTCCCTAATTTTGTTATTGCAGTTTAATTTAACCATATCCAATGCTGATTTCAGAGACTTTTTCATAGACATTAAGAGTGAGTGCAGTGTCATCTGTATACTGTGAGATAATATATTATATATTATTTATTTTTATTACTTTTATATTTTTTTTTCCTTATCATGCACACAGGAAGAACGTACACTACGAGAGGGGATCACCGTGCCTGCAGCCCCTCTTAATGTCAAACCAAGATGAACATTGTCATTTATAATGTATGATCTAATGTGTTTGTTAAACATTTTATCCATATTTTGAAGTCTATTCCAAAATTTAAAACTCTAATAATTGATGAATGAAAGGCCATACAACAGAATTAAAACCTTTTTCAAAGTGAAATAAGAGTTGAAGTCCATGTTATTATATTTTATTTTTGTGTGTATAGAAATCATAAGATCATTTAGGATAGGAATATTTTCCCTATCTATATTCCCTAGTTGAAACCATTTCCCTATCTATATTCCCTAGTTGAAACCAGTCTGAGCATTTTTAATAATTACTGGGAGGATATGCATTAGTCTATTTGCAATATATGTTGATGCAATTTTGTAAGCTGCATTAAGTAAAGAAATGGGTCTCTAATTCTTCAAATACTGTTTTGATGTATCTCAATCACCATGATTTGCAAAAAAAAGACAAAAGCGTCGATTTTGAATAAATGGCTATGCTAATTAGCGGGCACAGGTTTCACCTAAAACTCCGAGAAATCAATTGTGTCATGGCATGCCTTTAAGTGTCAAATTCATATGACAGTATCTTGTAATACCATGTATAATCAAGCAAAAATAAATACACGAACCTGTATATATCTTCCCTACTCGTCTGGAGCATGATGTAAAAGGAGGATATTAACAATAGTACAGCGTGCAAATTCGGTCTTAGTGACCTAAATTTCACCGTTGTGAGTAGTACTTCTCTCCATAAATTACTTCCCTTAGGTTTCATGAGTGCGTATGCATGGACCGATATTTTAGAAATTTAAAGGCAGAATATTTACTCTAGAACTGGAGCAAAGAAATTAAATTACATTGAAACCTTTCCTAGCGGACACTCATAAATACAAGACAGTCATTTACGGTTCCAAATATTTTCATACACATTCTCATGGCATAATTCCTGGAAAATTAAGGACTCCTGCCAATATAAAAATGTGAAAAAACCTCTGTCCTAAATATCAAAATTTATATTAATCTGGACAGTCTAGACAAGGAAGACGCGTCCTCATCTCAAATCGAGCACTGAATCCTCCAAATCAAAGCTCAAATCATTTCATACACACGATGTGATGTGTTAACAAAAATGGAGGTATAATTGTTCATCACCTTTAATGGGTTTAATCCATTCCTTCAGACGAGTAACCCATTCGGTCATTTACCTGTCCGATTCACGCTGTCATTCATAATTAGTCATCAGCTGGTATAAAATTTGCGCTTGCTTTTACCCCCCCCCCCCCCCCCCCAATTACTGGCTTTGACCTTCTCAAATTCCTGCACACTAAAGTTTGACATTCAGGGTGTTTAGAGAGCTGTACGCTTTTTTTCCGAAGGGGAACACAGCTCCTTTTTTAATTGATACCAGTTATTTGAATACACTGTTCTACCAGTAAGGACAAAATGTAAACGTTTTGGTACTCTGTTGGATCTGTGCTAAATTACGGATCAGAGATACGGTTGAAAAAATTAATAGAAAATTTTTTGTAGACGATAATTATTAGTGAAAACAATCAGCAAATGTAGATGTTCTTTATGGTAAATTGGGAATATATTAACTGTGGGTAAACAGAAAAAATCGCCTGTTACAATTTTGGACTTGAAATGTAAATACAGACAGTTTGACTCATATGATGTGAAAAAATGGACATTTCAACTTAAATCTCTGTTGTATGATATAATATTTTCTTAGATATGGAACAATCAATTTGATTTTTTGATTCCAGTCAATGAAAAAAAAATATAGAGTTTTTGATAATTATAAGCCAAAATATATATCCTCTGTGAAGTCATAAAAAAGGTGGAATATTATTCGTTGTATAAAGAATATTTATCATTTGAAAATCACTTGAATGTGATAAAAGAAGCTCATTTAAGAATTTCACTAACTAGATTTAGAGCAGTGTCGAATGGCTTGAATATAGAAACGGGTCGTACTTAATGATTAAATTCCATTCTAAAACTTAGAGAATTAATTATAATTTGGTCTTTACATTTCATTAATATTTAAAGGTAAATTTGAATGTTTTTTTTTCATTGAATGACATGTGTACTTCCTCAAGTATGTAGTGATAAATTAATTTTGGAGTTTATTGCTAAATAAAGTCGTATTTTATTCTGTTTTTCTTTTCTTAAAAAGAAATTTCAAATTCTGGTGTATCGTATAACCCGTAACCGCGTCCAAACGTAAAACAGAGCAAAGGAAGAGAAGTGAGCATTAAAGAAGTTGGGGCAAGGGACACAGTGTTATATACTTTTCTGCTCGAGGTTATAAAGGCTAGGTTTTCGAAGAGTTTGAGAGTTTTAGCAGATATTTTGGAAATGGAAAATCCAAATTTGGATACATCCTCAAGAGGAAAGCCGAAGAATGAGAGTTGGTCGCTGGTAACTATCGATATTTCAGAATTAAGGATAATCTAGTAAAGTGTCACATGTGTCCTTGTATCTCAGGTTTCACTATATTTGACTTGCTTCTACAGTTACAGAGGACAATGATGCGGACAATGAATACATGCTAGTAATTTAATCCAAATCACCAATAAATAATATGTAATTACAAGTACTTAAAAAAATAGCGGACAGAGTAAACGAAGACAGAACCAGTGACCTGTTTACTTGCATGTTTTAGATGGTGGAGAAGACGTTTGGTAAATCTGATTTATTACTCTAAGAGCAGATTTGTAAAGTTGTAATCACACACACACACACACACACACACACACACACACACACACTGCCGGCGAGAAAGTGTATTTTTTAATTATAGTGTCAGATTTTACACAGATGATATCAATAATAATAAGAAGGAAAAAAAAGCAAAACAGGTATTGTAAAAAATGAAGAGCAACTTGCACCTTTCATTATTTTATTTTTTCCTTATATTATTTTTCCTGAAAATATGCGTGTATAATGTACATTCTTTGCGTAATTAGCATCAACAAAAGTGTGACTGAAGAAATAAATGAAGGTAAAACACAAAGAACACACGAATTTTGTTTTGTAGCTGTTGCCCCAGTTTTCAATCGCACCTCTGGGTTCCCGATAACGGTTTGTCCGGGATGAAGTGGAGGAAGCACATCTCGAAACCCAATAATTGTAATATTTAGTTTAGAAGGGAATTATAACCCTTATCTTAATTCTACAAGGATCTTTTAGTTCATCGTCACCATCTGTGAGAGAGTAAAATAACATACGTGATAAAACAATGCGTACGTGGATGGTTTTGATGCAGCAGATAAAAATAACGTTTACTGGCAATCGATTGTATTTTCTTTATAATTATTTGGTATGCACATAAGCAGACAACCGTAAAATAAGTTTTCTTGAAATCACAGCTGTGTGAACCGACAGTCCGTAAAAATCTAAATATTTCGGTTCATATCAAAATGCAGCTGACCCTCTAAAGTCCGAAATCCGTGGGAAAAGAAATAAAATTTCGGTTTTGAGGGGTTTGGGGTTTACTGAGATTCACATTTTTCAGAAAAGTTGTGATCAGGTATGCTCTCACATAAGAGTAAATGTTTATATGTTCAGACAAAAACATTAATAACCAGTATATCTTCAAAATATATATCTGTCATAATTAGAATTTCGGTGCATCTGTAAGTTTTACTATATTGGGTTCTTGAAAGTAATGGGGTTTTGGTTAACTTAGTTACAATTTTGTGAAATTAAAGAGAAAGAATTCAGGACCGACAACCCGGGAAATCATACAACTTTTGAGCCTGAGTTTGAGCTCCTAATAGAATTCAAGCTTTCGAAACATCTCCGTCCTTAATCTGATTCGTCTTTCTGATCGTCTTTAAGATTATACGATAATCTTTTTGTAATAATTGCATAAATAGCCATAACATACTACATTTACTAACCTCAGTTAATTATACGATATACATTTTGCACATATAAATAATAGGTGACGTCCTCGAATGTCTTCATATTTTGCCATGGAGAGGATGCCCTCAGACAAAAGGGGTGGGGGTGGGTGGGAGTGGCTGATGCGCGAAAAATGATGAATGCATATGCACAAAGAAAGGAATTGAAATGTCACTGTTTTTATAGCTATTCAGAAGTGTGGGGTTTAATTATTCCAAACTTTAAAGTAGTTTGCTTTGTTTTTGTGAAATGTTTATTTAATTTCGGTCAAGGTAAAAGTGATGAGCGCCCGATGGCAATGTGGCTATATCGCTTCCAAAGCTATAGCCACTTAGATAGGCAGGTAGATAGTTAGGTTGGGAGATAAGTAGCTACCGTAGGTATGCCAAGCCATATTCCAACACCTGATATGCACTAGCAATGCATTTTATGTGACCCCTAGATTGCAGGGGGGGGGGGGGGGAATAAACTAAATATGATTTATAAAAAATATTGCAGATAGATTCAATAGGTGTAAAAGCAAAGTAGCGTTTAATACTGCGTGGTCCCAAGATTTCATTCATAAATGAACGACATCTATAATGTTCAAAATAACGTTAAAATGATTTTTATTTCAAATGTATTATTGTTATAGCATAATAGAACGATTAATATACGTGTTTGAAAGCATATAATAAAAAGGTTGTTGATTGAGCAATGAGAAATATTTGGACCGTCGTTCATGTGGCGGAGAATGTCATCGCAAGCTCGGGAGGGGGGGGGGGCATTTTGTGCCACATAAACTCGGGCTTATAATTTCTCAATTTCTTAATAACATACATGTATATGTATAAAGAATTTAAGTAAACTATTCGGCGATATAATGAAATCTTGCTCTTTGTGTTCCTATATCGATTGTCCTATTTTGAACGAAAACTGCGTAATCTTTGTACTGGCAATAGCATAAGAGCAAATGTACCTGTTGAAATACAGGTTGTTTTTCATTTGATTTTTTAAAAATGGGATCATATTTGTATATGAACAGAGCATTCTTATATTGAACAAAAGATCTGCAAGAAAGTTTGTCTCAATCCATCCACCATGTCGTGCAGTCATGTGCCCAAAATATAGAGGAAACACCGATAGATGTGTGGAACTAATTTGTCCGTACCAGCTAGAAATAAAGCACCATGAATATGTAATCATCATCATAGGCTCTCTCAGGAAGAAACTTTATCGATGTCGATATCGGATTTTTCGTTGTATCTGAAATGATAAATTCAGGTTTTGAAAATATATACTGTATTATCGATTATTATCTATCTCAACCTACATGTTGTCGCTGCTCCATGTTGATGACACATGTTTAAAGATCACATAGAGGCCACGAGAAAGATCTGACATTTTGTTACGAATCAAAAAATATCGCAGATATTACCATATCTTCAACAGGTTATCAAGAATTTGATTTTATCTTCCACGAGAGATGGATTTTTTATATATATAAATAAGCGCTGAATTGGAAGCTGAATTTGTTATATTTTATATTGTCAATTTTCATCTTCTTGTAGATCTAGTTTATATCAATTTAAAACAATATAGTTCATTCCACAACAAATGATTTAAGATAAATTCAGTGTTGATATTGGATGGTCTACATAAACTATTCCGTGGATATTCAACCCAACTCTCCCTTCAAGGCAAATTAAAGTGTTGGCTCTTTCAGTTTTCAGCCGTTTTAGTAGGACAACTTTATTTCCTGCTTCCAATAAGAAGTCAGAACAGCGTCAAATGTATATAAGTAAGAACTTTTTGAAACATACAAATTAAACTTACTTCCACAGATTCAGTCAAGTTGCAACTATAGATCAATAATATTAAACCAACTCCTATCGCTTACGTCTGATTTTCATGTGAAACCTCCAAGTAACACGTTTTATTGATTATAAAAAGAATTATAATTAAAAAACACGTTATTGGTATAAAAAAGGTCGTTAAATTTGTAAAATGATATGTGCCCCAAGGTTAACTTTTAAAATTGTACAGGTGATCTTCACAGTTGTTGCATAATATACGAGATATTAAAAAAAAAATTAAACACGATTTAGTCCGTATGTATGCTCGTCTGTTTATATGTCTGTCAGTTTCTCTGTGCATGCGTATGTATGTATGTATGTATGTATGTATGTATGTATGTATGTATGTATGTATGTATGTATGTATGTATGTATGTATGTATGTATGTATGTATGTATGTATGTATGTATGTATGTATGTATGTATGTATGTATGCATTAATCGATTATTGAAGGTGTATTGGTCGATATCTTGGTTGGATTAGTTCGAATACCTGAGGTGACTAGCTTATAATTTGGTTGCTTTTATTCTCATGAAAAAGGAATGAACTTTGAAATCAAAATGATTTCAATCCTAATTCAAATGTTGTTAACAATACTTAATTGTACAAATATGTCCCCGTATGTTTTAGACGACATATTCTCATTCTTGATGATATCATAATTCGGGACAATTTGAAAACTTGTTTAAAAATAAATGTGAAAAGAAGGCGGACAAGCAATATATGTACATTGCATACATGCTGACAAGTATGCATGTAATCTGTTGGATAGCTACACGTAAATTGTGCTATTTCATGGGGACAAGTTTGTTCCGATTAAAGGATTTCATGAGGACAAGTTTTTTTCATATTAAAGGATTCGTCTCATTCCGTCAGAAACGACACTTTTCAGCCAATCAAAACTTGTTATAACTTGACGCCTGTTTTTTTTTTTTTTTTTGCTCACTCTTAGTTTTTCAGCTTTAGTTGCTCACCAAAACCTAAACTATCTAAATGCTATTTCAAATAAATAATAAAAAAGTTGAAGGTCTCCTTATAGGAAAATATTGTATCATTTTGTCTTTCTATCTATACACAGGTAGAAAATAATATGAATATTCAAAGTTGGAAATACTTGTTCTGTGTCACTTTTCTCACTTTCTAATTTCGCTTTTTCTGGGCTATCTTTTCCTTTATTGATATTTACTCCGATTTTCAGACGGCATGCTTACGTATTTCTTTAAAATCAGCAATGTACTTTTCTAGCCTATGATATCGATTCATTTCGTGTTTCTCAAAGGCTTCTAAAATTTTGCTTGTATCAATGGGGCGGGATATTTCTATAGTCTTTCTTCTTTTTTAAACAAAGATTACGTTTGCTTACATATATTTCTTAGTATGTTTTCACTGTTACGCACATAACAAAGATGTTCTGATAAACTGACTTATTTGAGTTAAATACTGATGAAGGCAGTTGTTCTTGAGTATTCTAACTTTTCCGATCACACGTGATTGACGGCTGTCTTTATATTGGAAAAGTTCTGTACTCAAACAAACCTCGACATTGCTCAGACTGACTTATCCTTTTTCTAATTTGAGCATCTCAACAATTACCCAAATGGGAAAAAGGACAATATAAGCTTGAAAGAGAGATATCCTGTTAATGTGTCCCATCTTTTAAAGTCTAGGACAATATAAGCGTGAAAGAGAGATATCCTGTTAATGTGTCCCATCTTTTAGAATCAGGGACAATATAAGCTTGAAAGAGAGATATCCTGGTAATATGTCCCATCTTTTAGAGTCAGGGACAATATAAGCTTGAAAGAGAAATATCCTGTTAATGTGTCCTATCTTTTAGAGTCAGGGACAATATAAGCTTGAAAGAGAAATATCCTGTTAATGTGTCCCATCTTTTAGAGTCAGGGACAATATAAGTCTGAAAGAGAAATATCATGTTAATGTGTCCCATCTTTTAAAGACATATATCATAGAATCATTGTTTACTATTTAGTCTTTAAATGCAGAAACTCAAGACTGCATCAGTAAAACTCTCGCTTGCTAAAATGGTGGTCTAAATCAAAGGCTACTTTTTTTCTCTATCTGTATGTCTATATGTATGTATGTAGCATTCTATCTATCTATGTATGTATCATTCCATCTATCTATCCATTTATCCATTGGTTCATTCCATCTATCTATCCATTTATCCATTGGTTCATTCACATGTGTGCATATCTTTCTTTCTATCTGTGCGCTTCTCTCCTGCTATGTATAGAATGGATGGATGGATTATTTAAAAGATAATATTGTGAAAAGCGGCTAAATAATAGACACAATATTAAAATGGTCAAAATATTACATGATCAGCGTGTTAGAAATATATCGAGACCAGAAGCAGCTGTCGACCGAAGATAATGAGTGATTTCGAGTTATGTTTCAATCAATTAAATTTTTACCTTCGTTTGAACAAGAAAAATCAGTTAAGATAAAACATTTTACTAACGTTATTAGGTTTCACTTTATAGAAACCTTAGGACAATTTCAATATAATTTTATTTTGACATGAAACTGCCTATATAACTGGAGATAGTTGACTTTATTCAAAAACACGCTCCAACCTCCCCATACAGACCATATTAATACCCATAAAGCTTTCTCCGAGTTTCTTTGCTTCGTATTCCGACTTCATGATAACAATTGTTAACAATAGCGTCAGCTGTCATGAATCATACTACAGTAGACGCAAATATGTCAACACCAGCCAACTTGTAGTATATTTTCCTCATGATCGTGAGTAAGATATGTAAAACCTGGAGGTGTATAGACATTAACGCAGCTGGTATGGATTAGAAAACATTTAAAACAATTAGGCGCAAATAAATCAATATCTGCTTGGATAGCCGATATTAGTAGTCTGATCTGGATAAAAGAAAGGAAAAAGGGAAAATAGTTATGGACTGATTCAGTATACAAGTGGTTAATACATGTTAGAAAAGATACAACTTGTGTCTCGTGTTTTATTCCGCATCTTGAACAAAGGGTGGGATGGGTACTAAAATAGTTTACAACGCTGAGAATCGTACCCAGATCGTGACCCACAAAGCTCTCATCAGATGAATGAATAACTACATTTTGTGAGAATTCTTATATACTGGCAGAGTTGACACCAACAAATCAAAATACTTTAATGTGTATGTGTGAGAAGAATGTAATAATAAGAGCTGAGTAAACTTGGAACTGAATAAAACCACCAGAAACAGAAAAGAAATAAACTAAAAACACGATTCCCCCAAATAAAAAATATACTCTTATTTGTCTCCGAGATGTAATTGAAAGACTGAACATTATATATATATATATATATATATATATATATATATATATATATATATATATATATATATATATATATATATATATTCAGAAATTAATAACGGCGTAAATACAAAATAGTTTACAACATTTCGAGCTAAACAAGAGAGGAAACAATTTACATCCACAAAACATAAATAAAACACAAATGGCAAGAGAAAATCTGGTCTTCCATATGTTTGAATGACAGAGGGAATCTACACACAAGAATTAAATAGTGGAAGAAATATATAAAAAATAATTGGAAAACGGTCTTAAAATGGGTAAACTGCATGTCTATCCTGTGCTGCCCTCAGACCGATATAGTTCTATGACAAAAATCAAAGATGGCATATCGCACAGAGAACCAAAATGTTTTGACCTAATTCCAGGATGGGGATAGTCGGGTTCCCAGTTTAGTATGCCCCCCCCCCCTGGCTTACCACTCTGCTATACCAAGTCTGGTGAACGCGAACTTTATATTGCCGTGTGATGCACACACAATTGCTTCATATGGAGAAAGCGTGGTAGTCAAATCGTAGCAAATGTATTCGCATACTTATGAGTTCGTTAGTGAGACAATGTGAGCTTTACTAATACTTAATCTTTGTTAGTTGTTATCTTTGTTAGTTGTTATCTTTGTTAGTTGTTAGTTGTTATCTTGTGTTCAAGCTTAACCAGCAGTTTGGTCATATAATTATTTTTAGAAATATTGTCACTAGTTTGCGAAGATGTAAGAAAGGAGTACAGACAATGAATTTTTTTAAATATTGTATATTTTCCACTGCGTCATCTCAAAAGTTCCTTCTCCACTCGATTCCTTTATAAATTTACGTCGAAACTGATATAAGGTGATAGATAAAGGCCTTAATTTTGCCAAAAACTAAGACCAAAATACCAACCCTCTTCTATGAGAGCGTAAGGGAACGAATGCTTTTGTTATGCACATTTCGGACTGCGTCATCTAAAACATGATATTTGCAATTTTTTCCGTGATCAATTTTACATCAATATTGATATTTTTATTCTACATTAGAGGCCAGTTTTGCAAAATATTAGGACCGAAATACCAACCCTTTTCTACGAGGAGGTGAATTTGACGATATTTTGCCAAATATCACACATTTAAGACTGCATTATCTAAAATGTTCCATTTGCAATCGATTCCTTGATCAATTTTACATTGATATTCATATATCTTTGTACTTACATTATTATCATGATGAGTCATTGGGCAAGGTATATACATTATATTCATGATGGGTCATTGTGCAAGGTACATACATTATATTTATGATGAGTCATTGATCAAGGTATATTCATTATATTCATGGTGAGTTATTGGGCAAGATATATATATATATATATTATATTCATGTGAGTCAATGGACAAGGCATATACATTATATTCATGGTGAGTCATTGCGCAAGGTATATATATTATATTCATGTGAGTCAATGGGCAAGGTATATATATATTATATTCATGTGAGTCAATGGGCAAGGTATATACATTATATTCATGGTGAGTCATTGGTCAAGGCATATACATTATATCCATGGTGAGTCATTGGGCAAGGTATATATATTACATTCATGGTGAGTCATTGGGCAAGGTATATACATTATATTCATGGTGAGTCATTGGGCAAGGTATATACATTATATTCATGATGAGTCATTGTGCAAGGTACATACATTATATTTATGATGAGTCATTGATCAAGGTATATTCATTATATTCATGGTGAGTCATTGGGCAAGGTATATACATTATATTTATGATGAGTCATTGATCAAGGTATATTCATTATATTCATGGTGAGTCAATGGGCAAGGTATATACATTATATTCATGGTGAATCTTTGGGCAAGGCAAATTTCTTGCCCCGATATGATATAACCATTAATGTACGGCTGTCTTGTAAAATTCCCCAACACAAACCAAATATGATAGACCTTATTTTGTCAAAGATTAAGACCGAAGTATAAATCCTCTTCAGAGTATAGATAGATTTATAGAAATATACTGTTCTGTCAGCATTAATGCAATCTACATACATGTCATGATTTAATAAGGAAAAAAGTGAAAGAATGATTGATTAGTCAGATGTGACATTCGTGTCAAATGGATGAAGCTGGGGCAATGAAGATTAATTTTGAACAGATGATAAAGATAATCCAGTATACAGTAGCTGTATGTCTCTGTAAATGCTGTGAAATGTATTCCGATTTCATTGACATGCTTCTATTGTTCAGGTCATTTCAACAATCACTCCAGTTATATCACCATAACTGAAAGACAATTATATTATTTGTTTTAATTTTAAGTGCAGTACAGCAGTTTTTAATGTTATTATCACTCATCTGATTTGATTCAATAGCGAATACTGTTTACAATAGTTGGTTAATAAAATCCAAACCTTTGTATAAACTTAACTTTTTCAGTGTAAGTGTCTTTTTGAGAGTTGCATTAATAAGCAAACAGTTGTGGATAATATTGAGTCAAAACATGCATTTTGTATTTTCCATCATTTCCAAAGTAGCACATGTAATGGAACCTATGTAGATTTCTTACACTGTCATAATCATTCATATTTGTCAATTTTGTTTTTATAGTTAAATATAAACACAAATAGGACACACTGACATATAATTCAGAGTTACTTTGATTTAAATGTAAATGCATCAAATATAGCCTGTAATAGCGTCAGTGTCATGTCATGATAATTGAATACAGTTATTTGCAATATGTCATGCCATTTTGAATTCAAAGAAGTGTACATAGGTACAAATATGAAACAAAATAAAACTGAATATGGAAGTAACATTTACCATTGATTAATACCTGTAAAATATCTAAAACGGGCTAATTAATAAGAAATAATATTGTTTGTAGCATTCATATCTCATCCACAACAGTTCAATATGTACTACATATATAAAATATAGAAAGGTCAACGTCATGTCTATAACTAAACTGAAACATATATTCTACATACACTTTTTACAGTATTAGTACTGAAACACGAGTCAAACTTTCAAAATGCATGCAATTTTCATAATAATTATTTCATAGACATTAAAAGAACATGACTCGTAAAATTGGTTGAGTGTTTATCAGTGAAGTAATAGTAAAAAAGTAAATATATGATATATACGCACTCCTTTTGAAGCACTGAAGGCTCTGACATTCTACCTAATGGGTACTATAGAAAGAAAAACAAAAACAAAAAGGGGGATGGTAAGAAGGAACTTTTTTAAAAGGTTCTAAGAACAACGTATTTTAATTAAACTGGCTGACACCAAACACTTATTGCAGTCTTTAATACAGGTATCCCTTATCATTCATATAGGATTATATACTAATATCTTCTTAACACACACACACACACACACACACACACACACACACACACACACACATATATATATATATATATATATATATATATATATATATATATATATATATATATATATATACACACACATTTGGAGGAACAGCCCCTAAACAAATTTACTTCAAATACATTGAAGTAGTTTCTACTGACAGCAAAAATAAATATTGTAATGACATGTTATTTTATAAAATATTTTAAAAAAACAGACTGCATGGATGCTAAATGCCTTCACACTTAGTTTAAATTTTTGCTAAATGCTCCGCTGACTGAATACAAAAAAAAAACTTTAATCATGCGTACACTTATTTGTATATAAAAAATTGTTTTCATAAACTATGTCTTCGTGGCTGCATTAGGTTATCAAAGCTTTCTCTTTTTCCATCTTGTTTGCAGATGGCATACTTAGAGCAGATGTGTAATATCAAACTAGCTGTCAAGAAATACAACAAGATAATTCTTGCTTCACAGATGCCAATTACTGGACTGAAGCCAGGACCAGTGGTTGGTTTTTACAACCTGATAGAGTCTAAAGGTTTACTTGTTGTAGTATCCAAAAGGATATGGAAAAACATAGATTTTTGAATTGATTCCTTTCTACTTCCAGTGTAAAGTTGCAGCGTTGGAAGCTCTCAATGTCATTCCACACTTGATGGGCATGTTATGATACCGAACATTTTCAAGATTGCAGTACCTTATGCAAGGGTAAAATTTTCATATATTGTTGTTCAGCCAGAACACATACTGGATAAACATGTTCTTGAATGTATACTCGAGGCTTGATGGACGAAGCAACAAGAATGCTTGGTTATTGATAATGCCCATTGTATTCTGCAGTGGCAGGATGAATTTAGACCTGTATATAAGGAGATCAAAATCTTTTTCCCAGTTTGTACACTTTGTGCTATGACAGCAACTATTAATAAAGGCAGCATCAAATAAGAGTTGAAACTTTCCAGATGCAGCATAATTAACTGTACACCTCTTGTAAGAAAACATCAGCTTCCTGTTAAAAAGACAACCTCCCTATACACGTGACACCACACCAACTTTGCCATGCGACTACGTTTTCAAATCATTGTTTGAGGATCTTATTAGTGCAAAGGAGAATGGGTCATGCTTTCCTGTCACAAACGTCGACACTACACTGATATGGTGTAGTAAAGCTGTTGAACAAGCTAAGCTACTTCTATGTAATCAATTGTACAATGGAGAAAACAAGGAAGAAAACTGCATAGTTGTTCAGTACCACTATCCACAAGATGACAAAGTAAATGAATATAATCCAAACTGTCTTTCAAGTGAAGACAATCACATTAAAAATACTTTTTGCAACAATTGCATTAGGAATGGGGGCAGATCTTAGAAAGTTGCGTCGAGCGATTCATGCTGGATCCCCATCCTTAGTAGAAGGATACTGTCATCTACACCATACAATCAGTCATTGTTATGATCATGTTAAGTCAGAATATCAGTTAGATACTTGCAACTTTCTACTGCTTCTGTTATGATAATTGCACTATGTTAGTCCACTAAGAAAAGGCTTGTGCACAAAACATTGATAGAAAATTTACTTCTTCCTAATCTTCTCAATTAATTTACCAATGCAATTAGTTTTTCTTTTTGTTTTAAGTTACCAGTCTTGGAAATAATGTAATGTTTAATTCAGATATGTGTAACTATTTCTCTTTCTTTAAAAGGTCTACTAGAAATGGACACTTTACCCCTATATATTTTAATAAGGAAAATGACAAATCCACAGCAAAGCAGCCAAACTCATTTTTCTATTGACTTCCAACCATATTCCCAACCATCCTTTAGGATATGAGAAATTATTTGCCTTCAGACAGGAATCCAATTCCGGGTTTTCATGTGTGTGTGACTTTCCATTTATATAGATGCTAATCAAATCTGTTTTTAATCCATGGGTCATCACGTAAGAAGCCAAACATTGTATAGAATGTTCTATTTGGTATATTATAAGTACCGAGCCATGAACTCTTTGTAGAATAAAGAAATGTATAATTTCTTTTCAGAGTATGTTCCAGAGGCTGATCACACATGGAGGGACATCCTTCAGGCTGAGGCTATTATTTTTTTACAACAGCAGCGATTTGTCTTCAGAAATAATTGAGAAGGACATGAAAGTATATCTGACACTGGTAAGTGGCTGCAGACGCCAAATTTTGTATGATTATTTTGACTGCTGAATTTTTATGTAATCTTTGTCAAATGACGCACCTAGTAGTACAAGTGGTATGAAATTTGCAACAGGACGAAATCAAATAGATACCTTGTGCACATGGCTCTAAAGGAATATGTGAAAGCTGATGTATCTAGTGAAATTGCTTTTCACCTGACTGATGATTTAATTCAACGCATAAGAGAAACATATGATATCATACCTATGGACATCAATGAAACTATACAATATTACAACATACCCAGGTACATTGCTGATTCGTTGCCTGCAACACTTCTTACCTTTAGGAAATAATAACAAGTTATTCATACCAAGTAAGTAAACGTCTTGCCTGCCACCCCCGCCCCCCAATCTTGATACAAATCCATTTTAATTTTCTATCGACCTGAACCTTACCAACGGGGCAAAAAGAATTTGGGCATATGTGGAGATAAAGGCACAATTCCAAAAATGACACCAATCCTCCACAATGGTTTAGGACTTGACTTTAATCAAAGAGTATTCAAGATTCAATGCCATTGAACTTGCATCGGGAGCAGAGGTTGTGTGGAGACATAAAGGAAATGCTTACTTATCCACTATTCCAAATATGACTCCAATTGTTTTAGAGTTTCTGAATTGTATCGAAAAAGAAGAAAAAAATAAGTTAACCACTAACACTAACTGTTGAAGACACTAACACTACCGGTGGAATGAGTGGTGCCTGTCTCTTGCCTCTGCCAAAGCTGGCAAGACAAATAGATGAATGTTTTGTGCAAGTTGCATTTTAAATAAAAACCCACTTCTCCAACATCTCACTTCTGTGCACATGAATGAATATAACCTATAGTTACTGTACAGTCTCCATTGTTTAGCAACTGTAATACAAGTTCATCGCAGTTGGAAGTAAAAAAGGGGATATAACTATTACAAAATATATGGCAGCACAGTGGTTAGTCCATGTTCGCATTAACATAAGAGGACTATAAATGTAATATATGCCAAGAATCACATATTTCCAATAACTATAAGAACAGTTGCAGACAAATGTAATGGATTCTATTCAGCTTAAATTTAAAGTGGGCTCCTGTTCCTATATATTGGCTCCCATCTAACATACAGTTTCACAATGGCACATGATGGGTTCTGGACAGTTCAAAGAAGTAGGTTTACTGATTTTTAGAGGTTTTTGAATATTTACTTTCCAGATTCAAAATCCAGTCTACCTTTGTGAAAGTCAATGTAGGACTCAATCTCAAGTTTGTTTACTGAACCTCATGGTTCATGTATACTTCTGTCAACATTGAACGATCTGCCTGGGTGTGGTGCAAATGCTTGACTTATCTCAGATCATGTATCATTTTCAACTCATTAGTATGAGAGTTTCTTTGTTTGTGGTAGCCTGCCATCACCTTTACATTGTCAAAATTGTCAAAATGTTGTTCATGATAGCTCCTGCTTTAGATCTGGCCAGTAGGTTTTTGGCTTTGTTCATTGTGCCTAGTCCTTTTAGTATCTTTTTTGTCCTTTTGACATTGTGTTCCATGAGTAGATCTGCTGGTATATGATTATCTTTCTTCCCCCTGATGTTGAAAAAAGGAAATAGATACTTTAATATGCAGTGTCGCCGCAAACTATATGATGCTTACAGATGGCATAATCGGCGCAAGGTCTCTAGAGCATATTTACTTCTGTTGTTATTGACTCTTCAACATCAGCATAATGTATTTAAGGCAACCAAGTAACCTGTCCCTGTCAGGTCTGTATATCACATCCATAACCTGCATGTACAGTAAACCAACCTGTAACACAGTATGGCCATATTGTTGCACATGATCAATGTCCATTACTTTTAATACTGTCTTTTATTATCGTTTCAAAACATTGATAGTTTTAACTTCCTCATAGCTTACTGTAACTTGAATGTGGATTAATGACTCATGGACAATTTCTTCGGCAATCTTGCAAATGTTGCGCCCTGCCAAGACTTCGATAAAATGGTCCATAGTCTGCTGAAGCCTCATGTCTGTTATGGAGTCTGAAGGTATGTTCTTGATTTGAATACTCTTCAGATCAGAAAGTCTGAAGAAATCACACAGTGCCTCCACAATGTATGATTTAACAAATGATAACACAAAATCTGTATCTACATCATAACGATTCTTCACATCAGGGTCCACATCATGCCGCCTGATACAAATTCTCTCTCCATTCATGGACCCGGTTTCAAAACTATTCAAACTAAAGAGCTTCTGTTAAGCCATTGACAAGAAATTCATAGTTGCATGCCAGAGTTCAAAAGTATATTGGATACAGATCCCTCAGTCTCTCTCTCTCTCTGGCATGAAAAGCACATTGATAAAATCCTTTTGCTCCACTAAATTTCTCCCTGGTCAAATGTTCACCACCTATATGCACTGGATGATGATCAGTGTCTCAACAGATCTCATCTACTGTTTCAGTGAATGATTGTATTATCTTACAGACATCACTATACTATTGTTCATTATACGGAAGAACTGGTAGTGGAACTATGACTGATTTATTTTAAGATCCTTAGAAAAATCACCGTCAACTTCACTAGGATAGAAGTCTTAAAACTTTTTTCAGAAAGGGGAGATAATCGACTGCTGCGTTTAGAATCAGGCTTGCATAATAGTTTCTTAACCTCCTCTGATCTCCCTCTTATGGAGATAGCTAATCCATGACCAAGTCCCTTACTGATCCCTGTGGCTGGTCTGGTAGATTGGCAAAACTGATGCGCTGAACAATAGCTGCAGATGCGAACCAATGTTTTGTCCCTCCATGATCATTTTCAGTTTCATTCCGCACCCCAGTTTTTAAATTTACGTTGTCCTAAACAATTCTGAAAACTCTTCCTTCCTTGACTGCTAACTGCAACTCCTGAAAACATGCATTGCCTAATTCCTCCATTTCCGGGGCACATCCAAAATCTGCAGTCTATCAAAAACATGTTATGAACAAGAATAGGATCATTAAAACTTTCTTGGATTATATACATGTCTCCTGCTATTTATACGTGTGAACTAGCGAAAAGAGCTCTTATTCTGCAACACGTCTAGAATAAAACATCAGATAATAATACTTGACCTCTGCAACATAAAGTATTGCCTGCAGTGATAGCTAAATGCTTATAAACTTTGCAAATGTGTAATAAGCTAGCGAAATGTGAGTGATTAGCCTGACAGAGGTAGTTTGACTACTATCAGGACTTAAATCTGGGACTTCCACTGTGTCTATGAATGCTCTGTCACTAAACTATAAGTAGCTTATGTCAAGCCATTTTTATGAATAAATATTGGTAGAAAATGAGTGTTATATCCACATTGTACATTTGACAATATAGTTTGATCGTGTGCTGTAATTTATTTACAGTGTATACCGGTACTTTTCAATAAATTGTGATTAATTGTATAACTAGTGTTGCAATTTGAAGTTTCTTTCTTTTGGATAAAAAAAGTTATGTTGATATTTGATCCATGAAAGCTTTATTGATAGTTCCTGGTACTATGCTATTCTCGTTACATTCCAGAGCATTAAGCACATTCGACTCAGCTATAAAGTTTTCGACAATTTTCTCATCCTTTATACCTATTACATTTGTAAGTTATTACCTGAATATTTAATTGGTAACTTTCAATACAAAGAAGCACATGTAAACAGAATTGGGTATGGTTCTTATATTCCCCTAGAACTTAATTACACAACACGGTAGAATAAAAGTTTATCAAATCTGTTATTGTCTTGTCTGCTTGTAAGAGCACCTCAATTAAGTATGTTCTTCTTCAGAAATCTGACAAAGGATGATACAAGTGCAGAAGATAACGAACAGATGAAACATAGTTCTTAAATTGTCATTTCAGTGATATTAATTTATGAGCCAATATTTTGCAGCATAAAATTGCAGCACTACTAACTTACGTTTCCCTAAAATGATATGGAGTAAAAAAAAATATTATGCTGCACTGGAAAGTGATTGTTCCTAGATATTTTATTATGTCTCAGATTTATAGGACAAGTACCAACTCCTACTTACAGAAATAAAATCTGAGACATAATAAAATATCTAGGAACAATCACTTTTTAGTATTAATCCCTGTCAGAACAGACCTCAATGGACGGTTTCCACGCGTTGCTCTTGCCTTGAGGTGATTCTGCAGTTCAAATCCGAGGTCAACAGCCGCTGAATACACAGGTGTTCTGTTCTGACAGGGATTAATACTAAAAGGTGAGTCCTCGAAAGGATTTAATGCCATCGATCGATAGAAGAGGGAATATACTTACTGTCTGGATACAAAGGTCAGTAAAAATAAATTTATTAATTAGTAGCGAGCGGCCCGATACTAAGTATGTATAACGGTGCGGACCCTCTAGAATGGATTACGTCTTAATACTGTTGTTCTCCGCCACCAGACCTGTCAGAAAAAAAGGCGGAGAACAACTCAACGTGTTGGTCTAGTCTCGAGCAGATACTAGTGAAAATACTGATCAGCTTCCATGTTCCCCTTCACGAGTGTAGATTGAGTATCCAAGATGACATTGGATCCGTTTGTTGACTCCCTTCTTTGTGTATTTTTGGGAATAAATAATATTTCCCTGGTTTAGGGTCAACTGGTAGAAGGTAAGTCAGTGTTTTGTCATCAATGTGTCCTGCGTTGTTCATTTCTTTAAATGTCTGACACACAATTTCAGCGTGTTCAGTTTTTGGGTCATGACTAAGTTATTTTTAATAAAATCTTTCGTCTGAAAGTCGCTTGTTCGCCTCAACGATATAGTCGACGTGATCATGACAACAATGCAATATAACTTGTCTGCTGACTTGATGAAAATATCTTTCCTCTAGCGCAGTTTTTCAGCAACTGACTTTCCCGTCTGATTAAATTGTCTTTTTTTGTATGGCTCGTGCGAATTCATGTAAGTTTCCGCCATGGACAAGAATGCCTCAAGAGCTGGAACTTTAATAGGGGGTGGAACATAATCGCTTTTTGGGTGGAATCTATGGAACTCATCATTGCTGACGTTGGATTCTCTTGCTTAATCACTAAACTTTTCCTTGAGTATAATTTTCTGTGCAAAACCTCCAAGTCTTCTTTTATTTCCAGTACATTGTTCGCCTTGGGCCAGGGACAAAAGTTGAGGTCCTTGGAGAGAAGACTTGTCAGAGGCAAACAACTTAACCGATGACAGGTTTATACCAGTACTGGATAAATTTATTTAGAAACCCATCAAAACCGAAAACTCTTTCGGTTTTGAGATTTGGAGAGGTTTTCGTAGATTTGAGAAAATGTTTTTTTTTCTAAGCGCTTGTGTGACAAGAGAGAGAGAGAGAGAGAGAGAGAGAGAGAGAGAGAGAGAGAGAGAGAGAGAGAGAGAGAGAGAGAGAGAGAGAGATTATATATTATATAAGATTCTTAAGATTAGAATGTTTTTGATCCTAGCTTGGTTAAACCATTACCACACAAGATCATTCAGTTGCCAAATTTGCAGGCATTGCTGAAACGATGCTTGTTTGCATAAGTGTTGATTCAAAATTCATTCTTGTAGAATTCCATTTTTCTTTAGAATATCTGAAACAGTAGTTCTGCCTGTGTCGAAATTTCCCCCTATTTTCTTGAATGTAGGTTTTGGCAGAGATTCATACTCACTGATCAGACTAATTGTATCCTGTACGGATAGTTCAATCCTACGATGCATTGCTTGTCGTTCTGACATTTTGACTTGTGAGTGAAGACACATGACAGTCTTGGCTATTTAAATACATTAATGTAATGATTGTTCTATACTGAAAATCAATTGAGTGAATTTGGCTTTTAGAAACTGTTTTATCGGCCTCCATCAGCAAAGCATTAAAAGCGAAGTCCCATGCATAGTTAATAAAGCCCTGATATTTAATTAAATAAACAAACAAAACATGTTCTAATGATCATCTATACAAATGAATATCCTTAATCACAATTAGATAATAAGCAGATAACACAATCTTTCTTAAATGGCTTACCTACCAGGATTTATTTATTAAGAATTCGCCTTAAAAGCTGGGATTTTTTTATGGTGCAAAGACTTCAGATTAGCCTATTGTCGACTCTAACCTGTGTCAGCGCGCATGTCAAGTATTGTTTTGACCTAGTGTGCCCTTGGGACATTTTCCGGGTCATTGTCTCACGGATATGCCTACTACAATATTTGCTAACCGTGATTAATCTGTTTTAGCGTGTGTGAGGAACTTAACAGCTAAAATATATTTCCTAGTTTGAAGTGAGTTTCAGTTCAGTTTTATCGGGTTATATTTTGCGTAAAATTGAAATATGGTATTTCTGTATTCGGAGTTGAGGGGTTTCGATTCAATGAGAAAAAATGATGATATTAACGAAGGAAAAATTCGGGACTTCCAAGAAAAATTCGGTCTTGAGGGGTTTCCGATATACTGATGTTTCGGTTTTGAGGAGTTTCACTATATATATATATATATATATATATATATATATATATATATATATATATATATATATATATATATATATATATACATATTGTTACGACTCTAGGTCTTAAAGTAATGTAACAAAGAAAGTGAAACCAACAATGTAATTAAAATCAACAAGCAATTTATTTCTAGATAATTAAAGTGAAAATTCAAAAGACACTTACAGTAACGTGAATTAAAATGCAAATAAGCCTAAGTGTCCTAATCACAAGTCCTAAATATAGAATGTTCCGAATTAATTCCAGTAGCCTTGAATGTCAAGTTTGTGAAAAGAGGAGTGTGAATATTGTATACATTTCTTTAATAGTAAGAAACTTTTGTCATAAACGAATGTTTTGACAACAGAGTTCATGAAAATATTCTACACTGATCTGTATGACATTAATATTTGGGCAAGTCTTTTTTACCATGGCATGTCGATTGGGACTTGGGATAAGGTATGTTCTCGTTCCATAATTTTAAAATTATTTTAGACGAAACTCCAAACGATCCTCTTTGTTCACATGGGTTGTATTAGCACGTTGATACAACTGTGATATTATGCTTTTATTTGGCAGTTTTATCCGGACAGTTTTATGGTACACGCATTTTTTACCCGCCCCCCACCCCTCCTTTTTATGGTCCGAAAATATGGAGATAAAAGTAATATGTCCTATTTAAGGTATTTCTGCCCTAAATACGGGTTACAAATATGAATGTCAGAATTGTGGTTTACAGTAGGTATTTCCGTTGTAAGGTTGTGGCGTATTGTGCGATTTTTGTAATGCATATGAGATGAAAATATGAGAAATAAATAGGACAAAGATTTGAGGTGTATGTAGTGCTTCATGACTTCTGGGTATTTAATGAAAGGTCCTTTTTTTATAGGTAGAACCTAGTTCTTTAAACAGAAACAGAAGCTTAGGTGTTGAATTGACAGCATGAAATAGCGGAAAAGTAGACTAGTTTATGGACACATGCAAAATTCCAACTTACTGTTTGGAAGTTTAGCACAAAACCAGTCTAAAACTCTTGCCCATCCAATATGCAGACTCAGCACTAAATGCTTTGTTGAAAATACTAAAGACCTATTGCAGGAGAAAAGACTGAATGTCCTCAATCTAAATACGAAGATAACATGACGGAAATACGAATTCATAAGGGTAAGTTTTTGTTTATTCTAATTATCTCGGTTTTTTTTTATTAAAATGCTAAAATCTATATAATAAAGTAATCTATATTATTTATTAGGCGTGGTATCTATATCGTATGTTCAAAACAACAACAACAACAAAACAAAATCCTTGTTTAGATAGTGATTCTAAACCGGTTAATATATTTACTTATTACAATTTTAACAATAAATCTCCCACATTAGTATGGAAATCTTTACATTGCATTAGAAAAATCAAAGGAAAATGTTTGTGTCAAATACGGAAAAGAGATATCCGGTTGATGAAATAAAACTTTAATTACTTTGCAGAGGAAAAACCAAGTTCATACAACTCAATTCCGCTATCCAGCCATCCATACTGATCTTTTGGAAAGACGGGAAAGAAAGAAAATATATTTAGAGATTTAGTTTTCAACGCAGTCCATATCCAGCCATCTAGCAAGTCAAGTGGATAGATAGATAGATAGATAGATAGATAGATAGATAGATAGATAGATAGATAGATAGATAGATAGATAGATAGATAGATAGATAGATAGATAGATAGATAGATAGATGCAAAAGCGGAATTGAAAATGATTGTGAAGATTTTGAATGCATTTGATAAAATGTACGTGCTCAGTTATTAATTTATCTTGTTGTTGTTTTCTTTGTTATCCAACGTGGCAGACAGTTGTTACTTGAATACACATTAATCTCTTATACATATCAGGAAATCACCATTAAACCACAAGTATTTAAATTAACTGCTAAAAATGTATTATTCAGTCGGTGCTTGAATCATGAATATTTAATAAATATAGCTTTATGTCTTTTTAAGTGTGACAGATGTAAAACTGTTGTTTGCTTGCAGTGCAAGTCAACATGCATACCACGTGATGACTTAAGGAAAGCAGTAAAGGTTTGATACTATTTATTTATTTGCTTATTTATTTATTTATTTCCGATGGTATCTGAGGGATAAAATAGATTTAATTTAACTTTTCTTCTCACTAATTACATTCCCAGGAATATGTGTGAAAGGGCATTACTTTAGGAAGTCGGTCTTTTCTGCCATAAACCAAAAAGAAAAAGAAAGACAAATAGAAAATAAGAAAGGGAGAAAAGTTCGAAGATGTTTCTTTTGTGTGTGTCGCAGCCACCGTCAAAACTCAGGCCAGTTCATCGTAGTTAACAATAGTCCTCAGCAGAAACACTGATCCCAGCATTTCGTGTACTGAACATCGTTCGTGTTAACACCCCTTCTTGGTACAGGCGTTCTTTTGTTGTCTTGCTATTGTAGTTGCTGTTGTTTTTGTTATTGTTTTTATTGTTTTTTTGTATCTACAGGTCACAAATGGAGTTCAATAAACGTGGCCCTCCGTTTTTTTTGCTTGTTTGTTTGTTTTCTTTTGTTGTTGTTTCTTTTTCTTTTTCTTTTTCTTTTTTTTTTTTTTTTTTTGTTGCAAAATGTGAACTAAGATATCTTAGAATGACCGGTTTTATATTCCAGAGGGCGCAGTGACAACTATTTCCAATCTATGTGACAAAGAAGCCCAACGGATTTACGATTATTAATGTTGTTATCTCGATAAGCAGCGGCGCGACGGTGGGGGTCGGGGGGTCGGAAGGGGGCAATTGCCCCCCGGCGCTGGGCAAGGGGAGGGGGCGACGTCGGAAGCATTTTTCGTTTTAATTTTAGCTTTAACCGGGGCGTAGATGGGGGGGGGAGGGGTTGGATGTTGGCACCTGACATAAAAACTGTTCTCTGTGGCAAAGTAGGGGCGCCACTAAAGAACATTGCCCTCGGGCGCCTCGAACCCTTCTTGCGCCGCCACTGATCTCGATCCTTCTGTGTCGGATCAGTTGTCGCTTGACGTTTAAAGGAGGTTATAATATGTAAATACGCACTTTAATAACTTCATAAGGTTCGATACAACTTGTTTGTTAGCAATGAAGACAAATCAGTGGTGTGATGAGATTGCTACAGAGTAGTCATTTCTATGTAAAGAACTAAGTGGTGAGAGAAACATAAAGGAGTGACAACGAGAAAAGGACACTCTAGTGTCATAGTTTCATAATTTGTCCTCTCTCGATATAGCCTCAGAGAAGACAAATCATGGAGCTTAGAGACTGGAACTTCCTTGTCTAAGTGTCAAATATATCTTATATTTTATGTCTTTATATACACCATGCATTTAGAAGTATTTTTGCTTGAATATTCAATTTCCGCTTATACCTTCAATTTAACTAGCACTGCTGTAAGTGATATAGATTGTTGTGTATAAAGCTTCCACGAGGGCTTGTTATAATTGCATTTTTTTTACAATATTTATAAAATTCATAATTGTTTGAATTTATTGTATTTTACGCATAATTCGTATTTAGTACACGAAACATCCCAGAAGACCTTTACAGCATATGTGACGAGAAATACGTATGATTTCAACATGAAAATTTTCTACTTATACTTCAACAGAATTGGGCGTAAAAATTAATACACTCTACCTTTCCAATAATTGTTGTTCGACCATTAAATACAAAATATAAGAAACAACATAATGTTAAATATTTCAGAAGAGTCACTCAACTATTAGAATACAGAAATGAAATTATTTTTCTTACTTTTACACGTACATTAAATCGTGGCCTAAAGATCACCTCATTTTATATCAGAAGTGCACGGCTCTTACACGGACAATAGATACATAATAGTAATATAATCACAATCACAATTTAAAAGCATACAATTACATGTACCTGAAATCAGCGGACAGATTACACGTCTCCAAAACAGTCATCTGTGTAATTCCAAGGGAGGGGTGGGGGTAGGATGGAGGGTGAACGACACTTTTAAGAAACCTAATTTATTACTCTAAAAACAGAAATGTGAAGTTGTAATCTAACACACACACACACACAGACAGACAGACACACACACACACACAAACTTTGATACCTTTTAAAGCAGCGCTTCCAAACCTCAGGTCACGACCCAAATCAGGGTTGCGGGGGGACCTCAGTACGGTTGCGACGGGTCATCAGAAGAAATCATATCATAAGCCTGAGGGTCGTGAGATCCTGTTGATGGTCAGTTTAGGGTCGCAGCAAAAAAGGTTGTAAACCACTGTTTCAAAGTATGTGATTGTATAAGATATATGTTCTTGATTTCATGCACTTTTTATGATAACTAGTTGATGGAGTTCTTTACGTATACTCCATTTTCAAATCTACGACAGTATGCTTTAATATTGTATTATGAACACATGTTTTCGGATCTATTCATGAAACATACCACGAGCAGTTAATATTTTTTTGAAAGTACATGCAGATTTAAACAATGCTCAATGTTTGACATGTTTTGAAGATGTCACAATGTGATGGTAGCAACATTTACATTCATTTGATTTAGGAATAATTAAAGGTAGGAGTTATATGCCAATGCTGACATAATGATTGGATACATTTTGACTTTGCCAACAAACAAAACCGTACTCCACACATCATTAATTTTAATTTGGTACCAAGAAAAAATTTTCGGACATGGAAGGAAACGAAATAAAAAATTCAAACATTTTGGCCCTAGGATTTTCAAAATTACGAAACGAAAGAGGTGAAAGCACATTCTGAATTCCAATTATGAATTTCCAGCACTGCGTAAACAATAGAAAATCCTTGTAAAACAGTATAAATCTGTATGATGGGGAGGGAATTCTTTTGCATAAATTTCTTCATAGATCTTTAGTTCATTTTCACCATCTTTAAAAGAATAAAAGTACATACATGATCAACAAATGTGTGCGTAAATAGTTTTCATGCAGATGTTACAAGCAAAGTGACCAGTAATAAATTACATTTTATAGTTACATAAGGAGACCATAATAAAATGAAATACAGATCAATCTCTTACACCTGTCTCGATTTTTTTTTAAATCACAGGTGTCTAAACGAGCAGTCCTTGCAAATCTAAAATCTTCGGTCATTGCATAATTTATTCATAATCATGGCTTGATACGCCATTTGTAACAGGTGGAAGTATATTTTTTATGCAGCTGAAGTTCGCATGCGCGTGCCGATTGCACTAATAATGCTTCAAGGTCAGATAAAATAATAACTTTAATCTAAGAATTTCAAGCACTGGAACTTATCTTCAACGGTATAAATAAGTGGATGTTATAGACGTATCTATATGCACATGGACTGTTGAAATTTATTTCTAAGAAAGGAATTCAATTTGAAATTATTTTGCGCAATGAAACCACCGAAATTTTATGAAAAATCAAACTCTCTAACTATCTACACGTCCAGAATATTATCTACATGTCCAGAATATTATCTTCATGTCCAGAATATTATCTTCATATCCATACTATTATCTACATGTCCAGAATAGTATCTACATGTCCAGAATATTATCTTCATGTCCAGAATATTATCTTCATATCCAGAATGTTATCTACATGTCCAGAATACTATCTACATGTCCAGAATATTATCTGCATGTCCAGAATATCATCTTCATATCCAGAATAGTATCTACAATGTCCAGAATATTATCTTCATGTCCAGAAAAATTGAAGTGATTTACAATGTTATAAAATATGTTATATAGTATTCTCTCTTTAAAGATTAATGAGCGTTGTGGGGTAGAATAACTGTATTTGAAACACGCTTTTCGCTTAAAACCTCCAAATCCGGTACTTCTTCGTAACAGAAGTGATCAACCGATTGAAAATCGATACTGAGATGCCCCTTACCATAGGCTCTCCTGGGATACATGCATTTAAATTATTGCTAATTCGTAAGCTTTTATGCCTGATGCATATTTTATGGTGCAGATATGATTATCATAGAATATATCAAGTTACTGTGGGTAATTCGAAAACTATACCTATTACAATTTTGGACTCGAATATTCGTAAATAGAGACAATTTCATTTTTATAACCCATATTATATTAAAAAGAGATGCTAATGACGGTAATTCTTATAATGGAATAAAACTGGGAATTTCAAATAAAATCTCTGTTAGATGGTCTATGATTTTCTTACGTATGGAATAATATTATTCAGTGAATTAGGTATGAGATGGAGATTTCGATCATTATAAGTAAAAATAGATATCCTCTGTGACGTTATCAAACAAGGTAGCTTATTACTCATTGTATAAAAAATATTTGAAGAGTACTTGGATGTGATAAATGAAGCTCGTTTTAAAGTTCTATTAGCTAGATTTAGAGCAGTGTTCCATAACTAAAATATAGAAACAGGTCGTCACGACGGAGTACTAATGAACTCGGGGCTATGCAATAAGTGTAATGTAAGAGCTGTAGAAAACTGAATATCATTTCTTGCTTGTTGGTTCATTAGGGAATTGGGAAGACAATTTGTACCACGACATTATTGTTCATGGCCGAATAGAGACAAATTTAAAGTCATTCTGTCTGTAAATTTAAACAAAAATCCTAAATGCATTTTAGAAATGTCCATACTTTGCGCAATCGAAAAGGTCAGAAAACAGTTGATTTTGCATAAATAATTAATGATTAAACTGCATTATAATACAAATAGAATAATTATAAATTGGTGTTTATATTTTTATGTTAATTTAATGGCAAATGTAAACAAAATTTTCTTTAAATGATGTGTATATTATATTTAATACTTGCTAGAAATGGTTTCCTTATCCTCCTGTTTGCATCATCACGTATGTAGTTAACAATTGATTTTGCAATTTAATGCAATTTAATCCAGTTTAATGCATAATAAAGTTGGTGTTTTGTTCTTGCTGAATAGTTAGAGGGATATGTGTTCTCTCACCTTTTTCAGCTACTTGACAAGTTTATAAACGATGGCGTCACCCTCGATAAATATAAAAGTATGCCAGCCAAAGAAAGTTAGCCTCAACATATATCCATCTAAGTACTCCGCTATTACTTATTTACACAAAGAGAAACTCTAGCTCGCTTTTTTCAGCTATTTTGGTTATTCTAAAGTTAATTCAGTAAATAAATGGAAACTGTTACATGCAATAGTTGCGAAAGACAGAAGAAAATAGAAGAGATAGAAAAACGCAATGATGCTTACAGCAGGTGTAAACAACGCGCATATAGAGATAAGACTGATTGTGCATATATATCGGAAGCCATTGATAACGAAAGGTTCACATGCAGGTGTGAGTAGTAGTATAGTGCGATACTTGAGGGTCTATGGACATCCTGTGTTAAATGGGGTTTAAAGATTCAGAACCAAACGGGTAATAAACATTAGGACGCCGTCTTTGATAGGAAACAATGTATTGTCTAAAAACTGGTTCATAGATTTTTTCACATGTGGTGAGTTTGTTTCATTACAAATGGTAACAATGTAAGATAATTGTTTTGGCTGGAATTGTAATTTTAAAAACTGGTTCATAGGTTTTGTTTTTTGTTTTTTTCTTCTTACAGGATGAGTCTATCTGTTTGTAACAATGTTAGATGTGTTGACGGGAAATGTCAGTCTATCTGCACTCTTAAAAGCCGTATTACGTCATCTGTTTCACACAAGGAGTCGGTCTTATTTGTAAAATGTTGGTTCTATTTTGGCGGAAAATGAGAGTTTTATGCACTCTAAATGAAATGTTGTATTACTTCACATGCTTCACAGGATGAGTCTGTCTGTTTGTAACATGTTGGTTCTATTTTGGAGGGTAATATAATAGGATGGAGTTTATCGACCATCTAACTGAAATGAATATACATTTAACAAGTGTAGGGTTTTCTGGCCTATAACAAGAAATGTAATAATACAACTCCATTCACTATATAAAATGCCTTTTGGAATGACTACAATTCAGTCATTTACTGACCACACATGGAAAACGTAACAGAAGGGGTGTAAAATAATAGATTTTAATTCCCTTTTAAATAAAAACACCTTCCATGGCCCTCTTTCGCGCTATGATCCCCATTAAAAGAAAGTAAAAAGCCTCCATAATCTCCCTATCCCTCTACCCTCCTATTTGAAACAAACTAAGATCCCATTCACACAGACTATGATGTAAAAGAAGAGGTATGAATAATATAATTTAAATATCTCATAAACAAAACTAATTTTCCTATATCCCCCACCAATCTATGATCCTCTTAGAAACAAATCAAAACTCCTATCCCCCTATAACTTCCCTACCACCGTTTGTGGGGACCAACAGCCACTCATCTACGGGCAACACAACGTATCATATAAAAGAAGAGGCATAAAATAAAATTTACATCCCTTATAAACAGAACTAACTTCCATATCTTCCCAACCACCCTTTTATTTCTTTATAAACAAAGGAAAACTCTTATCTCCCTATAACATCCCTACCTCCGTTTGGAGGGACCGGCACCCACACATCTACTGACACCACACAGTACTTTGACCCCCCCCTCTCTATAATATCTCTGCCCTCCATTACTCTCCTTTTTTAAACAAAGCTACCAATCCATTCACACAATGTAGGATGTAAAAGAACTTGTATAAAATAGACTTTAAATTCATTATCAATAAATATAAGTTCCCTAATACCCCTTATCACCCTAAAATTCCCATTATAAATAAAGTTAAAATATCTAACCCCTTCTGTAATGTTCCTATTCTACCTTTTTTTAAAAACAAAACTATCATCCTCTTTACTATTCTCATAATTCCTATAATATTACTAGTGGAGTATAGAAAGAAATTAAAATAGGTCACCCTTGTTTTTATTATTTTGCGGCATTAAAAGACAAGTCGAAATTAATATTAATCTACCCATTTAATATTAAGTTACCTTTTAACATTAAGCTACCCTTTTAATAAGTTTCTGGGGACAGGGGTAAATTATATGTTATATGTCAAAAATATGCATAGGTTTTTATCATTTACAGATTCTATATGACGCTCACACACA
The DNA here is from genome assembly GCA_029931535.1 of Margaritifera margaritifera. Lineage (NCBI taxonomy): Eukaryota > Metazoa > Mollusca > Bivalvia > Unionida > Margaritiferidae > Margaritifera > Margaritifera margaritifera. The sequence continues at coordinate 6,271,291 of JAQPZY010001663.1, forward strand.
CACACACACACACAGACACACACACACAGACACAAACAGACACACACAGACACACACACACGACACGTCGTCCAAGATTTGAAGGAATCGTTTCGTCTTGTGGAATCAGTTTTTTTAGCAGTAGTTGGTAATCCAAAGGGAAAATATATACCAACAGATGTGTTTTTAATTTGTTTTTTGTCTTTTGTAAATATGAATAAAAATATCCACACACACATACACATTTTATAATTAAATCTATCGCTCTCGCTCTCTCTCTCTCTCTCTCTCTCTCTCTCTCTCACGAGACACACACATATACCCACTCGTTCCATATTAAAATCTCTATCCTACACAAAACACGTGGTAGAATGATTTAGATTTAAATCATAATTTGAACTGTTCCGCCTTAAGATACCCGTCTCTCTTTCTCTCTCTCCGATCTTTGCCGTTTTCAATCCAGAGCAAAACACAAGTTTTGTGGAACAAATCAGTTATTATAAGCTATTTCAAAATTTAACGCCTTCAGAATTGAATTGAAGACATTTGCTTTCAGACGTCGACTGAGATAGACCTAAAACATCGTACTCGTGACTTGCGTAAATCCAAAAGTTACAGTGCATGGTTTTGGAGTTGAAACATTGTAATTGGTGGACTCACGCTTTGAGGAAGCCATGATTATAGGCAATGCAGACTGACTGAATTTTAGTAATGCAATTTTGTGGTACACACGCCAAAATCATACTGTATTCATTAGACAATATTTGAAAAAAATAACACTGTTTTTTTTTAGAAACTGATCAATGCAAAGCACAACCAGCTTCCAGTGAGAATTGTCAAATTTAGGATTTCTACAATTTCTAAAACTTTCCCCTCATGATCTTCATATATAGAATACTTTAGATTTAACTCATAATTATAAGTGTGAAAAAGAACGCTTGTAGCATCATAAAAAAAATATTAGAATTGGAGAACCATAAAAATAAATGTATGAAACGGCGAGATAAAGAAGCCAAGGATGGATTACGTAAACGAATGAAAATAAACAAACATACACGAGTAAATGTGTAATTGCACATGATTTTAATTGAAACTACGAAAATGTCAAGAAAGTCTTACCCTAGCCTCTGTACGAAGGCAGCGAGATCAGCTGGGCCTCGCCTATCACTTACCACTTTATACTTTTGTAATTTCGTACGGATAAAGTATTTTAAATAATAAATAATATTATTAGTCAGTGCATATAGCCTTGATATTTTGTTTAAAAATAATAATGCAATATAATTTATAGAGCTTGATTTAGAGAGAGTACCTTTGGAGACTTATACGGTGCCGCGCAGCTGCGAAGCAAGCGTAAACTTAAGCAGAGTTTTACACCTTAAGCAATAACTTCACCATGTAGTTAATAACTTGACTTGATCAGCAACAAGTTTTAGACGATAGAGCGACATTTAAAATAACCTATACACACAAAAAAGTAAGTAAGTTAATACATATTATGTATACAGTACTTCGATTGGCTTAGAACATACGACGAGTTATAATGATGTCTATATACATTCTTGCTATAGATAGGTATGTAAAATATGTATGTGTAACGTTTCACAGAACCTCAGCCCAATAGTGGCTGTATGGTGCGAACCAATGATAAAGTTAGAACAATTAAAATGAACTGCAGAAAAATAAAAGAAGATAAACCCTTCCAAATAAATGTAAACGTGCTACAATTTCGTAAAATGTATATAAAATAAAAGATGAAGGTACCAAATAATTTCACATACATGTCTTTGCAGTTGTTTGCATGAACTTGTTCGCTTTTCCCACAGTGTTTGCTCTTCTTACAGTTTTGGACGATACAACCACCAACATGTACATTTATACTGTATCGTTAAGCAGCCTTCTATCAGACATGCACACTGTATGAATTTTCTATGATTATTTTATCAACTAGCTATTTAAATTATTTAAATTGGAACTGAATAATCAAACTATATAAATTTATGACGATATTATGTATTATTTACTAACCATTTGCTTGGATCCGATATGAAATATAAAATACCTTTACATTATCCAAACCCCTAAGTAAACAAACATTACTTTCACTTTTTCATCTACTTCGGCAATTTCATCTTTTGTTTTTGCAGGCCGAGAAATCTAAAAGATAATGTTTAATACATAATTTCCAGAAGATACTATGAAACAGATACTATCCTGAAGATAATATCAACAGATAATATTCAGGATTTATTATCCAACAGATAATATCTAACAGATAATATCTAGCAGATACTATCCAACATATACTACCCAAATGATAATATTCAGCAGATACAATCAAACACAGATAATATACAGAAGATAATAGCCAAGACATTATATCCAACAGATAATATCTAGCTGACAATATCCCACAGTCCAACAAATAATATCCAGAAGATACTATCCAGAAGACAATTTCTTCAAAATATTATTCAGACGATAATATCCAGCAGATAATATCTAGTTGAGAATATCTAGAAAATAAAACCCAGAAGATATCATGTAGCAGATAATATCCAACAGATAATACCCAGAAAATTATATCCAGAAGATAATATCCAACAGAAAATAACAACCAGATAATACTCAACAGATAATATCCCAAAAGATAATATAGAACATATAGAAGATAATATTCAACAGATAACATGCAACATGTAATATCCAACTGGTAATATCCAACAGATAATATCCAGAAGATATAATTTAGACTTTTAGGCCAGCGACGACATAATTTAAACTTTTTGGGAATAGACCATAATTATTTTTTAATCATTTTTAGAGCATTTCTGTGAATACACTGTGGTTTGTTTTAACTTGTATTTATTTGTTGTCTTGGATTTCTGTATTCTTAAATTCTTTATTCTCATTTTAGTGTTCATTATGTAGACCGTATGCAGCGAAAGAATTATGAAGATAATAATTAACATTTACGTCCAATGTATTCAGCTCCGGAAAGCCCCATGCAGAGGAGGCCAATAATGAGGAGCGCGATGCGAACTACAGATTGCTGTGTTAGAGTATACGCGGTTTATTGCTTCGCAATTCTACCTTGAAACGAAGCTTGTTTATTAGTGGTAGGATAAAACACCAGCCAGTCCTTGGTCTTAATATTTTTCCAAGTTAATTTTAAAATCACTAGCAATTAACTCACACATTATCTTTTAATCAATTTTAAAACCACTTCCAGTCTAGGCAAACTTGTTGAATGTTGCCTGTCCCTAAATATTACTTCCGCGTGTTGCCTGTTACCTAATCGCCAATTTAAATAGTATGCTTACAACGGATTGCCCAACGAATACCAAGACAGAGATAACGCACAGAAAGAGAAAAAGAAAGAAATCAAAATCTGGAAGAAAGTCTGGAAAACGAAAAGAAATATCTCAGTTGGAAAAATACCGATAATTATCTGCATAATTCTTTCGTTATGTGCGGTCAATAAAAATTTAATCTAAAAAGGAGAACAAAGAATTAAGCATACAGTGATCGAAGACCACAAAAAAGTAAAAGAAAACACAAACCGCAGTGTATTGCCAGACATGGTCTAGAAACAGATTAAATAGTAATTGTGGTTGATACTCATAATGTTTAAATGATGTGGTAATTGCTGGGTATTATCTGCTAGATGTTATCTGTTGGATATTATTTGCTAGATATTATATGGAGAGATATATCTGATATAGATTATCTTCTGTATATTATCTGCTGGATACTATCTGTTGGATGTTTGTTGAATATCATTTGATATATCATCTTCTGGGTGTTATTTGCTAATTATTATCTGTTGGATATAATCTTCTAGATATTATCTGCGTTCACTATATATTGGTAGTATCTTCTGGATATTATCGCCTATTTGATCTGTTATATAGTATTTGCTGGATATTATCTTCTGCATATCATCTTCTGGGTATTACCTGTGGGATATTATCTGCTAGATATTATTTGTTGGACATTTTCTTCTGGATATTAATTCGTATGTATTATTTTCTGGATTTCTCGGCCTGGAAAATCCAACAGCCGAAATAGCTGAAACAGCCAAATTGGCTGAAAGAAATGAACCTTCTTCGTCTGTAGAAAGTAATAGCATAAATAACTGAAAATAGTGAAAGTAATTTTTGCTTGTTTTCGAGTTTGGAATGTGTACAAGTATGGATTAATAGAATTGTCTCCAAAGCTAATGTACTAAAAAAAAACAATATTCTGCCCATTTTTTAGGGCAAGAAATATATTTTTTATAAGCATGACATTGAAATTACAGCTCTCTTGGTGAGAGAAGAGACTGCGGCAAAGCGTACTTACGTGAAAGCAAAATATCAAAAATTATAAAATCTGAAACAGGTATTCATGTTCTATTTGATCCAAATATATTTTTTAATTCTCTTTCAGCTGTCTTTACATTACAGATTCAAAACGTTTTAACGTTTGCTAGATCTCTCTATAATAAGTCGAACAAAGAAAAGTAATTGAATTACCAAAATACAGCTTGAAGTTTCAAAGAAAATTCAGTTATGGAAACTACTTACTGAAAGTGACCTTGTGCTCTGATTTCGTACGCGTTACCTCTACGCCATGAAGTCACTTAAAAGTCTTTCTTAAAAAAATAAATGTTAAACTATCATTTGACCTTTTTTCATGAATAATGCATAATATCATCATAAATGTATATAATTTGATTGTTTCATTTTTATGTGATAGTATGCATTATTCGTAAAAATAACTTACATTTAATTTTAATTTTATGCTATCATTAGACTTGTATGAACCAAGTAATTAAATTACACATAAATAAAGCATAATATCATCATACATTTTATACAAATTCTAAACTACCATTTGATTTTTATGAAACAAATAATTAAATTAAATTAAACAAGTAATTATATTAAATTAAACATGAATAATGCATAATATCATCATAAATTTCAGACACATTTCAAACTATCGTTTGACTTTTATGAACCAAGTAATTAAAAATAAGTTAGTTTTCATGAATAATGCATAATATCATCATAAAGTTATATAATTTGATTTTGTCAGGTCCAAATTTAAATAATTTAAGTAGCTAGTTAATAAAATAAGTCTAGAACATTCTTACAGTGTACATGTCTAATATATGGCTGCTTGACGACAGAGTACATGCTCTTACCGCGTCTAAAACTGCGCAAAGTGAAAAAGTTCATGAAAATAACTAAGCCGACTACTGCTTTTATTGTCTGTACTTACAAAGGCAGGTATGTCACATTCTTACATGCCTATTTACACCGAGAATGTGTACAAACATAACTTAGACTCATCCAAGCCAAGTGAAGTACTGTATATAGAACATGTATTACGGTATCTACCTTTTTCTGTGTTTAGTTTATTTTCCACGTTGATCTATCGTCGAGGTTTTGCCAAACTACTTTAACTTCTAAACTTTATTGCTGATAGTATTTACTATTCAAGTCAAGTTATTACATATGGAGGTACGTTATTGCGTATGATAAGGGACTCATCTCCAGTTTCCGCTTACTTCGCTGCGACGCTGATCCACCTATTCATTAATAGGTACTCTTTCCAAAGCATGCTCTATAAATTATATTTTCAAAATTCTAATATTCAAATTTGTATTGCGGCTATATGCACTGTTTAATAATATATAATATTATTGATTATTTCAAATACTTTATAGGTATGAAGTTACAAAAATATAAAGTGATAAATGAGGCAGGTCTCAACTGATCTCGCTGCGCACCCACATCCGTTAGGGTCAGGGTTTTTCTTTACGTTTTCATAATTTCAATTAAATCATGTACATACGACACATTGACTCTTGTTTGTTTGTTTATTTTCCATTTGTTTACGTAACTGCTCCTTTCTTTCTGTATCTCTCCTTTCATATATTCATTCTTATGAGTCTCACTCTCTTTTAAAACTATCTGAGTTATAATTTTCATATTTTGTGTGTGCTTTAGTTTTCAAATGTTTGTCAAACGACATTTATTTTATCGTCAAGGCTTCCGATATAAAACAGTAAGCCATCTAATATCCACGTTTACTTGTATGTTTGTATACGCATTGTGTTCACCTGCTGTAAGGAGTGATGCATTTTTTCATCTCTTCTATTTTCTTCTGTCTTTCGCAACTACTGCATTTTACAGTTTATATCTATTGCATGAATTAAATTTAGAACAGCTAAAATAGCTGATAAAAGTGAGCTAGTATTTCTCCTGTAAAAAAAGAGAGAGAGAAAAAAAAAGAACAGCCAAGTAGTTAGATGGTTATATATCCTGGCTAACTTTTTTGTTGCTGGCACACTTTTATATTTATCGCGGGTGATGCCGTCGTTTATAAAGTTATCTCGTAGCCAAAAATGGTTGCGCCGGGAAATATGAACATCGAACTACTTTTCTGTTCTAAGTTAAAATAATTTTTATCTGTTCCGAAAGTCCATAAAGAAACGTTGTCAACAGAAGGTGGATATTACTACGTATCAGAAAAATATGTATATAGTGACAATAAGCAAGAGATTTATGTTTACGTAATTAGACCTAATACTTTTTAATAACTGTTAAATTTGTTAGCGCTTATGGGTTCGCAAAGCAAACATTCAGTGAATACAAAAGATATTAATTTATGATTTTCGATAACGTATCACCATCCTCCTGTAAACCATGCGACCAAGTTGAAGTACAATGCCAGAACTATGTCTAATCCTATCATGAAAAACCATTAGATTTTTTTAAGACCTGAGATGAAATTCTAATCGAACCAGAAGAAGATGATGACAATGATGATGATCATGATACTTTGATTGTCAGAGTTGAGGTCACATATGCTGTTGTCAAAAGGCATGCATAGCCGTTAAAAAATCCTCAGCAGATGTAACCAATCACCTATAATAAAATGATGCAACGTTTTCCAGATATGGGTAAGCATATATATATATATATATATATATATATATATATATATATATATATATATATATATATATATATATATATATAAATATATATATATAATTACACAAAAATTTATAGCGATAACAAAAGTTGAAAAACAACGATGCTTTCTTACGTTTCGATCTAAGTAGAAGGCCTTCTGCAAGGGAGAATAAAGAATGTACACGATGACACACCCACAAATGAGTGCAGCTCACAGAACAATAAATATTTACATTTTGGCACAAAAAAGCAAATTAAGAGGTCGAAGCCATAAAAAAAGAACAAAATAACAAGAAATAACTACATGTCAAGAAAGGGACCAATTATCTGGGAATACCCAAAACGAATTTGAAAGCAAGATAAACTGTTTGGCGTGACCTAAGTAACTACATCATATCTATACTGTTTTGTTATTTCTATACCCAGGTAGAAAAACACATGAATATTCCAGGTTGGAAATATCTATCTATAAAATCATATCAGTAAGGTAAGAGGATGATGTTAATATATTAGGAAAACAAATCCAAAGTGGACCCTTAGGAATATACCTCAAAGAGCGTTATGGAGCATTTGTTGTGTAGCTTTGTTTTGGCTGATTTATGGCTAACCGTTCTATTTCCCATCTCAACTGCATTAACATACTCTGAAAATTCTGAGTAGAACTAAATATTTAAATATCAAAAATAATCCTTTTCACAAGGTTTTGACATCAGGCATAAATTTGATTGAACAGTGGATAAAAAGTGCAGTAATATTCTTTATTCAAGGGCATACAAAGGGGATAGTAGCGAAGTTGCATCCTCGAAATATAATATTTAGCTGGAAAATAGGTTCTTTAGTATCCATTACTGAAACGATAAATCCTGCAATTCCGTGATCATTCTCCCTCATTTTCAGGTACATTACTGAAACGATAAATCCTGCAATTCCGTGATCATTCATCCTCATTTTCAGGTATATTCATGAAACGATAAATCCTGCAATTCCATGATCATTCTCCCTCATTTTCAGGTACATTACTGAAACGATAAATCCTGCAATTCCGTGATCATTCATCCTCATTTTCAGGTATATTCATGAAACGATAAATCCTGCAATTCCATGATCATTCTCCCTCATTTTCAGGTACATTACTGAAACGATAAATCCTGCAATTCCGTGATCATTCTCCCTCATTTTCAGGTACATTACTGAAACAATAAATCCTGCAATTCCGTGATCATTCTCCTCATTTTCAGGTACATTACTGAAACGATAAATCCTGCAATTCCGTGATCATTCTCCCTCATTTTCAGGTACATTACTGAAACGATAAATCCTGCAATTCCGTGATCATTCATCCTCATTTTCAGGTATATTCATGAAACGATAAATCCTGCAATTCCATGATCATTCTCCCTCATTTTCAGGTACATTACTGAAACGATAAATCCTGCAATTCCGTGATCATTCTCCCTCATTTTCAGGTACATTACTGAAACAATAAATCCTGCAATTCCGTGATCATTCTCCTCATTTTCAGGTACATTACAGAAACGATAAATCCTGCAATTCCGTGATCATTCTCCCTCATTTTCAGGTACATTAATGAAAGGTTAAATCCTGCAATTCCGTGATCATTCTCCCTCCTTTTCAGGTACATTACTGAAACGATAAATCCTGCAATTCCGGGATCATTCTCCCTTAATTTCAGGTACATTAATGAAACGATAAATCCTGCAATTCAGTGATCATTCTCCCTCATTTTCAGATACATTACTGAAACGATAAATCCTGCAATTTCGTGATCATTCTCCCTCATTTTCAGGTACATTAATGAAACGATAAATCCTGCAATTCCGTGATCATTCTCCCTCATTTTCAGGTACATTACTGAAACGATAAATCCTGCAATTCCATGATCATTCTCCCTCATTTTCAGGTACATTACTGAAACGATAAATCCTGCAATTCCATGATCATTCTCCCTCATTTTCAGGTACATTAATGAAACGATAAATCCTGCAATTCCATGATCATTCTCTCTCATTTTCAGGTACATTAAAGACAATCTTTTGCCAACGTAACACAACTAGATTGACTGATTTGTGCTTAATGGCACATCAGCACATCAAATACTGTTTAGTGCCTAGGCAATAGAAGTAAAAGGCATTGCCTTAAGACACAGGAGCCGCGGTGGCTCAGTGGTTAGCGTACCGGACTCATGATTTAAAGGGTGCGGGTTCGAATCCTACCATCGGACCAGCCTGGGTCAGCTACCGTGGTGTGTCCTTGAACAAAGCACTTTACTCTAATTGTGTTGCAGTGCCGTAAAGCACCAAAGCAAACCAAACCTTAAGACACATCTCGGCAGCCGACCCGTGTGAATCTGTGCAGGATTCTTACCCGAAGTCCACTGAACCACTGTACTCAGAAGCATATATCTGAATGACCAATATATACAATTGGATGTATTCAGAATGAAATTCATCAAGATGTTGGGGTACTCCTGGTCTGGCAAGATTAAATTGTTTTCATCACAAATCATCGAACATCAACTGACAATATAAGGAAGCTGTTGAATGTTGATAGCGACATTAATCATCAACTTCATTGAATAAGTCGCTGTATGGAAACGTGGATACACTATAATCATACTTTAATTCGTGCTCTCCTTGTTTATTTAATTGGGGGATATCGCTATGAGAATCTATCAGCGAAATTTAAGAGTGATAATTTTCATTGTCTTAAAAGATTAAAAATACGAATAGTAGGCTATTCGCGAAATTCACCAGCCGCGAAACAGTCTGACATCGAGCAACTGCGAACAATAGAAAGCTTGAATAAAAGGTGTCCTGGATTTGTGTGCACACAGTTGTGTATTGTATTATAATTTAAATATTGTACGAGTCCTGTTGACACGTACAGTTTTAACACTTGTATATGTTTAAGTTATCTCGGACGATTGTGACGTGTATAGTTTTACTCACTTAGCCGACTTAATGTGGCACGTGCAAAGTGTTGACAGGAGAAACTTGTTTACCGCATGTATTCTACCCATTGTCCCACCACGTACCAGTATATAAAGTTTGAATTTTTAAGTGAAGTCACATGGCTTGATGTATTGTTTCGATGCTTTCTTCTTTGCGACATTTAGCTTCCAGTTGCAAATCTGATTCACCCTCCACCACCACTCCCACTGGTTTTTGGCCCAGTAAAACTGGTTGTGAAACCAGTTGTGTTGACTGTGAGGAAGCCATGTGTGACACGGCCTAGCGTCATATGATGTGAGATGCGAACGTATCGATGACATTCTCCAGGATTTGTCTGCACGAAAGTGAAGCTCAATTAGAGCATGATATGGCGACGTCTTGTCCGTTATATGAGCGGTGTAGTTTCATAATTTAGTGTTTGTTATATGAACAGTGTATTATCATATTTTATATCTTCATTGCTGTTATATGAACAGTATAAAATATCACAATTTCATTAATTCATATCTGTTATGTGTCAGTATAATTTAATAAATTGTATCTTATGTAAATAGAACAGATTCATAGTTTCATATGATCAATATAGTCTTACAACGTCATATTTGTCAAGTGAACAGAACAGTTTGTTATGATAACAAAATAACATTAAAATTCATATTTGTTATGTGCACACAATAATCTATATTGTTGAATATGCAACATGTAGCTATTCCATTATAAGAGCGGATAAATCCATCAATCACATGTGAGAAACTTCTCAATACTTCGCTTAGAACTCAGCATATCATTTTAGTAGCAATACTCAGTGCATGTGTAAACCGGTTGTAGAAAGTATTTGTCTAATCTAACTTAAATTTAAGGGATTTCTTAACTCTTTTTTAACGAATAAAACGATTGCCATGTGCATACATTTATAGTTAAAGAGTAATTTTTCACCCTCTCTACTATCTCTACCGCAGACTACAATGACAATATTGTATAATTATGTCATAAGCAAGAAAATGTAAAATCTAAATTGGAAAAAACATTGTGAGAAATTGAATGAAACTGGAACTTGGGCTTGTAAAGTCACAGTAGATATCAGAATAAAAGAAAAATACTATCAATACATGTGCCTCTTTCATCGAAGTAAGGTTGTTGAACAAAAGGTGAAAAAAGTACAGAAAAAGTAGAGAATCTTATGTTGAAGGCTGCTTTAAAACAAATTGAATAAATGTATATCCTTAATTTGTAAGTAATTTGATTTACAATTCCAGAAATAATGCATGAAAGTTATTCTTTTTTCACTAAGGTCTTGAATATCGCGCTATATATAATATAACACAACCTGTACATTGTCTTTAAATTGTTTCAGACATTTATAGTTATTTACTCCGCTTTTCCGACGTCAAGATTATATCAGTTTATTCATAATGTACTTTTCTTACCTATGATATTGATTGATCTCGAGTTTCTTGAAGGTTTTTAAAGTCTCGCTTGTATCATCGTGACGGGATGTTTTCTTACAATCATTCTTCTTTTTAAATTAAAGCTTGCGTTTGCTCACATCTGTTTGTTAGGACACTTTCACTATTATACACATAATAAATATACTCTGACGAAATGACACGTTTGAGTTAAATATTGATTGTGGCAATTTTTCTTGACTATTCTGTGTTTTCCGATCACACGTGATTGAGCGCTGCCTTTATCTTGAAAACGGTACTGCAGTCACACACACACACACCAAAAACAAACGTTGCCTTTGCTAAGACCAAGTTTTCTCTGTGCTCATTTTCTCATCTTGTGACTCGCGTATTGTTTGTTCAACAGTTAACCAAATGGAAAAAGGGAAAATATCAATTGCAAAGCCTGGTAATGTGCTTTTTCTGTAACAGTCTGATACCATACAATCACCCTGTTCTATTTAGTTGTTGGTTTACTTTTTGTATCACTCTCTTTTTCTCTCTCTTTCTGTTTGAATGTACGTATTTATGCGTGTATGTATGTATGTATGTATGTATGTATGTATGTATGTATGTATGTATGTATGTATGTATGTATGTATGTATGTATGTATGTTTGTATGTATGTATATATGTATGTATGTCTATCTTTATCTAACTAACTACAGCAAGAATAACTACGGACAGATGCATGCATACTTTACATCGTAATAAAAATTTACCGTTATACTGAACTTTGTATCAACAGGAAACGTCTGGGTGTTTTGCCGACATGCTCTCTTTTTTTGTCCATTTATCGTACCGTCTGGATATTATGTCATCTCTATCCTTCAGCTTATCTATCCATTCATCCACTGGTTCATTTACCTGTTTATTAATCGATCCTTCTTCTGTTTGTTTCGGTCCTTTTATGTATGAAATGGGTGGATATGTGGAGGAATGATGGATAAATGGGTTATTTAATAGATAATACTGCGGAAAACGGCAAAATATCAAACACAATTTTAAAATGGTAAAAATATTACATGATTATCATGTAAGAATATATCGAGATCAGAAGCAGATGTCGATTGAAGTTTATGAGTGAGTTCGAGTTCTTATGCAATTATTCCGATGTTGACGTTTGCTTGAAGAAACAAATCAGTTTAGATAAAACAGTTTACTCTAGAAACTAGGTTTTCGTTATAAGAAACTTTAAGACATTTCAACATTATCCTATTCTGACATGAAACTGTCAGCAAAACAAGAGATAGCTGTTTGTATACTAAACAAGAAAACATACAGACCATAGAATTCATAAAAAGACAGAAATTACTTAAAGCATATATATTAAGGATAGCAAGTGTTTTTACTCATTTAATATATTCTGTAAGACAGGACAAACATTTTAGAGCAGAAGTTATTCTATCGGCACATCAAAACTCCTTTTATGTCTCCGGATCAATGTATACTTTTTGTGTTATTTTGTGAAACAGAACAAGATTAGTTTAGTAGTTGTGCAATATTAGTATGATACTGTCAGGTAATTTCCAGATGTGTCCATAAATGAATACATTTGTCAAAGTTTCTTCGCTCCATATTCCGACTTCATTATAACAATTGTTAACAATAGCGTCAGCTGTAATGAATCATACTACAGTTGGTGTAAAAATGTCAACACCTGCCTACCATTACTATATTTTCCGTTTGGTCGCAAATAAGATATGTGAAACTTGAAATGTACAGATATTAACACAGCTGTTATGGATTGTGTTGTGAGTGTGCAAACAGTTTAAACAATTATGCACAAATGAATCAATATCTGTTTAGATGTCCGATGTTTGTAGTCTGATCTAGATGAACGAATATATATATATATATATATATATATATATATATATATATATATATATATATATATATATATATATATATATATGGACTGATTCTTGATAAAAGTTGTTTACAGATTTTAAAAAAGAGGCATCTTCAGAACTTCAGTGTCATGTCTTTTTTTTGCACCTAGAACAAAGGTAGGGATGGATACAAAACTATGTTTCAACGCTGGGAATCGTACCCATAACGTTCTACACAAAGCTTCTATCCGCACATATAACCAAAATAATGAATAACTTCATCTTCTCAGAATTATTATATACTGGCCCACTTCATCTCCAACGCTACACGGAAATACTTTAATGAGTATGTGTCAGAAGACGATAACATGAAGTATAACAATAAGAGCTAAGTAAAATTGGCATTAAAAGAAAAACTTCAGAACAGGAAAGGAAATGGACTGAAAGCACAAGTCCTCCAAAAAAATTAAAAAAAACATATGTGCGCTTACTTGTCTTCGAGATGTAAAAATGTACGTTTACGAGGCGTTTAAGAGACAACATTTCGCTAAACGATTCCTTTCCTACTTCATTTTTTTTTAAACAGACAGTCTTACGTTATTATTATTATTATTTGTACCCTGAAAGGAGTTCATTGACAAAAGTGTTTATGTAAACCATTTACATTAATCAAAACGAGATTAATATTTATGCAAGAAATTCTTTGATTCTCACATCTAAACTGGGACTTGAGGTAAGTTTTGTTCCCGTCCATAATGTTTAAAAAAGACGAAATTAAACTCCATAAAAAATCCTTTTGTTCACAACGTTTGTATTAGGGTTTTGAAAGACTGCGATATAATGATTTTTTATTCGCTTGTTGTGACCGGACAGTCCTACGGTACACGCAGTTTTCCCCGAAATAGGCCATTGCAAGTACAATATAAATATTTTAATATACATAGATCTGGATGGTGGCCCAAACATCTAGAAATTGGGTGCAATGCACATACATCATTACAAATCTACATCTGCATTATTATTCAATAGGGAGACGACTTTAAGTGTAAGATGTATATGACTATTTGATAACTAAATTCTACGATCTTAGTATTTAATCCCAAGCAGAGAATAACTGTCACAATCGATGATAAAGTGACATTTATTTTCAAGTACATCATAAGAAAGACACAATCTATTTTCAGTAGGAGAAGAATGTTGTTAGTTCCATCTGCCAGTTTATATATGCAAATTATGTAATAATGTTCGCAATTTTGAAATAGCTTTTCGGAAATTTTTTAATGCAACCAAATTTAAATATTTTTATATCAAAACTCAAAACAAATTTGATCATATAACATATATCTTGAGGAACCTTTCATCCATAAATATCAGTTTTGCACAAACACGTCAACTAATTTGACGTATTTTTGTATAGTATTGGACCAAAGTTGTTTGTGTTAATAATAGAAACTCTTTTTATGAATGGGGACAATAATTCCGTCAGACCAACTTTCAAGAAAAAAATCCTCCATTATAAATAATATTTAAATTTTTAACAAATATAACAGAGTACAGAATTACCATGAATCAAATATTCGTTTATCAGTTAACTGGGTCCACTGCTTTTTCCACGTTTTAATTCTCTAATGGCTTTAATTATCTCTTTTTTTAAATAATATCAACATTTAATTGTTTATAAATAATTTAAAGATAATCCCTTATATATTGATTATAAATTAAATGGTATTATCATCAGCATTAAAATAAATATCATCTGGTATATTAATAATTTATTAATTAATAAGTTAGACAAAAGCTGAAAGTTCGTCAGCAGTCGTTTCTTTGGTAATGCATCGTTTTTGCATCTGCCAATGTTCTTTCGCATTTTTTTAACCTCGCATCCATCATGAATTTTAGTTTTTCTACCAATGAATTGAGTTCTACACTGCACAGTATGCTTTTAAAACGATGAACGTGCTTCTACCATGCGTCCTACTATACACCTCTGTCTCATTTCTTCTGCAGATATTTCGGAACCGGATGAATAGCTTTCATTTAATTTCACATTCCACATCAAACCAAGGAGAATGTCGGTATGACGGATTATGACTTGATTTCAAGCTTTTGTACATGGCGCTTTCGAAACAAAGGATCCGCTACAGAACAAACTAGCTTAGCAAAATTTATAATTGAAGTGTTAATTTTATAAAGATTCAGATTTGGAACAGAAATACAGCACACTATTTCATCAGATTTCTGTTTTATAAAGAACGAATTTAACTTATTGACAAATTTATCACACAATATAGGTTCCCATACGTGACGAGACATTTTGACCATTTATATGTATATTATCGTTTTCACTATTATTGCAGCTAAAGATATCGACGTCTGATGAAAAACTGATAGCACAGTGATCAGAATAGGGGCTCAGAGAAATCACAGAAAACGTTTTTAAGAATATAACATAATCGACCAACTTCTGCCCTTATTATTTATAAACATGAATTTGTAATCAACCCACCCGTTGACAATTCTAAGAGATATTTTCTCACAAAGGTCACATAGTGCATTACCGTGATCCTTAACCTGTTCAGTATCACGCGATGCACGAGGCATAACATGCTCTGACGAATACTCGTTGGTAAGTGGTATACTTACATAATTAATGTCGTCTGCCACAAAGTCTGGGTCAGTGCACGTCCTCGGGTTGAAAATCTCCACATTCTTAAATATATACATGCACGAATTATTGTTTGCAGTATAGTTCTGTATTGCTTGCTCATATAATCTATCGAATACAGTTGATTCAATCACACCATGACGACTAGTCGGGTATTGTTTAGCATTAGTATAAATAAATATCATGAACCCAATTCATATTTCAGTGTAAGTATTGTAGGTAAATATTGCACATTTCGGTTTGGTTTCGTTTCGTTTCGTGTGTTTAATGCATTTTGCAGCACATGTACATGACGGCCAATATATTTGGTGGAGGAAGAACCCGGAAAGAACCACCAACCCACGGGAAGATACTGGCAAGCTTTCTCACATACCCACGCTGGCTGAGCCGAGACTCGAACCGACGCGGACAGACGTGAGATGTCAGTGATCTGTAAAGGCGAGCACCTTAGATCAATCGGCCACGCGGGTCGCCCGCAAATTTCGGAACAAAACTTTAACTTGACAGCATCTATTGTCTGAAATATAGAAATGCAATTGCTAAATTTAGAATATCCTCTCATAGACTCGAAATTGAAGCCGGTAGATGGGCGACACCGTATAACCCAATTCATAATAGACTTTGTTTTATTTGTAACCTCATTGAAGATGGAGATCATTTTGTACTCGAATGCGTATTCTATAAAGATCTAAGAGCCAAATATATAACGAAATATTTCAGAATAAGGCCAAATATGTTTCAATTTCTAGAACTTATGAATACTCAGAATACCAGAATTTTGAATAATTTAGCTACTGACATTTATAAAGCTTTAAAGAATAGAAATAGTGTCCTATATTCAGTTATCTTGTAAATAGTTTTGACTGACCGTTGCATAAACATGAATTTGAACTACACAGCATCTGACTTTATCTTCATATTATTACCCTTAATGATGTAGATATCTCTTTCTCCCTACGAGCATCTGCATGCATATGTAATTTCGTGTCTCACTATGTTTTCTTCGCATATTGTACACTACAGATGTTGATATTTTGTTATTTATTGCACTATCCGCCATTCAATTCAGTTATTGAAAATATATCCACACAGTCCATTTGGGCCATTGGAATGAATAAAGATTCTCTCTTTTAATGTCACGTATGACAACTCATTGGAATTACTGTGAATGTATTCAATTAGTTTTTGCAATTTAATTTGTGTAATAAAGTATTACTGCCTCAGAGTCCCTTTTTGCTGTCTTTTCCTATGTAACTCTATGCAGAGAAAAAAGAACTGAAATTTTTAACGGAGATATTAGACAAAGTATTTACCCAAGTTTTGGTGACTAAAAGAACATCATTAGTGTCAGATAATTTAAACTCGGGTAATTCTAATTTGCTTGTAGTTTTGGTAACTAGACATTGTATATTCCAAAGTACAATACGAAATGGAATCTTCTCCCAGTATCCCGTGCGTGCATTTACCTTTGAGTCACCTCTTCTTTTAGTTGATGTCGGTCCCGGCGCACCAATCGACGATCTTTAACGAGGATGTTGCTTATCAAAAGTTAATGTTATTATCGTTACTGTTGCTGCCGTTATTATTCTTGTTTCCTGCTTGGCGGTCTGGGCTTTCTTATGGATTACCATTCTCAGTCTGGGATTTCTTATGGATTACCATTCTCAGTCAGTCTTCTTCAGATAACTGCTTGGCGGTCTGGGCTTTCTTATGGATTACCATCCTCAGTCTGGGCTTTCTTATGGATTACCATTCTCAGTCTGGGCTTTCTTATCGAATACCATTCTCAGTCAGTCTAATTCAGATAACTGCTTGGCGGTCTGATCTTTATTATGGATTACCATTCTCAGTCTGGGCTTTCTTATGGATTACCATTCTCAGTCTGGGCTTTCTTATAGATTACCATTCTCAGTCAGTCTTCTTCAGATAATGGCTGAGTGCCCATCGAATTAGAAAACTTCTGATCTTGATCCAAGTTACTGTCCTACTCGAGCACTTCATAAGGATTGTTGTCGCTAATCAAGAATGAATCCGCATCATTATGCCGGTGAGATTGATTGCCCTGCAAGTTATTGCGATATTTAGCACTTACAATGCACAATAAAATTTATCTTTGTGTTTTTGCAAAAAGTTTCAAAACAATCTTCAAAGAAGTTTCGAATGTTTCAAATATCTGCTGTTGGTTAATCAAAGTGTTTCCAAGTATTTTAAGTCCGAATATTTCGAATTAAATTATTTGTTTCAACAAATATACAAAAATGTTAGCAAAGGTAAGTTGTCACATAAAAAACAACAGATTTAAAGTGATTTTGCCTGGAACACGAACTGCGAAACTACATTAAACAATTATGGTTTACAGTTAAAGTTTGTTTTCATGTTAGCTTGCACTGTATTTTATGATTTAATGAATATGCGATGAGATGATGAGAAATAAATAAGACAAACCTTTGTGGTCTATGTAGTCCTTCGCTTATGCTGGATATTTTAGTATAAGGTCATTCCAAATTACTTTTGTAGACAGACGTATTTTTTTGACAGAAGTTTACGTATTGAATCGGTCGCTGAAATGGTGGAAAAGAACACTGGTTTATGGACACATACACACTCGAACATATTGTTTGGAAATTAAACTCAATACCATTTTCAACAGTAACCCTATTTAATGTACAAAATCAACGCTAAATGTTCTATTGAAAATATACAAGTCCGACTGCAGGAGAATAATTGGAATGTCCTCATTCTAAATACCGAAAATAACACGAGCGAATACAAATCGTTAAAGTTAGTTTTAGTTTATTTTATTATCTTCTGTTATTTTTGTTCAAATACTACCATCCGTTATTGGTCTATATAATCAAGAAATCAATAGTTTTTCTTCAAGTTTTCCTGTAAGCATCATTTTGAAATGACACGAGAAAGGAAGCACGGTTAACGGACCGTCAAATGGATGTAAAATTTACTCAGGTGAGCTGGTTGAGTACAGGTCCGAAACAAATCTTTCCTGTCTTCAAAACAAACAAACAAGCAGAAACAACAAACAAAATCCTCCTTTAGAAAGTGAGTCCACGTGTGTTATTATATTTACTAATTAAAGTTTCCACAATAAGAACGCCATACTAATATGGATCTTTATACATTGCATCAGAAAAATCATCGGATAATGTTTGCATCAAATATGAAAAATAGATATGTGGTTGATGCAGTGAAAATGTCATTGGTTTGAAATGAAAACTAAGTTCGTACAACTCATTGCTGTTATCCATCCATCCATATTATTCTTTTGGAAAGATAGAAAAGAAAGAAAATATATGTAGAAAATTAGCTTGCGAGGTACTTGCATGCAGAAACGGAATTGAAACTAATTGTGTCCATTTCTTATGAATCTGATAAATGCACATTATCAGTAATTGATTTATCTACATTTTGTTTTCCGTTTTATCCAACGTGTTAGACGATTGTCAATTCAATACACATCAATCTTCTAAACCTGTCAGGAAACCGCCCTTAAATCACAACAGTATAAATTGGCTTCCTTAGTTTTTAAAAAAATCGTTTGTCAGTCGGTGCATAATTAATGCATATTCAGTTTGTTACGGTTTTGTGCCCTTTAAGGGCGACATGTATCAAACTTGTTTCTGTGCACTTGAAGTTAACATGCACATAATGATTATGACTTTGGCAAGAGTCAGGTTTGGATTCAGATCTTTTATCTACACTGTTTACATCATATGGCAATGAGATTGGACCATATGTTATCTCAACATCATCCAGGTTTATCACCATCATAAGTATTATCAGTACAACACCAATAAGTAACATGTTTTTCATTTATACAAATATCACTTAATGGATGAAATTTAATTCATAAAATAATATTAATTACGACAGAAAAGTGTGGGATATGAAATGGAAGAGAGGATAGAGATATTACAGTGTATTACTTTTTACTACTAGATAGCAAATCTACCTGATTCTTTAATACACTTCGATGTCTATGTCAAAATAAATTCGTTATCCTGGGGGGGGGGCGGGGGATTCAGTCTTCCCTTTTAGTAAAACATCGGCTGATATAGGAAGGAAGAGACTCATCGATCGGAAAAGCCTTACTTTAGCTAGACTATAAGACACTCATGCAAAGAATTTGATGCATTTTCAAAACCGTTCTAGGAAGAACAACTTGGATTACTTAAGATATGAAATCGATACGATCATAGTTTATAGCACTGCATTGACACCTAAGTTTTGTAAAGGGAATATTAGTGTTTATATCACCCGCACCATGATATATTTGTGCACAATGAACCCTCGATCCTATTTAGTATTTGAAAATGCCTAACGTTGAAGAGTTTTTGGTTTGAAGAGAGAGTATTCCACAGTTGCATTGTGCTTGGAAAGAATTAAGAGTGAAGAAGAGTCAACTGTGATGGTATCTTACTGTAATTAGTATTTTAACCGACGACTGTGGGTAATAATTCCTGTAACTAATCGGGGGCATATTATTTTCAATCTGGTAAAATATGCATAGTTTTTGGACCTTTCTTCGAGATACCAGTTTGTTCTAACCAAACCTCAAGTTCTTCATCATTATCAGTTGTAAGACTGTCCCAAACTACACATGCATAGTAGGTCCAATCAATTCTAAAAGGATTCTACTTAAATTGAACCTCGAGAATATATTACTTACTTTTCTGAGCATTGTCAATTATTTGTCTGTTGATATAACCGGCTTATCGATATGTTCAGTCACTTACATTTTGAATTTAAAATAACTCATCGATGACAATGCTAATCAAGACAAGTTATGGGTAACTGTTAAAGTAAAATTGTGGCGTTCTGTCAATTTGTCTCAGGGAAAAGATCATACTGTAGATTTCTGGTGGGGTAAAGGTTACGGGACATCGGAGGGATCAATGGTAAAAACGACATAAATACATGTTAAATTGGTTCTCAATATCATCAATAGAATCATTATTATAGGAAAGTGAGGTATTATTAGAAAAAGAACCGACAAAAACAATATAGAGCATCAAAAATGTAATTAATATAAGAAAAAGAAGCGATACAGGCACAAACTCTTGTAGAATACCTGGCAGAAGTGAAGTTATAATAAGAAAGATTAGCATGTATAGCACTCTATGCAGTCTTCCATGCAGATAGTCGGAAAAGCAGCTGAGCAAAAATATCTCTCGTATACCATATGCTTTAAATTTATTATGAAGACCTTGACCACAAAACCTGTCAAAAGCTTCGAAGATATCACAATTTACCATCCTATCTCTGTTTAAAATAGCAAGTACATTCATTCACTTTAAAATGGACGGGAGAAAACCAGACTAATATTTATGGATAAAGTTATTAGAATGTAAATGATTATGTACATTTTAGAATATAATTCTTTCAAATATTTGTTCCCAGAACACTGAGCAAGGACATGGCGATATAACAAGATGGGTAAGGCTCATATCCTTTCATGAAATTGGTACTAATTAGCCTTTTTCCATGAGGAAGGAACATTTATTTCATTTCAAAAGACATATTGAATAATTAAATATAATGAATATGAAACTTCAGTTGCTATTTTTTCAATATTTTGTGGTTTATAATTTCATGTCCCGGTACCTTTTGGAAGTCTAGTGAATAAATAACATCAATTATTCCTTGCTTTCTTCGGAAAAGCAAATACAAGTCAGATAATGTTTACAAAGAGTTTACTCTCCATCTATTAAACGTAAGGGTTATTGTAATTGGCAAGAATCAGTACCGTACAGAAGTGTCATGGGTGTTCCTACATTAAAAATATGAACTCAGTAATATAGCAAATATAATACAGTGAGCTGTTCTACAGGCCTATACATATTGCAGCTTAGAACATTCAAAGCGTGAGAAGACTTGTAACATACATTTTTTTCGAATGTTGTGGAACATTGTGAAACACAAAATGGGTTATAAATCTTAAACTACATTTCGTATTATTTCTAGATTTTTGCTTACATAAAGTGAAAGTGACGAACAAACAACCATAACTTTAATCTTTAAACATTTTTATCCATAGTCCCACCCAGGAACATAAGTCAGGAACACGAGTTTTGTTTTATGACAGGAACTATGTGATGATGTCATATTTCAATTATGACGTAAGTTAACGTTATACAAGTGATGACACAATTATCTCCTAAGTTATCTACTTTCTTGACCCGTGGACCACACACGGTGACAAAACCCATGAGCAGCAACGTTACAGAGAGAAGAAGGTGAACCATCGTATGATGATCCAAACATGAAGTGTGAGGTTATAGAAATGGAATATTTAAAAGAAAGGAATTTTACCAAAAAGTGCCCTACGAATTAACCAAAACTTGAATCATCAAGTGTCCTACATATACTACCTGAGCCCATGGACTCATCAAGAGACATGGCTTAGGGCTAGAGTGGTACTATCAACACACACACACACACACACACACACACACGGACGACCCAAACACTGGATCCCCTTGTATTAAGGGTCTTGAAGATTAATATCTACAATTAAAAAGTATAGGAAATGCTTGTACACGATGAAACTTTAATGCGTTGATCAATATGGCAAAAGATGTGGACCATAAACTGCAATGCCCTTTGAGATGGATTTATTGTGCAAGTTTACTCTAATTAGCAAAATCAATCTCTACTAGCATTCTCTTTAACACAGGGAACAACCAAACGTCGCATGGTGATAAGTCTCGACTGTAGGGAGGAGGTGGTATTACTTTCGTGTGCTTTTCCTGTAACTATCTTTATGCTCTGTGACAAAAGCTGACTCGTTCGAGGAGGTATTGTCATGTGGAAGCAACAGGGCCCCTAAGCCAGGTGTGCAGTTAGCACCTTTTACGGACATTTTGAACTTGGGCAAGAATTTTCCTCTTGCAAAAGTTGCTTTTCTTTGAATTGTAATGTAAATGTTATGTTCTTAGTCAAGGTTTGTTTTCCTTCTCTTTATCAATCTGATTAAATGACCTGTTTATAGTGGTCAGTTACCCAGGTAAGGTTATTTGTAGTATATTCCCCAGTGACGTAGTAAGTCGATAGTATATAAGTCCGCTCGCTCTCTTTAGAATGGTCGTACATGGCCGAATGGCCGAACACGACTTTAATTCAAATTCATCATTATTTAGAAGAAGCATCCCATTCATCCGCCAACCGGGGGTAGAACAACAACACAGTGACCGAGATGTAGAAGATGATAGGGGAGAGGCAGATTGACTGCGACAACACCTGGTTAAAACGGTTATTCCGTGTTAGATACCTATCAAGACTGCTGGAGGCCTGGAATTTCCGGCTACCGCTGTTATCCCTCATCAGAGCTGTTGGATGCCTGGACCTACCTGTCACAATAGCTACCCATTGGAGAAGTAGCTACGAGTCAAATGATGAACCATGGTGGATGAAGGATGTGGCGCCTACCTGGGGTCAGCCAAGAAGATTAGTCACCAGAGAGCAGCTGCACCTAAAAGGCTTACTGATGGTTTTTGATCTAGCCCCCCCCCCCCAAAAAAAAAAAACAAACCCCCCGTTGTAGATTGCAACTCAAAACTCAAACTCATTAAAATTGCCTGATTAATCTTGTTCACAGCCTGTAAGACTAAAATAATGCACGCAAATAAAGATATCCACGAAAACTGGTCAGGATTGGTAGTTTCCAAGGACACCAATGTACGCTTAGTGCTAAACATTTTCAACATGCATTGTTAGGAAGCTTTGACAACATTTTAACATTATGATTTGCATGCGACTTACACATTTTGGCATATAAGGACATCCATAACATAGGGAACAAGGCCTAATTTAATCAATCGATGTGGGGCGAAAAAAATTTGTATTAATCCAAATTGAATAGTGCGCAAACGCACACAATTTAAAGTTGTTATACATAGCAGTAACCACCGATAAACGACGTTAATTCAAATATCATCGTTTAGAAGGGAGTGGGTGCTGTCGCAGTACGGCTGCAGAATTCCAGGTAGGGTATATTTGAGTAAGGAATAGCCCGAAGAGGTGGCTTTAGCATTGGTATTATGACCAGTGACCAGGACTCTTGTTGCAAGGTAAGGGTTACCAGTGCGTCGAATTACGTAGGAATGAAGCGGATGGCGTAATTCGGAATGGCATGGACTAAATGCCACCAAGTTATTAGTCTGGCTTAGCTCGTGTGTGCTAGGGTACGATAAGATTAATTACGCCTTGAGTTGCTGCAGTGATTGTGCATGCCTTTTGTGGCGTAGATAGTGCAATATGTCAGAAATACGCCCAAACTGATCTTGTGTTAACCTTATTTGTGTTAATAACACTCACCCAACGTTACGCTGCCAATTTATTTTGTAAATACATTGTACTTCATCATAATAATATATATTATAGAACTTAGTTACGTGTGGGTCTTAGTCATTTATTTTACTTCTAAACCTCATCTTTGTCAGCTTCGATGGAACTGTCAGGGTTCGAATGTAACCCTCCTTGCCTATGAGTGGACCCGCCGGACAAAGTATCACGCTCGCGGATGTCGATTTGTCTCTCAATCTTTCTCTCTGTATGGATATCCGTTACATTTTCTTGGTCTCGGACTCTTTCATTCCTTGTGAAATCTAGTGATTTTTCTTTGATGTCTTGTTCTCTTTGTTCGAATCAAACATATTTAAGACAGCTGCTAACTTCATCCTTCTTCTAATGCAATTATTGAAAATCGTCATTTATGAAAGAAAACAGGAAGACGCCAGTGATCAAAAATGGTTATTTATGAGAGGAAAAAATGGAAGTTCTGACGTTTATTCTTTTTCTTGGCTTAAAAGGCGCTTTTCGATGCGTGACGTACGGCATTCATTCCTCATCAGATTTGTGTTCCTTGGCCAGGTCTATTTGCGAACTAGAAAAAGTGCTATCAGATACATCATCCCTAGAAGATGAATACAGAACCGTTACGGTGATAGAAAGAACATTCCCAACCGAAAAAGCAACAGCAATCATCATCATCATCATCAACAACAAGAACAAGAGCAACAACAAGAACAAGAACATCATCATCATCATCATCATCATCACCACCACCATCATCAACCTTTTCAAGGAAAATAGCAAAAAGAATACCGTTTCCACTTAATATTTTGCATTGATTTAGAAAGAAGCTGATTACGCAAATGGACATAATATATTGCAGCCTTTCTTTCAAGTGTTTATATGATTTCTACGCTTTCAATAATCTCTTATCATGCAATAGAATTAAACAGTTACTTAAAACCAACAGAAATATTTTGATTAAACACAAAGCTATATCGGCTCATATTGGCGTGCACATTATTTCTTCCAAAATGTATAACATCTAGTGCAGCTGAACGCCGCTCACAAAGCGAAGAAGCCTTGATATTTTCTGCACAGAATTCAGTGATGCTATTGTGTGTAGTCTTAAGAGACTAACACTTTAAGCACGAGTTCCGGACACATTCTTGGTCTCAGACTGTTTCATTCCTGTTATAGTCAATATATTTTCTTCCATTCTTTATCACTTCCTGCAATTGAGACATTTCAGAATCTTCGCTGCTTTCACTCTTTTTAATTGTAAATGATCGAAAATTGTCATTTGTCAAAGAAAATAGCATCTTACGACGGTTTACTCCGTTTCCTGGCATATAAGGTGCTCTCTGTTGCGATTTAATCTTTTGCGTGACGTCATTCATTCGTGATAAATTTTGTGTTTTTCGTCAAGACTTGTTACTAGCTGGAAATTAGGACTATTAGATATATTGTGAATTTACTGCAAAGGCGAACAATACTCGTAACGCAAGCCACGTGAGGAAATTTTTTCAATTAATAATATTTTGTAAATGGAAAAGCTACCTATCATAGGTTCAATGTTTAACTCTTGTAACTGATGTTCGTTTAAGAAATGGCTGTCTTTCGGAACGAAACCTGTAAATAATATGGAAAAAATCTTGAATTAGTTTTATACTCGCTCTTTCAAAGACTTGCATTCAACGGTACATTTACATGCGACCTTTGAACCTTAATCACTACGCATATCGGCAGTGTAATACCACCATCATTAGAGAAAATTGAAAATGCAGCAGTCAGGGTAAAACAACCATTTTCAGTTGCAAAACAACAAAAACAACAACAGCAATAACCATCATCATCAAAAAATGCATCGTTTCATCGGGAAAAGATTTAGAAGAATACCGTTTCAGAAATCATTGCAGTCATTTGAAGAGAAATTAATTACGTAGTTGGGCATAGAAGTAATCTTTCTTTTTATTAGTAAATTCTTCGGTATTCTACGCCTCCAATTATCTCTTATAACGCAACAGAGTTAAACAGGTGTGTAAGACTGTAAGACTAACAGAAATGTTTTGACGCAAGCAAAAAAGGGTCTATTTGTTTAGTCTAGCGTGCAAATTAATCCACCGTAATGAATAAAAGCTGTAGCAGTTGAATACTGCTCATAAAGTGAAGAAGCCTAGATACGCTTTAAGCGAAATGCATTGACGCCATTGGGTGACAATCGATGCTAATATTTAAGCTCTTAGTTCCGGACACGTACTTAGTTTCAGACTCTTCCATTCCCGGTGCAATCCATTGCTATTTCTTCCATTGTTTATTATCTAATATATTCAAACTTGCTTACTACAGTTGCTAAATTGATCGTCTTTTAAGGCCAATAATCCAAAACAATCATTAATTTGAAAACAACGGTAAGATGAGACGGCTTCTTATGCTTTCTGGCATAAAAGTCGGTTTTCAATGCAATATAGTTTATTTTCTGACATCATTCATTTGTTATCGGTTCTCGGTGATATTATACTTACTTGACTGTGAATTTATCATCAAGTATTAATGGTACTAATGTATACCCTATGATAAAAGCTGATTGGTTCTTTTGATTAAAAATAAATGAAACAGCTGTCATACATAGGTCCAATATGTAAGCTTTATCATTTATTTCAGTTGTAGCAAGTGCTTTTTATTCTAATATAAAACTTTATAAATCCACATCATCAATGCGTTTTGTATTTATTTTCGATGACTTACTTTTAACAGCACACATATTGGTGAGCTTTAAACACTACTCATACTTACTCAAGCAAAGAAATGTCACCCGCAAAGAAATGTCACCCCACATAGAAAAATTAAAACACAACAGCTACAGTAAGAACACATCATTAGCAATTTCAAAGCAACGAAACAGCAAAAATCCCTATCCTCATCGTCGTCGTCGTCATCGTTATCTTCTTCACTCACCACTATCATTTTCATCATCATTATCATAAAAAAGTATTGTTTGTTTGGAAAAAGGTATAAATAAGATGTCTTTGAAGTTATTTTAAAGGAAACTAATTATGTTTGTCATTACTGAAAGAAATGGATATTTCCGACGGCTCTTTCCATTTCTTGCCTTAAAGATATTTTTTCAATGCGATTTAGTTTCTTACGTGACGTAATTCATTCATCATCAGATCTGTATTCCTTGGCAATTAGGAATAGAACTATTAGATACATTGTGAATTTATTGTTATGATTTATCGGGACTAATAACACATGCCAGGTGAGCGAATTTACTTGGCTACAGAATAGTTCATTCAAAATAAGTAATGCAGCTAACTTTCAACGGTTCAAAATATACCTTAATAACTGATGTTAGTTTTAGTAATGGCTTTTCTTCAAGCAAATCTCTGAATAGATCTAAATATCTTCAATTAGTTTTGCATTTCCTTTAGATTACTTATTTCCAACTGTACATCTCCTGGTGAGCTTTACACTTTTATCAAGACTTAATTTCTTGCAAAGAAATTCTAACGTTCTTAGTAACGTTAAAACACACCCGTTACAGTGAATAGTACATTCTCAACTGAAAAAGCAAAAGCAACAAAAATCACATCATCATCATCATCAAATATATGTGGAAGAGCAAGAAGAATACCGTCTGAATAGAAATCTTTACATTCACTGGGAAAAGGACTCATATCGTAAACAGATATAATATATAGCAGTCTTTCTTTTTTTTTGTTGTCACTTTTTCTTTTGTTCTACGCTTTCAATAATCCCTTGTCATACAACTGAATTAAGGTAGTGTTTAAGACAAAAAAAATATTTGGATTGAAATACGACGATATATTGCTGAAGACCGGTATGTACATTAATTCTTCTAAAATGTAGAAAGGCTTGTCCAGCTGAACACCGCTCACAGAGACTTGATATGTTATATGCAAAATTTAGTGAAGCTATTAGATAGCGGTAGAGATTACGAGTTCCTAACACCTTCTCTTTCGGTCCTTCTGCAATCATTGCCTTTTTTCCGATTCTTTTTCATCTAATACAATTCAGACATTTTCACAATACATTCACTATCTTGGTTATTTATTAAAGAAAATGGCATCTTTCTTTCCGATGCGATTTTTTTTCTTTTGCTTGACTTCATTAAATTTTCATCAATATTGTGTTTCTGTGTGTGGATAAAATGAAATCGTGCAAAAGGGTGTTACAATATGTATGTGTCACTGTATGAAATGCGGTGAATGTGTTTCATTTTTACCACTCTATTTTTTTATTTAAGAGGAAAGTTTTATCGCATTTGTTTTTACTGTAAATATGTTGAGGCCTACATGTAATAATGGTTAAACGCCAAATATATAGACTCATCAAATATGGAGTAATATATAAATTGATAAATTCTGAAATAAACTGATTATGTAAATGAACATAATGCGTCCTGGCCAGTAGCAGCGCGAGGGTTCGAGGCGCCCAGGGGCAATGTCCTTTAGTGGCGCCCCTACTTTGCCACAGAGAACAGTTTTTATGTCAGTTGCCAACCTCAACCCCCGACCCCCACCCTTACCCCAATCTACGCCCCGGTTACAGCTGCAAAAGAAAAAGATCCCGACTGCGCCCCCCCCCCCCTGTCCGGAACCCGGGGGCAATTGTCACCCCTCGAGCCGCCACTGGTTCTGGCCTTTCTTACCATTTTTCAGTTCTTATATAGTGTCTTCGTTTCCAACAATTTCTTATTATGTAATAGGATATAGTTAGAATAAAACTAGCATATATGTTTGATTCCAATACAAAAAGCTATTAGTTCAGAATAATGTACAAACTGCTGCTAATTACATATAAAAATCAGGAGCAGCTGAACACTATTCACAAAGTGAAGAGTAAATCTATATAAGTTGTAGGCGGAATTCGATGATGCCATTGGGTAATAGTCGAGGCTATTCCATAACGCACGAGTTATGGACACTTTCTAAGTCTCAGACTCTTCCAATAAATGTTATTTAATGTCGGTAGTCTGGTTAACATAAGAATATTAGGTCTGGACGAGCTATTTTACCGACGCGACCAACATACAGAATCTTAAAATGGTCAGTTGCTGTTTGACAATTTCTAATTTTTCATTTTGTAATTTCCGTTATCATAATTTTGTAATCGTCTTATTCATGTAATGATATTTTTCCAAACTGCAAAAGATATGTTCGTTTCCTTTATGGTACAATGCTAATATGGAGAACACAAATCTAAAAATGTGTTATATTAGTTGGAAAAATGCTAGAATCCATAAATATACCTGATATTTTTAATATGAATGGACAAAATACAAACATTTGGAAGATCTCTTTGAAATCAATTTTTGTAGAGGATTCTTGATTACGAAACAATAAAAACTGGAATTTCTAGAGAATGGTATTTTGTCAGATCCACGCCTATTTTCATAGGAAAATGAATATACTTTTATTTTTGTTAACACATTTTTCGCGCGGATTGATACAGTGAACATTGTTGGTGTGGGATAATGTAGAAACATCACAGAGTGGTCGTCGACAGAATTCAGAGACTAACATCTTTAAACACAAGATTTTAATGAGTGTGAGTTTACTTGTAAGGATTTTGGTTCTTTATTTTGTTTATTTCTGCATAAACGTGAATTTTTATGTGGCCTTGGCGAGCTTGCAGTCTAGTTATAGAATAGAAATTGCACCAAAATTTCGATTGTTACTTAATTTCGGTTTGCAATTAGCATTCATCAATGCCTGATTTCTACATCGTTTTCAAACATGATTATGATTGTGTTAAGAGTTAAAATCGCTACTTAAACAATGTTATTACTAGATTTAGCCAAGAGTTTTTCCTAAAAATGTGTAGCGTTTGTCGTAGAGTGTAAAATCTAAAAATGTGTTATATTAGTTGGAAAAATGCTAGAATCCATAAATATACCTGATATTTTTAATATGAATGGACAAAATACAAACATTTGGAAGATCTCTTTGAAATCAATTTTTGTAGAGGATTCTTGATTACGAAACACTAAAATTAATTTAGGAGTTTTTCCTAAAAATGTGTAGCGTTTGTCGTAGAGTGTAAAAGGTATACGATGCTGTTTGAGTAACATAGCAACAAGTCATGCAAGTTTAGTCACATACAATTTGCATGATTCATGTGGAACTTATTCTAAAAAAAAATAATACTTGAAGGCTATTCTTTGTTGTTTGGAGTTCGTTTTTAGGTATTTTATGATGGCACTTCCTCATTGATTGCATAAAAGTGTACTAGAGGGTCTACAGACTTGACACGTTTTAAGATCTGTTCATTCTGATGAGTGGGCGGAGAGAGAGAGAGAGAGAGAGAGAGAGAGAGAGAGAGAGAGAGAGAGAGAGAGAGAGAGAGAGAGAGAGAAAGAACAGAAGAAGATGAAAAATGAAATGGGTCAATATATGAAAATACATGTTTGAATTATATTCGTAAGGGCAAATATATTTCCTAAATGGAAGAAGAAAGTTGTTCAAAAAGTAATATTTCCACTGTGGCGGTAAAAATGTTTTCTCATATATATATATATATATATATATATATATATATATATATATATATATATATATATATATATATATATATATATATATATATATATATATATATATATATATATATATATAAATCATCTCGATTGCTAGATCACGTGCAGTTGAAAATCCGGATCTTGGCAAGACGCGAAGCGAAGCGTCTCGTGTCATGATCCGGATTTTCTGATGCTAATAAGAAGACATGAACTAGCGATAAAAATCGTATTACTTTAATAATGATAGTTTTCTTATATACATATCCATTTTCAGATAATTTAATAAAATATCTATACTTAACTTAAAAACAAAATTTATTGTTTAACATTTCAACCTTTGTAATAAGAACTTCATCTTAAATCATAAACGTACTTTTTGTTTCAAAATCCAGAATCTTAAACTGATTTTTTTTTGGTCGAATTGTTCCCGCTAATTGAAAAGTTTGTAAACTGATAGTTGAGTTACGGCAAAAGCGTGTACATTGTAGGTACATAGATTTTCAAGCTATTTCTACCGTTTTCTTACTCGATTTTCTAGAAATGTGCATTATTTCCGTTCAATGCGGATAGATGTACATTTTTCTGTTTTTAATTTTGTGTTGTCACCCTGAAATAGTGTGGAAGCTTAGACGATTACCAGTTTAAATAATGCATAGCCTAAGTTTCTCAAGGGCAATAACTCTGTATTACAGTAGAATGCTGTTCATGATTTCATATGTTCGAGATCTATACAAAATTAAGACTTGCTACAAATTAAGCAAAAACAAAGAAAAACGTAAATATCAGGATGTACAAAGTTTTCGAAACGGACCAACAGACGGACAGACGGACGACTATTTCTATAATTAAGATGCGAGGGGCAGCATAGCTTTAGAAATGTTTATCATTGGATTTTAAACAACTCGTTAGTCGGTGTCACCTTTGACATTTTCCAACGTTTGTGACATTTCCAAGGTCTACATCACACATTATTATTACAGGAAGAGCAGTACCGCCAATAAATGTGGCAATTTCAAAGTATTACGTGTACCGGTGTGTATGACATTTCGGGCGGTAATCTCCCCAGCATGTCACATTTTGCATGCAAAGTGAGAAATAAATGTTATTTGCGACATTTATGTCTTAGACTTTCTAAAACAGGTCAGTTTATATACAAAAATGACTTTGTATTCTAAGAATTTTACTCTTTCTTGTCTTTATTTCTTTATTTATGTTTTGTATACCTTTATATATATATACACACACACACACCAGAAGATGACTGAATGATATGATTCCTTTGTTTGTTTGGGTAGTTCGTCTGTCATCTGAAGATGCCTGCATACATCTACAATTTTTATTTCCTTAAACCATCCATCAAATTTTAAACACTGTTCAACCCAACAAAAAAAAAAGAAAAAAAAAAAAAAAATCTTTACATGATAAAAGTAACTGTTCCTATTGACGGTTTAACAGGGCTAGCAGTTTAACGATTTTTTTTCTTCTTCCTATTTCCACAGAATAAAGATAAGTAGTTCAAGATATGTGGATTAACGGATTATCTAGCGAAATTCCAGGTGTCGTCTTTTATTTCAATGTGCGTTAGTTACTGTTCTTGATTTAAATGTACGTAGAGTAGTCGGATGAATTAAAACTTAACAAAAATATCATATTTACCTTCAAATTACTGCTTCATGTTTTTCGCTGCTATATTACCAAGATCGAAAACAATGGCAAAGGTTTTGTAAACTATTATGATAATTATCTCACCTTATCAATGATATTTACGTTTTATTGGTCAAAGTGTTCAGGTGGAGACTTGGTATGGAATTCATTCAAAGTTTCACGAAGAAGACTGATACTAAATATAACTTCCTTAAAAGAAACCATAACTAGTCCCACAAAAAAAAAAAACTTACAAAATGTACCTGTATTTATAGTTTTTACGAGTAAATAAACCAGACATGAAAATAATTGAATAATAGTATTCAGTCATCGATAGCTACCGAATCTCAGACTTCCAAGTAAATTCCAAGTCTCAGTTACAAAAGTCTTGAATTTGTTTTAAAATTTAGGCCTCGTATGAGAATATACCTGGTCTAGAAGACCAGTAAGATGGTGGCAATGGCACGTGTCATCAGGCTTATCAGATGTAAACAAATCTCTTAGAAATCAAGATGGTTTCTTGCTGATCATTCTAGTCCAATATCAACTTAAAATCTCAATGAAACAAGGAAACATAAACAATCCGTGTCGTTATAAGAAAACAAAGACAATGGGATCCTACACTCTAAAATTATGAAGTCTTTAATAGTCATTCTTCGGTTTCCTGATTTAGCAAAATATACTTTTTTTTTTTAAAACCCAAAACTTATTCAAAGGATAATGCTGAAATTACCGTTATACTGAGTGCTAATTTGAGCTGAACTTTCAAAGATTGGTATATATTAGTGTACATTTCAAAATGAAGTTATTAAATTGATCCTAATACATTTCTTATAAAATTAATACAAAGTAAGATTCTTTTATCACATGACAAAGTAAGCAGGTATTTGTTTCGAAGTAATTTGATTCAGCAGACAACTCAAATATTCCGTGATTCAATCTGAAATATATTTTGACGTCTTGTACGTTACACTTTTATCCGTAATGGCGTTATCTTTATTTCACGTGCATACTATATATGCATATATATATATATATATATGAGACTGTGTTTAGAAAGTGTATAGTTTTATCAGGTTTCTATCGCTTTGCTTATAACAAATTAAAGAAATTATTATCGATGTATCAACGCCAGCAGTTTTACATTTCCTTATAAACTAATTTATCGCATATTTTCTGGTAAAACAATTGCGCCCCTTTTCACGACAAACATATGAAGTGTGAAGGAATTTTTAAAACGACGCAGTAGTAATTTCTGTATTGATTGGATTGATCGTAGTGTGTAAGACTGATGTCTGAAACATGTGTACTAGAAAAGAGACAACAATTTCAGCAGCTGTTCAAGCTCGTGTTGAGCATGCAAATAGGAGCAACGAGTGTCAACATCAGTTTAACCACCGGGAAATCGTGGTTGATGATATTTTTCTTTTGGCATAAGCAAACCGTAAAACATTTGAATATTTCTAGGATAAATTACATGGGACCTTCGATCGATCGATGGATCAAAGCATTAATGTCTTTTACTTTCTATACTAGAATATACTTGTAAATCCTTTTTTGGAGAGAGAGAGAGAGAGAGAGAGAGAGAGAGAGAGAGAGAGAGAGAGAGAGAGAGAGAGAGAGAGAGAGAAGAAAACGATCATATTGACAAGACAGTGTTTTGAAAATGCACTTACTGAAGTAACATGTACCTTCAGCTGTTTCTGTATATACAATATGACGTGTTACACAGCCTTGCCATTCGAGAAAAATCAACATTACGAAAAAAAAAAAAAAAAAAAAGCAACCTGCTTTAAGTATATTTTCAGTTAAAAAGCATTTCGTTGAATGATGACCATATTCTACATGTAAAGAATATGACTGGATTAGATCTCATGCGGATTGAACATGGTCGGATGACTAAACGGATCACCGATGGTAACGTTTACCTAATGCTAAATCTCTCAATATCTACATAGGGTAGATAGACGGCCAGATGTACGGAATGATGGATGGAATGATGAATGAATAAATTGATGTAGGGATATTTTGAATCATGGAAAAATCAAAAGAAACGGACGAAGTGCGTGACCGATGTATGCATGTATAAATGGATGCATACATACATACAGAGAGACAGACACACGTACATACAGACAACACACGTATATACATACGTACATCATACCTAGTAGATCTGTAAATAGAACTGTTCCTTGACGGACAGATTTATGGATGGATGATTGAATGAATGGATGGAGAGATGGATGGATTGATTGATAGGTAAATGGGTCATTCGTTTTCTTGGATAAGCAGCTATACATCACATGATGCATGTGTTATGTGTACTTTGTAAAGTAACAGACAGTTAATTAAATATTCATACATCTGGCACATCTGTTAGTCAGTCGTCTTTGTATCCTGTTTATTACTCCAATGTTCTTGTCATTTTTAATGATGGTGTACTTAACAGCTGAGAACACGTGGCTCGTGATTGTTTTTAATATTTGTTTATGAACGGTTGTGAAGGCAACAGACCTGTTTTATTTAAAGTGCAAGTTTCTCAGCCTATATCACTTTTGTAACTTTAGAGCACTAAGCTGCGAAAATACAATTATTGGTAATTATGGTTAAAGCCAAATAAATCTAACGCATTGCATTGCGAAGCTAGGAAGAGTTGTACATCTTGCTGATGTGTGAGACCATAAGAAACTATTTCTTGAGTGATATTCACAATTGTCACTTGAAGTTGTTCTTTTATATCTAGTTGTCATTCATAATGTGCTTCACATGTATTTGAAATTAATCACTTCAAATGAAAAACAACCAAAAACACAATAAACAACCTCAAGTTAAGGATTATGAGGTAAAAATTCTTGTGACTATTTCTGATTATAATATATATATATATATATATATATATATATATATATATATATATATATATATATATATATATATCGCTACTAATTTGAATTTTTTAGTATTCACTTCTTTTTTCTCCTCCTTACCCCTCCTCCTCCTGTTTCTCGTTTTGTTCGTTAATGAGTGGTGAAAAGAACCGGTATACAAAATGACTCTAACCTAAACACGTTTTTACAAAAGTTTCTTGACCACATAGCCTTACCCCCCCCCAAAAAAAAAAATATATATATATATATCGTTTACAAAATTTCCCAGTCACCTAAACTCTACCCTCCTCAAAAATATAATGTTAGAAACAGCACTCTACCCACCCCCCCATCCAAAAAGTTTTAAAAATTCTCCAGGCCACATAACCGCACCCTACCTCCACCAAAAAAGTTTTAATAAAATTTCCCGGCCACAAAACCCCCCCCCCCCCCCCCCCCCATCAAAAGTTTTTTTTACACAACGTTATTACATGACAACAGTTCTAGTTTAAAGTTACACTACTGTAACAGTTGCCTATTTGTTTTTGGACAACTATTAGTTGGAGACAGAGTTTAACTTGCATTTAGATTCAATAATTATATTTTGTAGCTAATTACAACAGTATGTAGACAATAATGTTTCATTTTATACAGTTTTTAAGCATTGATGTTTGGTCTCTGCGTATCACACAATTTAAATGAAGATATTTGATGTCGTTTTCAGATCACGGAGAGGAATTTATCTACTTTTGAAACAGAAATGGATTAATTTATCAACGATGTAAAGCCACTGGTGCCAACAAGCGATGAACAAGGTTACAGTTAGAGAACGGAATACCCAAATAAACAAACACTGGATAGGCAACAAAATTCTGTTCTTCAATACGTGTGAAACTATACCGGTGACACTGCCCACGTGCTTTTTAAAGAAAATGTGTGTTCATTTGTGTAATTTTGTACTAAATCTTCCAGAATCATTCTGCCTATTGGATGGGTGATATTTTGTACATTGACACATCAGAACTAGAGGGTGTATTACAGTCCTTTCTTGAAGGTCAAGGTCATAGATCCAGGTCACATGTACTTGAAACATGCGGGTTGTAACTCTGAAACTGATAAAATTAGTGGTATGAAACTTGCAAAACTTTTACATACATGCAAGACAAGGATGTCTTATTTATCTCTTTCATTGTTCTCAGTTCAAGGTCAAAGGTGAACAATACTATTTGTTTTTCTTTAAATGGGGGCGGGGCTGTAACT
Organism: Margaritifera margaritifera; assembly: GCA_029931535.1. Lineage (NCBI taxonomy): Eukaryota > Metazoa > Mollusca > Bivalvia > Unionida > Margaritiferidae > Margaritifera > Margaritifera margaritifera. The sequence continues at coordinate 6,307,783 of JAQPZY010001663.1, forward strand.
CAGAAACTCTTAAATATAATAACAGAGATGAAACTTGGTATTGCTATACATCATGACTTGATGTTGGCACTTCGCACTTTCATGGACTTATCTGTAAGGCCAGGTCAAATGTCAATGTCATTTCTATGTCCAAACTGTCGTCCAGTGGCTGTTAAGTTGTTACAGATAATGGAATGAAACGTTTTACTCTGTTAATTAAACCATAGCTTGAGGGTGTATATGTACGAATATTATGCTCCTATCAGCAAATGCAAAGTCGCATGTGAAACTTACCTACTTTTTATTAGGACTGTAACTCTAATGCAGTCGAAGGTATTGTGATGAAACTTATGTCTACATTATAACTTCTTAATGTGTCATTTCTTTTTCATGGTATTTTCCTCGAGGTTAAGATCAAAGATCAACATTATCTATTTTTGTATCAGGGCTCTTGCTTACAAATTCTAGAGGATAGTAATAGTGAGGTAAAACCACGTATATTCATGTATCATGATCTAATAACATGTCACGTAACACTTTTATGATCCTATTTTCAAGGTCAATGTCATTTGTCAAGGTTGGGCTTTAGCTCAGAAGCTGTTTAAGTGGATGAAATGAATTATTTTGGACGGTGTGTCTTGTATCGCTATCAATTTCCTATCTGCAATGTTAAGGTCACAGTCATTTCAAAATTACATACTTGTAATATCTTGGCTCTAACTCTAAAGCCGTTTCTTTGTTTCTTTTTTAAAAGTAGTATTATCTAACTTTGCACACTTTTACTCCTTACTTTTTTGTGACTTTCGTAATCTTAGTCATAAGTCAAGGCCACATGTCAATGTATGTATTTTTTTTTTAAGTCTTGAACTAAAACACCCGTATTTAGATAGATAAAACTTAATATGCTCGTATCCATTATAACATGACAATATTTCATATACCTCCTTCATGCTTCTATCTTGACGGTCAAGATACTCAATTCTTGTATCATGCTGTAGCTCTGAAGTTTTTTAAGATATTGGGAGGAAATTATTTATACTGACATATTATGAGTAGAGAGTATGTTGCATGCCATATTCTAGGTCATTTCTCAAGGTCAAGGTCAATGCATGAACACTCACTTTTGGTGACCAATGTGTATATGTAACTCTGGTGTCATGTTAAATTATGATATCTATCTCGATGCATTTTTATACATAATTCCTAAGTCGGGTGTTAATATTTGCTTGTCAGTCCCATAACTTTGTAACGTCTGGTGAGATTTTTTATGACACTTTGCCCCAAGTATATATCTTGACTAGACGGTGTATCAGGTCTCCATCTGAAGGTCAACGTCACATCAAACGAAAATGTCATTATGTGACTTGTAAATTGTCCAGAATATAACTGTTAAACTATTGAAGATATTTTCATGAAACTTTGTCCGTGTGTCTCATATCATAGCCAAGGGTAATTTAAATCAGTGGCCTCTATCCATGTACAGGTATAATGTTTGAACCAATGAAGATTTTTTTCATGAAATTGTATCTTGTTATATATCTGGACTTGACAGTGACTCGTGTATTTACAATAGTATTCCCTGCCCTAATGATCAAGGTCAAAAACCAGAGATAATGTAAATCAGTGGCTTGTTTCCGTATCCAGCTGTCACCTTTTAACTTCTACATATATTTTAAGAAACTTTACCCAGATCCACACCTTATCAGACAGTAGTCAAGTTCCTAGCTCAAAGGACGAGGTCTTTGGTAGGGAAAAGGTCACAAGATGGGCGTATAATGTGCTGTTTGCGGTAGTCTTGTTACGTAAAGCCTCAATGCTGTCTCGCGTCTCACTGTTTTGATCCAACCTTCAAGACCAAAGTTGTCGACTTTGAGGGTCCTCTGCAGGCTTGTGATTACTGATACACTTATGTATCGGGACTTCAACCCATGTAATATGTATGTGTTATTTTGGGTGCTTTGAGTATGTACAACTTAGTCGACTTCGTCGTGGAATTTTCAGTAACTTTCTATGCATAAAGTTATTTCGATAAAGGGTTGACAATGCATAAAAAAGAAGGACATGTTGACATGCTGCTTCCCTGAAGATTTCCGTTTAAAAACAGCTTTCCACAAGTTCAATATGACACAAACTTTGATACAAAAGATCTCTTCATATGAAACTTTTCGTGAAATAGGTTAGAGTTTCAACTGCAAGGAACTTCATGGAAAGTGAAACATAACACATTATTCATTTATCATCTGTCGCGCGTGAATAGGGTAGAAAGAAGACATGTGTCAAGTAGCTGTGAACGACCCTAATGACGATGGGAGTGACGGTATCTTAGATTCCATAGCAAACATATAATACTATCATTTTCACATTTAAGAGAAAAGCAGGCAATTTTGGTCAAACTTTGCAGGAACATTTTACGGGCATCTTCTACCAAAGTTTTGTTTTTGATGGCCGCCATAAAAACTATTCATCACTCCATAGCAACCAGGTTGAAAACATTTTTCACAGCTCCCCCCCCCCCCAAAAAAAAAAAAAACACTGGTCATATTGTAATCAAACTTTGTAGGAATTATTTATCATTATATGATCTACAAAATTTGTGTTTCTCTTGGTCTCGATGTGCAGCTATGTATGAAACATACTGTTTACAACTTCTCCAAAACCACTTCAGTTATTGTTATCAAACTTTCAGGAAATGTTCCTTATTACATCTTGTAGTCAAAATTACATTTGTTTGTTACATCAACCAGGTGGAAAACATATTTTGACATTTTAAAATCTACTGTGTGCAATTTAAATCAAACTTAATATCTTTTTTCTTTTTGGCTTACATTTTTTACAATAATTGCATTTTTGGAGGCTAAGTTTAATGCAACTAGGAGGAAAATGCCTTTCAACCTAGTTTAACCTGCCAATTGCTATCATATTTGGATTTTAATCTAATGTGAGCCTAGTGAGTGGTCTCGTGCCCACTTGGGCCTCTTATTGTTTTCCAGTATGTTTCACAACCCCTTACACAATTCACCTTATATCTTGGTAGGGATGCAACTCTTGAATATTGGCTATCAAGAGTTACGTTCTTACAAAATATTTCCTTTTTATACCGTCACGTCAATAAGCGGGCGGTACATGAGATTCACTTTGTCCGTATGTGTGTCCATCTCTCTGTCTCCATTGTCCATGATATAACTCCTATACTGCATCACTTATTAACATCAAACTTGCACAATGTATGAACTTTGAATGAACATGTATTGTGCACCCAAACTAGATCATTGTGACCTACTTTATAGGATTTATTGAACAAAAATGGTTAAAAATTGTGTCCAAACTTATGATGGATATGTGTTGCTTACCAGAGTTAGACTGATGCGACTTCATTTCAAGAATTTATTCAAAATTACTCACAAATTGTGTCCATCCTTCTTGTTTGTACTTTAACTTCTTTATTTAAAAAAATATTGACACAAAATTAGTAATATGTGTGCATCTTGGGATGAACATATGTCGCGCACGAAACTGGGTCACTCTACCCTCCTTTCCTGAATTTATTAATACTTGCTTAAAAGTTGTATCAATGCTAAGTGGTGACACTTATTATTGGCTCTAATTCCAATACCTGATCAACAAACTTGGATGTTGTGACCTACGTTCTGTGGTTAATTGATCCCTATCAAAGATACTGACTCTAAAGCGGATTGTATTCCATGGTGTATATTTTTGTGCAACTTTTGATGTCATATTCGGCCTTAGTAAATTTATGTCATGGTTTATAATTTTGATGGAATGAAAAGGCGCATAACACTCGGCAACTTAATATATACAACTTAATATAAATATAAAGATTTATTAGTTGTTGCACAAACATATTAAAACATTTTAGAGGAAAGGGTAGTATTATTTAATAAGACCTTATGTCAGTTTAGGTTTCCATTTTGCTTTTAAATAAAAACGATTTTCCTAGTATTACTCTCGGAAATGAAAAATATCCCTAATGAATATGGTACGTTTTATGTTGTTTAACATAAACTAATACATCTAAAGGAGTTTCTATTGGAAACTTTTATCTTATGGATGTCGAAAACAATCCTTTTTATTCTATTTGACAATGTAAGCTCTTGGTTAGATTTTTTATGTTAAAAATATGTCCCGAATCCATCTTTACCAACAATCAAATAGGCATAAGACTCATCCTTTAATTACTCCTTTAATTATTTTGTTTTAAGAGAGAGAGAGAGAGAGAGAGAGAGAGAGAGAGAGAGAAAGAGAGAGAGAGACTAATGTGATATCGTAAACTGTCGCTAAGAAATACCTTGAGATGACGCCCATAATCCCATTACACAACAACTGACATGCTTTATATATTACTCTAAAATAGCGGGTCAAAATTGTTGCACTTCTAGAAGAATACATTGCCATGCATTAGAACTATTCGATCGCTTTAGCGACAGCGGTAAACAGTCTTGTATTATCACACAAATTAATGTGAAAACATCAACATATACTGTTACGACGGAAAGAAAGTGAAACCAACAAATCAAGTAAAAATCAACAAGCAATTTATTTCTAGATAATTAGAATGAAAATCAAAAGGCAATTACAATATTGTGAATTAAATTCCAAAAATAATCCAGATGTATTAATCACAAGTCCTAAAATATAGAATGATCCGAATGAACCACTGTATCCTTGAAAGTGCTGATGTGCCAATAGTCTGGAATGTCCTGATGTGCCAGTAATCCTTAATGTGCTGATGTGCCAAAATGAAGTACTCTAGAATATCTTTGAATAAGTTCACATCAATCCCAAAATCATCATTTCAAAATCCAAAATCCAAAATTCTATAAGCACTTTATAATCCTATGAATATTTTAAATAAATTCAGTCTCTGAATTTGGAATGATTTTTCACAACTGTAATGACTCTTTATAGACTGATGGTAAGGTCGAAACTGAAAACAGCCCACTAAACATGGTATATATAATGATAGGTCACATGGCAGAATGTTCTAGAAAATTATATGGTGTGTGTGACTTTTAACACACAACTCTAAAGAAAATTCTAGTTTTATCTGTAAACAAAATCAACTGTGACCTCAAAATTATATAAACAACTTGTTTACCCAAACCGCCCTTGAACTCAAATACTTAGTAAACAACCTAATTCAAGGACAATAGCTAAATAGGTAAAGCTTATAAATAACATTAAGGTGTGAGCAAATATTAAAGTCTTGAAACATTTATAATTTCCTAAAATATTTAAAATATTATATAAACATCATACATAACAATACAAAAGGTCTACCTGCCACTTCCGCCTAGGACTACAACCTTAGAGGCATCACGTGACATTATTACACGTAATCGAATTATATTTATAGACGAAAACCCCTACGTACGTCCAAGCTTGACTTTCTCTAAACGCCATTTTTGGCCTCTTGACATCGAATACACGCTTAATTTCATGATTTTCCGTAAGTTTGAAAAACAAATGCAAACTGAAATTTAAGAATATTTCGGAGTAGTTCGCCTTTAACATACCAACAAGTTATGAGTTGTAAAAAAAAAATTAGTCACGAGTTGGAAAATATCAGTCATGAGATAGCAAATACCAACCAGTCATGAGTTGTGAAATCCTTACATTACATCAAGACAAAAGTGTGTTTTTAGACAAAGAGCTTAAGTGGTGTTATTAGTTCATGTCATAACAGTGATCATCCGATGGCTAAATGTGTGTTTTTCTCTAATTGAACAAAAGAAAACACAAACAAAGTAAACAATAGCAGCAATAAAAAATGGTTATCAGGTTTTCATACGGTCTAAAACTTCCTTTATTTTTAAACTATGTTTTACGAAGGCAGCAGTTTTATACTATGATAACCCATCGCAGATTTGGGAATGGAGAGTAGGTCGGATGCGCTCTCCTTTATGTCGTAAGAGAGTCCTTATTGATCTTAAATAAAATATTACCTGTTCTAAAATTTAATACTAATATGGTTTTCCCAAAGTCTGTTCATTCCTGATTGTTGAGTGATCTGCACCTTAGCTGTCATCACGAAACTTCCAGACGAAAATTATCGATTGCTATGGACTTTTACAATAGTAGCTGAGTACCAAATTGGGTCAAGAAAGGAGACCGTTGGGTCTAATTATTACCAATACAGGGTCGTACAAATAATTGCCAATACGTGGCGCTTTCATTATGGCATCATTACGCGCGACATTCAATCCGGTTGATATTGGGTCATACCTCTTGGTTGACCTCGTCTAAAAATGTCCACGTACTTTAACAATGATTTTGTCGCATGTATTTCATGGGACATTTATATAATTATCTGGGAAGAAATATTGATTGACGAGCAACGGAAATAATCGGAACAATCGCCATTTAAAGGTATGTGTAATAAAATTTAAAAAATAATATACAGTAACACCTTGAGTTTTCTTTCATCTTTATGCAGTGATATATCCCATAAATCTCTCTTTCCATTTATCAAATATATGATATTCAATATATCAGATATCTGATATTTATGAATGCCAGTAAATAATGCTGACAGTTGTGATAGGAAAACTACTGAAACCAAATTGCAAATGTATCGTTTTACTAAAACACTGTACATTAACATAATATTAGGTCACTTAAACATTGCACATTAACACAATGTTGGGCCACTTAAACACTCAACACTAACGTAATGTTGTGTCACTAAAACACTGCACATTAACACAATGTTAAGCCACTTAAACACTCCACATGAATATAATGTTGTGTCACTAAAACATTGCACATTAACACAATATTATGCAACTTAAACACTACACATGAACATCATGATGTGTCACTAAAACACTGTACATTGACACAATGTTAGGCCACTTAAACACTCCACATGAACATAATGTTGTGTCAATAAAGCGCTGCATATTACCACAATGTTAGGTCACTTAAACACTGTATTTCAACACAATGTTGCAATATTAAAAATAATGAAAAATGAAAGACAAAAGCCACTACAGTACACTTGTCCAAAATATATTACTTGAAAATCACAGAAAGGAAAACTTGACGTAAGGTTTCAAAAACACAACAAATCTTTGAATATTAGGTCTACCTGTTAAATGTTGTATTTAGTTGGCATTTTGTTAAATTTAAGAAAGGCAACCGCTGTCCAGAATCAACAGTTTTCTTTGGAATCTTAGGCTGCACAAGTATCTATTCTAGTGATCCTTCATCAGTCGGGCCCTGTCCATACACATCTGTTTTTCCAATCCTATATGAACGAAAGAAACAGGTCTTGATTGCTATATCAGATGTACCTAGAAAGAGTATTTGTACATATTATATAAATGCATGAAATTACATTTTCCCAAGCAGTGATAAAATTGTTCAAATGTAATTTCACTGTTGACCTCTGAAATGATGATGAAGATGATTAAATCCTTAAATAAATAACCACTGCCAAATTAGGTTTACTAACATGCTGAGTAGGTATGTAAAATTGTATTATGTAATCATATATATATATATATATATATATATATATATATATATATATATATATATATATATATATATATATATATATATACGATACATACTATAACATCTACGATGCAAAAACTCTTTTCAAAGTTCTCAGGTTAAGATTTGTTAACTATGGCAAAATTTGCATCAAGGGGGGTGTTGAAGGACATTGGCTCCAGTTTGGTCTATCATAAAAAATTGTATACATTCCTTTAATAAAAAGAATTCTATAATAGCAAAATTTTAAAATGTGGATATGACTAAGCATTTTAGTGTACTGACTTTGTGACCCACTATAGTCACCGTCTCAGCTTATGGAGCAAAAACGTGTAAAATAGAATGTTGACACTCTAATATTTGTTTTAGTAGATATGTCTGCGTGAAAATTCACACACTCGCATCTACTGGAACAAATTAAAGAGTCGGTATTTTATTTTATACAGTTTTGCTCAGTAAGCTGAGGCGCTAACTATAGACTATGTTTGTATTGCTTATTAAAAAAATTGCTCATAGCAGCGTGTATCTGCAAAGATCAGGTGTATTGCAAAGGTCATATATATATATATATATATATATATATATATATATATATATATATATATATATATATTACTTTGTTTGTTTTGATTATTTTTACAAGTTTGTTTTTCCAATAGGTTGCATTGAAACTTTTGGTCCCGGCAAAGGTCTGTGATAAGTAAGAAAATCTAATTCCTATCCGTCCAGTCCATCCATTTTCATCAACTGCATGCTGAGCGATTCGGAGTACCTCAAATATTCATTTTACAACCAAAACCGGGAAAGATTATCCAACTGTAAGAGTGTGGGCTAAATGTACTTTATGCTCTAGTGAAAATAAAATCTCTAAGTCTTGGAGTAAATTGGTTTCATCATTGACATTTGATAATATCCATCATGCAGATGTTTGGGATACATTGTCTCGTGTCATCATATAACCATTACATAACACCTATATCTGAAATAGTCGGTACAACATGCCTTCATGGCCTGTATGACTTGTACTTGAATAAAGGCTGGAGCCGCGGTGGCTTAGTGGTCAGCGTACTAGACTAGCTACGACAGTGTGCTTTTTGTCATTATGGATTAGGGACTGACTATTTACTTTGTGTGTTGGGGTGGGGGTGGGGGACCCCTTGGATTTTTATTGGAAGCATGATATTTATTTTGCTTTTACATCAAAGGTATACGGAGGCCAGACATTAAAAAAAAAAATCCCAGCCCTCTCCCCCCGAAAATGACATTGTCGGTCTCATGAGTGTCACAGATGTTAATGTAAGGGAGGTAACCGCAGCAAATGTAGTTGACATCCTGAAAGATTACACTGCCCTTATAAATAGAAAAGATCTTCAGCATGTTCTTGGAATGTTTAACTGGTTTTGCAAATTTATCCAAAACAATAGAGCAATTGCATGCTCTTTGTATCACTTGCTGAAGAATGATGTCTCCCATAAATAGTCCAGCACTCTCATAAATAGTCCAGTGAGTGTAAAAATAGTTTTCAGAACTTGAAAGATAACCTTCTTAATTTTGAAGCATTATTTTTCCCAAAATTTTATATTGAATTTCGGCTTGCACTTGCCAAGGTATCGGCTACATGCTTTACCAAATTCATGATAATGTCAACCTCAGAGTAGTTCGATTTTGTTCAAAAGGGTTATCCATATGGCAGCGGTCTTATGGCACCAGCCGAGCTTGAACTACTAGTTGTTGTTACAAGTATACTAGTATGTGCCTTATACTTACAAGTATACTAGTATGTGCCTTATACTTGCAAGTATACTAGTATGTGCCTTATACTTACAAGTATACTAGTATGTGCCTTATACTTGCAAGTATACTAGTATGTGCCTTATACTTGCAAGTATACTAGTATGTGCCTTATACTTACAAGTATACTAGTATGTGCCTTATACTTACAAGTATACTAGTATGTGCCTTATACTTGCAAGTATACTAGTATGTGCCTTATACTTACAAGTATACTAGTATGTGCCTTATACTTACAAGTATACTAGTATGTGCCTTATACTTACAAGTATACTAGTATGTGCCTTATACTTGCAAGTATACTAGTATGTGCCTTATACTTGCAAGTATACTAGTATGTGCCTTATACTTGCAAGTATACTAGTATGTGCCTTATACTTACAAGTATACTAGTATGTGCCTTATACTTACAAGTATACTAGTATGTGCCTTATACTTGCAAGTATACTAGTATGTGCCTTATACTTGCAAGTATACTAGTATGTGCCTTATACTTACAAGTATACTAGTATGTGCCTTATACTTACAAGTATACTAGTATGTGCCTTATACTTGCAAGTATACTAGTATGTGCCTTATACTTACAAGTATACTAGTATGTGCCTTATACTTGCAAGTATACTAGTATGTGCCTTATACTTACAAGTATACTAGTATGTGCCTTATACTTGCAAGTATACTAGTATGTGCCTTATACTTACAAGTATACTAGTATGTGCCTTATACTTGCAAGTATACTAGTATGTGCCTTATACTTACAAGTATACTAGTATGTGCCTTATACTTGCAAGTATACTAGTATGTGCCTTATACTTGCAAGTATACTAGTATATGCCTTATACTTGCAAGTATACTAGTATGTGCCTTATACTTGTAAGTATACTAGTATGTGCCTTATACTTGCGTGACAGGCATCTTATAGTAGGATGTAACCATCAGGCACTGAGCATATTCTTTCAACAAAACAGTGAAAACGGGCCATATATGAACGATGGCTTGCAATATCACAACTGTTTGATTCAGATATTATATACAGAGGCACAAATGATTGTGCCTGACGCTCTTTCTCGGAATGAAGCTTTTCCAGAGATACTTACCTTTAGTTCAGATTTATATGATGAAGATACAGAGGACAATGTTGATCTCAAGTGTAGGTCAAGATCAAAGAATGTTCGTGCAAAGAAATACCCGAAATTCTCTACCAAACTCCCTTCTGACCATTTGAACCTGACAACCATGCAAAACTTGCTCAATCTTTTATCTCAGATAGTACTCAGAGTGCCAATGAGAAAAAAGAGTATCTTAAAACTAGCCCATGTAAACTTATCTATCCTGTACCTTGTTCAAGTTTTGACACAAAGGTAATATCATTTAAGGTTGAACCTAATTTATCTGGTAGTGGTTTATTTGATCAAGGTCAACGTCGGGATGACTCAGTCATGCAACTCCGAGATTGCTCAATTAGTTAAAGTGACCATCCTATGGATATGTGAAATCATCATGCACAAGATGATTCGGTCGGTTAGTTACACCCAGTTCGACTTACATAACCAGAATGAGTTTAGCCCCACACAACATTCTGATGTGGTCATTGGGACTAGTAAGGGAACTGACACTCAGAATGGCACTTCCACTGAAAGTGAATCTAATGTTATACCAGCATGATATGACACCTGAAAACAGTCGCTAGTGTTAATATGTTGATAAAGACTTGGACCTTATTCTTGATTATTTGTCATCGATGTCTTTGCCTCGTTCTCAACAGTTAGCACGTTTGGTTCTCTTACAACAGTCAGATTACGGCTTGATTGATGGAATGTTTCTTTCATCCGTGTGTGTAGCGAAATTTAAAAAGTAGCAAATTAATGTCGCAGTACCAGTTAGTGTGTTAATGTTGCTTTTAACCTTTTTCATGATTTCCCTTTGGCAGGAGATGTTGGCATTCATGATACGATTGACAGGCTCTGTGAGCACTACTATTTCCGTTGTCTTGCAACAATAGTTGCAGATTTTGTTAAATCATGGCATGAATGTCAGATCCAAAAGATCACAAGGGTTAACAAGAACAATGACATTGTTGCGCATGCCACAAATAGAGCACCATTTTCATTTTGAGAAATCGAACTCTAAGGCCCTCTAACTTGTACAGCAAGATATTTTGTTTTACAGTATTAGAGTTATTTTCCAAGTTACTTTTATGCAGTATCGATTCCATATAAGAATGCACTCATTTATCAGACGCCCTTTACCAACTATATACCACATATGTGGTATGTAATATAATACCAGATTAGAGTTCAGAATTTACAGGTCAAACGACTCAGGAGTTGTACAAAATGTTCCATATTCCCCGACAGTTTACCCCTGTTATATTCACCACTGTCTAGGTACACGTGAGCAGACCCATGTAAGACTGGCACATCGTTTATCTCCTTACATGGACAAAGACTGCAATAAATGGAATTTGTATTCGCATGCTGCTGGATTTTGTGTCCTTAATTCTGCACATTCAAGTAAGAGAAAGTTCCTCATTTGAAGTTGTCTTTGCACAAAGACCCAAATTTTCATTGGTTTGTCAAGAAGATGCAATGCTATCCCTACCAAAAGATATCAGAGGTTTTCTAGAGATCAAACCCAGGAATCTTTCTCAAATTTGCAAAATCTTGAAAGAGCACAAATAAATATGGTACTACAAAACAATGAAAGTAAAGAAATTGCACAACTTTCTCAATGGAAATTATATTTACCTGTTTTATGAGTCTGTGGGGCGTGTTCGGAAAATTAAAACGCTTCTATATTGGTCCTTATTTTGTTGAAATGGTAGTAACTGCCTATATACTCTTTTCCTAAGGGACCCGTATGTCAAAAGCAATTTATACAGCCCGTCCATATTGATGGGCTTAAGAATGCAAATGTTCCGCAACCTACGACGTCCGTTTATTTAAAGTGACTACCTGACTACCAAACAAACCTCTACTGCGCAGGCAACCCAAACAGAGAATATGAAATTGTCAGAGCCACAACAAGTTCTTAATTTGAGCTTGCTGAAAATCAGACAGCCACACACAGTACTAACACCAGACCAAATTGGATAATCCGCAAACCACTCAGATACTGGGACTCAGATCATGTTGATCCAAATGCCGTGTCAGTGTCAGATTCAGCTAATAACTACAAATCAAAACGCATTTTGGCTCCCAGACACATATCAGATGGGCTGCAGTTTCTGGTACATATTTTAGGAGAACCAGCTCAAAATGCAATTGGTTCAAAAGTTAAAGTGCATATTTCTACCAGACCAAAACCATTTGTGTGATGTGTCTGTATCAGTACATATATACATATATTCCCATGGCAGTTTTATTATATGTTATGCTTTTAAGATTTTTAACATGAAATTTTGTATTTATTTTATATTGTACATTGTTGAGGGCTTTTATTATTTAATAGTACATACCTTGGTATTGATATGAGAGATTGTCTTTGGCTTTGAAATTATTTTCTGAAACGGATACAATGTAAGCCTTGCACATTGTATATTATTTAAGATAAAGTCATCTGCATATCACATGCATACATAAGAGATCAGCATTACTACTTTTCCTGTATTCAAGAGTATGTTATGACTAGTTTTTGTCCTTTTCTATGTTAGTGCCACATAATGTATCTGCAAGTTGTTCATACATATTCTTTGTTCCCTTAGTATTACAACTTGGAAATGCTGCAGTATATTGTCTAGAATATCTGCTTTTTGGTTTATGCGTTGATTATTTTTATGAGACACAGAGAGATTTTAATTTGATAGGGCTACAATATTCACCTAAAACTCCTCTTATAACTGTCCGAATTAGCTACAAGCTTTGTCGTTTGTCATGTACCAATGCAAATTATGAGATACATTGACCATACTGTGTCCAACAATACATGGAAGTATTTTAAGTCCAATATTTTGTGCTTTATTTTAAAGTTTTTGTGGTTGTCTCCCCTATTGCATTCGGTCATGTGTTTGGTGTCATTTAAACATACCTTGCAGATATGTTTACTTGCATGTAAATACTTTTAATCATGTTCATGTTTTGACTCATTTTATTCTTAGAGTAACAACCATGTGATTAATTTGGCATCACGTAGTCAACTTTTTCATTTTTTATACAATATTATATTTTAAACCTCGCTTTGTTTACTGTAAATTTATTAGTGCATTTGGTATTACATATGTATTTACATATGTATTTAACATTTCGAATGTTCATACAGTACATTAGCAGCAATGCTTTCGGTAAATATTTGGTTAAATTGTCAGGATTACCTCTCTGAATGGTAACTTCCTTGCACTTGCTTTACATGAAGTGCAGTAAACTATGTACAAGATTGACTGTCAATTTTCTCAAAATCAAAAACATAATCTGGAAAATGTGAGCTAACCTGATGTCATACATGTTATTCTTAGTGGCTGAGTGTGTGACTGCTTTTTTCTTTGGGACCCTTGACAAAATTGTATTCAATGAATGGGTGTCTCACTAGGATGTCAGTGTATGGTCTCTGCCTAATTGTATTCAATGAGTGGGTCTCTCACTAGGATGTCAGTGTATGGTCTCTGCCTAATTGTATATTCTTGCTTTTAAGTTAGATGTCTTATTCAACTTTACTTTTAAATAATGTACATCTACTGTTTTCAGATTTACTGTACATAAGTACTTCATTTTAGCTCAACTGGCCATAGACCAGAGGAGCGTATGGGGTGGTCTGTTGTCCGTCGTCCGTCCGTCTATTAAGTTTGTTATTGCAACTCCTCCTAAACTACTTGGAGGATTACCGTGAAACTTTACACACACATTCATCTCAAGGTCACACATAAAAATAGTGCCTCTTGGGCATCTAATATGACTGCAATAGTGGACAACTTGAAATTATTGTAATCGCTACTCCCTATGAATGAATGGTCATATCAGCATGGGGTTTTCTTATGATCCCAAGTTGGTCCTGAATGAAAATGTTGCCGATTTGATATCCAATATGACCGCCATCCTGAAAATCTTTTCATCGCTACTCCTTCTGTACTGAAAGTCATCAGCATGAGGTTTTCACCAGAAGACTTTCCGTGATGTTTAGTTGCTCCTAAATGAAAATATTGCAAATTTGACCTCTAATATGGTCGCCGTGGCGCCATCTTAAAGATCTTATCATTACTCCTCCTAGAGCAATGTTAATATCGAAATGGACGTTTCATCAAAAGTCTTCATATTATGTCTCGATGGTCATGAATAAAAATGGTGTCGATCTGACATCCAATAGGGCCTCCATGACTGCCATCTTGAAAACTTTAAGGACAAATATTTATATACCCTGTGCAGAGAAAAGTTCTGAAGATACAAGATGAACTTAAAGTGCAAATTTGAGAGTTATGTTCATTGCCGCATTTAGAATACTTATAAATCCCATTTACCGTCTTCTCCGCTATACCATCATGATGAGAAAGAAAAAAAAATAAAAGCAATATTTGCAAGACAAATAAGAATGACCACCTCCTCCTTTCCTCGCATTGTTTTCCTTATTGTCGGTGTTACTGTCATCTTCGTCACTAGCAGCTGATACAATTTTTTAGATTTTTATTACAAATCTTTCCAGGCGTTAACATGCTTTAATGGTTGCGTGAGAGTCATTCATATTGAACATGAAATGAGGGTTAAACGTATTTGAAGAAAAGAAACATATCAATCAGATCTACAATATACATATTACAAACGAAAGATACCCATAAATGTAACGATCCAAAGGTGTGATTTTAGAAATATGAAAACGTACGTCGATATACTAGACAATGAACCGATTTGAGAGTATAGCATGTATTTGCGGTACTGAATGTTCCGCATTCTCGAGATTGGTACCTTGCTCAGTTCACAAGAAGTGAGCTTAGTCTTATATCACAGAGACGTATAGCTAGGCTCATACAACATTCAAGCACATGTATTGGAGAGCTCATACATGCATAGACGGCATTCTTGAAGGTTTGGTGGTTGGTCCGATTTAAATACCGCATTCACCGTCTTTTCATTAAAAATCATGACATACCAAATCAACACATATTTATATATTTATTTCTGTTAATTTAAATGTGACTCTTTTGACTCTCATACCTATACGTCGGTATCGGACTCACAATTTGCATATGGGCCACCATCGTCAGCAAACAAGTTTAATTTCTTGTTCCAACCTTTAAGAAAGTTTCATTATGTTGTCACATATGTGTTTCAGGGATATTTTTTATCGCAAAGAACAATGTCCTCAGATTGCTATGTATGCTTGGATACTTTTTCTAGCATATTTCATAGGACATCTTCTGAAGATCATCTTGTAATTCATACTGGGAATCTGCATCTCTTCAAAAAAAATGTTGTGCTTTTGCTGCAAATCGTAAGGCGATATTAAAGCTATTAGACAGTCTGAAGATCTCGCATTAAAATATAACAACTCATTTCACAATAACTATCAAATATAATCATGTTTAAATAAGGAGATTTGATTAAAATGACAAATAAGTATTGATAACGTATCAATACACAATATTGTCACATTTTAAGAAAGTATTAGGAGTGAACACAGTTTTCGTCATCAAAATTGTATCTGCGTCCCTTGGCGCAACTGCGAACGGTAGCTATGACAATGAACAGTACATCAGCCATGCATAAAAAGAAACAACCACTTGCACGTGCACAGCCAGACAGAACATTGATTAATAATAGGGGTAATCCATCACTAAGTCTTTCAATCACCTGAGTGGTTATTCAGACAAGATCTTGCCGGAGCGAGAGAGAGAGATAGAGACAGACAGACAGACAGACTGAGAGAGACAGACAGAGAGAGGGTGGGGGCTGAGAAATATATATGCGGATTTAAAACTCTGTTATTTCGAAAGAAGTAAATTGCTTTAGTGGCGTATCGAATACAAATATTCCTAAATGCTCTGCATTCCACCTCGGTGGCCTTGATCACAAAATGTTGTCAATTGTAAAATGATTGAAGATTATTTATCACTCTTGATCTCGTGTCATCATATTTGGTCAAACAGTGCGTCGACGTTGAAACATCCGATTTTAGCTCTACGATTTGCCATATATTGAGAGATCTTTTCTTGTGTCACAGAGTAGGTGAATAGAAAAGTAAATCTATTTCAAAACTTGAAGGACAAATATTTATATACCCTGTGCAGAGAAAAGTTCTGAAGATAGAAGGTAAATTTAAAGTGCAAATTTGAGAGTCAATTTCATTGTCGCATTTAGAATACTTATAAATCCCATTTGCCGTCTTCTCCGCTATATCATCACGATGAGAAAAAAACAACAAAAAAAACAACAAACAAACAAAACACGCAATATTTGCAAGACAAATAAGAATGAGCACCTTCTCCTTTCCTCGCATTGTTTTCCTTATTGTCGGTGTTACTGTCATCTTCGTCACTAGCAGCTGATACAAAATGTAAGACTTTTATTAGAAATCTTTCCAGGCGTTAACATGCTTTAATGGTTGCGTGTGAGTCATTCATATTGAACATGAAATGAGGGTGAAACGTATTTGAAGAAAAGAAACACATCGATCAGATCTACAATATACATATTACAAACGAAAGATACTCATAAATGTAACGATCCAATGGTGTAATTATAGAAATATGAAAACGTACGTCGACATACTAGACAATGAACCGATTTGAGAGTATAGCATGTATTCGCGGAACTGAATGTTCCGCATTCTCGAGATTGGTACCTTGCTCAGTTCACAAGAAGTGAGCTTAGTCTTATATCACAGAGACATATAGCTATGCTCAAACAACATTCAAGTACATGTCTTGGAGAGCTCATACATGTATAGACGGTATTCTTGAAGTTGTGATGGTTGGTCCTATTTAAATACCTCATTCACAGTCTTTTCATTACAATTCCTGACGAATTAAATCGATACGTATTTTTTTGTTTTATTTATTTTAATGTGACTCTTTTGATTCTAATACCTATTAATCTATTTCGGACTCACAATTTGTATATAGGCCACCATCATCAGCAAACAAGTTTAATTTCTTGTTCCAACGTTTAAGAAAGTTTCATTATGTTGTCACACCTGTGTTTCAGGGATATTTTTTATCGCAAGGAACAATGTCCACAAATTCTGATGCATATTCGGATACGTTTTCTAGCATACTTCATAGGACATCTACTGAAGATCATCTTGCAATTCTTGTAGGGAATCTGCTTCTCTTCAAAATAAATGTTGTGCTTTTGCTGCAAGTCGTAAGGCGATATTAAAGCTATTAGACAATCTGAAGATCTCGCATTAAAATATACCAACTCATTTCACAATGAATATCAAACATAATCGAGTTTAATTAAAGATATCTGATTTAAATGACAAATCGGCATGGATACCATATCAATACACAATGCGGTCCCATTTTAATAAAGTATTCAGAGTGGACGCTTTTCATGCCCTCTGTTGACAGCGTCCTTTGAATTGACTGTTTCAGTGGGTCTCGGTGTCTGCAACTAAGCAGAGAATGGAAATTGTTGTCTTTTGAATTGTCACTGATGAACGCAAAACTTACATTCCTTGACAGGAGTTTGTAGGTTAATTTAACTAGCAACCTTTTTAATCTACTTGATAATGAACGAGAGCTTCCGGAGCTGAACAGAACCCTATTCACGAATGGGCGAAAGGACCGAGTTACGTATGACACATTATCGAATGAAGTAAATTAATTGTGGTCAAGACTATTATTGAAAGTCTACGTCCGATTCACCTTTTCGGTGGCGGACAGTCCAATTCCTGGTTTCTTTAAGTTCTATCTAATGATGAATTTGTCCTTGCCTTTGAAGCAGCCATATTTGTACACGGATATAATTATCTCCGCACACACCGGGTGTGTTTGTGGGCAGCGTTAACGAAGAGAACGGCCAGGTCTTGACGGCCAGTTCCGTTACCTGAATATGCAAATGTTCTGGTATACATTTTGATTGCACTTAGTGACGTCAGTTTTCGACATCAAAATTGTATCTGTGTCCCTTGGCGCTACTGCGAACGGTAGTTATGACAATGAAGAGTACATCAGCCATGCATAAATAGAAACAAACACTTGCACGTGCACAGCCAGACAGAACATTGATTAACAATAGGGTTAATCCATCACTAAGTCTTTCAATCACCTGAGTGGTTATTCAGACAAGAATTTGGTGGTGCGAGAGAGAGAGAGAGAGACAGACAGACAGACACAGACAGACAGAGAGAGACAGACAGAGAGAGGGTGGGGGAGAGAGATATATATGCGGATTTATAACTATGTTATTTCGAAAGAAGTAAATTGTTTTAGTGGCGTATCGAATACAAATATTCCTAAATGCTCTGCATTCCACCTCGGTGGCCTTGATCACAAAATGTTGTCAATTGTAAAATTATTGAAGATTATTTAACACTCTTGATCTCGTGTCATCATATTTGGTCAAACAGTGCGTCGACGTTGAAACATCCGATTTTAGCTCTGCGATTTGCCATATATTGAGAGATCTTTTCTTGTGTCACAGAGTAGGTGAATAGAAAAGTAAATCTATTTCAAAACTTGAAGGACAAATATTTATATACCCTATGCAGAGAAAAGTTCTGAAGATACAAGGTAAACTTAAAGTGCAAATTTGAGAGTCAATTTCATTGTCGCATTTAGAATACTTATAAATCCCATTTGCCGTCTTCTCCGCTATATCATCACGATGAGAAAAAACAAAACAAAAAAAAAAAAAACGAAAAAAAAACGCAATATTTGCAAGACAAATAAGAATGAGCACCTTCTACTTTCCTCGCATTGTTTTCCTTATTGTCGGTGTTACTGTCATCTTCGTCACTAGCAGCTGATACAAAATGTAAGACTTTTATTAGAAATCTTTCCAGGCGTTAACATGCTTTAATGGTTGCGTGTGAGTCATTCATATTGAACATGAAATGAGGGTGAAACGTATTTGAAGAAAAGAAACACATCAATCAGATCTACAATATACATATTACAAACGAAAGATACTCATAAATGTAACGATCCAATGGTGTAATTATAGAAATATGAAAACGTACGTCGATATACTAAACAATGAACCGATTTGAGAGTATAGCATGTATTCGCGGTACTGAATGTTCCGCATTCTCGAGATTGGTACCTTGCTCAGTTCACAAGAAGTGAGCTTAGTCCTATTTCACAGAGACGTATAGCTAGGCTCAAACAACATTCAAGTACATGTCTTGGAGAGCTCATACATGTATAGACGGTATTCTTGAAGTTGTGATGGTTGGTCCTATTTGAATACTTCATTCACAGTCTTTTCATTACAATTCCTGACGAATTAAATCGATACGTATTTTTTTGTTTTATTTATTTTAATGTGACTCTTTTGAATCTAATACCTATTTATCTATTTCGGACTCACAATTTGTATATAGGCCACCATCATCAGCAAACAAGTTTAATTTCTTGTTCCAACGTTTAAGAAAGTTTCATTATGTTGTCACACCTGTGTTTCAGGGATATTTTTTATCGCAAGGAACAATGTCCTCAAATTCTGATGCATATTCGGATACATTTTCTAGCATACTTCATAGGAAATCTTCTGAAGATCATCTTGCAATTCTTGTAGGGAATCTGTTCTCTTCAAAATAAATGTTGTGCTTTTGCTGCAAGTCGTAAGGCGATATTAAAGCTATTAGACAATCTGTAGATCTCGCATTAAAATATACCAACTCATTTCACAATGAATATCAAACATAATCGAGTTTAATTAAAGATATCTGATTTAAATGACAAATCGGCATGGATAACATATCAATACACAATGCGGTCCCATTTTAATAAAGTATTAGGAGTTGACGCTTTTCATGCCCTCTGTTGACAGCGTCCTTTGAATTGACTGTTTCAGTGGGTCTCGGTGTCTGCCACTAAGTAGAGAATGGTAATCGTTGTCTTTTGAATTGTCACTGATGAACGCAAAACTTAGATTCCTTGACAGGAGTTTATAGGTTAATTTAACTAGCAACCTTTTTAATCTACTTGATTATGAACGAGAGCTTCCGGAGCTGAACAGAACCCTATTCACGAATGGGCGAAAGGACCGAGTTACGTATGACACATTATCGAATGAAGTAAATTAATTGTGGTCAAGACTAAAATTGAAAGTCTACGTCCGATTCACCTTTTCGGTGGCGGATAGTCCAATTCCTGGTTTCTTTAACTTCTATCTAATGATGAATTTGTCCTTGCCTTTGAAGCAGCCATATTTGTACACGGATATAATTAGCTCCGCACACATCGGGCGTGTTTGTGGGCAGCGTTAACGAAGAAAATGGCCAGGTCTTGACGGCCAGTTCCGTTACCTGAATATGCAAATGTTCTGGTATACATTTTGATTGCACTTAGTGACGTCAGTTTTCGACATCAAAATTGTATCTGTGTCCCTTGGCGCTACTGCGAACGGTAGTTATGACAATGAAGAGTACATCAGCCATGCATAAATAGAAACAACAACTTGCACGTGCACAGCCAGACAGAACATTGATTAATAATAGGGGTAATCCATCACTAAGTCTTTCAATCACCTGAGTGGTTATTCAGACAAGAATTTTGGCCGAGCGAGAGATAGAGAGAGAGACAGACAGACAGACTGAGAGAGACAGACAGAGAGAGGGTGGGGGCTAAGAGACATATATGCGGATTTATAACTCTGTTATTTCGAAAGAAGTAAATTGTTTTAGTGGCGTATCGAATACAAATATTCCTAAATGCTCTGCATTCCACCTCGGTGGCCTTGATCACAAAATGTTGTCAATTGTAAAATTATTGAAGATTATTTATCACTCTTGATCTCGTGTCATCATATTTGGTCAAACAGTGCGTCGACGTTGAAACATCCGATTTTAGCTCTACGATTTGCCATATATTGAGAAATCTTTTCTTGTGTCACAGAGTAGGTGAATAGAAAAGTAAATCTATTTCAAAACTTGAAGGACAAATATTTATATACCCTGTGCAGAGAAAAGTTCTGAAGATACAAGGTAAACTGAAAGTGCAAATTTGAGAGTCACTTTCATTGTCGCATTTAGAATACTTATAAATCCCATTTGCCGTCTTCTCCGCTATATCATCACGATGAGAAAAAAAAAAACAAAAAAAAAAAAACAAAAAAAAAACGCAATATTTGCAAGATAAATAAGAATGAGCACCTTCTCCTTTCCTCGTATTGTTTTCCTTATTGTCGGTGTTACTGTCATCTTCGTCACTAGCAGCTGATACAAAATGTAAGACTTTTATTAGAAATCTTTCCAGGCGTTAACATGCTTTAATGGTTGCGTGTGAGTCATTCATATTGAACATGAAATGAGGGTGAAACGTATTTGAAGAAAAGAAACACATTAATCAGATCTACAATATACATATTACAAACGAAAGATACTCATAAATGTAACGATCCAATGGTGTAATTATAGAAATATGAAAACGTACGTCGATATACTAGACAATGAACCGATTTGAGAGTATAGCATGTATTTGCGGTACTGAATGTTCCGCATTCTCGAGATTGGTACCTTCCTCAGTTCACAAGAAGTGAGCTTAGTCCTATATCACAGAGACGAGATAGGCTCAAACAACATTCAAGTACATGTCTTGGAGAGCTCATACATGTATGGACGGTATTCTTGAAGTTTTGATGGTTGGTCCGATTTAAATACCTCATTCACAGTATTTTCATTACAATTCCTGACGAATTAAATCGATACGTATTTTTTTTAAATATTTATTTTAATGTGACTCTTTTGAATCTAATACCTATTAATCTATTTCGGACTCACAATTTGTATATAGGCCACCATCATCAGCAAACAAGTTTAATTTCTTGTTCTAACCTTTAAGAAAGTTTCGTTATGTTTTCACACCTGTGTTTCAGGGATATTTTTTATCGCAAGGAACAATGTCCTCAAATTCTGATGCATATTCGGATACGTTTTCCAGCATACTTCATAGGAAATCTATTGAAGATCATCTTGCAATTCTTGAAGGGAATCTGCTTCTCTTCAAAATAAATGTTGTGCTTTTGCTGCAAGTCGTAAGGCGATATTAAAGCTATTAGACAATCTGAAGATCTCGCATTAAAATATACCAACTCATTTCACAATGAATATCAAACATAATCGAGTTTAATTAAAGATATCTGATTTAAATGACAAATCGGCATGGATAACATATCAATACACAATGCGGTCCCATTTTAATAAAGTATTAGGAGTTGACGCTTTTCATGCCCTCTGTTGACAGCGTCCTTTGAATTGACTGTTTCAGTGGGTCTCGGTGTCTGCTACTAAGTAGAGAATGGTAATCGTTGTCTTTTGAATTGTCACTGATGAACGCAAAACTTAGATTCCTTGACAGGAGTTTATAGTTTCATTTAACTAGCAACCTTTTTAATCTACTTGATTATGAACGAGAGCTTCCGGAGCTGAACACAACCCTGTTCACGAATGGGCGAAAGGAACGAGTTACGTATGACACATTATCGAATGAAGTAAATTAATTGTGGTCAAGACTAAAATTGAAAGTCTACGTCCGATTCACCTTTTCGGTGGCGGATAGTCCAATTCTTGGTTTCTTTAACTTCTATCTAATGATGAATTTGTCCTTGCCTTTGAAGCAGCCATATTTGTACACGGATATAATTAGCTCCGCACACATCGGGCGTGTTTGTCGGAAGCGTTAACGAAGAAAACGGCCAGGTCTTGACGGCCAGTTCCGTTACCTGAATATGCAAATGTTCTGGTATACATTTTGATTGCACTTAGTGACGTCAGTTTTCGTCATCAAAATTGTATCTGTGTCCCTTGGCGCTACTGCGAACGGTAGTTATGACAATGAACAGTGCATCAGCCATGCATAAATAGAAACAACAACTTGCACGTGCACAGCCAGACGGAACATTGATTAACAATAGGGGTAATCCATCACTAAGTCTTTCAATCACCTGAGTGGTTATTCAGACAAGAATTTGGTGGTGCGAGAGAGAGAGTGAGCGAGAGAGAGATAGAGAGACAGACAGACAGACAGACTGAGAGAGACAGACAGAGAGAGGGTGGGGGAGAGAGATATATATGCGGATTTATAACTCTGTTATTTCGAAAGAAGTAAATTGTTTTAGTGGCGTATCGAATACAAATATTCCTAAATGCTCTGCATTCCACCTCGGTGGCCTTGATCACAAAATGTTGTCAATTGTAAAATGATTGAAGATTATTTATCACTCTTGATCTCGTGTCATCATATTTGGTCAAACAGTGCGTCGACGTTGAAACATCCGATTTTAGCTCTACGATTTGCCATATATTGAGAGATCTTTTCTTGTGTCACAGAGTAGGTGAATAGAAAAGTAAATCTATTTCAAAACTTGAAGGACAAATATTTATATACCCTGTGCAGAGAAAAGTTCTGAAGATACAAGGTAAACTTAAAGTGCAAATTTGAGAGTCAATTTCATTGTCGCATTTAGATTACTTATAAATCCCATTCGCCGTCTTCTCCGCTATATCATCACGATGAGAAAAAAAAACAAAAACAAAAACAAAAAAAAAAAACCCCGCAATATTTGCAAGACAAATAAGAATGAGCACCTTCTACTTTCCTCGCATTGTTTTCCTTATTGTCGGTGTTACTGTCATCTTCGTCACTAGCAGCTGATACAAAATGTAAGACTTTTATTAGAAATCTTTCCAGGCGTTAACATGCTTTAATGGTTGCGTGTGAGTCATTCATATTGAACATGAAATGAGGGTGAAACGTATTTGAAGAAAAGAAACACATCAATCAGATCTACAATATACATATTACAAACGTAAGATACCCATAAATGTAACGATCCAATGGTGTGATTTTAGAAATATGAAAACGTACGTCGATATACTAAACAATGAACCGATTTGAGAGTATAGCATGTATTTGCGGTACTGAATGTTCCGCATTCTCGAGATTGGTACCTTCCTCAGTTCACAAGAAGTGATCTTAGTCCTATATCACAGAGACGTATAGCTAGGCTCATACAACATTCAAGCACATGTATTGGAGAGCTCATACATGCATAGACGGCATTCTTGAAGGTTTGGTGGTTGGTCCGATTTAAATACCGCATTCACCGTCTTTTCATTAAAAATCATGACATACCAAATCAACACATATTTATATATTTATTTCTGTTAATTTAAATGTGACTCTTTTGACTCTCATACCTATACGTCGGTATCGGACTCACAATTTGTATATGGGCCACCATCGTCAGCAAACAAGTTTAATTTCTTGTTCCAACCTTTAAGAAAGTTTCATTATGTTGTCACATATGTGTTTCAGGGATATTTTTTATCGCAAAGAACAATGTCCTCAGATTGCTATGTATGCTTGGATACTTTTTCTAGCATATTTCATAGGACATCTTCTGAAGATCATCTTGTAATTCATACTGGGAATCTGCATCTCTTCAAAAAAAATGTTGTGCTTTTGCTGCAAATCGTAAGGCGATATTAAAGCTATTAGACAGTCTGAAGATCTCGCATTAAAATATAATAACTCATTTCACAAATAACTATCAAATATAATCATGTTTAAATAAGGAGATTTGATTAAAATGACAAATAAGCATTGATCACGTATCAATACACAATATTGTCACATTTTAAGAAAGTATTAGGAGTGAACACAGTTTTCGTCATCAAAATTGTATCTGCGTCCCTTGGCGCAACTGCGAACGGTAGCTATGACAATGAACAGTACATCAGCCATGCATAAAAAGAAACAACAACTTGCACGTGCACAGCCAGACAGAACATTGATTAATAATAGGGGTAATCCATCACTAAGTCTTTCAATCACCTGAGTGGTTATTCAGACAAGATCTTGCCGGAGCGAGAGAGAGAGAGATAGAGACAGACAGACAGACAGACTGAGAGAGACAGACAGAGAGAGGGTGGGGGCTGAGAAATATATATGCGGATTTAAAACTCTGTTATTTCGAAAGAAGTAAATTGCTTTAGTGGCGTATCGAATACAAATATTCCTAAATGCTCTGCATTCCACCTCGGTGGCCTTGATCACAAAATGTTGTCAATTGTAAAATGATTGAAGATTATTTATCACTCTTGATCTCGTGTCATCATATTTGGTCAAACAGTGCGTCGACGTTGAAACATCCGATTTTAGCTCTACGATTTGCCATATATTGAGAGATCTTTTCTTGTGTCACAGAGTAGGTGAATAGAAAAGTAAATCTATTTCAAAACTTGAAGGACAAATATTTATATACCCTGTGCAGAGAAAAGTTCTGAAGATACAAGGTAAATTTAAAGTGCAAATTTGAGAGTCAATTTCATTGTCGCATTTAGAATACTTATAAATCCCATTTGCCGTCTTCTCCGCTATATCATCACAATGAGAAAAAAAAAAAAAAAAAAAAAAAAAAAAACAAACAAACAACGCAATATTTGCAAGACAAATAAGAATGAGCACCTTCTCCTTTCCTCGCATTGTTTTCCTTATTGTCGGTGTTACTGTCATCTTCGTCACTAGCAGCTGATACAAAATGTAAGACTTTTATTAGAAATCTTTCCAGGCGTTAACATGCTTTAATGGTTGCGTGTGAGTCATTCATATTGAACATGAAATGAGGGTGAAACGTATTTGAAGAAAAGAAACACATCAATCAGATCTACAATATACATATTACAAACGAAAGATACTCATAAATGTAACGATCCAATGGTGTAATTATAGAAATATGAAAATGTACGTCGATATACTAGACAATGAACCGATTTGAGAGTATAGCATGTATTCGCGGTACTGAATGTTCCGCATTCTCGAGATTGGTACCTTCCTCAGTTCACAAGAAGTGAGCTTAGTCTTATATCACAGAGACGTGTAGCTAGGCTCATACAACATTCAAGTACATGTCTTGGAGAGCTCATGCATGTATAGACGGTATTCTTGAAGTTGTGATGGTTGGTCCGATTTAAATACCTCATTCATAGTCTTTTCATTACAATTCCTGACGAATTAAATCGATACGTATTTTTTTGTTTTATTTATTTTAATGTGACTCTTTTGATTCTAATACCTATTAATCTATTTCGGACTCACAATTTGTATATAGGCCACCATCATCAGCAAACAAGTTTAATTTCTTGTTCCAACCTTTAAGAAAGTTTCATTATGTTGTCACACCTGTGTTTCAGGGATATTTTTTATCGCAAGGAACAATGTCCACAAATTCTGATGCATATTCGGATACGTTTTCTAGCATACTTCATAGGACATCTACTGAAGATCATCATGCAATTCTTGTAGGGAATCTGCTTCTCTTCAAAATAAATGTTGTGCTTTTGCTGCAAGTCGTAAGGCGATATTAAAGCTATTAGACAATCTGAAGATCTCGCATTAAAATATACCAACTCATTTCACAATGAATATCAAACATAATCGAGTTTAATTAAAGATATCTGATTTAAATGACAAATCGGCATGGATACCATATCAATACACAATGCGGTCCCATTTTAATAAAGTATTAAGAGTGGACGCTTTTCATGCCCTCTGTTGAGAGCGTCCTTTGAATTGACTGTTTCAGTGGGTCTCGGTGTCTGCAACTAAGTAGAGAATGGAAATTGTTGTCTTTTGAATTGTCACTGATGAACGCAAAACTTAGATTCCTTGACAGGACTTTGTAGGTTAATTTAACTAGCAACCTTTTTAATCTACTTGATAATGAACGAGAGCTTCCGGAGCTGAACAGAACCCTATTCACGAATGGGCGAAAGGACCGAGTTACGTATGACACATTATCGAATGAAGTAAATTAATTGTGGTCAAGACTATTATTGAAAGTCTACGTCCGATTCACCTTTTCGGTGGCGGATAGTCCAATTCCTGGTTTCTTTAACTTCTATCTAATGATGAATTTGTCCTTGCCTTTGAAGCAGCCATATTTGTACACGGATATAATTATCTCCGCACACATCGGGTGTGTTTGTGGGCAGCGTTAACGAAGAGAACGGCCAGGTCTTGACGGCCAGTTCCGTTACCTGAATACGCAAATGTTCTGGTATACATTTTGATTGCACTTAGTGACGTCAGTTTTCGACATCAAAATTGTATCTGTGTCCCTTGGCGCTACTGCGAACGGTAGTTATGACAATGAAGAGTACATCAGCCATGCATAACTAGAAACAACAACTTGCATGTGCACAGCCAGACAGAACATTGATTAACAATAGGGGTAATCCATCACTAAGTCTTTCAATCACCTGAGTGGTTATTCAGACAAGAATTTGGTGGTGCGAGAGAGAGAGAGAGAGACAGAGACAGACACAGACAGACTGAGAGAGACAGACAGAGAGAGGGTGAGGGAGAGAGATATATATGCGGATTTATAACTATGTTATTTCGAAAGAAGTAAATTGTTTTAGTGGCGTATCGAATACAAATATTCCTAAATGCTCTGGATTTCACCTCGGTGGCCTTGATCACAAAATGTTGTCAATTGTAAAATTATTTAAGATTATTTATCACACTTGATCTCGTGTCATCATATTTGGTCAAACAGTGCGTCGACGTTGAAACATCCGATTTTAGCTCTACGATTTGCCATATATTGAGAAATCTTTTCTTGTGTCACAGAGTAGGTGAATAGAAAAGTAAATCTATTTCAAAACTTGAAGGACAAATATTTATATACCCTGTGCAGAGAAAAGTTCTGAAGATACAAGGTAAATTTAAAGTGCAAATTTGAGAGTCAATTTCATTGCCGCATTTAGAATACTTATAAATCCAATTCATCGTCTTCTCCGCTATATCACCATGATGAGAAAAAGAAAAAATAGAGAAGAAAAAAAAACGCAATATTTGCAAGACAAAAAAGAATGACCACCTTCTCCTTTCCTCGCATTGTTTTCCTTATTGTCGGCGTTACTGTCATCTTCGTCACTAGCAGCTGATACAAAATGTAAGACTTTTATTAGAAATCTTTCCAGGCGTTAACATGCTTTAATGGTTGCGTGTGAGTCATTCATATTGAACATGAAATGAGGGTGAAACGTATTTGAAGAAAAGAAACACATTAATCAGATCTACAATATACATATTACAAACGAAAGATACTCATAAATGTAACGATCCAATGGTGTAATTATAGAAATATGAAAACGTACGTCGATATACTAGACAATGAACCGATTTGAGAGTATAGCATGTATTTGCGGTACTGAATGTTCCGCATTCTCGAGATTGGTACCTTCCTCAGTTCACAAGAAGTGAGCTTAGTCCTATATCACAGAGACGAGCTAGGCTCATACAACATTCAAGTACATGTCTTGGAGAGCTCATACATGAATAGACGGTATTCTTGAAGTTTTGATGGTTGGTCCTATTTAAATACCTCATTCACAGTCTTTTCATTACAATTCCTGACGAATTAAATCGATACGTATTTTTTTGTTTTATTTATTTAAATGTGACTCTTTTGATTCTAATACCTATTAATCTATTTCGGACTCACAATTTGTATATAGGCCACCATCATCAGCAAACAAGTTTAATTTCTTGTTCCAACCTTTAAGAAAGTTTCATTATGTTGTCACACATGTGTTTCAGGGATATTTTTTATTGCAAGGAACAATGTCCTCAAATTCTGATGCATATTCGGATACGTTTTCTAGCATACTTCATAGGAAATCTTCTGAAGATCATCTTGCAATTCTTGTAGGGAATCTGCTTCTCTTCAAAATAAATGTTGTGCTTTTGCTGCAAGTCGTAAGGTGATATTAAAGCTATTAGACAATCTGAAGATCTCGCATTAAAATATACCAACTCATTTCACAATGAATATCAAACATAATCGAGTTTAATTAAAGATATCTGATTTAAATGACAAATCGGCATGGATAACATATCAATACACAATGCGGTCCCATTTTAATAAAGTATTAAGAGTGGACGCTTTTCATGCCCTCTGTTGACAGCGTCCTTTGAATTGACTGTTTCAGTGGGTCTCGGTGTCTGCTACTAAGTAGAGAATGGTAATCGTTGTCTTTTGAATTGTCACTGATGAACTCAAAACTTACATTCCTTGACAGGAGTTTATAGGTTCATTTAACTAGCAACCTTTTTAATCTACTTGATAATGAACGAGAGCTTCCGGAGCTGAACACAACCCTGTTCACGAATGGGCGAAAGGACCGAGTTACGTATGACACATTATCGAATGACGTAAATTAATTGTGGTCAAGACTAAAATTGAAAGTCTACGTCCGATTCACCTTTTCGGTGGCGGATAGTCCAATTCCTGGTTTCTTTAACTTCTATCTAATGATGAACTTGTTCTTGCCTTTGAGGCAGCCATGTTTGTACACGGATATAATTAGCTCCGCACAGATCGGGCGTGTTTGTGGGCAGCGTTAACGAAGAGAACGACCAGGTCTTGACGGCCAGTTCCGTTACCTGAATACGCAAATGTTCTGGTATACATTTTGATTGCACTTAGTGACGTCAGTTTTCGTCATCAAAATTGTATCTGTGTCCCTTGGCGCTACTGCGAACGGTAGTTATGACAATGAAGAGTACATCAGCCATGCATAACTAGAAACAACAACTTGCACGTGCACAGCCAGACAGAACATTGATTAACAATAGGGGTAATCCATCACTAAGTCTTTCAATCACCTGAGTGGTTATTCAGACAAGAATTTGGCGGTGCGAGAGAGAGAGAGTGAGTGAGAGAGATAGAGAGAGAGAGAGAGAGACAGACAGACAGACAGACTGAGAGTGACAGACAGACAGAGGGTGGGGGCTGAAAGACATATATGCGGATATAGAACTCTGTTATTTCGAAAGAAGTAAATTGTTTTAGTGGCGTATCGAATACAAATATTCCTAAATGCTCTGCATTCCACCTCGGTGGCCTTGATCACAAAATGTTGTCAATTGTAAAATTACTGAAGTTTATTTAACACTCTTGATCTCGTGTCATCATATTTGGTCAAACAGTGCGTCGACGTTGAAACATCCGATTTTAGCTCTACGATTTGCCATATATTGAGAGATCTTTTCTTGTGTCACAGAGTAGGTGAATAGAAAAGTAAATCTATTTCAAAACTTGAAGGACAAATATTTATATACCCTGTGCAGAGAAAAGTTCTGAAGATACAAGGTAAACTTAAAGTGCAAATTTGAGAGTCAATTTCATTGTCGCATTTAGAATACTTATAAATCCCATTCGCCGTCTTCTCCGCTATATCATCACGATGAGAAAAAAAAAAAACAAAAACAAAAACAACGCAATATTTGCAAGACAAATAAGAATGAGCACCTTCTACTTTCCTCGCATTGTTTTCCTTATTGTCGGTGTTACTGTCATCTTCGTCACTAGCAGCTGATACAAAATGTAAGACTTTTATTAGAAATCTTTCCAGGCGTTAACATGCTTTAATGGTTGCGTGTGAGTCATTCATATTGAACATGAAATGAGGGTGAAACGTATTTGAAGAAAAGAAACACATCAATCAGATCTACAATATACATATTACAAACGAAAGATACCCATAAATGTAGCGATCCAATTGTGTAATTATAGAAATATGAAAACGTACGTCGATATACTAGACAATGAACCGATTTGAGAGTATAGCATGTATTTGCGGTACTGAATGTTCCGCATTCTCGAGATTGGTACCTTGCTCAGTTCACAAGAAGTGAGCTTAGTCCTATATCACAGAGACGTGTAGCTAGGCTCAAACAACATTCAAGTACATGTCTTGGAGAGCTCATACATGTATAGACGGTATTCTTGAAGTTTTGATGGTTGGTCCTATTTAAATACCTGATTCACAGTCTTTTCATTACAATTCCTGACGAATTAAATCGATACGTATTTTTTTGTTTTATTTATTTTAATGTGACTCTTTTGATTCTAATACCTATTTATCTATTTCGGACTCACAATTTGTATATAGGCCACCATCATCAGCAAACAAGTTTAATTTCTTGTTCCAACGTTTAAGAAAGTTTCATTATGTTGTCACACCTGTGTTTCAGGGATATTTTTTATTGCAAGGAACAATGTCCTCAAATTCGGATGCATATTCGGATACGTTTTCTAGCATACTTCATAGGAAATCTTCTGAAGATCATCTTGCAATTCTTGTAGGGAATCTGCTTCTCTTCAAAATAAATGTTGTGCTTTTGCTGCAAGTCGTAAGGCGATATTAAAGCTATTAGACAATCTGTAGATCTCGCATTAAAATATACCAACTCATTTCACAATGAATATCAAACATAATCGAGTTTAATAAAAGATATCTGATTTAAATGACAAATCGGCATGGATAACATATCAATACACAATGCGGTCCCATTTTAATAAAGTATTAGGAGTTGACGCTTTTCATGCCCTCTGTTGACAGCGTCCTTTGAATTGACTGTTTCAGTGGGTCTCGGTGTCTGCTACTAAGTAGAGAATGGTAATCGTTGTCTTTTGAATTGTCACTGATGAAAGCAATACTTACATTCCTTGACAGGAGTTTATAGGTTCATTTAACTAGCAACCTTTTTAATCTACTTGATTATGAACGAGAGCTTCCGGAGCTGAACAGAACCCTGTTCACGAATGGGCGAAAGGACCGAGTTACGTATGACACATTATCGAATGACGTAAATTAATTGTGGTCAAGACTAAAATTGAAAGTCTACGTCCGATTCACCTTTTCGGTAGCGGATAGTCCAATTCCTGGTTTCTTTAACTTCTATCTAATGATGAATTTGTCCTTTCCTTTGAAACAGCCATACTTGTACACGGATATAATTAGCTCCGCACACATCGGGCGTGTTTGTGGGCAGCGTTAACGAAGAGAACGACCAGGTCTTGACGGCCAGTTCCGTTACCTGAATATGCAAATGTTCTGGTATACATTTTGATTGCACTTAGTGACGTCAGTTTTCGTCATCAAAATTGTATCTGTGTCTCTTGGCGCTACTGCGAACGATAGTTATGACAATGAAGAGTACATCAGCCATGCCTAACTAGAAACAACAACTTGCACGTGCACAGCCAGACAGAACATTGATTAACAATAGGGGTAATCCATCACTAAGTCTTTCAATCACCTGAGTGGTTATTCAGACAAGAAGTTGGCGGTGCGAGAGAGAGAGTGAGCGAGAGAGAGATAGAGAGACAGACAGACAGACAGACTGAGAGAGACAGACAGAGAGAGATATGGATGCGGATTTATAACTCTGTTATTTCGAAAGAAGTAAATTGTTTTAGTGGCGTATCGAATACAAATATTCCTAAATGCTCTGCATTCCACCTCGGTGGCCTTGATCACAAAATGTTGTCAATTGTAAAATGATTTAAGATTATTTATCACTCTTGATCTCGTGTCATCATATTTGGTCAAACAGTGCGTCGACGTTGAAACATCCGATTTTAGCTCTACGATTTGCCATATATTGAGAGATCTTTTCTTGTGTCACAGAGTAGGTGAATAGAAAAGTAAATCTATTTCAAAACTTGAAGGACAAATATTTATATACCCTGTGCAGAGAAAAGTTCTGAAGATACAAGGTAAACTTAAAGTGCAAATTTGAGAGTCAATTTCATTGTCGCATTTAGATTACTTATAAATCCCATTCGCCGTCTTCTCCGCTATATCATCACGATGAGAAAAAAAAACAAAAACAAAAAAAAAAAAAAAAAAAACCCGCAATATTTGCAAGACAAATAAGAATGAGCACCTTCTACTTTCCTCGCATTGTTTTCCTTATTGTCGGTGTTACTGTCATCTTCGTCACTAGCAGCTGATACAAAATGTAAGACTTTTATTAGAAATCTTTCCAGGCGTTAACATGCTTTAATGGTTGCGTGTGAGTCATTCATATTGAACATGAAATGAGGGTGAAACGTATTTGAAGAAAAGAAACACATCAATCAGATCTACAATATACATATTACAAACGAAAGATACCCATAAATGTAACGATCCAATGGTGTGATTTTAGAAATATGAAAACGTACGTCGATATACTAAACAATGAACCGATTTGAGAGTATAGCATGTATTTGCGGTACTGAATGTTCCGCATTCTCGAGATTGGTACCTTGCTCAGTTCACAAGAAGTGATCTTAGTCCTATATCACAGAGACGTATAGCTAGGCTCATACAACATTCAAGCACATGTATTGGAGAGCTCATACATGCATAGACGGCATTCTTGAAGGTTTGGTGGTTGGTCCGATTTAAATACCGCATTCACCGTCTTTTCATTAAAAATCATGACATACCAAATCAACACATATTTATATATTTATTTCTGTTAATTTAAATGTGACTCTTTTGACTCTCATACCTATACGTCGGTATCGGACTCACAATTTGTATATGGGCCACCATCGTCAGCAAACAAGTTTAATTTCTTGTTCCAACCTTTAAGAAAGTTTCATTATGTTGTCACATATGTGTTTCAGGGATATTTTTTATCGCAAAGAACAATGTCCTCAGATTGCTATGTATGCTTGGATACTTTTTCTAGCATATTTCATAGGACATCTTCTGAAGATCATCTTGTAATTCATACCGGGAATCTGCATCTCTTCAAAAAAAATGTTGTGCTTTTGCTGCAAATCGTAAGGCGATATTAAAGCTATTAGACAGTCTGAAGATCTCGCATTAAAATATAACAACTCATTTCACAATAACTATCAAATATAATCATGTTAAATAAGGAGATTTGATTAAAATGACAAATAAGCATTGATAACGTATCAATACACAATATTGTCACATTTTAAGAAAGTATTAGGAGTGAACACAGTTTTCGTCATCAAAATTGTATCTGCGTCCCTTGGCGCAACTGCGAACGGTAGCTATGACAATGAACAGTACATCAGCCATGCATAAAAAGAAACAACAACTTGCACGTGCACAGCCAGACAGAACATTGATTAATAATAGGGGTAATCCATCACTAAGTCTTTCAATCACCTGAGTGGTTATTCAGACAAGATCTTGCCGGAGCGAGAGAGAGAGAGATAGAGACAGACAGACAGACAGACTGAGAGAGACAGACAGAGAGAGGGTGGGGGCTGAGAAATATATATGCGGATTTAAAACTCTGTTATTTCGAAAGAAGTAAATTGCTTTAGTGGCGTATCGAATACAAATATTCCTAAATGCTCTGCATTCCACCTCGGTGGCCTTGATCACAAAATGTTGTCAATTGTAAAATGATTGAAGATTATTTATCACTCTTGATCTCGTGTCATCATATTTGGTCAAACAGTGCGTCGACGTTGAAACATCCGATTTTAGCTCTACGATTTGCCATATATTGAGAGATCTTTTCTTGTGTCACAGAGTAGGTGAATAGAAAAGTAAATCTATTTCAAAACTTGAAGGACAAATATTTATATACCCTGTGCAGAGAAAAGTTCTGAAGATACAAGGTAAATTTAAAGTGCAAATTTGAGAGTCAATTTCATTGTCGCATTTAGAATACTTATAAATCCCATTTGCCGTCTTCTCCGCTATATCATCACAATGAGAAAAAAAAAAACAAAAAAAAAACAACAAACAAACAAACAACGCAATATTTGCAAGACAAATAAGAATGAGCACCTTCTCCTTTCCTCGCATTGTTTTCCTTATTGTCGGTGTTACTATCATCTTCGTCACTAGCAGCTGATACAAAATGTAAGACTTTTATTAGAAATCTTTCCAGGCGTTAACATGCTTTAATGGTTGCGTGTGAGTCATTCATATTGAACATGAAATGAGGGTGAAACGTATTTGAAGAAAAGAAACACATCAATCAGATCTACAATATACATATTACAAACGAAAGATACTCATAAATGTAACGATCCAATGGTGTAATTATAGAAATATGAAAACGTACGTCGATATACTAGACAATGAACCGATTTGAGAGTATAGCATGTATTCGCGGTACTGAATGTTCCGCATTCTCGAGATTGGTACCTTCCTCAGTTCACAAGAAGTGAGCTTAGTCTTATATCACAGAGACGTATAGCTAGGCTCATACAACATTCAAGTACATGCCTTGGAGAGCTCATACATGTATAGACGGTATTCTTGAAGTTGTGATGGTTGGTCCTTTTTAAATACCTCATTCATAGTCTTTTCATTACAATTCCTGACGAATTAAATCGATACGTATTTTTTTGTTTTATTTATTTTAATGTGACTCTTTTGATTCTAATACCTATTTATCTATTTCGGACTCACAATTTGTATATAGGCCACCATCATCAGCAAACAAGTTTAATTTCTTGTTCCAACCTTTAAGAAAGTTTCATTATGTTGTCACACATGTGTTTCAGGGATATTTTTTATCGCAAGGAACAATGTCCACAAATTCTGATGCATATTCGGATACGTTTTCTAGCATACTTCATAGGACATCTACTGAAGATCATCTTGCAATTCTTGTAGGGAATCTGCTTCTCTTCAAAATAAATGTTGTGCTTTTGCTGCAAGTCGTAAGGCGATATTAAAGCTATTAGACAATCTGAAGATCTCGCATTAAAATATACCAACTCATTTCACAATGAATATCAAACATAATCGAGTTTAATTAAAGATATCTGATTTAAATGACAAATCGGCATGGATAACATATCAATACACAATGCGGTCCCATTTTAATAAAGTATTAAGAGTGGACGCTTTTCATGCCCTCTGTTGACAGCGTCCTTTGAATTGACTGTTTCAGTGGGTCTCGGTGTCTGCAACTAAGTAGAGAATGGAAATTGTTGTCTTTTGAATTGTCACTGATGAACGCAAAACTTACATTCCTTGACAGGAGTTTGTAGGTTAATTTAACTAGCAACCTTTTTAATCTACTTGATAATGAACGAGAGCTTCCGGAGCTGAACAGAACCCTATTCACGAATGGGCGAAAGGACCGAGTTACGTATGACACATTATCGAATGAAGTAAATTAATTGTGGTCAAGACTATTATTGAAAGTCTACGTCCGATTCACCTTTTCGGTGGCGGATAGTCCAATTCCTGGTTTCTTTAACTTCTATCTAATGATGAATTTGTCCTTGCCTTTGAAGCAGCCATATTTGTACACGGATATAATTAGCTCCGCACACATCGGGTGTGTTTGTGGGCAGCGTTAACGAAGAGAACGGCCAGGTCTTGACGGCCAGTTCCGTTACCTGAATACGCAAATGTTCTGGTATACATTTTGATTGCACTTAGTGACGTCAGTTTTCGACATCAAAATTGTATCTGTGTCCCTTGGCGCTACTGCGAACGCTAGTTATGACAATGAAGAGTACATCAGCCATGCATAACTAGAAACAACAACTTGCATGTGCACAGCCAGACAGAACATTGATTAACAATAGGGGTAATCCATCACTAAGTCTTTCAATCACCTGAGTGGTTATTCAGACAAGAATTTGGCGGTGCGAGAGAGAGAGAGAGAGACAGAGACAGACACAGACAGACTGAGAGAGACAGACAGAGAGAGGGTGGGGGAGAGAGATATATATGCGGATTTATAACTCTGTTATTTCGAAAGAAGTAAATTGTTTTAGTGGCGTATCGAATACAAATATTCCTAAATGCTCTGCATTCCACCTCGGTGGCCTTGATCACAAAATGTTGTCAATTGTAAAATTATTGTAGATTATTTAACACTCTTGATCTCGTGTCATCATATTTGGTCAAACAGTGCGTCGACGTTGAAACATCCGATTTTAGCTCTACGATTTGCCATATATTGAGAGATCTTTTCTTGTGTCACAGAGTAGGTGAATAGAAAAGTAAATCTATTTCAAAACTTGAAGGACAAATATTTATATACCCTGTGCAGAGAAAAGTTCTGAAGATACAAGGTAAACTTAAAGTGCAAATTTGAGAGTCAATTTCATTGTCGCATTTAGAATACTTATAAATCCCATTCGCCGTCTTCTCCGCTATATCATCACGATGAGAAAAAAAAAAAAACAAAAAAAAAAACAAAAAAAAAAAACAAAAAAACACAATATTTGCAAGACAAATAAGAATGAGCACCTTCTACTTTCCTCGCATTGTTTTCCTTATTGTCGGTGTTACTGTCATCTTCGTCACTAGCAGCTGATACAAAATGTAAGACTTTTATTAGAAATCTTTCCAGGCGTTAACATGCTTTAATGGTTGCGTGTGAGTCATTCATATTGAACATGAAATGAGGGTGAAACGTATTTGAAGAAAAGAAACACATCAATCAGATCTACAATATACATATTACAAACGAAAGATACCCATAAATGTAACGATCCAATTGTGTAATTATAGAAATATGAAAACGTACGTCGATATACTAGACAATGAACCGATTTGAGAGTATAGCATGTATTTGCGGTACTGAATGTTCCGCATTCTCGAGATTGGTACCTTGCTCAGTTCACAAGAAGTGAGCTTAGTCCTATATCACAGAGACGAGCTAGGCTCAAACAACATTCAAGTACATGTCTTGGAGAGCTCATACATGTATAGACGGTATTCTTGAAGTTTTGATGGTTGGTCCTATTTAAATACCTGATTCACAGTCTTTTCATTACAATTCCTGACGAATTAAATCGATACGTATTTTTTTGTTTTATTTATTTTAATGTGACTCTTTTGATTCTAATACCTATTTATCTATTTCGGACTCACAATTTGTATATAGGCCACCATCATCAGCAAACAAGTTTAATTTCTTGTTCCAACCTTTAAGAAAGTTTCATTATGTTGTCACACCTGTGTTTCAGGGATATTTTTTATCGCAAGGAACAATGTCCTCAAATTCGGATGCATATTCGGATACG
Organism: Margaritifera margaritifera; assembly: GCA_029931535.1. Taxonomy (NCBI): domain Eukaryota; kingdom Metazoa; phylum Mollusca; class Bivalvia; order Unionida; family Margaritiferidae; genus Margaritifera; species Margaritifera margaritifera. The sequence goes on from JAQPZY010001663.1 coordinate 6,345,996, forward strand.
TTTTCTAGCATACTTCATAGGAAATCTTCTGAAGATCATCTTGCAATTCTTGTAGGGAATCTGCTTCTCTTCAAAATAAATGTTGTGCTTTTTCTGCAAGTCGTAAGGCGATATTAAAGCTATTAGACAATCTGAAGATCTCGCATTAAAATATACCAACTCATTTCACAATGAATATCAAACATAATCGAGTTTAATTAAAGATATCTGATTTAAATGACAAATCGGCATGGATAACATATCAATACACAATGCGGTCCCATTTTAATAAAGTATTAGGAGTTGACGCTTTTCATGCCCTCTGTTGACAGCGTCCTTTGAATTGACTGTTTCCATGGGTCTCGGTGCCTGCTACTAAGTAGAGAATGGTAATCGTTGTCTTTTGAATTGTCACTGATGAAAGCAATACTTACATTCCTTGACAGGAGTTTATAGGTTCATTTAACTAGCAACCTTTTTAATCTATTTGATTATGAACGAGAGCTTCCGGAGCTGAACAGAACCCTGTTCACGAATGGGCGAAAGGACCGAGTTACGTATGACACATTATCGAATGACGTAAATTAATTGTGGTCAAGACTAAAATTGAAAGTCTACGTCGGATTCACCTTTTCGGTGGCGGATAGTCCAATTCCTGGTTTCTTTAACTTCTATCTAATGATGAATTTGTCCTTTCCTTTGAAACAGCCATACTTGTACACGGATATAATTAGCTCCGCACACATCGGGCGTGTTTGTGGGCAGCGTTAACGAAGAGAACGGCCAGGTCTTGACGGCCAGTTCCGTTACCTGAATATGCAAATGTTCTGGTATACATTTTGATTGCACTTAGTGACGTCAGTTTTCGTCATCAAAATTGTATCTGTGTCCCTTGGCGCTACTGCGAACGCTAGTTATGACAATGAAGAGTACATCAGCCATGCATAACTAGAAACGACAACTTGCACGTGGACAGCCAGACAGAACATTGATTAACAATAGGGGTAATCCATCACTAAGTCTTTCAATCACCTGAGTGGTTATTCAGACAAGAATTTGGCGGTGCGAGAGAGAGAGTGAGCGAGAGAGATAGAGAGAGAGAGAAACAGACAGACAGACAGACAGACTGAGAGAGACAGACAGAGAGAGGGTGGGGGCTGAAAGACATATATGCGGATATAGAACTCTGTTATTTCGAAAGAAGTAAATTGTTTTAGTGGCGTATCGAATACAAATATTCCTAAATGCTCTGCATTCCACCTCGGTGGCCTTGATCACAAAATGTTGTCAATTGTAAAATTATTGAAGATTACTTAACACTCTTGATCTCGTGTCATCATATTTGGTCAAACAGTGCGTCGACGTTGAAACATCCGATTTTAGCTCTACGATTTGCCATATATTGAGAAATCTTTTCTTGTGTCACAGAGTAGGTGAATAGAAAAGTAAATCTATTTCAAAACTTGAAGGACAAATATTTATATACCCTGTGCAGAGAAAAGTTCTGAAGATACAAGGTAAACTTAAAGTGCAAATTTGAGAGTCAATTACATTGTCGCATTTAGATTACTTATAAATCCCATTCGCCGTCTTCTCCGCTATATCATCACGATGAGAAAAACAAAACAAAAAACAAAACAAAAAAAAAAAACGCAATATTTGCAAGACAAATAAGAATGAGCACCTTCTACTTTCCTCGCATTGTTTTCCTTATTGTCGGTGTTACTGTCATCTTCGTCACTAGCAGCTGATACAAAATGTAAGACTTTTATTAGAAATCTTTCCAGGCGTTAACATGCTTTAATGGTTGCGTGTGAGTCATTCATATTGAACATGAAATGAGGGTGAAACGTATTTGAAGAAAAGAAACACATCAATCAGATCTACAATATACATATTACAAACGAAAGATACCCATAAATGTAGCGATCCAATTGTGTAATTATAGAAATATGAAAACGTACGTCGATATACTAGACAATGAACCGATTTGAGAGTATAGCATGTATTTGCGGTACTGAATGTTCCGCATTCTCGAGATTGGTACCTTGCTCAGTTCACAAGAAGTGAGCTTAGTCCTATATCAAAGAGACGAGCTAGGCTCAAACAACATTCAAGTACATGTCTTGGAGAGCTCATACATGTATAGACGGTATTCTTGAAGTTTTGATGGTTGGTCCTATTTAAATACCTGATTCACAGTCTTTTCATTACAATTCCTGACGAATTAAATCGATACGTATTTTTTTGTTTTATTTATTTTAATGTGACTCTTTTGATTCTAATACCTATTTATCTATTTCGGACTCACAATTTGTATATAGGCCACCATCATCAGCAAACAAGTTTAATTTCTTGTTCCAACCTTTAAGAAAGTTTCATTATGTTGTCACAATTGTGTTTCAGGGATATTTTTTATCGCAAGGAACAATGTCCTCAAATTCGGATGCATATTCGGATACGTTTTCTAGCATACTTCATAGGAAATCTTCTGAAGATCATCTTGCAATTTTTGTAGGGAATCTGCTTCTCTTCAAAATAAATGTTGTGCTTTTTCTGCAAGTCGTAAGGCGATATTAAAGCTATTAGACAATCTGAAGATCACGCATTAAAATATACCAACTCATTTCACAATGAATATCAAACATAATCGAGTTTAATTAAAGATATCTGATTTAAATGACAAATCGGCATGGATAACATATCAATACACAATGCAGTCCCATTTTAATAAAGTATTAAGAGTTGACGCTTTTCATGCCCTCTGTTGACAGCGTCCTTTGAATTGACTGTTTCAGTGGGTCTCGGTGTCTGCTACTAAGTAGAGAATGGTAATCGTTGTCTTTTGAATTGTCACTGATGAAAGCAATACTTACATTCCTTGACAGGAGTTTATAGGTTCATTTAACTAGCAACCTTTTTAATCTACTTGATTATGAACGAGAGCTTCCGGAGCTGAACAGAACCCTGTTCACGAATGGGGGAAAGGACCGAGTTACGTATGACACATTATCGAATGACGTAAATTAATTGTGGTCAAGACTAAAATTGAAAGTCTACGTCGGATTCACCCTTTCGGTGGCGGATAGTCCAATTCCTGGTTTCTTTAACTTCTATCTAATGATGAATTTGTCCTTTCCTTTGAAACAGCCATACTTGTACACGGATATAATTAGCTCCGCACACATCGGGCGTGTTTGTGGGCAGCGTTAACGAAGAGAACGGCCAGGTCTTGACGGCCAGTTCCGTTACCTGAATATGCAAATGTTCTGGTATACATTTTGATTGCACTTAGTGACGTCAGTTTTCGTCATCAAAATTGTATCTGTGTCCCTTGGCGCTACTGCGAACGGTAGTTATGACAATGAAGAGTACATCAGCCATGCATAACTAGAAACAACAACTTGCACGTGCACAGCCAGACAGAACATTGATTAACAATAGGGGTAATCCATCACTAAGTCTTTCAATCACCTGAGTGGTTATTCAGACAAGAATTTGGTGGTGCGAGAGAGAGAGAGTGAGCGAGAGAGAGATAGAGAGACAGACAGACAGACAGACAGACTGAGAGAGACAGACAGAGAGAGATATGGATGCGGATTTATAACTCTGTTATTTCGAAAGAAGTAAATTGTTTTAGTGGCGTATCGAATACAAATATTCCTAAATGCTCTGCATTCCACCTCGGTGGCCTTGATCACAAAATGTTGTCAATTGTAAAATTATTGAAGATTATTTAACACTCTTGATCTCGTGTCATCATATTTGGTCAAACAGTGCGTCGACGTTGAAACATCCGATTTTAGCTCTACGATTTGCCATATATTGAGAGATCTTTTCTTGTGTCACAGAGTAGGTGATTAGAAAAGTAAATCTATTTCAAAACTTGAAGGACAAATATTTATATACCCTGTGCAGAGAAAAGTTCTGAAGATACGAGGTAAACTTAAAGTGCAAATTTGAGAGTCAATTTCATTGTCGCATTTAGAATACTTATAAATCCCATTCGCCGTCTTCTCCGCTATATCATCACGATGAGAAAAAAAAAACAAAAAAAAAAAAAAAAAAAAACAACGCAATATTTGCAAGACAAATAAGAATGAGCACCTTCTACTTTCCTCGCATTGTTTTCCTTATTGTCGGTGTTACTGTCATCTTCGTCACTAGCAGCTGATACAAAATGTAAGACTTTTATTAGAAATCTTTCCAGGCGTTAACATGCTTTAATGGTTGCGTGTGAGTCATTCATATTGAACATGAAATGAGGGTGAAACGTATTTGAAGAAAAGAAACACATCAATCAGATCTACAATATACATATTACAAACGAAAGATACCCATAAATGTAGCGATCCAATTGTGTAATTATAGAAATATGAAAACGTACGTCGATATACTAGACAATGAACCGATTTGAGAGTATAGCATGTATTTGCGGTACTGAATGTTCCGCATTCTCGAGATTGGTACCTTGCTCAGTTCACAAGAAGTGAGCTTAGTCCTATATCACAGAGACGAGCTAGGCTCAAACAACATTCAAGTACATGTCTTGGAGAGCTCATACATGTATAGACGGTATTCTTGAAGTTTTGATGGTTGGTCCTATTTAAATACCTGATTCACAGTCTTTTCATTACAATTCCTGACGAATTAAATCGATACGTATTTTTTTGTTTTATTTATTTTAATGTGACTCTTTTGATTCTAATACCTATTTATCTATTTCGGACTCACAATTTGTATATAGGCCACCATCATCAGCAAACAAGTTTAATTTCTTGTTCCAACCTTTAAGAAAGTTTCATTATGTTGTCACACATGTGTTTCAGGGATATTTTTTATCGCAAGGAACAATGTCCTCAAATTCGGATGCATATTCGGATACGTTTTCTAGCATACTTCATAGGAAATCTTCTGAAGATCATCTTGCAATTTTTGTAGGGAATCTGCTTCTCTTCAAAATAAATGTTGTGCTTTTTCTGCAAGTCGTAAGGCGATATTAAAGCTATTAGACAATCTGAAGATCTCGCATTAAAATATACCAACTCATTTCACAATGAATATCAAACATAATCGAGTTTAATAAAAGATATCTGATTTAAATGACAAATCGGCATGGATAACATATCAATACACAATGCGGTCCCATTTTAATAAAGTATTAAGAGTTGACGCTTTTCATGCCCTCTGTTGACAGCGTCCTTTGAATTGACTGTTTCAGTGGGTCTCGGTGTCTGCTACTAAGTAGAGAATGGTAATCGTTGTCTTTTGAATTGTCACTGATGAAAGCAATACTTACATTCCTTGACAGGAGTTTATAGGTTCATTTAACTAGCAACCTTTTTAATCTACTTGATTATGAACGAGAGCTTCCGGAGCTGAACAGAACCCTGTTCACGAATGGGGGAAAGGACCGAGTTACGTATGACACATTATCGAATGACGTAAATTAATTGTGGTCAAGACTAAAATTGAAAGTCTACGTCGGATTCACCCTTTCGGTGGCGGATAGTCCAATTCCTGGTTTCTTTAACTTCTATCTAATGATGAATTTGTCCTTTCCTTTGAAACAGCCATACTTGTACACGGATATAATTAGCTCCGCACACATCGGGCGTGTTTGTGGGCAGCGTTAACGAAGAGAACGGCCAGGTCTTGACGGCCAGTTCCGTTACCTGAATATGCAAATGTTCTGGTATACATTTTGATTGCACTTAGTGACGTCAGTTTTCGTCATCAAAATTGTATCTGTGTCCCTTGGCGCTACTGCGAACGGTAGTTATGACAATGAAGAGTACATCAGCCATGCATAACTAGAAACAACAACTTGCACGTGCACAGCCAGACAGAACATTGATTAACAATAGGGGTAATCCATCACTAAGTCTTTCAATCACCTGAGTGGTTATTCAGACAAGAATTTGGTGGTGCGAGAGAGAGAGAGTGAGCGAGAGAGAGATAGAGAGACAGACAGACAGACAGACAGACTGAGAGAGACAGACAGAGAGAGATATGGATGCGGATTTATAACTCTGTTATTTCGAAAGAAGTAAATTGTTTTAGTGGCGTATCGAATACAAATATTCCTAAATGCTCTGCATTCCACCTCGGTGGCCTTGATCACAAAATGTTGTCAATTGTAAAATTATTGAAGATTATTTAACACTCTTGATCTCGTGTCATCATATTTGGTCAAACAGTGCGTCGACGTTGAAACATCCGATTTTAGCTCTACGATTTGCCATATATTGAGAGATCTTTTCTTGTGTCACAGAGTAGGTGATTAGAAAAGTAAATCTATTTCAAAACTTGAAGGACAAATATTTATATACCCTGTGCAGAGAAAAGTTCTGAAGATACGAGGTAAACTTAAAGTGCAAATTTGAGAGTCAATTTCATTGTCGCATTTAGAATACTTATAAATCCCATTCGCCGTCTTCTCCGCTATATCATCACGATGAGAAAAAAAAAACAAAAAAAAACAAAAACAAAAACAACGCAATATTTGCAAGACAAATAAGAATGAGCACCTTCTACTTTCCTCGCATTGTTTTCCTTATTGTCGGTGTTACTGTCATCTTCGTCACTAGCAGCTGATACAAAATGTAAGACTTTTATTAGAAATCTTTCCAGGCGTTAACATGCTTTAATGGTTGCGTGTGAGTCATTCATATTGAACATGAAATGAGGGTGAAACGTATTTGAAGAAAAGAAACACATCAATCAGATCTACAATATACATATTACAAACGAAAGATACCCATAAATGTAGCGATCCAATTGTGTAATTATAGAAATATGAAAACGTACGTCGATATACTAGACAATGAACCGATTTGAGAGTATAGCATGTATTTGCGGTACTGAATGTTCCGCATTCTCGAGATTGGTACCTTGCTCAGTTCACAAGAAGTGAGCTTAGTCCTATATCACAGAGACGAGCTAGGCTCAAACAACATTCAAGTACATGTCTTGGAGAGCTCATACATGTATAGACGGTATTCTTGAAGTTTTGATGGTTGGTCCTATTTAAATACCTGATTCACAGTCTTTTCATTACAATTCCTGACGAATTAAATCGATACGTATTTTTTTGTTTTATTTATTTTAATGTGACTCTTTTGATTCTAATACCTATTTATCTATTTCGGACTCACAATTTGTATATAGGCCACCATCATCAGCAAACAAGTTTAATTTCTTGTTCCAACCTTTAAGAAAGTTTCATTATGTTGTCACACATGTGTTTCAGGGATATTTTTTATCGCAAGGAACAATGTCCTCAAATTCGGATGCATATTCGGATACGTTTTCTAGCATACTTCATAGGAAATCTTCTGAAGATCATCTTGCAATTTTTGTAGGGAATCTGCTTCTCTTCAAAATAAATGTTGTGCTTTTTCTGCAAGTCGTAAGGCGATATTAAAGCTATTAGACAATCTGAAGATCTCGCATTAAAATATACCAACTCATTTCACAATGAATATCAAACATAATCGAGTTTAATAAAAGATATCTGATTTAAATGACAAATCGGCATGGATAACATATCAATACACAATGCGGTCCCATTTTAATAAGGTATTAAGAGTTGACGCTTTTCATGCCCTCTGTTGACAGCGTCCTTTGAATTGACTGTTTCAGTGGGTCTCGGTGTCTGCTACTAAGTAGAGAATGGTAATCGTTGTCTTTTGAATTGTCACTGATGAAAGCAATACTTACATTCCTTGACAGGAGTTTATAGGTTCATTTAACTAGCAACCTTTTTAATCTACTTGATTATGAACGAGAGCTTCCGGAGCTGAACAGAACCCTGTTCACGAATGGGGGAAAGGACCGAGTTACGTATGACACATTATCGAATGACGTAAATTAATTGTGGTCAAGACTAAAATTGAAAGTCTACGTCGGATTCACCCTTTCGGTGGCGGATAGTCCAATTCCTGGTTTCTTTAACTTCTATCTAATGATGAATTTGTCCTTTCCTTTGAAACAGCCATACTTGTACACGGATATAATTAGCTCCGCACACATCGGGCGTGTTTGTGGGCAGCGTTAACGAAGAGAACGGCCAGGTCTTGACGGCCAGTTCCGTTACCTGAATATGCAAATGTTCTGGTATACATTTTGATTGCACTTAGTGACGTCAGTTTTCGTCATCAAAATTGTATCTGTGTCCCTTGGCGCTACTGCGAACGGTAGTTATGACAATGAAGAGTACATCAGCCATGCATAACTAGAAACAACAACTTGCACGTGCACAGCCAGACAGAACATTGATTAACAATAGGGGTAATCCATCACTAAGTCTTTCAATCACCTGAGTGGTTATTCAGACAAGAATTTGGTGGTGCGAGAGAGAGAGAGTGAGCGAGAGAGAGATAGAGAGACAGACAGACAGACTGAGAGAGACAGACAGAGAGAGATATGGATGCGGATTTATAACTCTGTTATTTCGAAAGAAGTAAATTGTTTTAGTGGCGTATCGAATACAAATATTCCTAAATGCTCTGCATTCCACCTCGGTGGCCTTGATCACAAAATGTTGTCAATTGTAAAATTATTGAAGATTATTTAACACTCTTGATCTCGTGTCATCATATTTGGTCAAACAGTGCGTCGACGTTGAAACATCCGATTTTAGCTCTACGATTTGCCATATATTGAGAGATCTTTTCTTGTGTCACAGAGTAGGTGATTAGAAAAGTAAATCTATTTCAAAACTTGAAGGACAAATATTTATATACCCTGTGCAGAGAAAAGTTCTGAAGATACGAGGTAAACTTAAAGTGCAAATTTGAGAGTCAATTTCATTGTCGCATTTAGAATACTTATAAATCCCATTCGCCGTCTTCTCCGCTATATCATCACGATGAGAAAAAAAAAACAAAAAAAAAACAAAAAAAAAACAACGCAATATTTGCAAGACAAATAAGAATGAGCACCTTCTACTTTCCTCGCATTGTTTTCCTTATTGTCGGTGTTACTGTCATCTTCGTCACTAGCAGCTGATACAAAATGTAAGACTTTTATTAGAAATCTTTCCAGGCGTTAACATGCTTTAATGGTTGCGTGTGAGTCATTCATATTGAACATGAAATGAGGGTGAAACGTATTTGAAGAAAAGAAACACATCAATCAGATCTACAATATACATATTACAAACGAAAGATACCCATAAATGTAGCGATCCAATTGTGTAATTATAGAAATATGAAAACGTACGTCGATATACTAGACAATGAACCGATTTGAGAGTATAGCATGTATTTGCGGTACTGAATGTTCCGCATTCTCGAGATTGGTACCTTGCTCAGTTCACAAGAAGTGAGCTTAGTCCTATATCACAGAGACGAGCTAGGCTCAAACAACATTCAAGTACATGTCTTGGAGAGCTCATACATGTATAGACGGTATTCTTGAAGTTTTGATGGTTGGTCCTATTTAAATACCTGATTCACAGTCTTTTCATTACAATTCCTGACGAATTAAATCGATACGTATTTTTTTGTTTTATTTATTTTAATGTGACTCTTTTGATTCTAATACCTATTTATCTATTTCGGACTCACAATTTGTATATAGGCCACCATCATCAGCAAACAAGTTTAATTTCTTGTTCCAACCTTTAAGAAAGTTTCATTATGTTGTCACACATGTGTTTCAGGGATATTTTTTATCGCAAGGAACAATGTCCACAAATTCGGATGCATATTCGGATACGTTTTCTAGCATACTTCATAGGAAATCTTCTGAAGATCATCTTGCAATTTTTGTAGGGAATCTGCTTCTCTTCAAAATAAATGTTGTGCTTTTTCTGCAAGTCGTAAGGCGATATTAAAGCTATTAGACAATCTGAAGATCTCGCATTAAAATATACCAACTCATTTCACAATGAATATCAAACATAATCGAGTTTAATAAAAGATATCTGATTTAAATGACAAATCGGCATGGATAACATATCAATACACAATGCGGTCCCATTTTAATAAGGTATTAAGAGTTGACGCTTTTCATGCCCTCTGTTGACAGCGTCCTTTGAATTGACTGTTTCAGTGGGTCTCGGTGTCTGCTACTAAGTAGAGAATGGTAATCGTTGTCTTTTGAATTGTCACTGATGAAAGCAATACTTACATTCCTTGACAGGAGTTTATAGGTTCATTTAACTAGCAACCTTTTTAATCTACTTGATTATGAACGAGAGCTTCCGGAGCTGAACAGAACCCTGTTCACGAATGGGCGAAAGGACCGAGTTACGTATGACACATTATCGAATGACGTAAATTAATTGTGGTCAAGACTAAAATTGAAAGTCTACGTCGGATTCACCTTTTCGGTGGCGGATAGTCCAATTCCTGGTTTCTTTAACTTCTATCTAATGATGAATTTGTCCTTTCCTTTGAAACAGCCATACTTGTACACGGATATAATTAGCTCCGCACACATCCGGCGTGTTTGTGGGCAGCGTTAACGAAGAGAACGGCCAGGTCTTGACGGCCAGTTCCGTTACCTGAATATGCAAATGTTCTGGTATACATTTTGATTGCACTTAGTGACGTCAGTTTTCGTCATCAAAATTGTATCTGTGTCCCTTGGCGCTACTGCGAACGGTAGTTATGACAATGAAGAGTACATCAGCCATGCATAACTAGAAACAACAACTTGCACGTGCACAGCCAGACAGAACATTGATTAACAATAGGGGTAATCCATCACTAAGTCTTTCAATCACCTGAGTGGTTATTCAGACAAGAATTTGGTGGTGCGAGAGAGAGAGTGAGCGAGAGAGAGATAGAGAGACAGACAGACAGACAGACTGAGAGAGACAGACAGAGAGAGATATGGATGCGGATTTATAACTCTGTTATTTCGAAAGAAGTAAATTGTTTTAGTGGCGTATCGAATACAAATATTCCTAAATGTTCTGCATTCCACCTCGGTGGCCTTGATCACAAAATGTTGTCAATTGTAAAATTATTGAAGATTATTTAACACTCTTGATCTCGTGTCATCATATTTGGTCAAACAGTGCGTCGACGTTGAAACATCCGATTTTAGCTCTACGATTTGCCATATATTGAGAGATCTTTTCTTGTGTCACAGAGTAGGTGATTAGAAAAGTAAATCTATTTCAAAACTTGAAGGACAAATATTTATATACCCTGTGCAGAGAAAAGTTCTGAAGATACAAGGTAAACTTAAAGTGCAAATTTGAGAGTCAATTTCATTGTCGCATTTAGAATACTTATAAATCCCATTCGCCGTCTTCTCCGCTATATCATCACGATGAGAAAAAAAACAAACAAAAAACAAAACAAAAATAAAACAAAGCAATATTTGCAAGACAAATAAGAATGAGCACCTTCTACTTTCCTCGCATTGTTTTCCTTATTGTCGGTGTTACTGTCATCTTCGTCACTAGCAGCTGATACAAAATGTAAGACTTTTATTAGAAATCTTTCCAGGCGTTAACATGCTTTAATGGTTGCGTGTGAGTCATTCATATTGAACATGAAATGAGGGTGAAACGTATTTGAAGAAAAGAAACACATCAATCAGATCTACAATATACATATTACAAACGAAAGATACCCATAAATGTAACGATCCAATTGTGTAATTATAGAAATATGAAAACGTACGTCGATATACTAAACAAGGAACCTATTTGAGAGTATAGCATGTATTTGCGGTACTGAATGTTCCGCATTCTCGAGATTGGTACCTTGCTCAGTTCACAAGAAGTGAGCTTAGTCCTATATCACAGAGACGAGCTAGGCTCAAACAACATTCAAGTACATGTCTTGGAGAGCTCATACATGTATAGACGGTATTCTTGAAGTTTTGATGGTTGGTCCTATTTAAATACCTGATTCACAGTCTTTTCATTACAATTCCTGACGAATTAAATCGATACGTACTTTTTTGTTTTATTTATTTTAATGTGACTCTTTTGATTCTAATACCTATTTATCTATTTCGGACTCACAATTTGTATATAGGCCACCATCATCAGCAAACAAGTTTAATTTCTTGTTCCAACCTTTAAGAAAGTTTCATTATGTTGTCACACCTGTGTTTCAGGGATATTTTTTATCGCAAGGAACAATGTCCTCAAATTCGGATGCATATTCGGATACGTTTTCTAGCATACTTCATAGGAAATCTTCTGAAGATCATCTTGCAATTTTTGTAGGGAATCTGCTTCTCTTCAAAATAAATGTTGTGCTTTTTCTGCAAGTCGTAAGGCGATATTAAAGCTATTAGACAATCTGAAGATCTCGCATTAAAATATACCAACTCATTTCACAATGAATATCAAACATAATCGAGTTTAATAAAAGATATCTGATTTAAATGACAAATCGGCATGGATAACATATCAATACACAATGCAGTCCCATTTTAATAAAGTATTAGGAGTTGACGCTTTTCATGCCCTCTGTTGACAGCGTCCTTTGAATTGACTGTTTCAGTGGGTCTCGGTGTCTGCTACTAAGTAGAGAATGGTAATCGTTGTCTTTTGAATTGTCACTGATGAAAGCAATACTTACATTCCTTGACAGGAGTTTATAGGTTCATTTAACTAGCAACCTTTTTAATCTACTTGATTATGAACGAGAGCTTCCGGAGCTGAACAGAACCCTGTTCACGAATGGGGGAAAGGACCGAGTTACGTATGACACATTATCGAATGACGTAAATTAATTGTGGTCAAGACTAAAATTGAAAGTCTACGTCGGATTCACCTTTTCGGTGGCGGATAGTCCAATTCCTGGTTTCTTTAACTTCTATCTAATGATGAATTTGTCCTTTCCTTTGAAACAGCCATACTTGTACACGGATATAATTAGCTCCGCACACATCGGGTGTGTTTGTGGGCAGCGTTAACGAAGAGAACGGCCAGGTCTTGACGGCCAGTTCCGTTACCTGAATATGCAAATGTTCTGGTATACATTTTGATTGCACTTAGTGACGTCAGTTTTCGTCATCAAAATTGTATCTGTGTCCCTTGGCGCTACTGCGAACGGTAGTTATGACAATGAAGAGTACATCAGCCATGCATAACTAGAAACAACAACTTGCACGTGCACAGCCAGACAGAACATTGATTAACAATAGGGGTAATCCATCACTAAGTCTTTCAATCACCTGAGTGGTTATTCAGACAAGAATTTGGTGGTGCGAGAGAGAGAGTGAGCGAGAGAGAGATAGAGAGACAGACAGACAGACAGACAGACTGAGAGAGACAGACAGAGAGAGATATGGATGCGGATTTATAACTCTGTTATTTCGAAAGAAGTAAATTGTTTTAGTGGCGTATCGAATACAAATATTCCTAAATGCTCTGCATTCCACCTCGGTGGCCTTGATCACAAAATGTTGTCAATTGTAAAATTATTGAAGATTATTTAACACTCTTGATCTCGTGTCATCATATTTGGTCAAACAGTGCGTCGACGTTGAAACATCCGATTTTAGCTCTACGATTTGCCATATATTGAGAGATCTTTTCTTGTGTCACAGAGTAGGTGATTAGAAAAGTAAATCTATTTCAAAACTTGAAGGACAAATATTTATATACCCTGTGCAGAGAAAAGTTCTGAAGATACAAGGTAAACTTAAAGTGCAAATTTGAGAGTCAATTTCATTGTCGCATTTAGAATACTTATAAATCCCATTCGCCGTCTTCTCCGCTATATCATCACGATGAGAAAAAAAACAAACAAAAAAAAAAAAAAAAATAAAACAAAGCAATATTTGCAAGACAAATAAGAATGAGCACCTTCTACTTTCCTCGCATTGTTTTCCTTATTGTCGGTGTTACTGTCATCTTCGTCACTAGCAGCTGATACAAAATGTAAGACTTTTATTAGAAATCTTTCCAGGCGTTAACATGCTTTAATGGTTGCGTGTGAGTCATTCATATTGAACATGAAATGAGGGTGAAACGTATTTGAAGAAAAGAAACACATCAATCAGATCTACAATATACATATTACAAACGAAAGATACCCATAAATGTAACGATCCAATTGTGTAATTATAGAAATATGAAAACGTACGTCGATATACTAAACAAGGAACCTATTTGAGAGTATAGCATGTATTTGCGGTACTGAATGTTCCGCATTCTCGAGATTGGTACCTTGCTCAGTTCACAAGAAGTGAGCTTAGTCCTATATCACAGAGACGAGCTAGGCTCAAACAACATTCAAGTACATGTCTTGGAGAGCTCATACATGTATAGACGGTATTCTTGAAGTTTTGATGGTTGGTCCTATTTAAATACCTGATTCACAGTCTTTTCATTACAATTCCTGACGAATTAAATCGATACGTACTTTTTTGTTTTATTTATTTTAATGTGACTCTTTTGATTCTAATACCTATTTATCTATTTCGGACTCACAATTTGTATATAGGCCACCATCATCAGCAAACAAGTTTAATTTCTTGTTCCAACCTTTAAGAAAGTTTCATTATGTTGTCACACCTGTGTTTCAGGGATATTTTTTATCGCAAGGAACAATGTCCTCAAATTCGGATGCATATTCGGATACGTTTTCTAGCATACTTCATAGGAAATCTTCTGAAGATCATCTTGCAATTCTTGTAGGGAATCTGCTTCTCTTCAAAATAAATGTTGTGCTTTTTCTGCAAGTCGTAAGGCGATATTAAAGCTATTAGACAATCTGAAGATCTCGCATTAAAATATACCAACTCATTTCACAATGAATATCAAACATAATCGAGTTTAATAAAAGATATCTGATTTAAATGACAAATCGGCATGGATAACATATCAATACACAATGCGGTCCCATTTTAATAAAGTATTAGGAGTTGACGCTTTTCATGCCCTCTGTTGACAGCGTCCTTTGAATTGACTGTTTCAGTGGGTCTCGGTGTCTGCTACTAAGTAGAGAATGGTAATCGTTGTCTTTTGAATTGTCACTGATGAAAGCAATACTTACATTCCTTGACAGGAGTTTATAGGTTCATTTAACTAGCAACCTTTTTAATCTACTTGATTATGAACGAGAGCTTCCGGAGCTGAACACAACCCTGTTCACGAATGGGCGAAAGGACCGAGTTACGTATGACACATTATCGAATGACGTAAATTAATTGTGGTCAAGACTAAAATTGAAAGTCTACGTCGGATTCACCTTTTCGGTGGCGGATAGTCCAATTCCTGGTTTCTTTAACTTCTATCTAATGATGAATTTGTCCTTTCCTTTGAAACAGCCATACTTGTACACGGATATAATTAGCTCCGCACACATCGGGTGTGTTTGTGGGCAGCGTTAACGAAGAGAACGGCCAGGTCTTGACGGCCAGTTCCGTTACCTGAATATGCAAATGTTCTGGTATACATTTTGATTGCACTTAGTGACGTCAGTTTTCGTCATCAAAATTGTATCTGTGTCCCTTGGCGCTACTGCGAACGGTAGTTATGACAATGAAGAGTACATCAGCCATGCATAACTAGAAACAACAACTTGCACGTGCACAGCCAGACAGAACATTGATTAACAATAGGGGTAATCCATCACTAAGTCTTTCAATCACCTGAGTGGTTATTCAGACAAGAATTTGGTGGTGCGAGAGAGAGAGTGAGCGAGAGAGAGATAGAGAGACAGACAGACAGACAGACAGACTGAGAGAGACAGACAGAGAGAGATATGGATGCGGATTTATAACTCTGTTATTTCGAAAGAAGTAAATTGTTTTAGTGGCGTATCGAATACAAATATTCCTAAATGCTCTGCATTCCACCTCGGTGGCCTTGATCACAAAATGTTGTCAATTGTAAAATTATTGAAGATTATTTAACACTCTTGATCTCGTGTCATCATATTTGGTCAAACAGTGCGTCGACGTTGAAACATCCGATTTTAGCTCTACGATTTGCCATATATTGAGAGATCTTTTCTTGTGTCACAGAGTAGGTGATTAGAAAAGTAAATCTATTTCAAAACTTGAAGGACAAATATTTATATACCCTGTGCAGAGAAAAGTTCTGAAGATACAAGGTAAACTTAAAGTGCAAATTTGAGAGTCAATTTCATTGTCGCATTTAGAATACTTATAAATCCCATTCGCCGTCTTCTCCGCTATATCATCACGATGAGAAAAAAAAACAAACAAAAAAAAAAACAAAAATAAAACAAAGCAATATTTGCAAGACAAATAAGAATGAGGACCTTCTACTTTCCTCGCATTGTTTTCCTTATTGTCGGTGTTACTGTCATCTTCGTCACTAGCAGCTGATACAAAATGTAAGACTTTTATTAGAAATCTTTCCAGGCGTTAACATGCTTTAATGGTTGCGTGTGAGTCATTCATATTGAACATGAAATGAGGGTGAAACGTATTTGAAGAAAAGAAACACATCAATCAGATCTACAATATACATATTACAAACGAAAGATACCCATAAATGTAACGATCCAATTGTGTAATTATAGAAATATGAAAACGTACGTCGATATACTAAACAAGGAACCTATTTGAGAGTATAGCATGTATTTGCGGTACTGAATGTTCCGCATTCTCGAGATTGGTACCTTGCTCAGTTCACAAGAAGTGAGCTTAGTCCTATATCACAGAGACGAGCTAGGCTCAAACAACATTCAAGTACATGTCTTGGAGAGCTCATACATGTATAGACGGTATTCTTGAAGTTTTGATGGTTGGTCCTATTTAAATACCTGATTCACAGTCTTTTCATTACAATTCCTGACGAATTAAATCGATACGTACTTTTTTGTTTTATTTATTTTAATGTGACTCTTTTGATTCTAATACCTATTTATCTATTTCGGACTCACAATTTGTATATAGGCCACCATCATCAGCAAACAAGTTTAATTTCTTGTTCCAACCTTTAAGAAAGTTTCATTATGTTGTCACACCTGTGTTTCAGGGATATTTTTTATCGCAAGGAACAATGTCCTCAAATTCGGATGCATATTCGGATACGTTTTCTAGCATACTTCATAGGAAATCTTCTGAAGATCATCTTGCAATTTTTGTAGGGAATCTGCTTCTCTTCAAAATAAATGTTGTGCTTTTTCTGCAAGTCGTAAGGCGATATTAAAGCTATTAGACAATCTGAAGATCTCGCATTAAAATATACCAACTCATTTCACAATGAATATCAAACATAATCGAGTTTAATAAAAGATATCTGATTTAAATGACAAATCGGCATGGATAACATATCAATACACAATGCGGTCCCATTTTAATAAAGTATTAGGAGTTGACGCTTTTCATGCCCTCTGTTGACAGCGTCCTTTGAATTGACTGTTTCAGTGGGTCTCGGTGTCTGCTACTAAGTAGAGAATGGTAATCGTTGTCTTTTGAATTGTCACTGATGAAAGCAATACTTACATTCCTTGACAGGAGTTTATAGGTTCATTTAACTAGCAACCTTTTTAATCTACTTGATTATGAACGAGAGCTTCCGGAGCTGAACAGAACCCTGTTCACGAATGGGCGAAAGGACCGAGTTACGTATGACACATTATCGAATGACGTAAATTAATTGTGGTCAAGACTAAAATTGAAAGTCTACGTCGGATTCACCTTTTCGGTGGCGGATAGTCCAATTCCTGGTTTCTTTAACTTCTATCTAATGATGAATTTGTCCTTTCCTTTGAAACAGCCATACTTGTACACGGATATAATTAGCTCCGCACACATCGGGTGTGTTTGTGGGCAGCGTTAACGAAGAGAACGGCCAGGTCTTGACGGCCAGTTCCGTTACCTGAATATGCAAATGTTCTGGTATACATTTTGATTGCACTTAGTGACGTCAGTTTTCGTCATCAAAATTGTATCTGTGTCCCTTGGCGCTACTGCGAACGGTAGTTATGACAATGAAGAGTACATCAGCCATGCATAACTAGAAACAGCAACTTGCACGTGCACAGCCAGACAGAACATTGATTAACAATAGGGGTAATCCATCACTAAGTCTTTCAATCACCTGAGTGGTTATTCAGACAAGAAGTTGGTGGTGCGAGAGAGAGAGTGAGCGAGAGAGAGATAGAGAGACAGACAGACAGACAGACTGAGAGAGACAGACAGAGAGAGGGTGGGGGAGAGATATATGTGTGCGGATTTATAACTCTGTTATTTCGAAAGAAGTAAAAATTTTTAGTGGCGTATCGAATACAAATATTCCTAAATGCTCTGCATTCCACCTCGGTGGCCTTGATCACAAAATGTTGTCAATTGTAAAATGATTGAAGATTATTTATCACTCTTGATCTCGTGTCATCATATTTGGTCAAACAGTGCGTCGACGTTGAAACATCCGATTTTAGCTCTACGATTTGCCATATATTGAGAGATCTTTTCTTGTGTCACAGAGTAGGTGAATAGAAAAGTAAATCTATTTCAAAACTTGAAGGACAAATATTTATATACCCTGTGCAGAGAAAAGTTCTGAAGATACAAGGTAAACTTAAAGTGCAAATTTGAGAGTCAATTTCATTGTCGCATTTAGAATACTTATAAATCCCATTCGCCGCCTTCTCCGCTATATCATCACGATGAGAAAAAAAAACAACAAAAAAAAAACAAAAAAAAAACAACGCAATATTTGCAAGATAAATAAGAATGAGGACCTTCTACTTTCCTCGCATTGTTTTCCTTATTGTCGGTGTTACTGTCATCTTCGTCACTAGCAGCTGATACAAAATGTAAGACTTTTATTAGAAATCTTTCCAGGCGTTAACATGCTTTAATGGTTGCGTGTGAGTCATTCATATTGAACATGAAATGAGGGTGAAACGTATTTGAAGAAAAGAAATACGTCAATCAGATCTACAATATACATATTACAAACGAAAGATACCCATAAATGTAACGATCCAATTGTGTAATTATAGAAATATGAAAACGTACGTCGATATACTAAACAAGGAACCTATTTGAGAGTATAGCATGTATTTGCGGTACTGAATGTTCCGCATTCTCGAGATTGGTACCTTGCTCAGTTCACAAGAAGTGAGCTTAGTCCTATATCACAGAGACGAGCTAGGCTCAAACAACATTCAAGTACATGTCTTGGAGAGCTCATACATGTATAGACGGTATTCTTGAAGTTTTGATGGTTGGTCCTATTTAAATACCTGATTCACAGTCTTTTCATTACAATTCCTGACGAATTAAATCGATACGTACTTTTTTGTTTTATTTATTTTAATGTGACTCTTTTGATTCTAATACCTATTTATCTATTTCGGACTCACAATTTGTATATAGGCCACCATCATCAGCAAACAAGTTTAATTTCTTGTTCCAACCTTTAAGAAAGTTTCATTATGTTGTCACACCTGTGTTTCAGGGATATTTTTTATCGCAAGGAACAATGTCCTCAAATTCGGATGCATATTCGGATACGTTTTCTAGCATACTTCATAGGAAATCTTCTGAAGATCATCTTGCAATTTTTGTAGGGAATCTGCTTCTCTTCAAAATAAATGTTGTGCTTTTTCTGCAAGTCGTAAGGCGATATTAAAGCTATTAGACAATCTGAAGATCTCGCATTAAAATATACCAACTCATTTCACAATGAATATCAAACATAATCGAGTTTAATAAAAGATATCTGATTTAAATGACAAATCGGCATGGATAACATATCAATACACAATGCGGTCCCATTTTAATAAAGTATTAGGAGTTGACGCTTTTCATGCCCTCTGTTGACAGCGTCCTTTGAATTGACTGTTTCAGTGGGTCTCGGTGTCTGCTACTAAGTAGAGAATGGTAATCGTTGTCTTTTGAATTGTCACTGATGAAAGCAATACTTACATTCCTTGACAGGAGTTTATAGGTTCATTTAACTAGCAACCTTTTTAATCTACTTGATTATGAACGAGAGCTTCCGGAGCTGAACAGAACCCTGTTCACGAATGGGCGAAAGGACCGAGTTACGTATGACACATTATCGAATGACGTAAATTAATTGTGGTCAAGACTAAAATTGAAAGTCTACGTCGGATTCACCTTTTCGGTGGCGGATAGTCCAATTCCTGGTTTCTTTAACTTCTATCTAATGATGAATTTGTCCTTTCCTTTGAAACAGCCATACTTGTACACGGATATAATTAGCTCCGCACACATCGGGTGTGTTTGTGGGCAGCGTTAACGAAGAGAACGGCCAGGTCTTGACGGCCAGTTCCGTTACCTGAATATGCAAATGTTCTGGTATACATTTTGATTGCACTTAGTGACGTCAGTTTTCGTCATCAAAATTGTATCTGTGTCCCTTGGCGCTACTGCGAACGGTAGTTATGACAATGAAGAGTACATCAGCCATGCATAACTAGAAACAGCAACTTGCACGTGCACAGCCAGACAGAACATTGATTAACAATAGGGGTAATCCATCACTAAGTCTTTCAATCACCTGAGTGGTTATTCAGACAAGAATTTGGTGGTGCGAGAGAGAGAGTGAGCGAGAGAGAGATAGAGAGACAGACAGACAGACAGACTGAGAGAGACAGACAGAGAGAGGGTGGGGGAGAGATATATGTGTGCGGATTTATAACTCTGTTATTTCGAAAGAAGTAAATTTTTTTAGTGGCGTATCGAATACAAATATTCCTAAATGCTCTGCATTCCACCTCGGTGGCCTTGATCACAAAATGTTGTCAATTGTAAAATGATTGAAGATTATTTATCACTCTTGATCTCGTGTCATCATATTTGGTCAAACAGTGCGTCGACGTTGAAACATCCGATTTTAGCTCTACGATTTGCCATATATTGAGAGATCTTTTCTTGTGTCACAGAGTAGGTGAATAGAAAAGTAAATCTATTTCAAAACTTGAAGGACAAATATTTATATACCCTGTGCAGAGAAAAGTTCTGAAGATACAAGGTAAACTTAAAGTGCAAATTTGAGAGTCAATTTCATTGTCGCATTTAGAATACTTATAAATCCCATTCGCCGCCTTCTCCGCTATATCATCACGATGAGAAAAAAAAACAACAAAAAAAAAACAAAAAAAAAACAACGCAATATTTGCAAGATAAATAAGAATGAGGACCTTCTACTTTCCTCGCATTGTTTTCCTTATTGTCGGTGTTACTGTCATCTTCGTCACTAGCAGCTGATACAAAATGTAAGACTTTTATTAGAAATCTTTCCAGGCGTTAACATGCTTTAATGGTTGCGTGTGAGTCATTCATATTGAACATGAAATGAGGGTGAAACGTATTTGAAGAAAAGAAATACGTCAATCAGATCTACAATATACATATTACAAACGAAAGATACCCATAAATGTAACGATCCAATTGTGTAATTATAGAAATATGAAAACGTACGTCGATATACTAGACAATGAACCGATTTGAGAGTATAGCATGTATTTGCGGTACTGAATGTTCCGCATTCTCGAGATTGGTACCTTGCTCAGTTCACAAGAAGTGAGCTTAGTCCTATATCACAGAGACGTATAGCTAGGTTCATACAACATTCAAGTACATGTCTTGGAGAGCTCATACATGTATAGACGGTATTCTTGAAGTTTTGATGGTTGGTCCTATTTAAATACCTCATTAACAGTCTTTTCATTACAATTCCTGACGAATTAAATCGATACGTATTTTTTTGTTTTATTTATTTTAATGTGACTCTTTTGATTCTAATACCTATTTATCTATTTCGGACTCACAATTTGTATATAGGCCACCATCATCAGCAAACAAGTTTAATTTCTTGTTCCAACCTTTAAGAAAGTTTCATTATGTTGTCACACCTGTGTTTCAGGGATATTTTTTATCGCAAGGAACAATGTCCTCAAATTCGGATGCATATTCGGATACGTTTTCTAGCATACTTCATAGGAAATCTTCTGAAGATCATCTTGCAATTTTTGTAGGGAATCTGCTTCTCTTCAAAATAAATGTTGTGCTTTTTCTGCAAGTCGTAAGGCGATATTAAAGCTATTAGACAATCTGAAGATCTCGCGTTAAAATATACCAACTCATTTCACAATGAATATCAAACATAATCGAGTTTAATTAAAGATATCTGATTTAAATGACAAATCGGCATGGATAACATATCAATACACAATGCGGTCCCATTTTAATAAAGTATTAGGAGTTGACGCTTTTCATGCTCTCTGTTGACAGCGTCCTTTGAATTGACTGTTTCAGTGGGTCTCGGTGTCTGCTACTAAGTAGAGAATGGTAATCGTTGTCTTTTGAATTGTCACTGATGAAAGCAATACTTACATTCCTTGACAGGAGTTTATAGGTTCATTTAACTAGCAACCTTTTTAATCTACTTGATTATGAACGAGAGCTTCCGGAGCTGAACAGAACCCTGTTCACGAATGGGCGAAAGGACCGAGTTACGTATGACACATTATCGAATGACGTAAATTAATTGTGGTCAAGACTAAAATTGAAAGTCTACGTCGGATTCACCTTTTCGGTGGCGGATAGTCCAATTCCTGGTTTCTTTAACTTCTATCTAATGATGAATTTGTCCTTTCCTTTGAAACAGCCATACTTGTACACGGATATAATTAGCTCCGCACACATCGGGTGTGTTTGTGGGCAGCGTTAACGAAGAGAACGGCCAGGTCTTGACGGCCAGTTCCGTTACCTGAATATGCAAATGTTCTGGTATACATTTTGATTGCACTTAGTGACGTCAGTTTTCGTCATCAAAATTGTATCTGTGTCCCTTGGTGCTACTGCGAACGCTAGTTATGACAATGAAGAGTACATCAGCCATGCATAACTAGAAACAACAACTTGCACGTGCACAGCCAGACAGAACATTGATTAACAATAGGGGTAATCCATCACTAAGTCTTTCAATCACCTGAGTGGTTATTCAGACAAGAATTTGGTGGTGCGAGAGAGAGATAGAGAGACAGACAGACAGACAGACAGACTGAGAGAGACAGACAGAGAGAGGGTGGGGGAGAGATATATGTGTGCGGATTTATAACTCTGTTATTTCGAAAGAAGTAAATTGCTTTAGTGGCGTATCGAATACAAATATTCCTAAATGCTCTGCATTCCACCTCGGTGGCCTTGATCACAAAATGTTGTCAATTGTAAAATTATTGAAGATTATTTATCACTCTTGATCTCGTGTCATCATATTTGGTCAAACAGTGCGTCGACGTTGAAACATCCGATTTTAGCTCTACGATTTGCCATATATTGAGAGATCTTTTCTTGTGTCACAGAGTAGGTGAATAGAAAAGTAAATCTATTTCAAAACTTGAAGGACAAATATTTATATACCCTGTGCAGAGAAAAGTTCTGAAGATACAAGGTAAACTTAAAGTGCAAATTTGAGAGTCAATTTCATTGTCGCATTTAGAATGCTTATAAATCCCATTCGCCGTCTTCTCCGCTATATCATGATGATGAGAAGAGAAAGAAAGCAATATTTGCAAGACAAATAAGAATGAACACCTCCTTTCCTCGTATTGTTGTCCTTGTGTTCGGTGTTACTGTCATCTTCGTCACTAGCAGCTGATACAAATTTAAGATTTTTATTACAAATCTTTCCAGGCGTTAACATGCTCTAATGGTTTCGAGACATGAATATCACTTGTAAGTCAGTCATATTGAACATATAATGAGGGTGGGACGTATTTGAAGAAAAAAAAGACATATCAATCAGGTCTATAAATTATACATTTTGCAAATCAATATATTTCATGCCTTCTTACAGTTAAAGGCATTGAAATAGGATAGATACAAGTTAGTTCGACTTGTGTCCTACTTCGTCTAAAGAAGGTTAATCCATTCTTTCTTATGTTGCTCATATATGTAATTGCTTTTCTTTCAAGGGAAATGTAATTTTCAACGATTTCCTTTAAGATACTGCAATCCTGTACTTTTTTTAAAATGTGATATGTTTATTTTTAAAATGCTGTATTTTGGGGGTTATATTTCGGTTATATGCTCGTATTTTGATAACGAACCTTGTGCATATAGGTGTTCATACCTTCTATTTTACGTTATTCTCTTCAATGGGTCTCTCTAGTAACAGTTATTGATTTCTGCCGTTTCCTGTAGTTCTTTTTAGAACGGCAGTTACAAATAGTGGTATAGCTAACTGTCCTTTCTTTTAATAAATGTGTTTTTTCTATCGCATATTGTACACATAATAAAATTTAATAAACTAGATATTTTATTAAATAAATTGCATGATGACTGTGTTGAAACCTTGAGTATTCTTTCATTAGACCTTCCGGGTTCGAATTCTACCATCGGAGCAACTTAGGGCAGCTTCTGTGGTGTGTCCTTGGGCAAGGCAGTTTACTCCGATTGCCTCAGCACTACTCAAGTTGCTCTGCCGTAAAGTACAAAACCAAACCAAATCATCGGACCTTCCAGTGTCGGTAGGGTAATTTTAAACTCGACACATTACTTTGCAACCTCCGATAATTGTCAGCTCCTTTAAACAACCTCTTTTATCCAGCCAAGATACATCGTCGTAAGCCACGGGAGACAATCCGCTACGCTCATTTATCAACTGTGGCTGCCTGTTCCGCTCTGCAGTTTCGTACTTTATATAGAGTTTAAATTTTAAAGAAAAAATTTCCCAGGTTTTCCTCACTGGTTATCCGGGCTATTTAAACAAGACGTTATATGTTTTAGGTATTGTTAAAAGAACTTTTAATTCTCCCTTTTTTGGTGTATGATTGATGGGTGTAATTTGTGTTATATAGCATAGATGGCACTTTCCAGTTTCGTATTTGCATAGGGTTAGATTTTTAAAGAAAAAGAATTACCCAGGTTTTCCTCACTGGTTGTCCTGGCTATTTAAAAAATACCTTGTATATCTTAGCTATTGTTAAAAGGACTTTGAATTCCCTTTATTTTGGTGTATGATTGATGGATGAAATTTGGGTTACAGAGTATACAACTTGGTCTTACTTAAGATGTGCACCTCTCAAAAAACTGCAAGCTCTGCTTGGTCATTTTCACTTCCTGGACTTCAAAGGTAAATAAAAGAAAGAGCCGATAACTTTTTTTACTTTTTATATATTTTGTAATTCATTTATTGTGCTTTTAGATGCTGGTATTGCCTAATCTGGCAAAATTCGTGTTCCTATTTTAATAACTGCTGAAAATAGTGTACCTTTGACTAATTCAGGCTGATTTTTCGATAACTTTGGAGCTGCCATTTCTGTCTACTGTGTGCTTAGATCATGTCCAATTTCCACAAGTACAATATGTAAAGAAATTTCAGCCACAGTGCACGAAAGCAGCATAGAGGTATGCCAACATTCTCTCCACTGTGCATGTTGCAAATGCAAACAACTTCATCTTACACCTGTCATTCTCTCAGAAGCACGTATTTTCTGTAGAGCGCCACCATACAGCTTGGCCTTACTTTAGATGTGCACCTACAAAAAAAAAAATGCTAGCTCCGCTTGGTCATTTTTACTTCCTTGACCTCAAAGGTAAATTTTAAAAGAACAAACTGATAACATTTTTATTCTTTTTTTACATATTTTGTAACTCATTCATTGCACTTTCAGAAGCTGGTATTGCCTACTGTGTCAAAATTCGTTTTCCCTATTTTAATAACTGCTAAAGTTAGTGTACTTTGGACTAGTTCAGGCTCATTCTTCAAGCAAATAGGAGCAGCTATTTTGATCAGCTGTCTGCTTTAGATAGTGCATAGTTTGCATAATTACCACGTGTAAATACATTTCGGTCACAGTACATGAAAGTAACATAGAGGTATAACGACATTCTCTCCACTGTGAATGTTGCAAATGCAAACAACTTCACCTTACACCTGACACTCTGTCAGAAGTACATAATATCTGTGGAGTGCAACCTAAACAAAAATACTTCATCAACAAAACAATGTAGCAATCTCCAACACATTAATGAAAGTGCCCATTTTATCGATCGTGTTTGAAAGAGAAACTTTGATTGGCTCATTTAAACAGCGTGAAAGGTCATGTTGGATCACAATGGCGAGGAGATCTGACTCGCGCTGACAGTGATTGGTAAAGCAGGCTTGTGCATATTCATGTTAAACTAGGAAATCTTCGAATAGGCAGCCACGGGTGATAAAGGAGCGTAGCGGATAGCCTGGATATAATCTTTATTCATTATCATTTCATGTAGCTACCTCTGAACTTCTTATTGCCACCTTCTTTTATTCAGCCAATATCTGTCCCTCCTGTCGGTGGATGCTTACGAGAGATTACACAGTTATATGATTGCATCGCATTTTACCCACGTTTAGAAGGACTTGGAGAATATGGACTCACCTGCACGATAGATCCCTTCAGATTTTGCGCTGCATACGCCAATCCAACTGATATCAACCCGTAGACAAACACTGAAAAATTACGGGTGTAACGATCGCTTGCATGTATCAAGCTTGTAGAGTCAACTACCTTTCAAGTCGCTTTACTCAGGCTTGATAAATAGCTCAAAATTATGTATTTATTGTATGTTTGCAAATACTAGTAATTAGTTCACGTATCAAATTGCACATACAGTGCCCTCTTTCTTTTACAAGTCTATATACCAATATAACTTGAAACTATAGGGTAATTGTTAAATAGTGTAGTTTTGAATAAAATTGCTCATACTGCACGTGTTGACAACGCAACACTGTGCATTCCAGAATGTTCTGTCTACATCAGCTGTGTCAAACTCAGTTGCTATGGCGTGCCAGATTTGATATAAATAATAATAAA
Organism: Margaritifera margaritifera; assembly: GCA_029931535.1. Classification (NCBI taxonomy): domain Eukaryota; kingdom Metazoa; phylum Mollusca; class Bivalvia; order Unionida; family Margaritiferidae; genus Margaritifera; species Margaritifera margaritifera. The sequence goes on from JAQPZY010001663.1 coordinate 6,372,716, forward strand.
TAATGAGTCTGGCGGGCTGCATCCGGCCCGCGGGCCGTATGTTTGACACTCCTGGTCTACATAGTTAAACTTTTTAATTTAAGGGAATATAACACACTTCAAATTGTAATGTTTACAAATGCCTATCAAAAGCTCGTAAATTTTCCTGCATGCGAGTGCTTCCTTAAAATGACAACTTTATAGATATTGACTTTCCTCGCTTTTTTGAGAATATTTACTGGAGAACGTGTTTGTTATAATGTCATCAAAGTCTGCATATATGTAATGACATGCTTCGATTGTATTACCTTATAGGTTATTAATTATGGGAAGGCTGTTGAAGAGTGATTATTGATTTAATAATAATTATCCAGTAAAATATTTCTGAAACGATTAGCACATACCAATAATTTTTGCAAAAAGGGTGATCCTGGTCTGTGTGGCTTCCTTGAACAGGATTATTATTGTTTGTAAAATCAGCTGGTGAAATTCTATTATCTAAATAGTACTTTTTGGATTGAAGTACTATTCTTCAAGGAACTTATACATTGACATGAGTTTACCTGGGATTATTAACATTTGGATTTAAAACTGTGTTTCTTGTGGCACATCAACACTTTAGTGACTTCATTCGGAATACTTTGGATTAATTTCCGGATTATCAAAATTCAATAGGACATTTAGGATTATTTAGGTATTTCTAAATTGTAAGTTATTTTTAATTCTTTCACTTTGTTTGCTTGAAATATTTAATATTTTAAAAAATTAATTTTATATTTAGAAATTGTGAAAGCTTGTTTGAGTCGTTCTTTCTTTTGTTACTATTTCTAAACCCTAGACGTAACAATAGTAAGGAAGATTATGAATACAATGTCTGTGGTGGCTAAATTCCAGAGATGGCATCTCCCAGGGAGTGTAAGCTCAGAGAATGCAGGTGGGCATTTTGCTAAAAGTTATGAAAAAAGTTTAAAAATACCCTTTTTCACATACAATTAAAGATTTAGCCTTAAAACATATTGAAAAATAGCTAGTTAAATAAATCAGTGATGAAGACTTCGATACATTGTTTATCAATTCCAAAGCAAGTTAGAAAAAAAAAGTAAACGCTCCGCTAATGTCTCTCAACAAGAAAAGAATTGAGACGTCTGAGATAATTTTGAACAGAATTGTCACAAAAGGCCTAGAGCTTTCTTCAAGAGAAATGTCAATGTGTACAGATTTTCCGGTGTTAACTATCAAGACTCGTATGAATATTTAAATGATACTGAACCTGAAGCAACTTGTTATTCGAAAGATTGAACATTTTGGTTCAATAAAGGTACATATTACATCATACAGACTTATGAAGATCACACAGGACGGAGAGAAAGTGGAGTACAGACATTTCTTACCATAGGTCAAGACCTTTGAACACAATGAACAGAGGTGAAACAGCTGATGTAATCAAATTTTTATTTGACATTTTGGATACCAAATTTGGGCAGGAAATAAGCGAAAGTACGAGATGGATATTTGCCAAGATTGAATATTTAACATTGCATATAGATACGTATAAACTGATCAGAGGAAGCTCATACATAGATTTGTCTGTGCGGATTACAAACAAACAAGCTTGCAAAGAAGTAAAAATAAGGATGACATATTCATTTGTTTCGATGCTGTGGAATCTGTGCTAAATGCTCCCACCCACAATCCCCATGGACCATCAAAATACAATCTGGATGGACACAGTAACTGGTCTGACAGCTGTCCTATAACATTACAGAGGAAACAAAATGGAATAAATTGAATATCTCTGTAAATGTCTATGCAATAGTTGAAGACAAATATACTAGACTAGTTAGAGATACAGGAAAGGAACACTACTATATATTTGTGAAATATATTAAAACTCTAGGAAATTATTGTCCTGGTAAAAGCATAACTTTATGACCCATAAAGAACATGTAAAACATTTGGGCTTACATACATAATAGAAGTCAAAATTTCAGATTCAGCAAAGAGACAACGTCGCTTTTGGCTCCGGGTGGCCGAATTGTCTAAGGCGCTCGCCTTTACAGATCACTGACAACTCACATCTGTCCGCGTGGGTTCGAGTCTCGTCTCGGCCAACGTTGGTATGTGAGAAAGCTTGCCAGTAGTTTCCCATGGGTCGTTGGTTCTTCCCAAAGTTTTCGCGGATCCCTTCCACCAACTATAATGGTGCCATGTATAGCCTATAAACCAAACGAAACAATCTGTAAATTGCTCACAGGGAATCTGTATACATATTCAATCTGCAGAAGCTGATAATCCCATGTAAACATGAGTGTGATGAAGATCTATATGATGCATTACTTGTAGCCATTTTCCATAGATGAGAAGCGTGTAACTCAGTTGTATAGTCAACTATTTCTTCTCTCTTCGTCTTTTTGATCAATCGAATAAATTGTCTGGAGAATACATTTTGAAGTACTGAATATATTGTAATGAACCTTTAACCAGTGATACATCATTACCAGACAATGTGTCACATACCATTGCCATGACCTCTGTCTCAAGGTAAAAGTCATGGCAAGGGGGAATATAAATCAGTGGCCTCTATCCATGTACGGGTATAACTTTTGAACCCATTAAGATATTTTCCTGAAACTTTAGTGTTAGATATCTCAACTTGACAGTGAGTGTCTATCATATTCACCGTCTTACTCCTAGCCCTCAAGGTCAAGATCAAAAACAAGGAATAATGTAAATCAGCGGCCTGTTTCCTTATCAGGGTGTTACTTTTAACCCCTACAGATTGTTTGATTAAACTTTACCCAGGTCAACACTTTATCTACGCTTTATCATATATTAGTCAAATTTCTAGCTCACAGATCAAGGCCACTGTTAGGAAAAGGTCACGAGATTGGCATATATTGTGCCGTTTGCAGTTCTCTTGTTACTTAAAGCCTCAAGGTTGAGTCACATCTCACTGTTTTGGTCCCACATTCAATATCAAAACTGCGGACTAGGGTGTATTCTACAAACTTTTTTTTGCTTACTGGCACGTATATGACACTTATATGGATAGGACTTCAACCCGAGTGATATTATTGTGTTATTTTGAGTATTTTGAGTAAGTATGCCTTAGCTGCCTTTGTTGTGGAATTTGGTTAGGAATGCATAAAAGACAGGAACATGCCAACATGAAGCTTTTCTGACGATTTCCGTTTAAAAATAGCTTTTTGTAAGTTCAGAGTGACAAACTTTTGCACAAAAAAACTCTTCCTATGAAAAGTTTTGTGAAATAGGCTTGAACTTAGGGTGTGACAGAATCTTCGCTCCATAGCAACCAGATCAAAAATATATGTTTACATCTGAAAAAAAGCCAGTCACTTTTGGTCAAACTTTTCAGGAATATTTTTGGGCATGTTCTCCCAAAGTTCTGTTTTTGTTGGCTTCCATAGCATGTAGGTAGAAAATTTATTTTTCATATCTCCTAAAAATACACTGGTCAAATTTGAATAAAAAAATATTGGAGCAAATATTTATCATAACATGATCTACATAAATTGTGTTTCTCTTGGTCTCGATAGCAGTCAGGTAAGAAATATAATTTTGATATCTTCTTCAAAACTATTTCATCTATTGTTATCAAATTTTCAGGATATGTTACATGTGGCATGTTCAAGCAAATGTTGTTTCATATAGCCTCCATAGCTACCTTTTTTTAAACAACCAGCTCGAAAATATATTCTGACATTTCAAAAACTACGCTCGTAATTTAAATCAAGCTGTATAATTTGTTTCTTGTTTCTTTAACATTTTCAACAATAATTGTATCTTCTGAGGCTTAGAAACTGTTTGCCAAGTTTAATACAACCAGGAGAAATATTACTTTGAACCTAGTTTAGCCTGAAAATTGCTAATAAGTTTGTCTTTTAGTTAAAATTGAACCTAGTGAGTTATATCATTGCCCAATTGGGCCTCGTATATTTGCTTGTCTTTTTTAAAGCATGTTTTATACCTCCTTATACAATTCACTTTATATTTTAAAAGAACGCAACCCTTGAATAATGGCCAATATTCAAGAGCTGCGTCCTTTTTAAAATATTCCCTTTTAATACCGTCATGTCAATAAGCGGGCGGTATATGGGATTTACTTTGTTTGTCTTTGTGTGTCCATCTGATTTTCTTCCTTGTCCATACTATCACTGATATACTGCTTCACTTATTAAAATCAAACTTGCAGTGCGGATGAACTTGGGATGAGCATGTGTTGTGCACGAAAAATTGGTCACTGTGGCCTACTTTGCAGGATTTATTGAACAAAATGGTTACAAATTGTATCAGGGCTCTAATTCGACTAACTTTTCCCCAGTTGCCACTAAACTTACAAAAAAGTGCATAATAGGATGGATGTGAATTGTCTACCGGAACTAGATTACTGTGACCTAATTTCCAGGATTCATTAAAAATTGCTTAATAGTTGTGTCCATCCTTCCTGCCTGGACTTTAATACCTATATAAAACATATAGATATAAAGTTTCCACTGCGTGTACATATTGGGATGAACATATGTTGCACCCAAAACTTGGACACTGTACTTTTTCCAGAATTAATGAACAATCAATTAAAATTTCATATCCATGCTATAATGCTAACACATAACATATTGCAAACAAACTTCTACTGAAAGTGCAACTTAGGATGGGCATGTTTCAAAACTAAATTGGGTCACTGTAACCTACTTTTCATCCTCTATCCGTGCTGCATTTTTTTACATCGCCCACTACATCTATTAACATTAAATTTATTCTTTTGTGCATCTTCGGATGGGATGGGAATATGTCGCGCACCAACACTGAAACTCTTTTCTAGTACTAAAAACGGTGACAATTATTTACTGACTTTAATTCCAATACTCTGCATCTATTTATATGCAAACTACAATAAGAACACATCTTAGAATGAAACATTTCACACATTAAAATTGTGTAACTGAGATCTCTCTACCAAGATTTTGAACGATACTTTAAGATGTTGTATGTGCTCATATTATAACACTTAATGTGCATGTCAAGTGCATATAGGAAATCAGTTATGTCACACATCAAAAATAGGTTGTTGTGACATACATTCTATGTTTAATTGGTCATTTTCTAAGATAGCGACTTGTGTCACAGAAGTGGAGGTATTTTGTGAGTTCTTGCCCACCAACAACCCTAGTTTTAACTAGTAGGACATGAAGATAGCCAGGCGAAGTGTAGCAGGTGCAATTGCATCCCCTCAATTTCATGAAATTCAATTTGTAAACGCTAGAAACAAAATCTGAAGAACACAATTAATTGGTACAATTAATTAGTCTAAACTCTCTATGGTCCTTTGCTGACACAATCCCCGTTAAATTTCACAACTTATGAATCTAAAATGTCTATGGTCTTTTGGTGACACAGCTCACTTCAGATTTTAATGTAATTTAGTATTTTGATTTAGAGATGAAAACAACTTTATAAATTTGGACAGAAATACACCTAAGAAACAATCCTCATTGTATTTCCAATCCAGTCGATATGGAACAATACTCCATGGTCTAGATTTTTGTGCAACTTTTGATGTCAGGTTCCATACTGTCTGTAAATTTATAGTATGCTTTACAATTTTGAAGAAATGAAAATGTGAATAATAATCGGTAAGTTAATAAATTTTTCATTTTCTATAAAGATGCTTTTGTTGTTGCAGAAACTTATTTAAAATGGGTAGAGACAAAAAGGACGTATTATTTGAGATAACTGATGCGAGAGTAGTTTCCCTTTTTTTTTAAAAAAAAGGCTTTTCTAGCATTACTGATGGCAAACCAAGAACAACTTTATTGGATCTCATGCTATTTATTTTACCTAACAAAAACTGATACACCCAACAAGTTTTGTATCGGACACTCTTATCTAATTGATGTCGAAAATTATCATTTTTCTTCTCTAAACATTCTTCATAACTAAAAGGTAAAATGTTATCTCTTTGTTAGATCCTTTACACTATCGTCGCCGATAATATTATCAAAGTATATTATTAGCAATATTGGCCCTGAATCCATCTTTAGCATAAAATAATCTTGCCTCATCCTTTAATTATTTTGTTTTATGAGAGAGAGAGAGAGAGAGAGAGAGAGAGAGAGAGAGAGAGAGAGAGAGAGAGAGAGAGAGAGAGAGAGAGATACTAACGTTATAGCGTACACTTTCAGTCGGTAATACCTTCAGACCCACAAATCCATTACACAACAAATGACTTGCATTATCTGTTGCTCTAAATAGTAGATGAAAACTGCTTTACTCCAAGGAGAATATATTACTATACATTAAAATTATTTCATCCCGTCGGCGACAACAGAAAACAAACTGTTATTATCACAGAAGTTAATGTGAAAGAATCAACATAAAGGGTCACAAGGTCTACCTGCCATTTACGCCTCGAATACCACTTTAAGGCGATAAGTGACAGTATTACGCGTAATCAAGCTCTATTTTAGACGGAGAAACATTTATGTTCATCTTAGCTTGACCTTCTTTAAACGCGATTTTCAGCCTTTTTAAATTGAACACAAGCTGATATTTTGAATCAAACAGAAAAAATTCTCCACAAAACCCCCCAAAACAAACAAAAGCAAAACAAAAGCAAAGTAATAATTTATGAAAATCTCTAGAGCAGTGCTCCTTTAATTCTATATAATGGAATAGCAACTGAGTTGCATCACAAATAAACAAACATGATGGTCAGAAATGTCTCTAGAAATAAAGAAAAAAATCAAAGCTTGATTTTTTAATACAGAAGAAAAGTGATCAGATCACAAAAGACTGGATAGACATAATGCATGATGAGGGATCACTTGTCAAATGTTATCATCATCAGTTACAAGTTTCATATGCCATGCATGGTGATTTTGAAAGTGTATTGGTTAAAACAGATGAAGCACACGTATCAACACATCACAATCCTGGACGTTATCGACTTTCCTTTGGAATGATGACAAGGCTTGCACCAAAGGTGCAATGACAGTGAAAACAACTCAGTATATTCCGTAAAGATTTTGTTTGCACCTCAAGTCAACTTACAAATGTTACAGGCCAATAGCTGACAGAGATAATTATTTGATTCAGGTGTATTTCAACTGTTTGGTTATAATGGCGAGACTGATATACGATAAACTGAAAAATTAAAAGCCTATGGTATTTAGAGCTGAAGATGACAATCATTTTTAGCTCAGCAAGTACATGCCATATTTGTGAAGGAGGAATATTTGAAAATAAAGTGCGTGATCATGATCACTTGACTGGAAAGTACAGAGGTCCTGCTTATAGAGATTGTTATTGAAATTTCAGATACCCAAAATATATGCCACTATTCATGCACAATATGCCACTATTCATACACAACTTGTTCGGTTATGACAATCATCTGTTTTCAAAACGCTGGTTAAAAGTGATCCAGGTAATAAAGCAAAAGTCATATCGAATAACGACGAGAAATATATTTCATTCAGCACGATGTCGATAGGTTCATATAAAGTGGCAAGAAAATGACAGCCTATAGAACCATTAGATTTGATCGTAGCTTTCAATTCATGTGCCAATCTCTAGAGCAGCTGGCTAAAATTTAAACAACGGCAAGTTCGTTGAGACAATGAAACATTTTGGTACAATGAAACTTATATTTCTGAGGATAGATATCTGCCGTATGAACATATTGGATAGAGTCGATATATTCCATGAAACATATATATCGTCCACATAATTTCAGATGACGATTACCAGTAAGTACATGGTGTTATAGTTGATTTCAAATGGAACACACTAACTCGCTGATCTTCCTGACTACTACATCAAGAAGGAAACACTAATGTCATATGACATTTTTGACGTGTTGAGAAATATATGCATGACAAACTACAAACTTGATCCAGAACATTATTACGATCCACCAGGATTAGCTCATGGTGCAAGTTTAAATATATCTAGTGTAAAACTTGAACTTTTGACGGAGTAAGATGTGTTCCAGATGATGGAAAGTGTTATTATAGGTGATATTGGCATTATCCCACGTATGCATGTTAAATCAAATAACAATTACTACTCAAACATAGATGACAAGATACAAAATGATGGACAGTGTGAGAAGTCAATACCCAAATCCATTATTATGTGCCTGTACGCCAATAACCTCTGATGGGCTTTCAGCCAGGACACGCCTATACAAACTGTAGATGTGCAAATGATGAACAAATTAGATGACTAGATGAACATCTGCTGCTTGAAATACCATATGTTAGTGACACAGGGCAGATTTTAGAGGTGGAATTGTAGATACCAACACATCTGTACCACATCAGGCACTATCACCTTGTGCCAGAAAAATTATTCCAGATGAAAATTATTTATCTCCATTGCAAAAACATTTATAAAGTATTGCAAAGGGACGAACCAACTGAAAGTAAGTTATTCTGTACACTGAAAAACAAAAGTAAATACGTAATGTATTTAAGTGCAAGTGGGTCTAGAAATGAAAAAGATACACCGAGTTATATTGTTTAGATAGCAACATTGGCTAATGGCATATTCTGAACTGAATACCGTTTTCAGACAAAAAGTTTCCAATGATATTGACAAAGATTTCTTCCAACTGATGAATAATTCAGTGTTTTGAAAGCAAATGGAAAATCTTCCAAAGAGGACAACAGTAAATATATATCCAAACAAATTCTTTTTCAAGCGTCAGAAAGACATATCACTTGGCCAGAAGAACATTACTGACGATCACTTGGTGCTAGTCAGTCTGAAAAAAAAACGATCAATTAACTAAACCTGTCTATGGTGGTTTTACAGTGCTAGAGTTATCCAAATAGTTGATGTACGCATTGTACAATATGAAGTTGAAAAACAAATACGGTGTAAAGATAACTTTGCTTTACCAATTAAGATTCGTTGTGCATTCATGTTGAGACATAAAATGTTATAGAAACATGAACGATGACATCAACCAAATATGTTACGACACTAGCAACAATCCCAAGGACAACATCTATGACATTCCTCAAGTGAACAATAAAGTCCTTGAGTCTTCATAGATGAATTAACTAGTGTTCCAATTGTTGTTTGAGTTAAGGAAAAACTTTATTCATTTAGGACTGATAACGATTAAAATAAACTTTTGAAAGAAATAAAAACAAATGTGTGATGAAAAAGAATTTCAAATTTAAAATGTACCAGAATTTTCTTTTCAAACATTGAGGAAGTTGCCTCAAAATGAATTTACTTAGGTCTTTTAATCATCAGACGTAGAGAATCACAATGAACGACATAGTATTGTTTACGTATGATGGAAATGATGGAAAAAGTTGTTTGGTTGTCAGCGTAAACACATTACCTTACATTCACTGTTGTACCTTGAATTGGAAAGGAGATTCAAGTTTAAGTTCGAAATGTATCAGTTGTCAAATATTTGAATGGATTTATCCATACCTTTGATCTGTCGAAAACAGGTACTTTTATTTTAAGCCATTTGCAACATTTTAAAAAATCATTTCAAGCGTTTGAACAATTAAAGATTGATGTCAAATTTTCCATTTCAATGATTGATTCAATAGCAGTTCATACATTGAGTCATGTGCTGTTTTAAATGTAACTTTGTTTTCTATAAATTCTTGTTCTGTTTTTTGTAGATTGTCTGTGTAAAGTTGATACGATTTTCGAATTGCACTGTAAATATAGCTGAATACAAAGTTGTGTATCATTGTTCCACATCAAATACAACACCGAAGCTGTCCTCATACTGCAGTTTGGATCATCTTGCTATCGGAATTAATACTGCTTATCTCAGTCCTTTGATCATTCTGTGCAATGTGTCAACCTGCATCTTTTCATAAAACATTGCAGTACATCTTTTTATGTGTAAAATCAACATTTGTGTTATCTTCAATGTTGTTTTCTATCAACCAGCTTTGATCATATTTTTTATCCCATCGAAACTTGTAAACAAAAACGCATTATCTCTTGAGGCTGAGTATGTTGCTTTTATGTTATGCTCACTGAATACCTATGTACCTCTATGAACACTGTTGAGTTTATCGCAATGTAACTTTCCTCCATTTTTTGTTTCAAATTAAGCTTGTTTTGATTTTGCACAATAAAGAAATCACAATGTGGTCTAGGAAATCGAGGGATTTTGTATCCTCAAAAATTAGTGTTTTGGGGAGCGGAAAACGAGGGGGGTGGTCGTTCTAAAAAGGGGCGTTTTCTGGAGTCGAGGTTTTTTATAGATATTATTTCTTCTAAAATGAGTGTTTTCTGGAGTCAATGGTATTTTTATTCTTCTTTTTTAAAACGAGAGCTTTTGGATCAGTGTGTACAATGTGTAAATGCTCATCTCTTCTAAAACACTGTAGTACATCGTTTTATGTCTCAAATCGATTAATCAACATCTGCACTATCTTCGATATTGTTTTGTATCATAACCAGCTTTGACCGCCCTTTTTTTCCATCGAAACTTGTAAACAAAAACGCATTATTTCTTTATACCGAGATTGTTGATTTTAAATTAAATTCATTGAATAGTGAACCATCTCTCTGAACGCTGTTGAGTTTATCACAATGAAGCTTTCCTATATTTTGTATGTTTCAAAAAGAATTTCGAATTCAGTTTGTTTTGATTTTGCACAATGAAGAAATCACAACGTGTTCTGGAAAACCGATTTTTTTTTCTTCTTCAAAAATGAGTGTCTTCGGGAGCAGAAGGTGTGGGGATTTTTTTCGTTCCAAAAAAGAGTGTCTTCTTTTTGTAATCCATGGTATTTTGTATTATAATATACTTACCGCCATGTATAGCCTATCATGTGCTGAAAAATGGCGTTAAACCCCACATAAAACAGCCAGAGTTCTTTGCGACTGCGTCGAATAAACAATAAATGATAGCATTAACATGCTAACTAGTACTAAAAATAGACAAGGTCAATTCATTATATACATTTACAGCCTTTTTACAGAACGTTGACTGTGGTAACAAGGATAACTGGCAAAAGGCTCATTATCACCCATGAAAGCCCCAGCACCACTAAAATCATTTAAAGGTAGACCTGAGACCCCTATAACACTTAAGTCTAAATTATTCAATATGATGATTAATGCAGTATCTGAAAATTTCGACCCGATGCGATCAACGGTTGGCGAGATATTTAGTTTAAATGTGCATGTCATGAATATTCCTCCTAAGCCATCTACAACTTCGGCAGTTTCCGTGCTTGGAGACCATGTGACGTCACAAGAGGAACCCAACATTGCTAGCCACCATTGTTTTATCGTTGTCAAAAGTGAAGTATCTGCAAAATATATTACAATGAAAGTAATCAACACGACTCGATTCTGTCAAATCAAAATGACAGTGTAGCAGCAAATTCCCTCTTGTTCTGTGCTTCGATGTGCCCGCCAATATTGTATCGAAATGTTGACCCATGTGCAAACAAAAGCACCGTGAACGGCACGTTATACGCTCGCCCAGTGTTTAATAATCCTCTGTGTAAGCACTAGTAGGGTATGGCTGACCCTAGAGATTACTGATCAAAGGGTCTCAATGACCTCGACCTTGGGTCAAAATATGTGGTCTTGAAAAGAAATTGCAGAAGCCATTATTTTCTTATTAGACTTACCATGACTGTGACGTTAGACCTTTAGACACAAAAATCTATAGGTGTCTTTATTAAGCTAAGTGCAAGCCATCCACAAAGTTTGGTCGAGGAACTTGCTCTAGAACAAACGTTATTCTGCAAAACCCATCTTTCTTTGAGCCACAATAACCTTGACTTTGACCTTTCGACACCCATAATATTAAACCTCTTCCATGCCTTAAAAGCAATCCCTCCACAAACTTTGGTCTAGAACTTAAGTTATTATTCAACAACCATTTTCTTCTTTCAGGTACAGTCACCTTAACCTTGGACCTTTCTACTCCAGATTCAATAGGATTGTTTTTTATCCAATGTGTAAGTCATCCACAAAATTTGGTAAAGGTACTATTTTCTTCTCTTAGTCAAATGACCGTGACCTTTTATCTTTTGAAATAAAAAAATCAATATGCTTTTTCCTCACCCCAAGTGCAAGTCATCCACAATGTTTGGTTCAGGTCTGTGGTGTAAAACTAATGTTATTGTGCTGAAAGCATTTTTTTTTTCTTTCAGTAACAATGCTCTTGACCTCAGGACTTTTGGCCCCCAAAATAGTAGGCTTCCATCTTGCCTCAAGTACAAGCTATCCGTAAAGTTTGGTCCAGGTCCGTGATGCACAACGAATGTTATTGTGTAAAAAAAACATTTTTCTTCCCTCAGTAACAGTAACCTTGACATCTGACCCCAAAATTGATAGGCTTTTACCGTACACAAGTGCAAGTCATCCACAAAATTTGGTAACTGTAGCTAGTGGCAAACTCTAGTTATTGTGCAGAAACGAAATAAGGAACAGATGGACGGACAATATCATAACATGGTGGGCGTATAAAAGACTACTGTGTATACAAATGTTTTATTTTTTTCACATAAGAGATACAAGACTATTATCTAAGCTGTTAGATTAGTCATTTTATCAATACCAAGTAAGCCACCAATAGTACTCAGAATGATGTTACAGCAAAGAGAAGAAAATGAGTCAAATATTTCATTTTCAAGTGAAATTGTTTCGTCAGGGCAATTTTCAGTTTCCCTTTTAATATCTAAGTGGTTATCTGATGGGCAAATAATGTTCATATGAAAGCAGACTCAAAATTTCACTTGTGGGTGGATTTATTAAGGAATGTTTGGAGACCGTGTCAGTTCATCTTTAGAGGATTGGTTTGGTTTGGTGCTTTACGCCGCAGCAACACCAGTAGGTTATTTAGTGCCGAGGCAATTGGAGTAAAGTGCCTTGCCCAAGAACACACCACATTAGCTGACCCAGGCTGGTTCGATGGTAGAATTCGAACCCGCACCCTTTCGGTCGTTAGTCCGGCACGCTAACCACTGAGCCACCACAGCTCCCTTAAAAAGAGGAACTTTGTGGAAACAAAAGGGGTATATCCAACAATAACAGATCACAACTCTACAAAAAGGGGTATATCCAACAATAATAGATCACAACTCTACAAAAAGAGGTATATCCAACAATAATAGATCACAACTCTACAAAAAGGGTATATCCAACAATAATAGATCTAAACTCTACAAAATGATGATGTAAAATCAAAAACTCGTGCAAGAGCTCAACAATCTATAGCAGTATATAACATTTGCTTGAACAAAGTTTGAATCAAATGGGCAATCACTCCACTAATTATTAAATATAGTAACCTAACAATTAATCTCTTGGGAAGTAGACATCCTAAAATTTAACTCATCTGATACCTCATCAGGATAAAATTGCACATGAAATCTAGTTGAAATATTACAATCCAAGGTAAAGTTATATACTCATGAAACCAAAGTTTAGGAAAATAGGTTATCAAGTGTCATAACTCGTGTAAATGATGACGTGGAAAGCTGGAAACGGAGTTTTTTCAAGGTCTCAATAATATAAAGCGTCAAATTTAGTTGAAATCAAGGACCATTCTTCCTGTAAATGATTATATCGAACGCTGGAAATCAAATTCATCCAAGATCTCATCAATATAAAGAATCACTCCAAATTTAATTGAATCCCAATAATTCTTAGTATGCTGCAGAAACCCAAATCAGGAGGACGCATAATCAGGAGCCCTAACTCCCATAAATGACGTAGAGGCAAAATGGAAATCAAATTAATTAAACTTATCATTAATATAAAGCTGCTCAGCATATAAGTAAAATTAAGTTGCAGAAACCAAAGTTAAGATGATGGGCAATCGGGGGTAGTAGTTTATGCATATGATGCTGTGCAATGCTTGAAATCAAATTTGTTCCAGTTCTCATCAATATAAAGCCGCATACCAAATTTGGATAAATTCCAAGGGTCAATAGTCAAGTTATGTTGTGGAAACTTATGTTAGGAGGACAGGCAGTCAGGGATAAAATCTCCTGTAAATGATACCATGAAACGTTGGAAACGAAACTCATTTGAGATGCCATCAATATACAGGTTCATGCCAAATTTAATTGAAATCATAGAATCCACGTTAAAGTTATGATATGGAAGCCAATGGTAAGGAGATGTCCTGTAAATTATGTTATGGAGCAATGCGTATCAAGCTTATTCCAGGTCCTGTGAATGTTAAGATGCATGCAATATTTGGATGAAATCCAACCATCCTTGGTGAAGTTATGTTGCATACACCAAAGTTAGGAGGCGGAGCAGTGAGAGGCAATAACTTCTGATGATGACATCGTGGAGCACTGGTAATCAAACTATTTCAAGGCCTTGTCAATATAAAGTTGCATACCAAATTGAAATCTAACAGTCCATAGTAAAATTATGTTGCGGAAACTAAAGTCAGGAGGATGGACGATCAGGGTTATTACTCATGTAGCTGATGTCGTGGAGCAATGGAAATAAAGTTGTACGACTAATCTGGCTGGTATGCAACATTCCTTGGTAAACTTATGTCGTGGCATCTAAAATTAGGCAGTGGGGCAATTAGGAGCCATAACTCCTTTAAATCATGCCTTAATCGGCTGAAAATCGAACTGATTTGTGGTCTCATTAGTATAAAGCTGCAAATTTAATTTTGCTGACAGACATACGTGATTACTATAGGGCTCTACTGACCTTGTCGAGTGGTGCCCCAAATAAGCAAGAGTCCCTCGAAGGGACTGATGCTCTACTAGTTGAAAAGAATTTACAAGAATCCAAGATAAGACCGTTTCTGTTGTCCTTGTATTCTTTTTAACTGCCGAGTATTCAACGATCTCTGATATTCTTGGGGAAACTCCAACATACCAAATTTGGTAAAAAAAAAACATTTTCTTACACGTCAATATTATCATGTTCATGAGATACCTGTAAGAGATAGACACAATTCTTGTTCATGACGTTTGACCTTGAACTTGATATCATAGATGGAAAAATCATTGAACTTGTCTCAGACAATGTCACGATATACCAACATGCTAAGTTTGGGTAAATATATAATTATTATTTGCGAGATTTTTTAAAAAAATTTAAGTGGCATCATTCAAGGTGTTTCATCAGATATATCTACAGACTCGGTTTGATACGTTCATACTTTTTGTGTTATCATGCTTATGAGCCAGTATAGCCAAAATCCTTATCCAAGACATTTGATCTTAAAACCAATGTCAGAGTGCTGACCATCAACTCGTTCATGGGAATGCAACTAAATACAAAGTCTGGTCAAATTTCACTCCTACATGTACAAGTCACTGTGTTTCTAAACTCAGTGAAGTACATAATACAAACAATGATCTTTGACTTAACCTCAAGGTCAGTTATGTCTGGTTTTCAAAGCTCCTTCAAATCTACACCATTTTCATTCAAAATTAATTAAATATTTCCAGAAGCGTTTTAGTAAAAACTCCATGTCAATGCCATAATTCGTGCAAGACGAGTAGTGATAAAACGATTTTAAAATGGCCACTATGGTGCCATGTTGGAGGTCAGACTAGCACCATTTTCATTCAGAACAAAACTACATATTGCTGTAATAGCGTTTTAGTGAAAACCTCATAAAGATTTTCAGGATGGCCGTCAAGTCAGCCAGTTGGAGGTTAAATCAGCATCATTATAATAGACAGCAGGAATAACTATATACTGCAATAAAGAAAAGGGATTTTTTAATGTTGATACGGCCATACATTTAAGAGAAGTAGTTGTTACAAGATTTTTAAAATTTTGACAGGCTACATTGACATCATTTTCATTTAGGGTCAACTACATATAGTGAGAAGTGTTTTAGGTTTTTAAAAAACCTGGTTGATATGACCATCCCTTCAAGATGAGTAATTATAACAAGATTTTCAAGATGACCACCATTGATCTGCACCATTTTAATTGAGGACCAGCTAGATATTATAAGAAGTTTTTCAGCGAAAAACCCATGTGTGTATAGGACTATCTGTTCAAGAGAAGTAGCTATAACAAGATTTTCAATATGGCGGCCATATTTTAAGTCGGACAGGGCTCGAATTTAACGCTCGCAAACTCACAAAATGCGAGTAAACTGTGGCAAATGCAAGTTGAGATTTCAAACTGTTGCATTTTTTGCGAGTGCTAAATTTTAGAATTAATGTGCATCAAAATAATTAGTAAAACTCCATAAAGTACTTAAATTCAGCGAAATACACATGAATAATTCCGAAACTTAAAACGAAGCTTGTTTTGGCATTTTTTCCTTTACTGTGATATGCTGTTTAGTGTGTAGACTTAATAATGAGGCCGTACATGTAGCTACTGATAATACACAGTGGACTAGGGAACAAACATTCGGGGGTTTTAATAAGAAATAAAGCAGCAATGGTTTTAGTATTTGGTTGGTCGGTTGGTTGCTACGGTTTTAACGCCATTTTTCAGCACATGATAGGCTATAAATGGCGGCCAGTATATATTTTGGTGGAGAAAGAACACGAGAAACCCCCGGGAAGAACCACCGACCCACTGGAAGCTACTGGCAAGCTTTATCACATATCCACGTTGGCCGAGCCCGAGAATCGAACCCACGCGGACAGAGGTGAGATGTCAGTGATCTGTAAAGGCGAGCGCCTTACACCACTCGGCCACCCGGGGCCCCTTTTCGTATTTGAAACTAGATGTGAAACTAACTCTGGTATACTTGGATCAGATCAATGCCTGTAAGATATTATTTAATCATCATTGTCAAATTTGAAAGTGTAAGTATCAAAGTATCAAATATATCTAAATAGAATTAATCAAATGGAATAAAAATGTATTTTACTATTATTATTATTATTTTAATTCATATTTTGGGGGAGGGGAGGGGTAAACTATATTTTAATGATGTAATGCTTACCTGTCACTATTGTTTGCTTACCTTTCTGGGATGGAAATTACACTCGTCCGTATAATAAAAATTCCATCCTCCCATTAGATGGAAAGTTCTAGAATGTTCAGAACTAGAGTTAACACAGACTCAGTGTGTTCCCCAGGTCATAGGCCCATGCGCAGTGACCATCATCCTTTTTACGGACACTGACTATTTGTGCGACATCAGAGCGGGGTGGGAGGAGGAAATCTGGCAATAGCTTCGGGTAAGTATTACATCAATAAAACTATCCCTCCTCCATCCCCATTTTAATATCAGTAATACGTTATCATTCGCTATCGCGTAGCTAAATTTGCCAGTATGGTGGGAGGCTTATGGCTTCAAAACTGGTATAAACAATGATATACTCACCCTTGTGGTAGGAATGTCCACTACTGTAAGTTGGTATCTGAGACTGAGGATCTCAATAGGAAGTGGAGCTACCGAAGGACTCGTAATTGCCATTGAACCGAAAACAACCTTCTTCTATGGATAGGGCGTGCAGCTCGCTCCTTCGTCTCGCAGACGCTAAGGCGAGGAAGAAAACAGTTTTAAGGGTAAGGTTCTCGAAAAAAGCTTCACCTAAAGGTTCATGGGGTTGGGGACTGTCAAAGACCGCAACACGCACGAGAGATTTCATCTGGGCATTAGTGATCGAGACACCGGTCTCTGCAATTCAAAATAACTGATAAGGTCGGAAATATGAAGATCCAAAACAATGACCGGGACTTTTGAAATCTGAGCGTGTCGTATAGGGCTATCAATATAAACCTTAGTAGAAGATACATAATTTTCTCTCTTAGAATAGGAATAGAAGATAATCAGCCACTGCATTCATAGAGGACAGCTAGGATTAATGCGTTTCCTACTGCACAAATCGCAAAAGATTCTCCACTTGGCGTCATAGACCTTGAATGTGGAGCCTGAACGATGCACATAGCAACTTTGCTCGAAAACTTGTCCTGGCAGATATATCGCTTGAGATGAGCCAAGCGTGAAGGCGGAGAATCTGTGGGCTGGTGTGCAGAAGAGAGCCCCTGTGCTGCGAGAGAAGGTTCCTCCTCTGAGGCAATGCACCGAGCTGGTCTACTAACAGATCGAGAAGATCATTGAACCACGATCGTTGAGGCCATATAGGTGCTATAAAAATGAGCTGAGCAGTGACAGATCCTATCTTTGTGGAGCACTTGCGGAATCATCATGAACGGCGGGGAGGCGTAAGCGAACAGACGATCCAACTTCAGGCTGAAGGCATCCGCTGCCCAGGTCTTCTGGTCTGGGACTGGAGAAACGTAAAAGGGAGCTTGTTGTTTGGCATTTTCTCAAATAAGTCCACCAAGGGTTTTCCCCACAGTCTGAACAGGGACTATTCTATAGATTAATACAATGACCATTCCGTGAGGACTACCTTGCCTCTCCACCAAAATATTCCTCTTGCCGGGAATATGACGAACTCTAGCGGTAATCCGTTTCAAGGTTGCCCAGCGAAGGAGGTTCCAAACATCTACGCTAAGAGAAAGGGCATGTGTGCTTCCTTGTCGCCTGATTAGCGCTACCACCGACGTGTTGTCGGAGACCATACAAAACTGCGACTCCCTAATTGGTTGACGCACTCCTGTGGGGCTGCATGAGGGCTCCGGTCAGAAACCAGTCCCAATTTTTCCAGCAACCCAAGTGATGGTGAAATTCCGATCCTAGAGAAATTCGAGCTGTCAGGGGGTCCATGTGCGGTTTCCAGTTCGCCAGAAGGAGAAGCTGGAGGGGGCGCAAGTGAAGTCTTCATAGGGGAACCCGATCCGCTGCGGAGTTCAAGGTTCCCAGAAGCGATTGATACAGGGGAGCCGACATCGAAGTCTTGGCTCTCAGCGCCTCCAAAAGGGCCAGGATTCTGTCTACTCTGTCCAGCGGGACATGAACTAATCCTCTGTTCGTGAGGAAATTCATCCCCACGGATACGAAATCCTGAGATGGAACTAGCTTCGATTTCTCAAGATTTGGTATAAGGCCCAGCCGGGTAACTATGGACCAGCAGCAAGACAGATCATGTCTGAGGGACTCTAAGAGGCCATTGTGGACCAGTCATGAAATACTGGAAGATAGGGATTCCCAGCGATCTTAGGTTCGCGGTGACTACTCATATTACTCTAGTAAAGGCTCTGTGTTTGGAGGCTAGGCCGAACGGCAAAGCGCGAAATCGAAAAAAAAAATTTAAAAAAAATACCGGGGCCAGACAAACCGGAAGTACTTCATATGAGGAGGAAAAATTGGGATGTGAAGTACGCATCATGTGGAGGTCGATGAAGACCGCCCAGTTTCAGGACCTAATTGCATTACTGATTGAGGATGTGGTATCCATCTAGAAAGGTTTGTTTAAGGCGGATATGTCGATAATCAGCCGAAACTTTCCGCCTCTTTTGGTTACCAGGAATATTAGGGAGTAGATGGCCGGTCGGTTAACACCCTCTATACTGCGCATTCTGAAGAATGGAGTTAACTTATTCCTTGAACCGCACCAGATTTGACTGGTGGAACAGCATGGGGACCCTTGCCAGAGGAGGAAGTTCCCGGAACTGAAGCCGGTATCCTCCGTTTATAATAGAGATGACCCACCCATTTTCCGTTATGCTCGACCGGACCTCCGAAGATAGGGCTAGTCGAGTCCTTACGGGAATTGTTGGAAGAGGGATGCGCCGCAGGAGAGTGAGCGAGTTCCTAGACCACCCTCCTTAGGAAAGGTCTAGGGACCGACGGGCGAGGGGAGGTTGAAACTGGGCTTGCTTCTTGGACTGGGCCTGTCTTTTTAAAGAAATTGGCTGACGGCCCCTGGGTGGGGGTGGGGGCGCAATCAGAATGATTGCGCTTCATGATGTTGCTGATCCTTCGGGTCTTGAGATGCCACAGAAGGAATGAGCCCTCTGAAGAGAGTCTCTGCCTCCAGAAGCGCACTCCGAAGAAGGTTCTTACTGTGTTGCACTAAGACGTTAGACGTGTCCAGAGCAACATCCCTGCGGAGGTGGAGCAGCTCTGACAGCACCATGGACATGGATAACATATGCCTAAAAGTTTTTGGCACCACCTCCAGCAAGCGTTATAGCGCGACTGGAAACAGAGATTCCTCTTTTAGAAGGCTGAAGGAGGCTGCCAAGAAAAGATCTGCATGCAAGGCTATGGTGACAAGCAGCCTAGCCTAAAGTTCCAATGCCTCCAGCATCTTAACTGGGAAGCGGGCCCAGGTCCTCGTGGAAATTCCCACTTGTGATGCCCCAGCGTCCAAGGGGGTTAGTTTAATGGGCCAGGCAAGAGAGTGTACCCTGTAGCTAGCCGCAGAGACCAAAGGTCTCAACGTAGAGCGGGGTCTGAGCACCCTTAATGCTGCTTAGCAAACTCATGGCCCTTACAAAACCTCTGAGAAAGCTCCTTGACCATAGCCAAATGGGGGAGGAAAAGAAGATCTGGGCGTAAGGTAGCCCCAGAGAAAATCTTCAAACTGGAGAGAATCTTCCAGGGCATGGAATACAAATCCTGGGGTCGAAGGTGGTAAACTCACTGCCTTATCAAATGAGCAAAAGAGGAGGCACCATCTCTGGCTGTTCTGTGTTGAACTCATTAGAGTCCACTGAGATTGACAGTACATCTTCATCCTGCTCTCGCTCCTGGGAGGATGGACTTTGCGACCCAGGACAGACCTGGGGGTAGGTGGAACCTCGTCGCTAATGGCAGATTTGGCAGGAGAATGAGAATGATTCTCGACCTTCCTCGAGAGCCTGGCGGCCATGACCCGCAATATCAACCATGCTATGAGGCCAAGGAACCGAACTCCCTAAAACGGATGTCCCCACATTCCATAGGGATTACGAGGGATTATAGGGAAGAGGGGATGCCGATCCGATCCCCTTTACTAGTATGGCGGATGTACACCGACTCCCAGTCCCCAACGGGATTCATTGGTAGCCTGGCAAGAGGGGGGTCTCGACCCAATCCCTGCCCCCGTACCGTAGGAGCTCTAATGTCTGGAGACTGGTGCTCGCAGAGCAGTTACTGGTGTCTAGTGAAAGCTGACTGGTGACCAGTGCCCAGTCACCTGCCAAAGACTGGTGACCGGTCAGGCGACTCTGGTCAGCAGGAGGACTCCTCAGATCTTATACAGCTAGAATATAGCTCTCCCCTTCCTGGCTGGATTGATCTGCCTGTTGCCATCCCTGGACTACAGGCTCTGAGAGGGTGCTGCTCCTCCATCACGTGATGGGTGGGTGTGATTAGCTCTCCAACGTCAATGTGATCCCATATGCTCCTGGGATCGAGGAGTGCCCTTTACCACCGAGCTAATCTTCTTCTCCTGAGACCCGAGGGACTCAGAGAAGGATCCAGTGTTTTCATGAGGTGAGGTTGAAAAAGGCCATTGGCTCCTCCTCTTATAAGTGTGTCTACTTTCTGTGAAGTCCCAGACCCTATCCAACCATAAGCAGCAAAATGGACACTGATATGTCCATTGGCAATTAGTACAAGCAAGGCATGTGGGGTGTGTATCCCATGGTGCTTTTTTATACTTTACACTGTGATATATTGCTGCATAAGAAATCTCTAAAAACAAGGAACAATAATCAAAACTGATGATTACGATATATATGAAGGGTGTGTGACAGAGACCTGAAGTCAAATGCAATGCAATAAAAGCAATACCTTATCTGCCTCATATCATATTA
This sequence comes from Margaritifera margaritifera, assembly GCA_029931535.1. Taxonomy (NCBI): domain Eukaryota; kingdom Metazoa; phylum Mollusca; class Bivalvia; order Unionida; family Margaritiferidae; genus Margaritifera; species Margaritifera margaritifera. The sequence goes on from JAQPZY010001663.1 coordinate 6,394,340, forward strand.
ATGCTGACGAGTTGTGTGAGACTTGTGTTCAAACACTATCAACATCAACAACACTTAATCTGAGTATTGTGAAACCAGCAACACAATAAATTATAATGAATAAAAAAGATAGTGCAAGTCTGACTCACTCTAAATAATAATGAATGGTGTGCTACCTGTGGTCAAACACAAACTAATGTCACCAATACTTAACCAGAGTATTGATGACAATGAATCTAGTGAAACCACTAAAAACCAATATAATTATAATGTATAAAAATGAGTGGAGTGTGATCTCGACTCGCTATTATTGAAATGAATGGCATGCAACCACCTGAACACACTAAAAGAAAATAATGCTGGTGCGGAATCCCTTCTGTGGGTCTAATATTAAACATAGAGCATTATTCAATGTATCATCAAACCAGATGTTCACTAAATAAAATGTAGACTGAAACTGAGGTCACAAGCAAATCTTGAGATGAATGTGGAGACAATACCTACCCAAGAGTCCGGGGAAAAAAATATAACTGAATTAAAAACAATTATGGATACCCAGTCACCATAGGGAAAGGGTAAAAGGGTGCCGCTGATGAATAGAACAACAATTGCCAAAAACTCACAATAGAGCTAATACTGCAAATATGCAATGTACTGAGGGTATAAACACTCTAGGAATGCAGATAACCATATTTAGATGCCAGACAGGCATTCTTGACATAAGAGAAGGCAATATTTCTAAAGAGCATTTTTGAATTTAACCTGTCCAATGTCATCCAAAAAAGGACGATGGCTACTGTGCATGGGACTATGATGTGAGGAGCCTGTGTTAATTCTAGTTCTGACCTTTATAGAACTTTCCATCTAATGCAAGGATGGAATTTTCATTACACTGACAAGCGTAATTTCTGTCCTGTAAAGGTAAGCTACGCAATAGCAACAGGCAACATAATACTGATATTAAAACTCTTACATTTTTTTTAAAGAACTTGCTCACTTTGCTCTCTAACTTTAGACAATTCACTTATATAATTTTATGAAAAAAAGGACTTCTGTCTTTTTAATAAAAAAATACTAAGCAGTGCAATTTATTCTTGTCCTGTAACTCAGTTTAATGCACCAGTTGATAAAGAAATAGGAAATGGATTTAAAAAGATACAGATTTACTAAACAGAAAATAGCCATTTTTCATACACATGATTAGATATATTTTATACTTATAGTTTAAAATTTGATGATTTAATTAAAGTCATTGTGCGCTTACACTTTATATTTGCCAGTTAATTGGTTATGATCTCTAACTGTATAAAATTTCTTTTTTTCCAAAACTTATTTCCTTTTCACAAATGTAACAAATATTAGCTGAATTATGCGTTTTATCTTCATCTGTGAATATAATTTCTGCATTTTTAGGTCTTAATTCTCCAAAGAATTAATTCTAGTACTTCTATTAATTGCAATTTCGCATAAACTTTTGCCATACAATTTTCTCTGTAAACTATTGACTCATACCGACTTGTAACCAACTTTATGTGTATACAAAATCCTGATGAAACATGCCTATGATGTATTAGGATTTTGTTTGCAGTTATCTATTGGAACAATTGTACTCTCAAAATTCTGTATAGTTAATTGCTCAAAACATCACCATTTTTATTCATTGCCATTCAGGAGTTATAGTCCCTCTTGCATACCATCATCACCTCTCCTACCCTTGACTTTGTAACAGAACCTTTAAAGTTTTAGTGATTGAGGTGTTTGCTTGCTAGTCTCTTCATTTGCTGTTCATGGAATATAAAACCATATTTATCAGGATATATTTTAATTTGTGCAGGGATTATTTCACTTTTTATGTCATATGACTTTTTGAAAACGACTTAACTGTTTACTGGGAATCCCTCTTTTCCCATGAAACCAAATGGTCTACTCCCAAACTTGGTTCAGGCAGCCAACTAGTTCCCTCATACCTGGCTCTGGTCAAGATTACATTATACTGTGTACAGAAGCAATTAGGCCATTTCACACTTATTGCAATGTACAGCTTATATATAAGATAGATCAATGCCCATGTATGGGTTTCAGTTAAAACAATTATTTATCAAGTCTGAATATGAGCTCTGATTGCTTAGCAGAACCTTCCGTTTGATTTGGGCATTTTATAGTCTGTCAAAATCTCAGTACCGTTGGACATATCAGGCATGTATGACAAATTCCAGAGACCAGTAATCAATGTATTCAAATTAATTTTAATTGTCTTCATGTCTGTGTGATTTTGATTGTAAACAAATGACTTCCCAGATAAATCTATGAGATAGTCCCTACATTTAACTGAACAGGTAATTGAGTTTCTGCCATTCTTTACCGTCCATCTTCGGCACTAAAGGAGCGTTTATGGCTGTGCTGAGTTTGAAGATAAACAGGGAAACAGGGAAAATAACACCAACAATAATTTGATTTTTAGTCTGAATCCTGAACGGTGTGCGTGTGTCAATAAATACAAAAGTAGCCAAAGAAAAGAAGATGAATTTGATATCTTTATTAACATCAATGAATATTCAAATCTTATCAAAAATGCATTCAACGGCTATTCAAATAGGAAAATTTGGTATTCGTTTCAGCTCCACTCACTAATATGTGTGGCTGTTGCTCATAACTGAACTTATGTGAGATCTTGATGCTAAAAGCCTACATACCATAAGGCCTCTAGAGTGTTCACAAGCTCAGCCAATCAGATATTAGATCACATCCTTAATATGCATGGATCTTGCTGATAACTGAATTCATCTGAGATCTTGATGCTAAAAGCCTACATACCATAAGGCCTCTAGAGTGTTCACAAGCTCAGCCAATCAGATATTAGATCACATCCTTAATATGCATGAATCTTGCTCATAACTGAATTCATCTGAGATCTTGATCATATAAACTTACATACTGTATATACTCTTGTATAATCGGGATCCAAATGCAAACAACACATACCCTAATTTGCCATCACATAATGTGCCAGCAGACCAGGGTCTATGTTGTTTGTTCTACTGATTAGTCCTTACAAACTGCATAGACCCAGATCTGCTGGCGCATTATGCGACGGCAGATCTGGCTCCATGCAGTTTGCAGTTGGTATCGGCTTATACGCGAGTATAGACAGTAACAAATGAAGCCAACTGAGTGTTCACAAACAAGTACTGATGTATGGACAACAGATGCATGATGGATGCAGGGCCATACCATAAGCTCACTTGTCCTTTAGCTAGGTGAGATAACAAATATTCTAGGAAACAACTTTGTGCATGTATAAATGACAAACATAATTTCAGTATAAACAGAAAAACTTGGACAGAGATTCTATTATGATCTACAATCAGATGCAGAAATTAATTACTACAACTTTGTTGTAAATGTATTAATATAATAATAATAACAAACAATTTTACATAAAAGAGTAAATCAAATTAAATGTTGCTTTTATAATAATAATGAGAATAAATAAATAACATGAGGCCCAAGTTGGCCTCACGTGGCTCAAATGGCTTACTGATGTAAGATAGCTAGGCTTGAATGTATTTCATGTAGTACATCTTCACATGTAGCAGTAAGCTCAATCATTCATCTGCCAGAACTTTCATTAACCTTCACAGATGACACTCATAATCAAAAATACAGGCTTATACATAAAATTATGTTTAAAATTACAACCCATAAAGAGATAACAAGCTCAGCCAATCATACGCAAGATCACCTTATTATTATGTATGAATGTTCCTCATAGCAGGGAATGACAATTCTCTAGTTTTACTGGCCTGGACAAGTAAAAATCATTGCTGGGCTAGTGAAATTTCATGCAAGTAGCCCAATTTTTACACAGAAGAAAGAACTGAAATTTTGAGACCATTTTTCCAGCATTACCCTTGCCACACTAGTAGCCCAAAATCAGAATTGCCTCTTGCATAATCCAACCTGTCGAAGATTTTAATAAAATAAGCCTATTTAACAAATCTCAAAATACCTGCTCATAAATAAAGCCTTTTGAGTGGTAACAAGCTCAGCTAATCAGAAGCATGTTTACCCCATTAGTTAGCTTAGATGTCTCATAATCAAATTAGTCATAAATCTTGATCATATAAGCTTACATACTAAATTGATCAAAATCGGTTCATAAATGATGCCAAATATTATTTAAAGCACGAGTAGGTCAAGGGTGATGTAATTTGGAGGTAGGTGATGGTGATTTTTGTGTGCACAAACATGTAAGGTGCAATATATATTGGAAAAACCAGGGTGTTATTACAAGCCAGGGTATGGTTATTTGCCGCTGCTACTTTGGCTTCTAACCCCAGCTACTTTATTGGAAACTGTTGATTCTAATAATGCTCTGCAATTATAATCCACCATTCTACTTTCTTAAAATCCCTATGCCTCATCAAACTTCAAACATTACTAATATCCCTGCCCAACACGTTCTGTGTAATGTCACTAGGAGAGGGGTTAAATTTCCATGCAATATGGCTTACAGTAAAACTCCCACCCTCTACTTACTACTCCCTAATTATCATGAAACAGAAAAAAAGTCACAGTCATTGTGACCAACTTTTGACCTCAGAAAGTGGTACTCTTCAAGATTAATGTATCGATGAAGTGTCATTACTATCCAAAAGTACTGTCCAAAATCTTGTATTAATTGCAAAATTTACACAGAAGATCTTAACATTGTTGACACTACCACCACAGTCACCACTACAAAGTGGTATCTGTCTGGCAGTCTACTAATGCTGACGAGACAAAACTAGAGCTACTTGGCTTGCCATGACAAATCCTTATGCTTTTATTGCATATCAAACAGGTGACAAACTCACCCAATCCTGACCCTTCCTCTGATCTTGACCCAGGAGTCATTACCATAAATCCATTACATATATTTAGTGTCCTCATACAATGACTTCATGTTTACAAGTTTTGTACAAAAATATACATAAATGCCACTGTAACTTTTGTGTATGTGACATTTAACCCCACTTGCAGGAACCCCAAGGGGTAAACCCCAAAACTATTGCCCTCTCACAGATTGTTGTCACATGGGCAACATATGTAAAAGGTGTGGTGAATTTCCACCCAGCAGTTTTAAAGATGTGGTTATAGACAAACATATGCTGGATATAAGAATATCCAAGGATAAAGCATGTGGACAAAAGCACTTTACATCAAAAACTTTCATCACTCAATTAGTATAGATAGTGAGAAGCTGAGATCAAAGGCTCTGAAATAATAACTTTTAAGTGTATTTCTGTAAGTAATTCTTGTATGAGCATGTCAAAAAAGTTTTTACATGAACAATTATACTACTTACAAGAAGACAAATGTTACCATGTCAATTAGAAATTCAATGTCATATGACCATTTTATTTGAAGTACAATGGTTTAGGAATTTAACTTATATGCTATAAAGAAAAATTGCTAAGGTTTATATCTGGATATTCATAATGGACCATCCTTAACTTCCAAGTCATTTAATATAAAATTAAAAAATTCTGGGAAATACATGCATAAATATGGCACGAATTTCTCAAAAAATTAAATCTGGTGCCATTTCATGATTATATAGACCACTGAATACACAGGAGCTTAAGGCATATATACCCTGTATTTTTTTATATATGTTCTTTTTAAAATTGATAAGCTAATGTTGAGTTCTAATTGGTTATGTCCCAGTAACGATGTTGATGATAAAATCATGGGGAGGGGGTGCAATGTGCACTGGAACATATACATTTGTACATGTATTAATTTGTTTTACTGTATTTATTTTTCATTCCATCCATTTTGAAGACCCATTTGATATAACATAAGAAACCAGTGCCTGTTCACTCATCGTCTTGACAATAAATGTATCAAAACTGATATTCTCAGTTGGTGCAGTAATATAACCATATTATATATGTTGCACAAGTGCCTCACACTCTGTTTGCTTTACAGCTATTGTACTCTCCCTCTCTCTCTCTCTCATAAAATTCATATAAAATTATCCAATTTTAGGATTAATCATCATCATAACAAATATTTATATAGAATTATTAATAACACAAAGTTTTTTCACCGAATGATACATATACAAAACAGCTTTGGTCACTGGCATTTTAAACAATTTTGATTCTTCTCTAAACACAGTAGCAACATTCCACTATTATTAATGTAGAAAGCAAGTGCACTGCATTTTTGTGAAGAAAATGATTCAGAAATGCATAATTCTGGCAAGATTCTGGTAGCAAGTCAGTGCTAAACATAAACATGTGCAAAACATTTCAAATGAAAATGATAATAGGTGTCTGAGATAATCAACCAAACTTAATGGAAATAAACACATCATTTGAACAATGTCGCAAAACAAAAATGAAGTTTTGTAAGTCTTATCATTGACTAGTATGCATATTATGTGAAAATACTCACTGTAGGACATATAGTTTTCAGCAATAGGCATGATAAGAGCTTTTTGTTACTGATTATATCTAAATTATTATGTAATAATTTATTATTATAAATATTATGAATGGCACATCAAACACCTGCCATGTGTAGGCATTAGTAGGGTATGTTCACTGGAGATTATTTACCAATGGGTCTCAATGACCTCAAACTCTGGTCAAGGTATGTGGTCTTGAACTAAACTTAATGTGCAGAAACCAATATTTTTTTTTTAGACTCCTCATGACTTCTTCAGACTCCAGAATCTACAGGTTTCTTTACTACCCTAAGTGCAAGCCATCCACAAAGTATGATCAATGAACTTACTCTAGAACAAAAGCTATTCTGCAAAACCCACGTTTCTTTTAACCACAATGATCTTGACCTTTGACCTTTCGACCCCCAAATCAATAGGTCTCTCCCATACCTTTTGTGCAAGCCCCCCCCCCCCAAACCTTCATAAATGTAGGTGGTCTAGAACTAAAATAGAACGCAAAAAAACATTTTTCTTCTTTAAGTCACAGTGACATTGACTTTTGACCTAAAATGAATAGGCTGCTTCCTTACCCAAAGTCCAAGCTATTCACAAAGTTTGATTCAGGTCTGTGATGTGGAACTAATGTTATTGTGTGGAAACCATTCATGACTAGAATTTAAAGCTTGCGTACTCGCAAAATACGAGTTGTGGAAAATGTGAGTCGACATTTCAAGCTCTTGTATTTTTTTGCAGGCACTAAATTTTCCAATGAAACACAGAAAAATAATTAGTAAAACTCCATAAAAGTACATAAATTTAGCAAAATACACATGCATAATTCTGAAACATAAAATGAAGCTTGTTGTGGCATATTCTCCTTTATGGTGAGATAAGCTGTTTAATATGTAGCTTGATACTGTAGGCATACATATACCTACAGATAATACCGAGTGGCCTTGGGCACAACCATTATATTTTCAATGCAAAGCAGGATATATCTTTTGTACTGAACTATTTCATTCACAAAAACTGAAATAATTCTCTGATATTAGTGAGGAAAAATCTGTTACTATGTCTCCTCTGATGACATGCTCTGCAAGTATTGTTTGTATGAAGGCCAACAGCAGATATTTGAGTCACATATTATCCCGACTATCCCCTACAGATGAAATAGTTGTGCCTAATACGTTCTTGCTAATCCTGGTGAGGCAGATTGTTCATGAACCTTTCAAGGTCGAAAAAATACAAATCTGGAGGTATGCATAAATCAGACTTCGGTTATAAACAAGAAAAAAATTCAGCTGTACATGTAGTTTTTCTTATTATTTCAAAATAACACGTAGGGTTTTATGAATGACCTAAATGACATTACTGTACCAAGTGGCAAAAGATACGGAAGCAGTGAAAGGCAGTGATAAATAAAGATCAAAATTTTAAAAATGGGGCAATATTTCACACATCTTTCATCAAATTGTCAAATAATGATGCTTTATCTTTATTTCAACCCATCAGAAAACTGAAAAATATTATTAGGTTTGTTCGATTTCAGCAAATATCTACCCCTGTCTAAACTAAATCTTTGTAATGAATGACTGGTCACATGCCCGTTTTATGTATGCATGAAAGAGATAATAAAAATTACAAATCAAAATGACAGAAAAGTATTGTAGTTTCTTCTTATTCCTAAACCGATGGGTTGCACTGAAGATAATAAAGGTAATGGTAACAAAATTTTAAATAAGTACCAGTAGAAATAGGACTTTGTGATTTTTTTCTCCACTCATCAAAAAGTTGAAGCAGTTAGGAAGAGTTAAATTCTGCCCCTGCCATTTTTCTCCTGATAGTCACAGTAACCTTTGACTTTCTGAAACAAAATCAATAGACTTTTTCCTTATCCCAAGTGCAAGCCAGCCTCAAAGGTTGGTAAATGTAGATGGTGGAGAACTAGGGCTATTGTGTGGAATCCATTTTTCATCTTTCAATCACAGTGACCTTGACATTTCACCTTTTGACCCAAAAATCAATAAACTTCTTCCTTGCCTCAAGTGCAAGCCATACACAAAGTTGATACTTGCAGATACTGGAGAACTTGAGTTATTGTACTGAAACCCTTTTTTTCCTACCAGTCACAATGACCTTGACCTTTGAACATCCAAATTGACAGGTTTCTTCCTTACCCCATGTGCAAGCCATTCACAAAGTCTGGCAACTGTATATGTTGGAAAACTTGAGTTATTGTGCAGAAACTATTTATCTTCTTTCAGTCACAGTGACTTTCACTTTTGACCTTTTGACCCCCAAACTGATAGGGTTCTTCCTAGTCCCAAGTGCAAGCCATCCACAAAGTTTGGTTACTGTAGATGGTGGACAACTTGAATTATTATGCAGAAATGAAATTGGTAACAGATGAAAGGACATCATAACATAGTATGCTGCCATATGCTGGCAAATAAAAATGATATCATTATTGTGAAACTATATTACAATGAGTATATGAAAGCAAGAATATCACAAGCACCAATTAAAATTATATCTGACATTACTAACGAATATGAGAAATATTGACACATATGATACACGAATGACAAATGACTTAAAACAAACAATATTGTTCAGTCTGGTGCAGTCATGCTTATGAGACATGACAAAAAACAAAGCTTGCTTACACAAGAGACTGCATGCAATGGTTTGAAAAGATTTTTTAAAATATTGTACAGACATCTGATTAAGCTGCAGAAAATGTAAATAAATACAGACATATCCCACCAACACTTAAAATGGCATTAAATGATATAATCAGGACATTTACAGTTTATAAAATGCCAAGTTCACGCAGTTCAGCATAATTCTTCTGACAAGGTTTTCATTAAAAAGTAGAAGTTCAAGAAGTGTTTCCATATATATATATATTGTTACGACTCTAGGTCTTAAAATAATGTAACAGAAAGAAAGTGAAACCAACAATATAAAATCAACAAACAATTTATTTCTCTGTAACTAAAATGAAAATTCAAAAGACACTTACAATTTATGAATTAAATTCTAAATAATCCTAAATGTCCTAAACACAAGTCAGAAATTACAGAATGTAATGATACAATCCAGAATATCTTTGAGAATGCCCACAAATATCCAAAAGTCATATATATAAATCCACACATCCATGAATGTTCAAATAAATAATGCTTTTCAAATTATGTCTACAGCACAACTATAAACTCTGATCATAAACAAATTCCCAAGGACTGATTTTAAAACAGGAATGAATAAATGTGTATCAAGTCCTATTATATACACATCTTATTATAACCCACAATGCAACAGAACGTGTAATGTTCGAATGACCCACTTCAACAGGATGTGCATCAATTTAGTTGAAAATCCCCAACCTAGGTCTAAACAGTTGTAAATAGGTCTTGCCTTGAACTCTGACAACTTAACTAAAACTTAAAGTGTGACTTACTATATGGACTAAGTTAAGCATACATTATAGATTAATTATACATAACACACACACAAACACCTTCTATTGCACCACATTTTCCTATTGGTCAAACATCAAAATTTGCAGCAGTAAAATCCATTATATACTGTTGTCAATTTAGGTCACTGTGACAACAAAATTCTCGCTATGAATTAGTGCCACAAAGAATGAGTTTTTCCGTTAGTTTTTTGTCATTCTACTGTCTGCAGATGCATAGCTGGTAAAACTCAACATATGATGGTAAAACCACCACCGATGACCCCAATTTCTTAACAAAAGACTATTATCCCCTAAATATACAAACTGTTTAAATCCAAGAAAATTTAATCAGGTCATCTATATGTATTTAAACATGTCAAGCAAATTTCATTTGTCAACACCAAGTGTTTTCTATGTTACTGTTTTAACAAGAAGAAGGTCTCCCAGAATGGACGGAAAGGACAAAATCAACATGCCCATGCTGCACTTACTGTAGGAGCATAAAAAGATAACACAAGTTGGCAAAGTTGGCAGAGGCTTATAAGGAAAGATCTGCTGTTTGCTTCTGAATTAGGTTTATAACACTGGTAACTAAAATTGGTTTAGGCTGGTTAGGACAAATCAATTTTCATTAACCTGATAGAAGTGAAATGCCAATGTATTATTTGTTATCTGCTGGAATGCAAGTACACCAAGAAACAAACAAAAATACCTATAGATTTCAATTTTCAATCAATTGCTACAAAAGTTAGAATTCCATTATCACTATGCAAATTTTAATTGGAAACCCATGTGTTGGCATAATATACTTTGAAATTACTAAAGTAGCCTGTAATATATATTTAAAACTTAATTTTAAAGAAATGTTAATGCAAGTAAAGCTATAATAACAATCATTTTTAGGGTGTTGCTAAAACTTTACGTATTTTCAAGCAATTTAATTAAAAAATTAAATTTACTACAATATGGAAAGTGCTATCACTTTCAAGGATTATCAGATTATTAATCTTTGTGCAGTATATAGACAAAATCAAAGAGGTTCTTTCAAATTAAAAAGTTTTTGGAAAAATGTCTTTTTCAAGAAGCAGATACTTTTAATGTTTTTCCTTCGAGTCAAAGCTACTCTGCCACATAGATCATACCAAGTCTGCCATTCAGCACAATGAGTCTGTCCCCACAATCCATATCTAATAGAAATATCTTGACTTTCTATCATATCCAGGTTGTAGTTATTGAAAGGTTTGTGAAGCCCTTCAAAATTTCCTCTTTCTCGCAAAGTTTGATGCAAGGCAAGAACAGAATCTGTCACATCTATTACAGTAGAATTCCAGTAACGTGCTATTGAAACCACCCAGTTGTCATATCCTCTTCGTCCGATTGCTAATGGAAGAAAATCCTGCCATGGAAACACAGAGTTTGTTATAAAAAAATCTTCAGCATCAGCATGAAAAAGACTCCCAAAGTCCATTGCATACTCTTGCATTTTCTGACCAGATATGACAACACCAGAATCAAGAATCTCTGCATCGATGTTTGTTCTTTTTCCTACTACCAACAAAGGTTTTGTATGAATTGTTTCATTCATTTGACATGCAATTTTTTTCAATGTCTTATGAAGACCTTCCTCAAATAACAAATCTCCATTTGAATAGCCATAAAAATCAGTTTTAAATTTTTGCTGGACTGTTTGAAACATCTGCTTCAGAATAGGTGCATCACCAGCGACAGCGGTCAAAATTGGCAAGACCAACCAGCCTGCCTTTTCACTGTAATATTTCACCTTAGAGTCATTGGTAAACACAACTAAGTTCACACCTGACAATTTTCTCCAGTTGTATAAGGTATTATTGTTTACAAAAAATTTTTTCTCATCATAATTCCAAGTTGTGAACAATGTCAGTAAGGACTGTCCATTATTTGGTTGAGTGGAACTGCAGTGGTCATACTTATATGATAAACGGCATTCATTAAAAATTTGATTAATTCCCTCCCTGAGCAAGAGCATAGCCTTAAGTTTCTCCTCATGTGACATTCCTTCCATCACATTCAGGTCATCGGGATGAACAGCTCCATTACTCCGAAGAAATTTCAAGGTTTTACTGAAGGGGTGAATTACCAATGGTGTTAGTTCCTTCTCAAAATCTGGGATGTACACTACAAATGCATACAAACTGAACATCAGGCAGGTCAAAACACCAATTTTAGTATAGGTTCTGCTTGTACATTTTGTGAAAGCTAACCTAAGGAATCTTTGGAATACAGTATACAGTTTCATTTTTGGAATAGTATAGATGATCTTCTTTAGCAGCTGTTACTATTCTCTGCAAAATGCTGAGGCAGTTTATAGCCAAACCATCTACCTGCAAAATAAAATCTGCAAGTTAATAAATTTTGAAAATTAAGTAAAACTTAGAAAATGAAAATTCAACAATATATCAAGTAGTTCTGAGGCTTATTTGGACTTCTTTTTTTCTCAGCCAAGATTAGAATGTCCAATATTTGTCACACCATAATGTTTCAATGTATTTTACTTGGTATTCTTAAATCTGCCAAAAAAACACAGGCTAAATTAAAACCACACCTTAGATGACTGAATTCTTCAAAGTTACCATAGGAAAAAATGTAATTAATGATTACATAGCTCGCCTCTCAAAACCTTTAAGTAGTCGCCAGCAGCCGCTATAAACATTAATTATCATGTAGGAAATAAATTCATTCTAAGGTGATCCTGAAAACGAAATGCTGACCCCTTTTCTAGCTAAAGAATTTTTTGTTGCAATTTGTTATCTTTACACTATTAGAACTAAACTTTTTAACCAACATGCTGACATGCTGCTGAACCATATGCGTACATACATACAGTGACAAGGTATAAAAGGCATAAAACATTAAAAAGAATGTTCTTTACTATATATGATACCAAAGCAAAAATACTACATTTATTTCATGAAAACCTGAGATTTAGTTTCTTTTTTATTTTTAATCAGTGTTCTTAAATTCAGCTTCTGAAGTTATTATCCATGTTCACCCCTAGAGGCCAGATTTTACTGGGTGAAAGTCACACCCTGGAGTGACAGAAAATACAAGAAGCACAGTTCATGCATCAGTAATTATCTTGATTAACCACTAAAGCTGAGGTCTCACAAAAAAGCACACAGTCCACTCATCTGTGGATGCTTTGTGTCAAAGTTGGACAACTTTTGTATACAATTTTTATAAGATAAAGTTGTATACATGTTTTTCTACTTTTAGTGGTGGATTGGCATCATTTGTACAAATCTGAAAAAGTTTATGCCAGGATGCTTTCTGTTAAGGTCTGGATACTGTCAAGTTTGGTCAAATTCCAAACAGTGGGTTTGGAGAAGTTGTTTTATATTTTTAGTAACAGTGGCTTTTCTATTTTTAGAAATGGCAGCCATATTTAAAGGAACATTGAGATCATTATACAAATATGAAAGTCTTTGTACAAAGATGCTTTCAACCAAATTTGATCAATTCTGTTCAGCAGTTTTTAAGAATAAGTCATTGAAATTTTTTTTTACCATAAAATTTTTAAATCATGGCAGCCATATCTGATGGCAGATTTACATCATTTGTACAATTTTCAAAGCCCTTCATGCCAGGATCATGCCAAATTTGGTCAAAATTGGTCCAGTGGTCTTTGATGAGAGGTTTAAAATAGCAATTACTGATACATAACACATAATGCCCAATGGACGCAGGACTATACCATACAAGTCCTACAATGGAAGACATTGACCCTAATATATATGATTGAGGGGTGGGGTGGGGAGTGTCCACATTTTCTCAATACCCTGTACAGTGTAGCTCTGTTCCATCCACTTTGCTAGGGTCCTGGAGGCCCATTCTCAAGAATATCAAACAAAGCTGGCTGCCAATACTGACTAATTGCTTAATTTGGACTATACTTACTCTGCCGTTTTAACTGACCGAAATAAATCACAGCATAATCAAGTGGTTGCATTTTCCAACATCTGTTGGCTGCTATTTTCAGTTGGTTGAAGAGTGATGGTAGCCAAGGAATGTTGAAGATGGTTGAACTAGGGGTTCATTTTCTTTAATAAAATGAATGCAAAATCACATTTGGTCACATGTGATGAGTGTAAAGTACTCATCAAGATGCATCCCTTCACCAAGTTTTATGATTTCACATACAGGTCTTTCCAAAAACATACTTACAGCCCTTTAATTCATAAAGGTGGCATGTTGGCCTACTGTTTCCAGGTATTTAGTGTCCAGCTGGCAGATAGTGAGAAAGAAAACAATCACTTCCCATCAGATCATGAGTTAAGTATGTTTGCAGTGACAGTATAAATATTGATGCATTTGCATACTACTACTACTAATAATAATAATAATGAAATAACAATAACACATTTGAAACTGCAGTACTGGGAAACACATGTTGAGAAAATATCTTGAAAGGTAAAATTGCATTAATTTGTAACAAAATCTGTAAACTTTTAAATATTTGGTATGCTTTTCACCACCATCCTTTCTTTGAAATATCTCTTATTTTCAATGCTTCATAAACAATTTTAACTAATGTAGATATTATTTTTGTATTACTAGAAGTTAACAACTGAATGCACTTATACATGGATGGTTTGTTCCCAAGTACTTTTTAATTAAGTTTACATCTAAGTTAGTACATACTGGAGACACTAAAAGAAAAAATTTATTCATGTTCAACATCATGGTTGTCACATAGCATAAAATATCTTACTTCTATCCATTCCATTGTTTCCATATCTCCCAGTTTCAATTCTTAAATTATGAGAAGATACCCAAAGTTTTGTCAAAGCTGATCTATGTTTATGGTTACACAAGCATTTGAAATAAAAGAACTCAAGTTTTGACATGTTTATATACTGGTAGAGAGAGTTTATCAGAATTTTGTCACCAATTATTCCAGTCTGATAGAAAAGCATATGTAACCCTTTGTTCAAAAATGGGAATAAACTCTCAGCAATTTTCAGAATCTGGAAACAATATATCACTGATTTGACACGGTATTGTAAGCATATGCATCTAGGAAAGAATAGCTTCAATTGCAAATACCTTCTGAAAAGAAATAACAGTCAAGTAATTGTAAAGCAGATGGATATGAGAAAACAATCTTTGTGTTTTTCTTTTGATAAAGACCATCTATCAGACTGTATAAAGAAAGGAATTTCATATATCTGAGCTAGGAAATATTTTTACAAAAGCCTTGTAAGACCTCATGATGTGTTTGGTCACCAATGTACAACAATAAAATATCTATTAATAATTGAAACGATCCATAGATTGGCATGAATACTTGAACTAGAATTATCCAATACACCATATCCAGAGACATTTCTAGTGGTTGAGGTATATGAAGTATCTTACTAACCAGCAACTAATTGTAAAACTGATGTACCAAGTTCAATTCTTCATGGCTGTTATACTTGCATCCCTTACTGTTACATCTGGGAACTCATCTGGTATTCAAACCCAGGACTTCTGGTATCAAAGTCAAGTGCACATACCACATGGCTAAAAGGTCTGGACTTTTCAGTCTAGTGATATGTTTGCCTGATTGAAAAATAAATGAATCGGGTTTGATACTCGATGGCATCTATACTTTGCATCCCTTCCTGTTAAATTTGGTCCTGTGAGCAAGAGTCAACTGTCAGTGATGCTGGGAGGAGAAAGCTGAACTAATGTGTAAGATTTGCTGGTAAACCTCAAGGTAAATGGAGAGGAGTGTAGTATATATTCGTATATGGAATCAAACACTAACAATCTAGCAGGTATGAACCTTTTAGCTTTGTCATATGTGTGCTTGACTGTGATGTATTGCAGAAGTACTGGGTTCAATCCTCAACAGCAGCTATATTTTGTCCTTTCCTGATTTAAGCTGCTAGGACTGTTGATGTTAAACTACAGGAAGAGGAGGAGGAGTGATCTTATTCAAGAATAAATTATATTCAACCAAACAGACAAAATCAAAACAGACAAGATCAAAACTGAGAATCTTTTATCCAGATTAATTCACACTGGAACCTGGGAACATGCACTTAGGGGTCGTCCATTAATTATGTCAACAAAATAGGGGGGGGGAGGGGGTTTGAAGAAATTTGACTATTGTTGACATGGGGGAGGGGGGAGTTGAAGATAAATTAACGTCAACAATGTTATTTTTTACAATAAATTTAATAAATCAAAAAATAGGAAATTAGTCGGTGCGTTGGTATGGCACACAATCGCTCGCCCGTCAACAGCCCACCAGTTTAATCCTAAACCGGTTGAGCTCTTGCCAAGGAAGTCATAGTCTTGCATCATCATATTTTGTTTTTATTCAATGTAGATTGTAGACTGTAGACAGATTAACCACATACGGTATTAATCTGAAGATTAATACCATTGTGGTTATTCATCTGACAGATTTTTAAGGGAAGCTGTTACTAAATTCAACGACTGCACTGAGCCATAGACATCTAAATAGTATAGCTATCCATGGACTTCTATTAAATAGCATCTATGTTATATGTATAGATGCTATATATATTGAAGTCCATGAGATATCCCTCCAAGGATGGATAACTGAGCCTAGGAAACTTGAGAGCTTGACTATTATACAGTCATCTTTAACATAATACATAAAATAAATTATGTAGCCTGCACAAGCATACAACTTCTTCAACCAGATGCAGTAACCTTAATGCCTTACAAATATTGTACACTTTGATAACAGACTCTTGTTCATTTCTGGCAAATCCCCCCCCCCCCCCCCGAAAAAAAAGTTGAAATGACGTCCCTGCCGTGTACTCAACCGCGAATCTCATCACATACAATGAATCCACAATACAAGTAATTCCATCGGAAAAATGCACACACATTTAAAATATTCAATAATTTTGACACAGGTCATATAGGTCTGAATTCAGTGGATAAACATAGCACAATCACGTAGCGAATGATGAAGCACATTTACTTTTCAGTACGTCCAAAGTCGGTAAAAGTTGCTTGCGTTCTTAAGCGTTTTAAGCCGCCGTAGCGTTCGTAAGCACACACGTTTTCCCTGCAGAAAGGAAACTTTCACGGCACAGTAAACGTGTTCCAGTCACGTTGGAAAATAAAAAAATGCATCAGATTCCATTGCTTTTACTTAAGTTTGGTACTGACTTCTTTGAAGAAAAGTTCTTTGTTTTTATTGAAGATTGTAGTCGGCTTTCTTTGATGAAAGGTGCATGCGCTATTGAAGTCACCGCTAAAGGCCAGCTTTAGAGAATCTAACAAATGCCCGTTTCTTATTGCGGCGGCAACATCAAGTGATTGTATTGCATGATTGAGACTGATTTTTTTTACATTTGCTTAGTACGTTTTCATAACAGTCGGTGCTTCAAAGGTAATGTTTTCTTTGAAATTTCAGCAAACTATTTCATCTGGATACATTTTTAAAAAAGGAATTGACCGTCGTTTTGTCGATTGTAGTTCCTCCTGCTTATTGAATTGACCAACAAGTAAGATTTTTTTTTTACATTTGAAGTAGCGGAGTGATGCTGCCTTCCACGCATGCGTCAAAAATTTAACAAAGGGTTATCGGACGATAGAGACGCAGGTGTTCTGGACTGATAGTAAGCATTAGTACAGAAAATGTGGGTGTTCTGAAGGATTTAATTCTGAGTGGAAAGAAGATGAATTTTACTTACCATCCACACACAAATGTCAGTCTATGTAAATATATTAATTACTAGCGGGCGGCCGAAAATCCGACGAAAGATATGATTACAAATATTGGGCTGGCTCCGCACATAAATAATTGAGATAATCTGGGATTGATTTGAAATCTCACAAATACAGTAAATGTCCAGAATGTTCAAAATTATTAAATATTGTTAAGTTATTATTGTGTTATTTTAATAAACTAAAACAAATTTATTATTAAAATTTAAAATAAAAGAACTTTTTAAATAAAATATTTTGCATTTTTTATTAGATTAAGAATGGACAAACCAAACTGTCACCAGTTGTTGTTTGAAGCCTATGTACAGGCATTTCCTAACAAGCGTAAGCAGGATTGTCAAAGGGAAGTCACCGAAATTTGGAATAAATTGAAGAAAGAGGATAATTTGCCAGCAAAAGTAGATTCGTTATTAAAAAGTTATGCTGCCATAGCACAGAAAAATAAGGGAAAATTGATGAGCTTCTGGGCAGGTCAGGCTCTGAAGAATGAAGATGCACATCCTTGTAAATCGGCTACAAATGTAACAATTGAACAAGAAGTTGTGAAATATCAAACACAAACTAATAAACAAGACCAGAATGAAATCGACTTAGAAGCTGGTCCATCCAGTACTTCTTGTGAAGCAAAATCTGTCAAGTACAAAACAAAAGCCCAAGACGAGTTGCAGGGTCAGATAAACATCTTCAAGAGCGACTTGATTGGCTTGTATAAGCGAAAGGACAGTGGTGTTTTAAGTTTAGACCAGGAAAAGGAACTTAAAGAAAAGAAACTAAAGGTTGATGAGCTAGAAAAAAAAACTGAAAAGGAAGAAATATGACCAAGAAAAGCAGAAGATATTCAGAAAAAAGAAGAAAAACTTGATCTCAAATTTGTGCAGAGAATCCTGACATCAGCAGTAAATTGAAGATCCGACAGAAAGCTGGCCGACCAACAAATGAAGAAGATCAGCCACTACTTTTAAAAGCAATTGTTGACATTGCGTTATATGGGTCTGCTGCTCATGAGAAAAGACAGAGTGATATTTATGGTAGTGTCAGAACTCTCGATGAATTAACAGAACAACTAAAAAATGAAGGTTTTCAAGTAAGTAGAAGTGCTGTTTATACTCAGCTCATGCCAAAACGAAGTTTATCATCGGAAGGGAAACGTCATATAAGAACTGTTCCAGTGAAGTTAATTCGAGCACAAAATGATTCACACTCAAAGCACATTGATGGTCGATTTTGTACAGCTACTCTGAATCACCTTGAGGAAGTTGCCTCTATGTTGGGACCGAGAGAAGTATGCTTCATCAGCCAAGATGACAAAGCCAGAGTCCCTATTGGATTGACAGCAGCTAACAAGCAGGCTCCACTTTTAATGCATGTTGAATACCGTGTTACTTTGCCAGATCACGACTGGGTTGTAGCAGCTAGACACAAACTCATCCCGTCTGTTTATGCCGGCATTGAAATCCAAAAAGATGGTCTGGGTAAACCTGAAGCTGTAACTTATTCAGGCCCAACGTACATAGCCATCAGGTCAGGCAAGCATTGCTCATCGTCAGCCTATGCTCATGGACTGGACTATGAAAGGCTGCTTGAATTGGAAGAGTTCGACATTATCACAAAGGATCAAAGCAACAAGTTGGTCAAACCTGTTCTTATTATGTCTGTGGATGGTGGACCGGATGAAAATCCGAGGTATCAAAAAGTTATTGATGTGGCAATTCATCATTTTGTGAAGCAGAACCTCGATGCGTTGTTCGTTGCAACGAATGCGCCTGGTAGGAGTGCATTCAATCGAGTAGAAAGGCGAATGGCTCCTTTGAGTCGAGAACTGTCGGGCCTAATTTTACCACATGAGCATTTTGGAAGCCACCTTGACTCACAAGGTCGAACAATTGATGAAGAATTGGAAAAATCAAATTTCAAATATGCTGGCGAAACATTGTCAGAAGTATGGACGCAAGTAACTATAGATAATTTTCCAACAGTGGCAGAGTATATTGTGCCTGAAGTGTCTGAGCTTGAGGCAGAAAATTTGCTAACTAAGGATCAAGATTGGTGCAAAAACCATGTACGAACAAGTCAATACTTTTTACAAATTGTAAAATGCCATGATGTAAATTGTTGCCAACCGATTCGAAGCTCGTACTTTGAGATTATCGCCGATAGATTCATTCCACCACCAATTCCAGTCTGCCAAACTAGTGAAGGCCTTAAGGCACCAGATGCATCTGAGAGCGACTTGCACAGATTTCCATCTCTTTTCTTCAATCAGTCTTTGAAAGTTGATAACATGCTACCTCGATCGGCAAAGGCATTCAAAATTCTTCCATATGATCTATATTGTCCTTCCATTCAGTTGTCGTTGCTTGAACGGATCTGCAAAATCTGTCACCTCTATGTTGCTTCACAAGTCATGTTGAAGAAGCATGTTCAACAGCACCGACAACGCGATCTTGGGCCTAGGCAATTACCACATGCTCCTCAACCGCAAAGAATTCGGCCAATGCGAGTGGCTGCCAAAAGACAGAGAGAGCTGATGGCAATTATTGCTCATGGAGAGATGTTAAGCGCAGAATGGTTAGATGAAGATGATGTTGACTTGTCGGGTGTATCGGTTCCACAAGAAATGAATGAATCAGCCACTATGCCCATTATAACAATTGAGGAACATTTGGCTTCCCCATGGGAAGATGATAGAAGCTAGAATATAAAGTCTCGATTTTTTCATGAATTAAAAGTGTTATAGTCAATTTGAAATCTGTTAAACAAGTAAAAAAAATGTATTAAAATTTATTTGTAGACCTTTTAATTTCCATAATTCTATTTTTAGCATAAAAGCCAGCCGTATAAAATATTGTTAGTTTGTAGGGGGGGGGGGGTAAAAAATTTTTGACATAATTTTATTAGGGGAGTCACTGAAAGTTTGACAGTTCTTGACAAGGGGGGGGGGGTAAAAAATTGCCTAAAAATTGTTGACATAATTAATGGACGTCCCCTTAAAACTATAGAAAAAGAATGCTCAGACAAATGTAAGAATGAACTGCTTTTCAATCAGAATCACAGATACATGGAACAATCTGCCAAATGAATGAACTTCCAGAAAACACAGTGACAACTCCTAGCCTGGGTGCCATCAAATCAGCCATCCAACATGAACCACTTAAATACATGTAGATGCAGAAATTAAAATTGTATACTGTAGATGCACATTGTTCTTTCATTATTCCTTTCTACATCAATTTGTTCAAACTGTACACCGGCACACAAGTTAATTTATCATCAGATAGAAAGAAAGCAAGACTACAGTAAGAAGTAAAGAACACCAATATAACTGAGGGATAGGAGGAAACAACAGAATTACATTAAAATAACTCGACAATGAAATAAAGTTTTAGAATTTTGTACTGGCTTTCATTTCAAGAGTGCCTGAGATCATATATTTAATTATAATCTATGTGATATATATACACAACAATAGACAATTTTATAATTATTGCACAACAAAGTTGGCACTGAAAAAAGTCACACAACACAATACATCCATTAATACAAGTCTTATTCCATGCAAATTACTCATTATAAACATAATCAAATTATATACAAATATAAATGACCATACATAACCATATAAGATAATTCTCTTGACAAATGAGGTGTCATTGATGATGATTGGTTGATTTTTTAATAGCATTTTCAACACATAATTACCTATATCATGCTAAGGAAATGGCAGCTAAGTGCCTTTCCAAGGACACACTAAGGCAGCTAAGTGCCTTTCCCAAGGACACACCAAGGCAGCTAAGTGCCTTTCCCAAGGACACACCAAGGCAGCTAAGTGCCTTTCCCAAGGACACACCAAGGCAGCTAAGTGCCTTTCCCAAGGACACACCAAGGCAGCTAAATGCCTTTCCCAAGGACACACCAAGGCAGCTAAATGCCTTTCCCAAGGACACACCAAGGCAGCTATGAACATATACTAGTTTACAAAAGACATTATAAAATTGCTGCATGCACGATGCAAACACAAAAAAAAGGAAAATGAGTTCCTCGAAGGGACTGAATTTCTACTAGGCAAAAAGAATTTTCAGGAAGATAAGACCATTTCTTCCTTTTAACTGTTGAGTGTTGAAACCATCTCCGATATTCTTTAGCAATAACAATATTTTTAAATTAGCTATTGTGGTTCACATATTGGATGTCAACTTGGCACCATTTTCATTTAGGACAAAGTGGACATCATAAGAAGTCTTTTGGTGAGAACCCCATGTCATAATGACCATCCATTCATGGGAAGTAGTGACAACAAGATTCATAAGACAGCTGTCATGGCAGCCATATTAAATGTACAACTTGCACCATTTTCATTTAGGACCAACTAGGTATTATAAGAAGTATATTGCTGAAAACCCCATGCTGATATAGTCATCCATTTGGAAAGGAGTAGAGATAACAATATTTTTAAGATATGACTTTCCAGGAGTAGCAATAACAAGATATTCAAGATGGCTGCTGTAGTGGCCATAATGGACGTCAGATCAGCACCATTTTCATTTAAGACCAACGGAACATCATCAGAAGTCTTCTGGTGAAAACCCCACGTCAATATGACTTTCTGTTCAAGTAGACTTGTGATAACAAGATTTTTAAGATGGCTAAGACAAGCTGTATCTGCCATAGAGGATTTTAAAGCACTGAGACAAGCTGTATCTGCCATAGAGGATTTTAAAGCACTGAGACAAGCTGTATCTGCCATAGAGGATTTTAAAGCACTGACACAAACTGTATCCGCCAAAGAAGATTTTAAAGCACCAAGACAAGCTGTATCTGCCATAGAGTATTTTAAAGCACTGAGATAAGCTGTATATGCCATAGAGTATTTTTAAGCACTCAGACAAGTTGTATCTGCCATAGAGTATTTTAAAGCACTGAGATAAGCTGTATCTGCCATAGAGTATTTTTAAGCACTCAGACAAGTTGTATCTGCCATAGAGTATTTTAAAGCACTGTGACAAGCTGTATTCGCCATAGAAGATTTTAAAGCACTGAGACAAGCTGTAACTGCCATAGAAGAATGTATCCAGTACTCATCAGCTGTATCTGCCATCAAGGATCTTAAAGCACTGAGACAAGCTGTATCTGCCATAAAGGATCTTAAAGCACTGAGACAAGCTGTATCTGCCATAAAGGATCTTAAAGCACTGAGACAAGCTGTATCTGCCATAAAGGATCTTAAAGGACTGAGACAAGCTGTATCTGACATAAAGGATCTTAAAGCACTGAGACAAGCTGTATCTGCCATAGAGGATTTTAAAGCACTGAGACAAGCTGTATCTGCCATAGAGGATTTTAAAGCACTGACACAAACTGTATCCGCCAAAGAAGATTTTAAAGCACCAAGACAAGCTGTATCTGCCATAGAGTATTTTAAAGCACTGAGATAAGCTGTATCTGCCATAGAGTATTTTTAAGCACTCAGACAAGTTGTATCTGCCATAGGGTATTTTAAAGCACTGAGACAAGCTGTATTCGCCATAGAAGATTTTAAAGCACTGAGACAAGCTGTAACTGCCATAGAAGAATGTATCCAGTACTCATCAGCTGTATCTGCCATCAAGGATCTTAAAGCACTGAGACAAGCTGTATCTGCCATAAAGGATCTTAAAGCACTGAGACAAGCTGTATCTGCCATAAAGGATCTTAAAGCACCGAGACAAGCTGTATCTGCCATAAAGGATCTTAAAGCACTGAGACAAGCTGTATCTGACATTAAGGATCTTAAAGCACTGAGACAAGCTGTATCTGCCATAACAGATTTAAAGCACTGAGACAAACTGTAACTGCCAAGGAAGAATGTATCCAGTACTCATCAGCTGTGTCTGCCATAAAGGATCTTAAAGCACTGAGACAAGTTGTATCTGCCATAAAGGATTTTAAAGTACTGAGACAAGCTGTATCTGCCACAGAAGAATGTTTCTAGTACTCATCAGCTGTATCTGCCATAGAGGAATGTATCCAGTACTCGTCAGCTAAGTTGGAAAAGTGGTCTAATTATATACCAGAGAAAAAATGGGTAGAACAGGAGGCAGAGAAAGCAAAGAATGGCCGTGACAACAAAATTTTCTCATGGAAAAACACAACAGAAAATACAATTTACTCTTCTATGATAATCTAGCAGAAGAGGAGAATTTACATCAGAAATTACACAATTTTTATTTTAGAGAAATTGGAAATTAACCTAAACATGGTTAGAACACTTCAGTTTGCAAATATTCATAGATTACCATGTTGCTTGCAGGATCCAAGACCTATCTTTATTTTCCTCACAAGGAACCTATCTTTATTTTCCTCACAAGGGGTGCTGGAGAAAGTACACTACCTATTAACAAGAGTCCCTAGAAGGGACTGATGATCTACTGGGCGAAAAGAATTTCCAGGAAATCAAGATAAGACCATTTCTTCCTTTTAACAATGTCTACCATTTTGAATGATGAAAATATGTGGTTTTGCATCATTTCATTCATGCTGCATGGTGGTGGCCAGGTAAACAATTGCTAAGAAGTACTTTATCAAAATCATGGAATAGTATACGATTATTAATTCATCTTGTATTTTTGTAATCATGGATATTGTTCATCTAAGTATTTAAATGCTTTTGGTAAATCCTCATTGTAACTGATGCTGTGAAAAACTCTATTATTTTTTTAAAATACTTACCAGAGTTCTGCATACAAATAAAATGGTGGTAAATCTAACAATGTCAATACTGTAGAAAATTTTCAATGGATCCAGTGACTCACGTGATTGGCCAGCGACGATGGAGTCTACTGGTCGTGTGTTACATATATTTCAGTCATTTTCACTACCAGCCAAAGCAGTTACACATATTAGATTAAAAATTAGTGTGAAAAATGAACACACCACCTTCCAAGAAATGTAAAATTATCCAGTGCCACGCTAGCCCCATGTTGACCTGATTACGAAAATCAGAAATTGGCGTCACCAATAGTGGCAGTGATTCCGATTCCGATAGCTTCAGCATGATTTCCACAAAGAAAGAGATCAAGTAACAAAGGACGGGATTTAACAATAAATGGAAGACATTATACCCTTGGGTGGAAATTGCTGTATCGGATGGCAAGTTTTATTATCTACTGGTGGGTGGGGGGCTAACTGTCTCAACAGCAGGTAAATACAACAATTTAAACTTTTGAACAACATTTAAGCTCTCTGACATTGATTCAGTGAAGAAATCAAACAATACAACAAGGATTCAGGTAGTTTTGTCTCTTTTTGTATATCTATTCATAAATTTTATGTTCCATTTTTTTGAGATTGTGAAAGGTCATTCTCCTCAGTGAATCGAATTAAGATTGTTTTAAGGAACAGGTTGACACAGAGGGTAGTGAACAACCTGATGACAAGCAGTACTGAAGGACAATCCTTAAAAGACTAATTTTGATGTGCCAGTCAGTATATATGACGAAAAGAAGAAGAGACATATATCATTTACTTAAATTAAGAAACAAATGAGATGGACATTAAGTCTTGTTATAACCAAGGTAAATAAAGAATACTATGTAAATATATCACTTCTTTTTCATTTCATTGATCTTAACTTATTTCACTTTTATGACGTTAACACGCGCTTTTTAAAACATTTTATGACGCTAACGCGCTTACCTCGATGCTATAAAAAAATTCTGGGGAGATCACTGCAGTCTATTTGAGTTCTCTGGATTCACCCAAGAGGATATTCATGATGTGGAAGTAAATTCATACAGAAAGGTAATCCCAAATTTTAATCCACATCAAAGAAAATCAAGACAGTATCCCTATCCATGTCAGGAACAAACTCATCAATGAAGCAGATGAATGAACCTAGGACTAATTTCCACTTTACAAATATTCATAGCATGTGTCCAAAATCACTACTTCATATGAAAATAATGTTAAATGTACTGTATTCACATCAACAAATACCATTTTGTTTCAAGTCAGTGGATGCTTGACTTGGACTTATAATGGATTTCTTTAACTGTGTTAAGACTTAAACAACAGACCTGACACCAGCACTGTGTCACCAGAGCCATCCTCAACTTGGCCCATAACCTCCACTCTTATCTGTGCCTGTCATCAAAAACCATAAAAACAAACTCCCTTGCTCAAGAAGACACAAGCTACTGTACACAGGGCCTAATTACTTAACACCTCCCTTTCCCTAGACCTGGTAGACTCAAATAAACTTCATCAAATTGTAGAAGACAATGCCACTAATCATGATGAGACTTCTTTCAAACATGATGCAAGTCACAGTTCACAGTGCATCATTGGAAAATTATGTTCTAAGTGACTTGATAGTTAAGATCAGGGATCTCTCTCTCTCTCTCTCTCTCTCTCTCTCTCTCTCTCTCTCTCTCTCTCTCTCTCTATATATATATATATATATATATATATATATATATATATAACTTGTGTTAACGGACAACAGATCAGCACCATTTTCATTTAGGACAAAGTAGACAAGATAAGGAGTCTTTTAGTGAAAACCAGATGTTGATATGATCATCTATTCAGGAAGAGTAGCGATAACAAGATTTTCAAGATGGCTGCCATATCGGATGTCAGATCTGCACCATTCTCATATAGGACCAACCAGACGTCATAATAAGTCTTTCAGTGAAAACCCCACATCAATATAACTTTCTCATCAGGAGGAGTAGTGATAAGATTTTCAAGATGGCTGTCATGGTGGCCATATTGGACTTCAGATTGGCACCATTTTCATTTAGGACCAAGTAAACATCATAAGAAGTCTTTTAGTGAAAACCCAATGTTGATATGACCATCCATTCAGTAGAAGTAGCGATAAACAAGATTTTCAAGATGGCTGCCATGGTGGCCATATTGGACCCCAGATCAGCACCATTTTCATTTAGGACTAACTAGACATCATAAGAAGTCTTTCAGTGAAAACCCAATGTTGATATGACCATACATTCAGGAGTAGTAACGATAAGATTTTCCAGGTGGCCACTGTGGTGACCATAAAGGATGTCAGATCAGCACCATTTTCATCTAGGACCAACTAGACCATGGGTAAATGTGTGTGTGTAAAGTTTCATGGCAATCCTCCAAGTAGTTTAGGAGTAGCGATAACAACTTGTGCTAACAGACAGACGGATGATGGACAACAAACCATCGCATAAGCATCATCTGGTCTGTGACCAGTAGAGCCAAAAACTGGTCACAAAAACAGAATTCTTACTGATCTACCAGTTAAAATGAAAATAAAGGAAGGTAAGTTGGCTAAAAAAGCATACCAAAAAAAAAAGAACAAACTACAAATTAAAATTGGAGACAATAGTCTCAGTATTTGGCTTGAAGTGAAGAAATAAAAGGGAGTACCCTGGAACACAATTAGTGACAACATTTCAACTGAAATAAAAATACTGAA
The DNA here is from genome assembly GCA_029931535.1 of Margaritifera margaritifera. NCBI lineage: Eukaryota > Metazoa > Mollusca > Bivalvia > Unionida > Margaritiferidae > Margaritifera > Margaritifera margaritifera. The sequence continues at coordinate 6,421,397 of JAQPZY010001663.1, forward strand.
ACCACTTACTTGATTTTGTAGAACACTGTATTGTTATACTTTTTTTTACGAAATTCTTTAGTTGTGACTTTACTGTTAAATAGTCTTTCTCTTGTCAGTAATATTTATTTAAATCTGATATTATTTTTGTAAACTTCACAGTATATGTATATTGTCTGATAAGGTACATTTCAAGGGGTTTATATGAAAATGTTGTTTGATTTATAATATGAAATGTAAAACTGTAAATGCAGGAACTGATAAGAAATTGAGATCAAATACTGAGTGTAGGTTGAGGCACTCATAAGACCTAGTACTAGTACAAGTGTATGCAGTAAATCAACTACCGTATATACTCACTTATAACCCGGATCCCAATGCAAATAACATATACCCTGATCTGACATTGCATAATGCGCCAGTAGATCAGGGTCTATGTTGTTTGTTCTACTGATTAGTCCTTACAAACTGCATAGACCCAGATCTGCCGGCACATTATGCGCCGGCAGATCTGGGTCTATGCAGTTTGCAGTTGGTATGGGCTTATACGCAAAAATATACTGTATGCACCAGTATCAAGAGTGAATAGGCAAAAACAAGAACTCTTCACTTGTACACTCAGGATGGAGGCGGAGCATTCCTTATACTTACAATATTTTGTCCATTTTTTTATCCCATCATTTTAAAGCTCACCCTTCACTTTTTCAAAACAAAGAAAAGAAAAGGGTGGGACCCATGATTTATTGGGAAGAACTGTTCTTATATACCATCACACACAAGTCGAATCCAACTGTAAACCAAACAGACACAGATCTGCTTTTGCACTATGCATCGTCAGATCTGGGTCTATGCAGTTTGTAAGGACTATCCAGTAAAACAAACAAAACAGACCCTGATCTGCTGGCACATTATGCAATGTCAGATCAGGGTATATTTTGTTTGCAGTTGGTCTGGACTTGTACACAAGTATATATGGTTACTTGCTTCACATCTACAGAATACTACTAAAATGCATGATTATAATAGACTACAGACTTATTAATTTACTTACATTGGTTCAACTAAGAAAGAATGTGCATACATCACTTTGATTCACTTAAACTATAATATCAATGTGCATATGTCATTTGGATTCACTGAAAACTAAAATATCAATGTGCATACATCATTTTGATTCACTTAAACTACAATATCAATGTGCATACGTCATTTGGATTCACCTGAACTACAATATCAATGTGCATACATCATTTGGATTCACGTAAACTCCAATATCAAGTTCTACAGCTAAAGATTAAGTTTCTTTTCTTTTGTGTGCAGAATATATAGCAGTATTGCACTGTAAGTACATGTATACCGGTGGCTTGTGGGAGTATTTCAAGTTTGACATTCATTTTATATGGTTTATGCTTATTTCTGCTCTTTTTTCAGTTGAAACCATGTCTCATTTTGTGTGTGTGTGTGTATTTTAACATAGAGAAAGCTCTACCAAGATTAGCTTTTGTATTTTGTTTTTTGTCTGAACTAATTAATTTCATATATTTTGTGAGTCCTCAAGTTTTTTCTTTCATTAAATATTTTCCTTTGCATGAATTATCTTGCTTTCATTTGCATGATACTTAATGCTTGGTATGCTCTTCCCAATGCAAACTGAAGATGTGAACAATTTTAATAGCCTGGTATTATATGGTTGACAGAGGCAGCAACTGAGTGAAAGTACATATTAATACAAATATCAATGTTTCTTTTTAACAATTAGAGTGCTGTTTCTGTTGTACATAATAAATTTTCTAATAAATTATTTGAATGGGTCAAAATATATTTTAAACAAGAGTCCCTTGAAGTAACTCACACTTTACTGTCCGAAAAGAAATTATAGGAATTTAAGATAAATGTAAGACCATTTCTTCTTTTTAACTGCTGAGTGTTGAAACCATCTATGATATTCTTGAGTGATAAGATTTTCAAATTAGCCGCTGTGGTGGCCATACTGGATGTAAAATCAGTACTATTTTCACTTAGGACAAACTAAACAGCATTAGAGGACTTGGAGTGAAATCCCCATGCCAATATGACCATCTATTTAGGAGAATTAGTGACAAGATTTTCAAACTGTTCACTGCAGCAGCCATACTGGATATCTTCAGAGCACCATTTGAATTTACACTCAATTAAATATCATAAGAAGTCAGTTGGTGACCTTGAAGTTGCGAATGGTTGAAAACCCTATGTCAATATGACTATCAGTTCTAGAAGAACAGCAGCAAGATTTTCAAGATGAATGCCTTGGTTTCCATATTGGATGTCAGATTGGCATCATTTTCAATCAGGAGCAACTAGACACATTAAAAAGTCTTCCAGTAAAAACCCGGTCAATATGACTCTCTATTTAGGATGAGTAGCAACGTGCAGATTTTCAAGATGGCTGCCATATCTGCAGTCAGACTGGCACAATTTTCATTTACATGTAGGACTAACTAGACATCATAAGAAGTCTTTTAGTGAAAACCCTATGTTTATATAAACTTGCAATCAGGTGGAGTAGTGATAAGATTTTCAAATGTGGCCATGGTGATGGCAATATTCGATGTCCAGGCAGTACCATTTTCATTTAGGACCAACCAGACATTATAAGAAGTCTTCTGGTGAAAACCCCATCTCGTGATGACTTTTTGTTCAGAAAGAGCAGCAATAACAAGATTTTCAAGATGGCTGCCATATTGGACGTCATATCATTATATAGCTAAAACATTTTCTTCTGCTACTTCCTCACAAAACATTTGTCCTTGGGGTCAAGATCATGTTTTGATCGTGGGCTGGACATGCCAGCCATGGCCTTCTTGTTTACTTCAATAATAATTTTTTTTTTATACCTTAATAAGTAACATTATTTTGTGTTACTTTTATTTATTAATATATAATTTATTATTTTTGCAAGTTGATTATCACTAAGACCAGCCTTAACTTTGTGGTATGACATCATTATTTGAAAAGTAGTAAAAACTAAGGCCACTAGAAAGACTGTACTCTGTCATATTTCTTCCTTAAAATATTTACACATCATTTTTTCTTTTCTCTTCAGTTACTATGTTTTCTTTGTGCTTTTCACATTGGATGTTTATAAAAATGTCTGCCATGTAAGTTGAGCTTTTCTGAGCCTCTAATTATTATCTGTGATACTGCCCTAAAATTGTGTAGAAGTAAAATTTCACGTGATGTAATATCTACAAATATGTGTTGACAACATTATGCACTACCTTTAATGAACTAAATAGTGTGAACTTTGATGTAAATTTGGGAAGAAATTATCCAAAAGGATCAATTTATGATTTGTTTTTATGGGTTTAATGGCACTTTTAACATATTATTGGCCATATCATGGTGAGAAAATGGGAGCTAAGTGCCTTTTCCATGGACACAGTGAGGCAGCCATTCCAGGCTGGCCTGGGTGGGTATTGAACCAACAACTTTTCCAAGAGGATCAAACAAATGAGTTTTCAAAAAGACTACGCTTGACAAAACACTAAAGTAGTCAGATTCAGCAATATGGAATCTACAAATCATGTCCAACTTCAAGAAGATGATGCCCAGATTTCAATATGACTCACAGCATTGTACATGTACCAGGGCAACAGCAACCAGTTTTTGCAGGTTGTATAATCTGCAGAATGTGACAATTACAGTTTCCCCTCATATGATAACTGCTATCCACACCTTTCTACATACCGTATTTGCCGGCCTATAAATCGATGCGGAGTATAAGTCGAATTTGCTAATTTCGTCAATTTTCAATCCTTCATCCATATATAAGTCGATGCGGAGTATAAGACGAAGCCAGATCAACACCTTGACTTCGTCACTTTCGCTAGTAACTTCCGGTTTCATGAATATTAATGGTATCACTATGCATTTCCAGATTAATTGGGAAAATGATTAATATGGTCTGTACATGTATTATTTATAGGTATTATTTATTGGTACATTGTATCCAACGATTTTCACGTACGAAAAATTACATTAACATACTGTAAAGCAATTTCAATGACATAATCCATATATAAGTCGATTTGGAGTATAAGACGAAGCCCCGACTTCCAGGTAAAAAAGTATCGACTTATAGGCCAGCAAATACGGTAATACTTTGGAGTGCAAATCAAGTGAGAGGAACCAAAATGGACACATTTTCAAATTCTACGATGAGGATGAAAACTGACATGTTACTGTAAGATACATGTACTATACTAGCACCAATAGACTCCATATTCTGGGAATAGGCTATTGAACTTTGCTTGAATATATCTTTACTGCCAGCCATGTCCTGAGAGAAGAACCTTTGGTAAAACAGATTACCACCACTGAACCCATGTGCTCCATCACTATTCATACATCAAAGGAAAGGTTACACCCGATAGTTAATGACAGCCCAATTCATGGTGCCCACTGTAGTTTGGTGAACCCTGAATCTGTACCTAAACCCTTGAAGACAGCAAGAAAATGGAGATACATGTAATGAGGCACCCATGTCCAAATTACTTGTAAATGAAAGTGATTATCAAAGGTGAACAAGCAAATCTTATTGCAGAATTGAAAGAGAAAGTAAAAAAATTCACAACTGACATTGTTCTGCATCAAGCGGTAACTTTGTGGTTTTTTCTCAATAAATGATATTTCATAAAAGTGTGTTGTGTACTGGTTATTAATTTGTCAGTTTCCCTTTAATTTCCTTATCATTTCCAAGACCCACCTTAAAGAAATCATTGAAAGCAGTAATAAATATAGAACTCGAAAAGAGATTACAAACGAACGCCGTAATATTTATATTGAACATGTACGATCATGAACACTGGCACATTATGACATGTATGTCATAATTCTTGCCAAAGTATTTTAAAATAAAAAAGATACACGAGCTATACTACGGAAAGGTTCTTCTGTACTGTTACCCTTAAACTTTGAAAATAACATTGTTTATGAGGCAGTACGGCAATTTTTTAAATGCACGGAATTGTGTACACTGTATTGACTGTTGTGCTCTATCAGTGGAGATTCACGTCATAAACAAGTGAGTTCAATGAGAAAAAAAGTTATTTCCTGTTCACACTTTTTACACGAATCTACATTGCATCACCAGGAACTGGCTGAGGAGTATCATTCTTACTTTGAAGCCAGCCGCTATGCCTGTTGCTGTAGCTTCCTGCCTTGAGTCAACAACAGTCCGTCATGACAGTTTCTAAATGTCATCAGCTAATGTTCAATGTCGCCCTTTGATGTTTCAAAATGTACAGTACAATAACTGTTGAATGAAAATATCACTGAACCACACGCCTCAAAACTAAAAAGATGTTAGTTTGTGAAAAACAAATTAGGAATGAGAAACGCATTTGATGTTAAGTTCTCATATTATCGTGTAAAACTGGTGTCTAGCGTTATATGAAAAACTAAATATAATTATTTGTATATTCCCATTTAGAGACCTACCACTTAACTTAAATTTTTTGGGGGGGAGTGTACTGGCTTTGATGCATGTCTAAACTATCTAAAACTCAGAACAAGTGTAGTTGTTTCAAGCTATATCCCATCTCCTCCGTCTCTCTTTCTCTCCCAGCCTACAACCCCCTCCCCCTCCCCACTCTGTTGCGTAATAAGCAAATAGATTAGATGTCTTAAATGACTTAAATTAGGACAATTCCTAGCAGCTACTGGTCAGTGTCACGCTTCTATATTTCAAAATAAACACTGATGAATAAAAATGTTTCTTGTTATTGCAAAATCAAACGCTTTAAAACTAAGAAGATGTTAGTTTGTGAAGAGCGAATTTAGACAGAGAAAGTCTCAGAAACACATAGCCGTTAAGTGTTGATATTATCACGTAAAACTGGTTTCTAGCGGTATATAAAGCAAACTATATATAGTATTGTTATTTTCCTGATAAGGGAACAAGCATTTAAATGTAACAAGCTGCAATGGTCCTGAGTCACGTATAAAATTAGCAATATTTTATTTTCTAAAAATCACAACAAGTATAATTGTGTTAAAGCTAAATCCTATCACACCCGCACCCCCAGTAGCACATAGAGTAGAAGTTAAATTACTTAAATCAGAATACAAGTATGTCATGGGAATATTGTTATGAAAACACCGAGGGTTTCTGTTTAATGAAGCCAGTTCAGCTAGCATATAACATCCTGTAATGCAAGCGCTAGAAAGACGTGAATGAAACAGTGTTAGATAAACAAGTAGTGCGTCAACCCTGCCCCTGGGCATAGGTGGCAACTTCAGTGCGTTTTCTCAATAAATGATATTTCATAACAGAACTTCTTGTACTAGTTATTAATTTGTGATAGTTTCCCTTTAATGTCTACACAGTTTCCAAAACCTTCTTTAAAGAAATTACTGAAAGCAGGATACAAATACCTTTACCTGTAGACTTAGAAAAATGACTGATTATTTCAGAGTATGATAATTTTTAAATGAGCCGAATTAGTCTACACGGTATTAAAGGTTGCTCTCTTTTAGTGGCAGTTCATGCCATAAAGGAAGTGATTTTTATGAAAAAGGTTACTTTCTTCGTCACTTTCTTCGCGAATCTATCATCAAGCACCAGCCAAAGAGTGACATTTTTACTTTGACGTTAGCCACTACTCTTTTTTGGACTTGTAATATGGAGTGAGAAACGCAATGTGGTCAAGTTGTGATATTTTTGCGTAAAACTGGTTTCTAGCGGTATATAAAATAAACCATATAAAATTTGTATTCGCCCAATTAATCTTGCAGCGCAGCGCATATAATACAAGTCTATCGCAGCAACACAAAGCTATTACATGTTTAAGAAAGCTGTATTACACTACAAGCTTTCTTTTGTTTTTTTTTAAATGCATCTTCTGTGTAATAAAAATTGTTTATTACATGCAAACATGAGAGAGAGAGAGAGATTAAGCACCATAACTTTTGATCGATGTTAGCCGTAGCTTTTATCGCAAACTTGGAAACAGGCATTGATAATTAGAGAGTATTCATTTTTGAAATGTGCCTCGTTCATCTTCATTTTGGAATTCCTCTACAGACAAAATTTAGAAATACAATTTTGATTCCACTCTTTATTTAAATAAGTTAATATGTAAATCGCTGCTTGGCAATTCATTTTGTATTTAACAAGAATTTATATAATTCATTGGGTTATTCACCTGCTATTAGTGTCCTTTGTCTTTTTTTCTTATTATCTATTGTCGAATCTGGTCATAATTAACCATGCATGAACTTAATGCTTCAGATATTTAATAGACTGAAAGTCCAATGAGAGAGCATTACTGCATTAATCAAGGTGGACCTGACAATATTCACGACCACCTTAGAATTAATATGAACGGTTCAAAATGAACAGGAAATAATTGGGATTTACAACCTCTGAAGCCAAAACTTTTCCACCTCCAGGTCGGAGTAGTTAACGGAAAATAAGAAGCCACGTGTTTACAGCAATCAGTGCAATAATAGAGATAGATTTTATTGTCTTGGCAAACACGTGACGTAGCAATTTCGGGTGATGTACAAGGCATTATTGATTGATATGATGTGTTCAGCTTGCGTGTAATACAGTACAAGTTAAACAAGGGGAGAAAGAAGTAATTCCAAAGCACAAAATAAATCTTACTGAATGATACATTAATTAAAACACCAGAAATTTTAAAAGTTTCGCCAATTGAAGCAAATTAATCGTGATTACACTCTTTTTGTCACTTTCACCCGTCCATTTGGTAATATTAAACCCGTCAGATGACCAAACCAGCAATCTTAAGTATATTTTTTAAAGGTGTTGGTCATAGAATGCAGCATCACATGCTTCGTAGAGTCGGAGTAAAAACAGTAGGTCTACGGTAAAAATAAACACGTGGTTAGTTCCTGAGAAAATATGTCGCATGGACATGTATATTCGAGTCGCAAGTACTAAACAGGCTGGAATAGTAGAGGTTGTATATTGGATAGCGCCGTGTATATTTCATTGTGTGGGAACATTTTAAGCAGACCATTTAAAAGTGACTGGGGTAATTAAAACCAAAATCACAACATTTCTCGCATTCTTTTATTTTAATAACGGAATGAAATCCGCTAATACATGTATTTACGTGTGATTTCTTTTACCCTTTGTTTGTTTAAAACAGAATCTCCCCTCCCCCAATTAAAATTAAGATAATTAAACTTTGTATAATTTGTGAAGCATCATTCGTGACTCTTTTCTCTGCAATTTATCTTTCATCTCTTTCAATACACGTATGTGAATGCGTTTTAGTGAGCGAGTCTTTGAATATTAAATGGCATTGCGTACAAATTAAAAGAGCATTCTGCACTGTATGCTGTAGCTGAGCCGATAGGTAAGTTCCACGCGTGGGTGTGGGCGTCCACTATTACATAATTATATTGCTGCGACTTTCAAATGGGCAATAAAACTTAATCCGTCCACTACGAGCCACGACGTGGACAATCCACGACGACACAGCGTGAAAGGATTAAGCTCCACGTCCACGACGTGTTTTTTCATAAAAACACGATGAGTGTACTGTAAATACCATAGACTCAAAACAGTATTGCATCAATCCAAGGAAAGAACTACAAGTATATGTTACATGTTGTTAGCACTGCAATCCCAAACCCATGACAAGGAAGAAGACATGTGGCACACAAGCTGAAGAAGAAGATACAAACAAAATTGATAAAGTAAATGGGATGTGCAAAATATGTATATTTGACAGATGACCCTAGGCCTATACCAGTACATATTACTACCACTACAAATTATCAGAGACATATATAACATATGTTACATATGTCTCTGCAAGGATACTTTCCCCAACACAAATAACAAGTCCTAGTTGTTACTGAGTAAATATGTACCTGTAAACATACAAGCAGTGAACAGTATTTTGATAGATCTCTGTGAGAACTTAAATATGTTTTATGAACCTCAGTACTCCTTTTCTTATAGAAGACACAAACAAAGTGAATCTACAATTATACAATAAAGTCAGGATAAACATGAGCAAAAAGAGAACGACTCAATTATTTTGCAACATAAACATATATTCCAGGATCTTTAAACATATATTCCAGGATCTTCAAGAAAGTAACTGATGACTTCTGCCAGTACTGTGATGAAACTGACCCACCTTTCTGATATGTGTCATCATGGGAAACCTATCTCATGTCATACATGTGAAATACTTGGGTACAAACAAAAACTTTGTCCCTCTGAGACAGTGCCATCTGTTTAGGTGAGTGTCAAACAGGAGAATGCCACTTCTTGTTTTTGTATATTGCAAATAAAAAATAGTAAACTGAACTTAAATAAAATTATATATGACATAATCCCTAATGTAAATAAATATCATGTACTGTAAAAACTGTGTGAAGCATATAATAATTTCAAATGTGTTTTGTACTTTCACATTTAATATAAGTGTAATGTGTAATAGTAACATTCAAATGCCATTAAATGTTAACCATGGCCAACCAAGTTCATATAGTGAAAAAGTTTTGGATGGACCCAGTGAAGATACTGATACTTGCCTACTTTATTTTACTTCTATTGATGCCTCTCATACACATGATAATCCTAATGTTAATGTCTGGGTTCTCCACAGGATTTTTAAAGTTGCAGTCCAGGACTGCTTCCTTTATAAAAGTTGCAGTCCAAGCATTCAAACTTGCAGTCCCAATAACGATACTTTTTTTCCACTTTTGAACATTATAAGTGTATTGTTGTGTCACCAATAAACATATCATCAGATTGCTAAAGCTCATTAAATGTGAAATATTTAGTATTATAATAAATGAATGAAAAATTAGTGCAGTTGATTACTGTGGTAACCTCGATTGTTTATGATGTTACAACTATAACAATTTGCAATTCCTGTACCATGTCATTCTTTAATTTTGCGTGCAGCTAGAAGGAATCAAGGAAGAGATTACCTGTAAGGGTGCAAATTTCTGTCGATCTATAAAGAGAACATTAACTTGGACAGAGAACAATTAATTAGATTTATGAGGACAGGGTGCGTATTGAATCGCTATGCTGCGGTCTGTGTTGTGAGAGGAACCGATTTTTAATTAAGCATTCGTTTATTTAACCGTCAAAGAAACTGGAAGGGAAAAGGTTAACTCAATCTTTGTATCGAAAATGTCAGAGTTGAGATTGTCCAGAATCAGTTATTTGGAAATCTAAAGGGTCAGCATGACCGCAAATTTTGGCGCCTATTTATAAAAGGCGGTAGATATATTTAATCCTGATTGGCTACGCTAAATAAGGGGCGTGTTTCCCACACGAAATTTCATAGTTTTAATATGCCACATCGGAAAATTTGGCCAGTCTACGTTTTTTCTGTGAGATTACCCTTTCTTTTCAATATTAATTTAATCAGCTTAATTCCATTTAAAATCAATCAATTTTCCAAGACAATGGAAGAAGAAACAAATGACCATTCCATTCACTTTTTTACATTTCATCTTTAAGCAACACAGCATACTACATTCACTTTTTTCTTAAACAAACTTTAACAAATTTCCCCACAGCAGGTTTAGGATCAAAATCATGAAGTGCTCGACCTTCCTCCATCACCCTCATTGGTTTCGTTAGTTTATTTTTTTAAACGTACATGGCCCTTTGTCTTTATGTGATTATGTTGGACTTTGCAAGTTTAGTGTTCCTTGGGTTTCCATTGCATTATTCCATCTACAATCGCAACACCAGGTGCATAAAGCTAATAATGTTCCATCTTCTTTTATTTTGGCCCATGGGAATATCCCATGCCATCATTCATCCACGAATCTCTCAGTCTCTTTAACGTTCCGTTTTCTTTATCAAAACTAGATGCATCTACTAATTTCTGTCAGCTAGTCTCGCGAGAATCATGCTCATTTATAGCCCTGCACTTGGCACCAAAGAAATTATATAAAGTTGCCATCGGAATAGGACACATACGATAATCGCTTGAAAACGGATGTATATATCTGTACATAACACTGCAAAACAGCTGATTTTATGATGATTAACAGGGGAATTCGTATTCCTCTGACATACAAAATAAATCCCAAAATATTGGCACTATTTTTCTGATATGGTATACAATAACATGCAAGTCTTCCAAGCATCATAGAAGGATTTTTAATATGATGGATTAAAACTGTGCTGAGTAATGTTTATCAAAGCACACGCATGTGTAATTAGTCTTTTGATCAAAATGATCATTAGGCACAGACAATCGATTAACACGTGTCTGTATCTCCTTGTCTGCAAAATGAACAAATAAAGTAATGGGGTCAATTATGTGGGACTAGTTTGTAAAACTCTCAACATACATCTGTGTCCCCAGTGGCTTGAGTGTTGACAAACGGATAATATATAAAATAATAGTTAATCTCTAGACAGCAGAGGCATTTACTTAGCCGTCATGACTGAAATGAATACAGAAGTTCAAATAAATTTTAAGGCAACAACAATCATTCAGTATAAAATCTGTTACACCAGGGACCAACATACAGTGTTATTTTATGTCCCTTGCTGCATGCAGAGTGTAAGGATGCCAGTTAAACTTAACTATATACACTAAGTGGATGCATTTGCACGTAATAAATGGATGTAAGAAACAAAACCGGGGTGTCTGCTGACTACAGCAATATGGACAGTTGGAGTAACAAGTCATGGTTTACATGATTGTACAGGCTGTTATAATTCAACAGCAGTGATTTTGCATGTACATATAGAACTTTGTCACCGGCTGATACCGAACCAGGCATATAGAGCACTAACTACGATACCGTGGCCTCAGGCAGGGATACAAAAAAAAAACACTAAATAACGATTTTACAACTCACAATGCTGAAAACCTGTGTGACGTCTGTCACACGCTACCTCAGCTACGATGTCATAGCCTCAACATGGTACTAATATTAGCACTAACAGAACACTAAATAACGATTTTTCAACCCACGATTCTGACAACCTCTGCGACGTCTGTTCCACAGTAGCCTACCTAAATAACGATTTTAGAAGTTGACACAGGAAGCAGGAGTACCATATATACTAAACCACACATCAAGGTTTTGTGGTATCGTCGATACAACAATTCTTACATCTACGGCATGAGCAAATTCTGGATGAAATTGATCAAGAAAATCGTATTCACTTCAAAACTTTTTTTCACACCTACTACTTACTTTTTCTGCATTGATTCATTATCATCGTCGCATTTTACTCTCCGACTTAGAAAAACAGCACATGCACAGAAGCAATTGACATCTACCGAGAGATTCCGCATGAGTCTGGGTCAAAGCTTTCATCGACCTGCAATCGATCCCAGGATAGGGGGCGCTCTACAGATAATACATGCTTCTGAGAGAGTGACAGGTGTAAGATGAAATATTTTGCATTTGCAACATGCACTATGGAGAGAATGTTGGCATACCTCTATGTTACTTTCATGTACTGTGGCTGAAATTTCTTTACATACTGTACTTGTGGAAACTGGACATGATCTAAGCACACAGCAGACAAAATGGCCGCTCCAAAGTACTTGAAAAATCTACCTGAATTAGTCAAAAGTTCACTATTTTCAGCAGTTATTCAAATAGGGAAACAATTTGGCCAGATCAGACAATACCAGCCTCTGAAAGTACTATGAATGAATTACAAAATATATAAAAAGTAAAAAAAGTTATCGGCTCTTTTTTAAAAAATTATTTACCTCTGAAGTCCAGGAAGTGAAAATGACCAAGCGGAGCTAGCATTTTTTTGAGAGAGGCACATCTTATGTAACACCGAGCTGTAAACACTATAACCCAAATTTCATCCATCAATCATACACCAAAATAAAGGGAATTCAAAGTTCTTTTAACAATACCTAAGATATGCAAGGTCTTTTTTAAATAGCCAGGACAGCCAGTGAGGAAAACCTGGGTAATTCTTTTTCTTTACAAATCTCAATGCAAACTACGAAATTGGAGTGCCACCATACACATGTGCATAAACAATAGGAATACTCTCGGCCTTTTCCGTAAAGTCAAGAAAGAAAAAAAGTCAGCAGCTTATTGCTCGACTTTGCGGAAATGGCCGAGAGATGTTCTGAGGGATGCATAAAGAATATATACAGTAACCAGTCTGAAAGATTAAAAAAAAAAAAAAAAAAAAAAAAGTACGAACCTATTGCGGTATGCGTTATATCAATCGGATACATTTTGATTTTATCCATTGACGAATAGAGGTTGGCATAATTGGATTTTATTAATGAGAAATTTCACGTAACGAAACACCAAGTCATTGTGTATATGATGTTATGTATGATGTTTATATAATATTATAAATATTTCAGGAAATTATAAATGTTTTTTTACTTTAATATTTGCTCAACCCATAATGGTATGTATCAGGTTTACATTGTCCTTAATTTAGGTTGTTTACTTAGTATTTGAGTTCAAGGACGGTTTTGGTAAACAAGTTGTTGATTCAAATTGAGGTCAGGGTTGATTTTGTTTGCAGATAAAACTAGAATTTCCTTTAGAATTGTGTTAAAGGTCACATACACCATATAATTTTCTAGAACATTCTGTCATGTGACCTATCTGTACAGTAGACAGTTTTTAGTTTCGACCTTAACATCAGTCTTTTGGCACATCAGCACATTAAAGACTACTGGCACAGCAGGACGGTAAAGACTATTGGCATATCAGCACATACAAGGATATTGAAATTCATTTGGAACATTCTATATTTAGGACTTGTGATTAGGACACTTAGGATTATTGGATTATTTGGATTTTAATTCACGTTACTGAAAGTGTCTTTGATTTTTATTTTAATTATCTAGAAATAAATTGCTTGTTGATTTTTACTTCATTTGTTGGTTTCACTTTCTTTCTGTTACATTTTTCATAGACCATAGAGTCGTAAAAATGAAAATTAAAGTATTGATTCATTTGAAGGAAGAGGTCCAAAAAGCTAATTGCGGTTAACAGTTTATTTCTTAGCTTGATTGTGCTTGAATTGAAGCCGGGTGTGATTGGTTCTAGTGAAAACACTAAACACAATTACGTGAATGAGATGTTTATTTATAATGCATATGAATACTGAACGAACCTGGTACCTTATTCATGCTCATAAAGTTCAACAATGGATATAACAAAATGATGTGCACATAGTTCAACAATTGATATAAGAAAATGATATCGTTCCTAAATGGAACCGATCAAAATATGGAATTTCAACAAATAAACACAAACGATTCCGCATATGAACGGATATGTCCAATGTATGGAACTATCACCAAATATGAATAATATATGGAATTATAAACAAGTATGGTTGACATGTTGATCAATCGACACAATATGATCAATGTATGAAATTTATAAACAAGTATGATTGATATATGGTGCATCAATAAGTATGATGGACGTATGATTAAGTAGTGTGATTTTTGAGATTTCCGTTACCGATCTGGATCAACGCCTTCTATACCCCATGACTGTACACATTTTACACACGCGAGTGCAGTGCGATGAATCCCCGTGGGTGATAAAACACTGATCCGCGCAAGCGGTGAGCCTCGCAAGAGAAAACCCTCGCTGAAAGCTACCTTGCCTGTAAATCACATCCCTGCTTCGGTTCTGCTTCGAACGAGCTAGCGCCACGGTTCCGTATATGTGCACGAAGTCGTCGGAAGTCCATTTCAGCCGATACGGTCTCGAACTCGGTTGTGGTAATTGTTTTTTCTTCGATGGTTACCGAGTATAGTTTATTAATTGTATTGAGACTGCTTTGGGCGGCCGCGAGAATTTGCGAATAAACACGTACTGTTTGATGCAGTGGTAACGAAAATATTTTTCCAGTGCCGCCCGCAACACCGGCTACTATCGATATAGCTCCGACAGTAAATTCAATTGGTGTGTCGATGATAGTCGCCGTAGTTACGATTCCCGCCACACCAAGGCCAACCGTTGTTGCTGCGGCGAGTTCACAAAATGAGTCAGCGACAAGACTCGCGTTTGTATTTCGCAAGTAAAACGGTTTTGTTAGCGATTTCATATCGCGTCAGTAGCTTTGAGGATCCATCACAGTTCTCCTACTAACAATGTCTCTGCTGAGTACAATTACTCGACAGGTAGACCTTGTCCAGACGCATCGCGGCCGTGTGCAATGCGCACTTCCAACCAAGTATTTTTCTTTACTAGCTTCACTGGTACAACTGCCATGCAATTATAGCAAATATTTTCCTGGGGAATATTTATGTCTCCGGCGATTGTTTGCACGCTTTTAGATTTACCCAGAACAACATTGATTACGCCTCTGCTTTGTGTCGCCAACGATCGTTCTCGAGTTTGCCCATGAACTGTTACACTGACAAGTGCGTCTTTGTTGAATATCAGTATGGGTTTTTCTTTCGCCGGTCGAGTTAACGTTGATGGTTCGATATAATTAACGGAGAATTTTACCGCAGTTGATTTGTCGGTGAATTCTACTTCAATCCCTGGATGTTTTTACGTCCGACGGCGTAGTCAGCCACCGGGCGTTTTCGCGCTTTAATGCGATGATTCCAAGTTGGCCTCGAGTTGCTTTGGTACATCAGGGAGGTCCCAACTGTCGATTTCTAGATGACCCTCAACGAGAATATATTTGATTGTATACGAGGATCTGTTAAACCCGTTATCACGCAAGTATTCGTCAACAAGCGGCACAAAATTATTGACGTCGATGTTGGCATGCTCTCCCAGCTGATCCAACACACCGTTTTCCGATTCAGCTCCATCATTGCCGAAAAGAAATTCTGCAAGCGACGCGTCCGCCATGTATACAAGATTAGTGGTCTTCAAATATGAATACCAAAGACAGTTAATAGCGCTTCTTCCTCAATATGCAACCCTTGTATCTCTATTCCTTCCATGGCGTTCATTCTAAACAAGGCTGCAGCTGAAAAAGTTCTCAATGATTTATCATTAGCATCTGACTTAAATAAAGAGTTTTTAATTTCTAACGTTTTGGTGTTCTTGAAATCTTCGGCTCCGCTTCTAGGACCTTCTGTTTTGGTTAGTTCACTTAGTAATCGAATACTAATAGATCATCACTTGTTGGTTGACGCGTACACGGTGACGAAATAATATCCAGTTATATTAGCATTAAGTCTCAAGCCCCAAACATTCCTAAACAGAACACCGGAATCATTACAGATCCCACCTCATATACCCCAGAGGCTATTGCTGCTCGTGGCTGACTAAGATTTACTCCACAACCAGGATACCTCATAATTTTGCGTATTAATTTAGCGTTGCCTGCCATTACCTCAGTATAGGGTTCCCAAAGTAGGCCAGTACGTGGATTACTTAGCAGGACATAATTCCATCCAGTTTTTTGTGAGTCAGGCAGCTTTTGAGAGGCTTTTCCATCCACGTATTGTTTTGTCGCAGCATCAGTATCTTCGATGGGCTTTTGCATCCGTCGAATTCGGTTTCTGTTCATGATAAGATCTCCACTCATTTCGTCGCCGGCCTTTTTGGCTTTTGATTTTGTATTTGCATCGACGTAGTCTTTGGTAAAGGCAACCGACACGCCAGAATCTCTTATTCCCTGGTTTTCAGTGATTTGAGCGGCACCTCGCGGCTTTAGAACAATGTCGTTGATGTCCACGTTGGATGTTTTAAGTTTTCCAGTTTTGTTTTGAAAAATCACAAGCTCGTTTGGGTCGACTTCAACAAAAATCCGCTTGCTCAACTCTATCAAATCCGCTTTGGTCGCAACCCTGGTCAGATCTGCACCGGCGCCGCGTCGGTTCTGTGCCAAGTATAATTAGAATCTATAAAGGGATTTAGGAAATGTACGCAAATTGAACATTGTAACAAAAAACCTTAAATGTTGACAACGCAGATGCAGCCGTCGGAAAAGTGACTGCTATATCTTGCTTACCACTAACATGGGCTCGAACATAAAAATTGAGTGAAGTACTGAAAGGTAAGAATCGGATTACAGTGACCTACTTTAGTTGATATTTGTGGTACATACCTAGATGCATCTACATACAAGTTGCATTGCTCTGGGACTAACAATGTGAGTAGAACTGACTTAAACAAACAAAAAAAAAACTGAAAGCAGCCTCTCATTATAAGGATTTCATGTATGAAACTTAATTTTTTTTTTAATTATAAACATAATAAGCATCATTTGAGACCTTCTTTAGGAATTTTTTTTTTTTTTTTTGGGGGGGGGGGGGGCTAGTCACTTCGCCCGATCATAGATCAGATAGTCATCCTATGACAGTATTACAAAATACATGTAATATAATAAACATAACACAGAATAAAAAAAAGGTGCAAGAGTAACTACAGAAGTAAACAAAAAAACAAAAAAAAAAAAACAACCAAAAAAAAAAAAATGTATTGCATACTTATGGGGATTTCTCGACATAGGAAATGAATGGAACTTTCACCCCAACCCCGCTGTGTAATTTTCAAAAGAGAAATCTAAAACCTCCACATATGAAATGGAACTTTCAACACAAACAATTTGATTCAACTTGTGAAATTGGAATTCTCGACATACAACAATGGGATTTCGACCACCCCTGTGTAATTCAAAAGTTAAAATCTAAAAGCTTGACATACAAATGAAATTTTCAACCACTGGTGTGTAATTCAACAGATACGATCTAAAAACTCGACGTATGAAATGGAACTTTAAGCGCAAACAATTTGATTCAACTTGTGAAACTGGAATTCTCGACATACAACATTAAAATTTCAACCACAGCTGTGAAATTCGACATATATAAATCTAAACTCGACATATAAAACGGAACTTTCAACCACCGCTCAAGATAACGTTGCAAAACTCGAAATATGAAATAGAACTTTCAACACCAACAATTTGACTCAACATGTGAAATTGGAATTCTCGACATATGACATTGAAATTTCAGCTGCAACTATTTCATTGGACCAGCTTTTGGCCGCTACGGCATCTCATACCCATGCGATGTTTCCGCGACCGAATAACATTTTCCGCGTGCATGAATTCACGCCGCTTGCGTAGACATTCCACGTACATGTCGTGCCCAAGATCTTTTGTGCACAACCACGAGTAGTTATATGGGGTGACTGAGGTACAAAAAGGCCTCTATAGGTACGTACGGGAGTTTAACGTGGTGGGGCCTCTATAGGTACAAGTGGGCCTCTATAGGGCCAAAAGTGCCAAGATTTATAGGTACAGTTGGGCCTCTATAGGTACGTACGGGAATTTATCATAGCGTCCGTATGTAGTGACGAAGACAACGTCCTCTACCAACAAAACTGGGTGGGTGGGTGGGGGGGGGGGGTGTTTTGATAGTAGAGGACGTTGTCTTCGTCACTACATACGGGGGTCGTGTGTGTAGGACATGGCAATGATGGGAATAATTAATCTTTCTTGAAAAATGGGTGGTCCTGATAAGGACCGTTGGATTTGTTGAAGAGTTCATTTAGAGGAGGTGTGGGCACCTCCCAGGCTTTGCCCTGCACGCAGGACAGCTTCCCCTCCATGTTTTGAAGCTCATGCTGCAGCGCTTGTTGTTTAGTATAAAGGGAGGATGGTTTGTTTCTGGATCCCAATTCTCCTTATTGGTGTCCTGCTCCTCCATCATCCGGTGGGGCTTGATGGGGATATTCTTCTCCTTCTCCCTCTCCTCCTTCTCCTTCTTCTCCAAGTCTTGGAGGAGGTGCCACGCCACCTCTAGATGAACTCGAATCTGTCTGATTGTTTCAGTCTTATTCATTCTCTTGAATAAAATAGGTTAGCTCAAGTGTGAAGGTGTTGTTTTAATATACTAGAAGCGCGGACGTGAAGGAAAACATCCCTTACACCTAAAAACAAAAAAAAAACATCACCCCACTACCCCGCGTCTGACGTCATTTTTTTGACGTCATTCTAGGCTTCGCGGATTTTGCACTCCATCACCCCTTACTCTAAAAGCGCGGACCTAAAAGAAACTACTTTTGATAAAAATGAAACACACACAATACCATCCATATTTTTTTTTTTTTTTTTTTTTTTTTTTTTATAAACCAAACACACACCATAAAACATACAATTTATTTTTTATATTTTTTTTATATCAAACACAAACTTACACACACCACACTATCCTTTCTTTACTTTTTTAAATTTTTTATATTAAACTTTCACACACCACACAACCCTTTTTTTACTTTTTTAAATTTTTTTATATTCAACACACACCACAAATATACAAGGGAAAAGGGTTTTTTTGTTGGGTGGGTTATCACAAACAAACAAACATACAAACATATAAAACACAACATATATATATATATGGCAATATGAGAGTAGTAATCTTTTCTAGAGATTGGGGTGGCCCTTAAAAGGACCGTTGGGTTTTAAGAAGTTATGTTGTTTTTTTTTAACTTCTTAGGGGTGAAGTAGCAGCAGTGGTAGCAGCTCCAGCAGGGCGGCCACGTTTAGCAATGGGTCTCACAGCTTTAAGGCAGGCAGGTCTCTTTCGGGTGAAAGAGAAAGCAAATTCTTCACAGTCAATCTTGCAACTTACTTCGCCGTCAGGTAGTTTGTTGGACTGCATAAGTTGCTGTTGCTGTTGCTGTTGTTGTCTTTGCTGTTGTTGTTGCTGCTGTAGTCGTTGTCCCACCTCCCATTCTGTTCTTTCCCGAAGTATTTCTTCTCTCAGGACCTCTTCTACTAGATCATGCGCCATTTGAATGAACGTCATCGTCTTTCTCTCCGGGTGGGTTTCCATCAAATGATTCTTCACCCTCTGAATGTTTACCATAGCTTCATTCAGCTTTGTAATCTTGGTTGCTGCCATCTTCTTTTTTGAACTGTTGAGATCTTGACGAGTCAACGAGAATGACTACACTGACTGACTGAAGTTGGATTATGGACGTGTTCGACGAATCTCGTCATGTACGTCTGATTAATATGCGCACGGCGCACTATTTAGTTGCTCACCAATCTGTGTTATTAATAACACATTGGTGTACAAAGTGTGCGAAACACACTTTGTGAATTTGTTACACCCCTCCATCGCTGCATGGTTTCCCCAAGACTGGGGTTCATTGCAGGCGCGATACGTTTAGGAGGGTGTGTAACCTTTTACTTTCCACCTGTACATAGGATTAGAACCTCAATGTTTACAGGTTTAAATGCAATGCATGCACAGCATGCTATGTCAGGAACGTGGCAGGCGGCTTGGGCTCGGCAAGGGAGACACGAAGCGGAACGGAAGAAACGCCAGGATCGTACAAGGTCAAATTCTGCCCAGTTAACTAAGTCGGACTGTCCCTAATACCAATAAAGTGTTAGCCACTTGTTCAATTATGACAATACTTCAAGTTACAAAGAATTTTTTTTAATTAACGCGCTTATTTCAGTTTTGTAAAAATTTTGTGTACAAAGTGTACATGTTATTTTCCAAAAACAATACCAATCTTTGAGTAAAAATTACTCGTCTCATTTTCGTATCACGCACACTTCAATTTTGAGTAATAATTTTTAGACGGTGGTTCGAAATTGATCAAATTTGTGTTTTTAAAGAGTATGATCAAAAGGGGTTTTCGAAAATACCAAATTGAAAACCCCATTGATTTAGGCAATTGAGGCACTCTTTTAGCCCTTAGAAGGGCTGGGGGGTGTAGTGATGAGCAGCTGCAGGAAATGCTTCTTCAGGTGGTCTGGCATTCCCTGTGCACCTCCCCAGCGCAACATGGTTCCCCACAATTAAGGGGGTTAAATGAATGTGCGCTATATGAGAGTGTGTACCTTTATACCTGTACATAGGACTAGAACCACAATGTTTACAGGTATATGTGTGCGCGTTGTAGCGCACGTTGTAGATTGAATTGTGTCAAGTATGCAGTCAGGAGTGAAAAGGCGGCACGGACTAAGCAAGCGAAGGCGCGAAGCGTGGCGGTAGCCCAAACGCCAAGAACGTACATACATGATCAAATTCTGCCCAGTTATACTAAGTCGGGTTGTCCCTATTACCAATTGTGTGTAAGCCACATATTGTAATTACGGTCAAATTTTCACAGTTTAATAAATTTTCCTAATATCCTATCAATTTTGAAATTTCGTGTACGTAGTGTACTTATGCTTCCAAAATAATGTAATAAATAATTTAGGTTGAAGTAACCCTCTCAATTTTGTGATCTTAGTCAGATATTATCAAGTTAACATTGGATTCGGTGGATAATTGACCATATTTGTGTTAAGATTTGGTTGTATTCGAAAAGGTTTTCAAGCCAAAATGAAAACCGACAGGCAATTTGGCCCCGCCCATAATAGGACTATTCGTTATCCTCCGGCGGTCGCAGGTAATGCCTTAGGTCTTCCGGTGGCTCGAACTTTCTTCTGACTCTGTTTTTGCATTTATCAGGCGGGTCAAACAAGTCTGCCACCACAAGCTGTGAAAAAGGTGCCCATAGCTTAACAGGAGGTGCTGAGATTTTAAACATTTTCATTGCGCAGTTCATGAACAAAATTGCAAGTGGAATGGGGCATTCAGCAATTTTCCCCATTTTCTTGATTTTGTCTTTGGATTCTTTAATTTTTTGTTGCTGTTTGTCCGAAATTTTTCCCCCTAGTTTAGACTACTTGGCTGCATCCAATAACGTTGTGAAATCAAAATGGAGATCTCGTGCTGTATGACCTGTAGAGTCCTCCACAATGTTGTCAATGTTGTATGGTTCATATTGGTTAATGAGCCAGTGGTCTGCATCGTGAATAAATTCACTTTCCCTCCTGGCTCTTTTCCTAGTGTATGTAATTTCTTCTAGCAGTGATTGCTCTCTCTCTCACTGATTTGTTGTTGATGTTTCTGTTGTTGTTGGTGTTGCTTCTGTTGTTGTTGTTGTTGTCGTAGTTGTCTTTGACTCTTTTTTTTCCCCTGGAGGGGTAGTTGCGCTTTACTAGCTACAGGTTCAACTATTATCCGTTCCGGCTCCTTGAATAATTCCCGAGTCTGGGGTACCGGTTTTGGAGTTGAAATGTTGCTAGGTTCAGGTATTTTCCCCCTTGTTGCCTCTTGGATAATTTCTTTTGGGGCCTCTTTTGTTTTTCCTCTACTACCTCCCTCATTTCCCTGCCAAGCCCCTTTCTGCGGACTGCTTGTCGCAGCTGGCTTAGGAATCTCTTTCCTAACTTCAATTGACGGACTTGATGTCGAAGTTGTTGTTGTTCTTCTTGAGGTAGGAAAGTCTGAAGTAGAAGTTGTTGTTGTTCTTCTACTGGGAAAGTCTGAAGTAGAAGTAGTTGTTGTTCTTCTACTAGGTAAGTCAGATGTAGAAGTTGTTGTTGTTCTTCTAGTAGGTGGTATTAAAGTTTGCCTTGGTTCCGTGGTAGGTACCGTTGACATTTCCTGTCGCTGATACGTGGCAGGCGTTTGCCTAACACGCCCCCATTGTGGATAATTCCATGCTCCACGTCCAGGCCTTCTGTAAGGGCCTATTCTTCTTCCTTCTTCTATATTTTCTTCCCAAATCAGGAGAAGAGTAGTCCTCTTCTCCTGAGCTCTAAGGCTCCATCCTGAGGCAACTGAAAGACCGATGCCATTCAGTGCACTCAGGGCCTTAGCAGGTATTATTTGCTCCATCGCTAGCGCTAATATTTGACGTGACTTCTTCTATGCTCGCTGCTGACTACACTTTCGTTCGTTCGTTCGTTTGATTAACGACGTGTGCGGCCATTCGGCCATTTACGTCGAGTTAATGGGCGCAAAGCGCCCTACTTAATTAGTCGTCAATGGGTTACCGAGCTGCAACCCATTGAACGCTTTAATGTGTGCAAGGCACACTACTTAATTATTCCTATCTTGTGTCTGGAGGTGGCAAAGGCGGAGTCAGTGACGGCAAAGGAGGAGGAGCGTAGCGTCGCCGGACGGCTCAAGCGACCCAGGATTTATTTAAGCCAAAATTTTGTTGACGTTTTGCACGTTGTAATATAATTTTGAATAACGAACTCTTTACTTTGTGGCGTTTTTCGGGTTAGTCAAGGACTGACTACACTGGCCAACGCACCGCTTTATATGCTTAACGCGCGGACGCGATGGAAAACATGGTAGGGTTTCAGATCGACAGTGAGATCATAGATAGAGGAAAGAGGATAGTTTTTTTTAGATCGATAGAAAGAGAGAGAGAACATAATTATTTTTTTTTTTCAAATTCAATAAAAAACCACACAACACCACTTTTTTTTTTTCAACAATAACCATTTTTTTAATCAACAATAATCATTCTAACATAAAAATACTAACAATTTAACAATAAAATTTTTTTAAAACAGGAACATATTTACAAGGTTGACAACGCTGGGGTGGTAAACTAAATCTCCACCTTTCTACATCGACATCATTCTGATTGACATTACGCTTGTGAGCTAAAGAAAAGAGATAACCAAAATGTTCACAAAACCATCGTTGTACTTTAGCATCGTTTTTAGCATAGTCACTATTAAACCAAGTCACTAAATGTTCTAAGGAATATCCAAGACTGCGGTGATGAAGAAAATGTACACAATATTGTCCACACACCATGGAATCCGATCCTTGTAATCGAACATTATTGAATCGAGTCGAGACGGCATTTCTTCTCATAAAGTCAATGATGTCCTTTTCCAAAGGAGGTAATCCATAATAATCAAAATATTCCACACAGTGATCGTTGGGAAAGTACACGGCAACCCAATGGGTTCATGGTAGATGACTGTCGTCGGTATTGATGATATAGGCATGAACGTCTTTCGGTTTACGATGAGGTAGTTCATCTTTAGCACATACCACAGGATTCCAAGAAGAAGTGTAGGAACTGCGAGTCAATAGGTAGTAAAGTTCTCTAGTATCCATTTTTTTCTTTCTTCTTCTTTTTTTGTCTTCAATGGAAATAATAGGTCACCAATTCACACCTGACTTTATGCTTGAATTGATCTGTCTTGTAATTCCAGGAATATTCACGTCGGATAGGCTCTGCACTCTGTTCAATGAGTCCTTCGATACGTCTGATCTCCAGAAGAGTAAGTGGAGGAAAAGAAGAATTCTGCAAGACTTTATACCACTGTTTCAACACGTGTTCATCTGTGATTTGTTTCCAGGCCGTTTCCAAATATTCATCCAATTTTTCTTCACCTGTCAACATCATACATTTGTCGTGTTGAATCTGACTGGGATGATCGTTTTGACATCCATAACATTGTTCTTTAATCAGACTGTTAATTCTTTCAGTCAAGTCCTGAGCATAACAGGACACTAACTGCTTTTCTTGTTCTGGCCATCGACAAGCCATAAATCCAGTAAACACAGGAACTGAATTGTTTTCTTCTTCTATTTGAGGTACTGAACGAATGACTTCATCATCATCATCATCATCATCATCCTTTGTGGTAGTTTGTGACTGTTGAATCACTTCACAAAATCCCTCATCTATCTCCATAAGTTCTTCTTCGTGCCGCATCTTTTTTTCTTTTCTTCTAATAGTCTAGAATTACTTCTCTTAAACTGTTGATCTCTAGAGTATTATCAAATTCTGCAAACAAGACGACGTTCACCGTGTCGGCTAGAGGATCTGTAAACTGAAGTTCCACACGCAGTGGGCCTGATTTTATAGGGTGGAAATGTCCTTCATCGCTGCCTTGGTCCGGAGTGAAATCAAATCCCCACAAGGCATACCCTCCTGCAAAATCGTCGTACGAAATGCCGTGACTGGTGTTGGTGCCTAACTGTCCTGTGGCTTCATACAGGGTCAAGTGAGATCGTAAGTAATATTTTACGTTGGCACTAAAGTTAGGTTCAAAAGGTCTGGTACACAAGGTCTTGCAATCTCGACTGACTTCTATCTTGGAGACGTTAAAGTGCTGAAAGTGGAACGGATTTTCGCTGATGACTCCGTTGAAGGCTGAATTTCTAACCATACCAATCAGCAAACGTTTGGGGAGCTGCCCTTGGAAGATGTGATCTTCGACTATGGATCTGAGTCCAGCGGCCACAGTAAAGGTTTTCACTTCCACTCGTCGCACAGGATACTTAGCAGTGGTTCTGCTCAAGGTTTGACTGATGTCGTTGGCTACTTTTGGTAAGACTTCTACACGTCGCACATAAAGTTTGGCTTCTTGGATGACAGTTTTCCACTTGTTAGCATTAGCCATCAAATGGAAAGCGGTACTACTGCGATTCAGTCTCAGGCGTACATCTACTCCGTTCAACAAATACTTGTCTTGCAACCACATGTCCAAATGCAAACGATCCATCAATTCTAAACTGTGCCCTCTGATTTTCTTTCGACGGTCGTTAAAACCCACATTGTGAGGGACTGCTGCAATTATATTTCCAGTTACAACATCACCAGCCTTCTCAACCCTGGCCGGCACTGATACCTCTGTGTTTTCAAACAATGTCAGTGTGTCAGGTTTCCAGACCACTGAGGCATCCAGATGAGTGTTCTTGGCTTCTTTTCCATACGTCAAGAGATTTTCCAAGTAAGCACGGTAAGGGTAAGTATCCAAACTGCTACTGACCATTTTGTTATTCAAGTACAAATCTATTCCACTGAACAAAGAATGCATTAAACTATTGACGGGTGCCACTCTGGAATCGTCCGCAGGAAGGCTGCTGTCCGTCGTTTTGATCACTTTGAGTTTCAGGTACAAGTAGCTGCCATTCAGATCGATGTAATCTTCGGTTTGTCCTTTGATTTCAAATTCGATAGGAGCTGAATCCGACAAAGACGATACAGGTTGAAATTCCACCCATTGGGATTCTTGCATCGTCATCATGGTGGGAGGCATGGTAAACATATCCAGTTCTGACTTGGTACATTCGCAAGAGTCTCGGTGCATCATTTTCAATGGTTTTTAATAATCAAACACGTCTAATTCTCTGATGGTTCTTTTTCTTTTCTTATTCTTTTTGGAACTGCCGTGTGTTCTTTTATGAACTTTGAAAGGATTTCGATGTTGTCGTCGTCGTCTCTTTCTGCCTTGTCCTTGCTGTGAAGTAATGCCAGAGCCTGAAGCGTGAAGCATATTTATAGGATTTTCTCGGAGACCTAAAAGATCTTTACCAGTGGTCATCAACACATTTTTGCCTGCTCTCATAAAGGCTTCTTTAGGATTTTGTTTGTCGATGAGGACGTTTTGCAAAAATTCTTTTCCTTGTGTCAAAGCGGCATCTTTTAAGGCATGAAATCCTCGAGACACCATCGGTTTCAAAATAGGAGCTACCGTCCGAAAAGCCGATTTTAACATATCTCCTAAACCATGTCCTTGTTGTCGAGCCACTCCTCGGTACACTGGATACATTTTTTTTGGGATGTTACAAGACGTTAGAGAACCTTTTTTCGAAAATGTAGTTTCACCGTGACTTTTCCTTTGTCAATGAATGGTACACTTTGTCCCAAATCTCCTTTTATACTAATGTTGACACTGTCAAAATACGATTTACTGACTGGAAGATAATGAGGGTGTACAAATTCACGGTGAACGTGAAACGCGTTTCCACCTTCTTCGTACGGACCAGCATCAGTATTTACTTTGAAAGGAATGACTCTCAATAAGGGTGCAGCTGTGTGTCCCACCACGTTGTACTCTACCACATCGGAGTATACAAGCATTAAATTCAGTCCAATGCTCACTTCGATAGGGGTGCGAAAAGCATCTGCGAATTCTATGTTGGTTGAAACTTTTCGATTGGTATACTCTTTATTTCCACCCAAAATAGCATACAACCCAGGAGAAAATTCAATGGTCATGAATCTTCTCTCCTGCTCAGGTGCGCCTTTTTCTTTAGCATTTTTGTCGTCGATGACATCACCATCTGGGTCGAACATATAAAATGCCATGTTGAAACGGCGTGCCACATTACTGAAACTGACACGTAGAATTTTTCGGTTATTGTTTAAGGCTTTGCCAAATTGATCTTCAAGGATGGACTCAATAGTGTCCACCAAATGTCCAGAACTAAAATAATACCCCGTAGGAATTCTCAGGGTATACTGACCAAAGACCTTTTTTTTTTCATCTGAAAACTTTTTGAATGATCCCTTCATGTCAGGATTATTTTTGTCTCCTTCCCAGATTTTAGGATCATTTTTTTCTAAATCATCTTGTAGTTTTTTGTTCAAGATTTCCACGACGATAGTGTTTTGACCTTTGTTGATGTTCATGATTTGCGTAGGATGAATGATTTCCACCAAAGCCACT
Source organism: Margaritifera margaritifera (assembly GCA_029931535.1). Taxonomy (NCBI): domain Eukaryota; kingdom Metazoa; phylum Mollusca; class Bivalvia; order Unionida; family Margaritiferidae; genus Margaritifera; species Margaritifera margaritifera. The sequence continues at coordinate 6,448,599 of JAQPZY010001663.1, forward strand.
TCCCATTGAGTGTCGTGATCCAATTGGATGGATTGAGGTAATTTGGTCGTGAAACAACATAAGGTGTTGTTGGGAAACACATCCATGGAACTGTCACTGGGTAACGTTAAATAAAATTGGTCATTCATAGTTCCAAAGTGGTTCTGGTGTCCGAGGAGTCACTCAAGTGAACAGAAGAATGATGTTCAAAGGGTTCTAAAAGAGAATTGGTATTTTGGTGGTGACTGGAAGAAGAAGGTGGACTGGCGTTGCTCGTACTCCCGTGGTGGTGACTGTTGTCTGTCGTTGTCGTAAATTTCAAAGAGGGACTGGGTAAAAGATTACCGATGCAACTGCTGAGTAAAATGGTCCACAATTGTTCGTCTCCTTGTTGCAAACTCAAATTGGCAATAGCTGCTCCGATGACACAATACACTACAAAAATTTGGCAGAAAAAGACGATTTGATTTTTAGGCACACGTTCTCCGCACCACACCCAGAGCGGTTGTTTTTGTAATTCTTGAAGAGAAGAACTCTGTGAAGGAGTCGTTGAAGTCGTGGTTGCTGTGTTGAATGGCATGTTGTTGGGTTACTTCTTTTTCTTTTTATAGTCGACAACTTGAGAAGCAGCAATCCAAGAATCAAAACTAGGAGGATATCCTTTCCAACGTACTTTGACTTCTTCTACTCGTCGTTTGCCTACTTTACGTGTTCTTTGTTCGAGAATGCTTTCGATGTCGTACAAGGTGTCTTCTTTTTTGGTCACTCGTTGTAACTCAGGCAAGTAAAATGTTCCTTTGAGTACTTCACCGTGCATGTCTTCCAATTTACAGACGGGAGGATCACGATCACGGACGGGGTAGTGACACGAAACAATTCGGTGGTCCAGTTGGGTAAATAACCTTTGTCAAAAGTACGTTTGGTTTTTCCGATGCGAACCCAATCTCCCGTCTTTAACTCTGTCAAGGGTTTCTTTTTTTTTCTGGGGTGAACCAAACAATGTATCAAACACCGTCACTTCGTTTTCAGGGCTGACCTCTTCGGGGGCACATCCGATGCTACGATGGTACGATTGATTGTACGCTTTAACCAAACGGGGTAACACGTCGATGTACTTGAGAGTATGTTGATGTATAAAATATTTCCACATGCGTTCTTTCAAAGTTCTTTGAAAACGTTCCACGATACTGGCTTTGGTTTCAGGATTTTCGGTAGTAAAAAAATGAATTTGTCTTTGTTTCAATTCTTTTTGAAAAGCTTGATTTAGAAATTCGGTGCCTTTGTCAGTTTGCCATCGTAAAGGTTGACGTCCACTTTGTTTCAAGACCAATTTTAAGGCCCGTACCAATTCGGTACTGCTTTTAGAGGTCAAAGTCACGACCCAAGCAAATTTGGAAAACACGTCGATGACACAAAACAAATATTTGTGACCACGATTGTAAGTGGCTAAATGAGAGACGTCGGCTAAATCGGCTTGCCATTGATGATCGATGCCTTCCACTTGAGTTGTACTTCTAGAAAATTTACGTCGAATGGGTTTGTGTAACGTGTACGTCGATTGTTCTTGTAACCATCGTCGTACTTCAGGTAAACGTACACTTTTCAATTTACTTTTGGCAGCTCGATATAATTTTTGAACTCCTCCGTAGCCAGCAGCATGACCAGGATTGTAATAAATGGTAGCTAACAGTTTCTCTATGATTCCCTCAAGAATAAGTCAACCAAGTACCAATGCTCTTTTCTTCGTGGGGTATCTTTTTGGATTGTTTACGTGTCCGACGTGCCACTGGTGTAAAAGAAGAAGATGTGGTTTGAACAGGGGTCATTGGTTCTGTTTTGACTTCTGACTTCACTTCTTTCTTTTTCTTTTCTGAGGGTAATGGGGTGGACAACATCTTTTTTATCCAACCCGGTGTGGCTAACTTTTTTTTCTTTTTAAGAGTAGGTGGAGTTGGTAATTCTTCTTCTTCTTCTTCTTTTTCTTCTTTTACTGTCATTCCTGTGCCGGTGTCTGTTTTAGTGGTAGCCACTTTAGGTTCGCTTTTCATCAGGGCCTTAAAATCTCTCAGAGTGGGTGGAGCTGTTTCGTCGACTGCTTTTTGGCGAAAGAGTTGTAGACGTTGTAAAAGTTAACCGTACCGTTGCGATTTTTCTGTTTCTGACAAATTGCTTCGTTCCATCAGGGTTTGTAATTCTTGTTGTAACTGGGACATCTCGTTGAGATTAGGATTGGGTGGTAAATGAGGTATCCGTTGTTCGTTCCAACGATGAAATTCCATCCATCGTTTGTAAGGTACTAAAGTCAGTTTTCGTCCTTCCATTTCATCCAAAGGTACCAAAAAGGTGTGGTCTTTTCAGAGAAGGGTGGCCTTTTTTATCTTCTTTTTTTTCTTTTGGTTATCGCACGACACCTCCTAAAAGCGGTCCAGCAATCGTTCCTAACAAAGGAGCTGCTATTTTTAACAACGGTCCTATCAACATAGGTAGAAATCCTCCTCGTTGCACCAACATTTTTTTCTTTTGTTGAAGAGGTATTTTCTTTTTCACCATTTGACGAAGAACGTTCCGATGTTTCCCTAATTTTTGTTTCTGTATCTTGGACAAAGGTACCGTTCCTTTCAAAACGTTCAAACAACATTCACACACGGTATCGATGATTTCTTTAGGGGCTGTTTGAATGAGTTGTTTTCGCATGGGAGGATTGGATTTGGTCAGGACAGACAAGACGTCCCAATGTTCGGCCAGACGAGGTGGAAGTCGTCCTTTTTTGGTGGTTTTACTTTTCTTCTTTTTTTGGTGGAGGTGGTTGTGGTGTGCACGTTTGGGAGCCATCTTAGAGGTGAGGAGTAAGTCTGAAGTCTCTGGCAGGGTACCCTTCTATTTTATACTGGAACACGTCTCCACTGATTGTCTGCACGACGTACCATCTTCATGACAGGCCTCACTCGACGTTGAGGTGTTTTCAAAGGACTAAATCGTCTCAATTCTTCTTTGGATAAATCCACTAAACTTTGTAAGATACCAGTTCTTTCTTGGACTTTGGTTTTAGGGGATGGTACTTTGTTGGCGGCTGCTGCCATGGCCAAATCAGCCGAAGTCGAGGGTCCTGAAGGGGTGACTTTCGAAATAGGTTTCCATTTTTGCATCAAATTAGGAAACACGGATCTTAAGTCTGGTTTGGCAGGCATCATCATGAAGGGTGGTGAAGAAGAAGACAAAGATGATGAAGTGGACGCAAAAGGAGACCTCGTCATCATTGGGGACTGTTGTGGTGGTGATGGTAATGGTGGTGGTGTTTTGCGGGTGTACGTTTGCGTCCTGGCCGCAGTACCTCTCTTACGGAGGGTGCTAGTGGTAGGTGTTGTTTTCTTCTTCTTGGCACGACTTTTCTTTTTCTGGTGGGTGACTTTCTTCTTTTTCTTGGTGGTTTTCTTCTTTGGACTTTTCTTCTTTTTAGGTGTTTTGGTTTTGGCATTAGGATCCCATTTCAAAAGGGAACGAATCATGACCCCTCCTAAAGAACCACTTCCACCATGGGTTAAAATGATTTGTTTTTTAGTCCGTGAATCGATTCTAGGATCAGCTAGTTGTGACAATGCCCCTTTATGTTTTTGAAAAAAACGTTGAGTTTGATGAGGGATGTGAATGATGCCTTGCAGTAATTGACGTGCCGTCAAAGTAAACCATCGTAACACTTCTTTAAGACTCGCTTCTAACAAATGAGCACGGACTTGTGCATTTTTTTCACGACTGATACCATACAAGGCACGAATCAATTTAGCCGAAGGATGAGCTTGAAAGGAAGTCATCTCAAAAGAGTGTGAGACAGAAATGACGTGGTGGTTGTTTTTATAGTTTTTTTTTTAAAATTGGCTGAAGGGGACGTGTAAATGACAGGACCACCTTCTTGACCCCAAGGGTGAAACAATTGGGCACGAAATCTCAAATAGTCAGGAGTGGTGGGTTTTAAGTCGATGAGTAAATACTCGTGAGGGGTTTGAGTGGCATCGTCGTACGCATAATTCAACCAAGAAGCACCTAACTGTTTGGCTAACACTTGTACTTGAGATTTGTCTCTGGGGTTTTTAAATAAGACCAAGTAATGGGCATTCAGACTGATGGTCCGATAGGCTTTACTTTGTTGAAATAAATTTTGAGTAATGTAGACAATACTAGCATTACGATGGTGTCCTTTTCGTGTAAACCAAAGTTTAATTTCTTCTTCGTCTTCTCCTAACATGTCATCAAAAATAACCAAATGGGTTTGACTCACGTCAGACACGATTCCATCGTCTTCGCGAGGGATGCCTTCTACAAATGAAATGGTTTCTCCTTGACTTTCTTTCAATAACGTGTAAGACGATTGCCACTCTTTGTAACACCACACGATACGTTGAGGTGGATGATCGAACAAATCAGCTTTTTGTTCGATCAAACGTTTGACAAATTCGGTTTTACCTGAACCACTCGGTCCAGCAATCAACATGTTAAATGGATGGCGCAGATACAAAGCATTCCAACTATGATGATCTAACTTTTCGTCAATCACTTTAACCACAGAAGAGGAGGTAGACGAGGTAGACGAGGCAGAAGAAGAAGATGATGTAGCCATGACTGAGGTAAGAAGATTTTTGAGAAGAAGACAAAAGACCCAAGACATTTTATACGTTTCATACACGTTTATTTTTAAAAAAAAAACAAAAAAAACAAACAACCAGCACAACAAACATTTTTTTTTTACAAGTCATTAAAGCCAACGAGTGATAAAATAGCAAAGAGAAATCATCAGGTACACAATTAAGGCTCCCACTGAAACAATCAAACTGTCATATAAACAAGTCAATGTACAACAATATTTTCGTGTCCTAGAAAAAATGGAAGGCCTAGGCACTGCTTGGGGTGGTGTTCTTCTGGTCGTCTTTGTTTTTGATTGCTCTGACGGTAGCGGTAAGGAAGGGTTGTGTTCCTCAGGAGGTATTTGAACAACGGTAGTGGTGTGGTCATCTTTTTCTGTGGTGTCAGGTTCTTCTTTTTCTTCTTTCAGGGTTTCCCATTGAGGTTCCCATTTTTTCACTTTTGAACCATTATGGACATGTTGCCAAATCTTTGGCAAACTGAGCCACTTCTTGTAGCCAAGATTGGAAACCAAGGTTTCTCCAGGGTCATAAATCTTTCCAATTGAAAAGTTGTTGGTGTAACTCACTAGCAATACACACTTCTTGAAATGTTTTATAGACAGATAAACTGTGACGAATGTCTTCTTCACATGGAGGTTCCTCACTGATTTTTATTACCACTCTCAACGCTTTAAGTACAATTTGTCTTTCGTGTACTGATAAAATCAAGTTTTTATAGTCTTCTTCTTCTACTAAGTCCGAAGAAGAACAAAGGGTCATATTGTTTTTTTTTAACTCAACAAATGAGTCCAAAACAACCACGGGTCCTCCAAAATAATCCAAGGCAAACACTTGTCCTCAAAAATATTCCACAACGAATGTCCTGAAAAACGAATTCCAAGATAAGCAGTCACTAAGACACACACTGCATAGCGTCCAAAATTCAATGGAAACAGTTCTTGTATCAAGTCTTTATAATCCTCTAAAGTCTGAACACGATCATTGACTTCCTTCCACGGAATCCGTTTCACGAGTGACGAGTAGAGCCCAGACATACCAGTACATGATAGGGGTCGATGGCTAAGGTAGGTATCTTGGGTGGCATGCTTTTATAGCCAGGCTCCCAAGGTTGGTACCTTTTGAGAAAGTCTCCGTGAACGTAGCTATTGCAATAGACGTTTCCCAGAATTAGTCTTCTATGACTTTGGAAGTAAGCATACTGTACAGCTCGAGAAATGACTTTGAGTTTACGTTTCTCTTGGATCTTGACAAACTCTTGGTAAATCATTTGGCGCAATTCCAAAGGCAAGCCACGAATGTACTCTGGTAAAGTTTCCGACTTAGAAAGAAGTAACTCTCTTTTGTATTCTTCACGATACTCGTGATAGTTTTTCTTCAAAATCAGACTTCTGATATGTCGAAAGTCACGGTAGTACGCAAATCGAGGAATGAATTGAAGTTTACGTTTCACTTGAATCTGGACAAACTCATCGTAAATGTGTTTTCGCAACTTCAAAGGTAAGTTACAAATACGATCTTCTAAGCTTGGTATATACTGAAAAATGTGTTCTTGCAACTCTAATGGTAAGCCACCAATATACCATTGTAAAGAAGTATCCTTCTTCGACATGGAATTTTTTTACTTCTTCAACTTTTGTAGAGGCATAACATCGGACTCCTTGTACTCATACTCTTTTAAGACCCCTGGTAACTTGCAACTTCAAAGGGGAGTGAAGTTTCACATTACAAATAGGGTCTTCTAAAGAGTCCGTCTTCTTGGTGACAAAATACTCACATACCAACCAAATGGAATCGGTAGGTAATTCATATCCTAAAAAAGTATTAGTGATTATTCTATCTAATTTTAAACGGCGTAATGGCGATTCGTCTTGAGGTGACAGTTCTTGTAACAGTTTTTGGAATTCTTGTCTGTTGGTCACATTTTTTTCCTTCACTTCATTCCATCGAATTCTATATTCCACTGCCACATTGTAGGTGGTACCCTCCAATTTCTTAAAAGTGGGATGTAGTTTTTCATGAATGTCTGACCATTTGAATATCTTAGCCCAAATCAAATGTCTTATCACATTCAAATACCTATGGTTAAAATGTTTGTGTCGTAAAGGATGTAACTGTTCTTTACGTTTCACTTGAATCTTGACAAATTCTTTGTAAATACGTTCTCGTACCTCCAAAGGTAAAATACGAATGCGATCTTCTAAGCTAGGAATATACTGAAAAATGCGTTCTTGCAACTCCAACGGTAAACCAGCAATGTATTCTTCTAAGGAAGTATTCTCCTCCGACATGGAATTTTAAAAAAAAAAAAAATCTATTTCTTCTTCTTCTGTTTGGCATCTGGCTCATCGTACCCGTACTCTTCTAAGGCCACTAAAGGTAAGAACTGACAGTGCGGAGACCATCTGGCATGTTCAATGTAAGCTGAGTCGGTAGGCTCCCATTGGTGAAGTTTCACACCACAACTGAAACAATGAACTTTATCCTTCTCCCAAGTAGATAAATCCAGATCTAGCTAAAGCTTCGGGTTTAGGTCCTTGTAGATATTTTGGCCACTTGTCTTTGAATGACTCGAGTCGACTTTCATACTTAGAATAACCAGGTAAAGTCACAGGTATTCTGACATGCGAATATTAACCAATACCTATTCCCTTGTTGTCGTTATGGTCAATACAGGTTCCTTTAGTATTTCCACTAAAGCAAAAAGGGCGTACTGCCTCTTTAGAGGGTTGTCGATGAGTGAGACTTCCAGAGGGCCCTGAATCCAAGATGTTACAACATACGGAATCCGTTTGAACTTGTGAATCGGGGATGCCAAACCGTACGGAATCCGTCTCATCGCATGGTACTGCATCACACTCCAAGTCGTGATGATGGTACTTGGAGTTCACACCACCACCAACACCAGATTTCTCTCTTGGTAAATGGTGTTGGGTGGGTGGTAGTTTGAGTACTCTTATTGTAGTTATGTGGAAGGATAACAAAATGACTCATCTTCTTGCTCGGTCAACATTGAAAGTCAGAATGAAGGGTTAGGTTTGGAAGGGGTTCCTTTTTTATACCTGTCGACTGTACCATCCGAAAAGTATTGTAATGTGATCCGTGGAAACGCTAAAGAAAGGTAAGCACAGTTTGGTGACCATCTGACATGTTCCAGGAGAGCTGAATTCTTACAATCCATACGAATAGTGACACCACAACTAAAACACTGTACTTTGGTTCCCTGTCCAAAGTAAACAAATCCTGCTCTGGCTAAAGAGTGGGAAGTAGGTAATCCATTTTTTCCTTTTTTGAATGTGCTCCATCGATGAGGACAATAACAATAGTCAGGCATGTGTTTAGGCCAATTTTTGAATGTCTTCAAGTGACTGGCACACTCACAATAGTCAGGCAAGGCCAATGTTGAAGTCATCTTTGGTGTTGTCTTTTTTTTTCTGTTCAAGAGGGTTTCCTTTTTTTATACTCCAAATCAGCGTGTCCGTAAGGTAAAGTCGTGTGATCTGGAAGTCTCACTCGTTTTTGGTATACGATGCGGTACACTTTTTGTACAGGTCGAGTAACGATTTGATGATTAGGTAGTCGTACAATCTTGTGAGGTTCTAACGTGGGTACTCGAAAGTCTTCCACTTGTCCAGACAGTAAAGCATTTTTTAAAACCTCAAAGTTCACCACTTGGTTGGTTCGATAGTTGAGAGTCAATCCTTTGACTTTACAGGAGGTGTGAAGTTGACCTTGCGGGTCTCGGTATCGGTACCCATAATTTTTAGGGCCACCGCTGGCAAAACTCAGAATGGCATCTTGAGGGTGCTCGTCTGTCCAGGCTCCTAAATGATCTCCTTGAATGGTAGGGTGTGGGCAACCGGGTCGATGAATGTAGATGCAATTGTCAGTATCAAAGTACAGGACACGATCTCCCAAGACTTCTAACGCTTCGTCGTACAATTTCAAACGAGCATGAGCGGTCATGTAAGCGGCAATGACTACGTTGCTAAACTTGTCAGGTTTGACAAACTTGGGTTCTTCTTTGAAATTGACTATGATTAAATCATCGCGGACGATTTCGACGTGTTTGACTAGTATACTTTTGTCGTCCACTAGTTGAAAGTAACGATAAGGATCGGTGACGTATTCCGTTTTGGGTAAGATCGTACGTTGAGCCATTTTTCCCCACAAGCAATTGAGCATCACTTTGGCAAACGATCTTTTTCCTTCATTTTTTTCCACCTCTTCCAAAGTGATGCCTTCGATGTCACGGTACTCTTCTTTGAATCGTTCTTGGTCTTCGGGAGTCTGACACCACGAAGGATAACCACTAGCTTCTTGTTTCAGTTTTAAAAACTGATTGACGTACCCCGAGAAAATGCCTGGATGATGGTATTGGGCTGTAGTTGGAAAGTGCCAGATTTCGTACACTTTCAACAAACGGTATCCACGATCCAGTGCCCGAAACAATTCGGCGCTAACCCACGTTCCTGTCAAAGACCGTTCTTCCTTCGTGTGGTGACAGGGCTGATCTTGGTTGCACGTTTCAGCACACGTCCGGCATAAAGGAAACATCAGTTTTCCTTGACAATGGTGAGGCAAGATGGGATGGTACAAGTTGGTCGGAGGTAAGACTTTACATTTAATTAATCCTTCGTATTGACGAATGTGTTCCACGTCAATGTGTTCTGTCAAAATTTCAGGGTGACCGGTGGGAAAACGAGCATATTTACACACCCAAGGATACAAAGAACACACGTCAATGTATTTGATTTCTTCTCCTTGGGATTCATTCACGTCGTACAGCAAGCGAGTGGCATTGGTTCGTCCTCCAAATAAACTGTGGCGCGGATCTAAAGGTTCGATTTCGACCGTGTCGTAACTTTGGGTAATGTTCTTAAATTCAGGATCGGTTTTCAAACGTCGATCGTACTCGTGTTCCCACATTTCTACCACTTGGTATCCTTCACTTTCTAACTTGAGGCGCCGTTGGCAAGTCTGTTCGTATAACTGTTCCATGGTAGAATCTGAATAAGGGCCTTTCATCTCTCGATCAGGATAACAAGTACGGCATCCGTGAAACAAACAACCCTGAAACTCGTATACTGTGTGCGGGTTTTCTAAATCAAAACCATCCACGGAATAACCTCCAATCTTCTTTTCTCCTCCTCCGTTTCTAGCATGTTGTATCCATTTGTCTTCTTTTTCACACAAGTAATGAAACCAACGTAAAGATTTGACCGAATATTGACGACTAGCAAAGAGAGACGTGTTGGAGTCGATGATGGCCAGTTGGTTCTCGGGCATGAAATTTTGCCTGTAGACTAAGGAACAGGCTTTAGGTAAGGTGGCTGCATCTTTTAAAGGATCAATGTCTCCGTGATCGAGAAATAACTCTCGAAACTTTCCACAACAACGTCTTAAAATATCCACATCGGATCGACAATATTTGAGCATCTCTTCTTGAAAGTCAAATGGATCGGTCTGGTGAGCGCGGTACCAAGTGTGAAAAGCTTCTCGCTGTTCGGGGCGCATTCCGTCGGGGTCGTAATCATGAAGGTCAGGCAAATGAGGTAGGACAGCATGTTGATTAGCTTCCGTGCTGAGGAAGTGAGGAAAGTAGCCTTTAGCCATTTCTGTCATGCCAAACGTTTTTGGCATGCGACTCAAAGGCATGGCCAAATAACTCATAGAATCTTTAAACTGTACTTGTCCTACTTTCATGTAGATGAGCTTTTTTCCGTTCATGGTGACTTCAGGTCGTTCGGTACTATGGTTCAAATAATAATTGAGTAAAAACTGCCCATCGTATCCCGAAAAATTGTGAGCTATGACGGTCGCATACCGATGACAATCTCCATAACGTTGAATGTCTTCTTCGCTCCAACTGTCGTGGGTGGTAGGGTCTAAAACCCATTCAGCAAACTCAGACAAAGTGTTAACTCCACGAAAGATTTTTTCACGTCCTCCTGGAATCCGACTACAATGAGGACAGTGAAAATGAATTGATTCTTGAATACACTGATCACAAGCCCGATGAGTCACACAAAAATTAGGAATGTGAATGCCTGTTTCTTGCATGCATTCGAAATCAAAAAAGATGAAATCTACTTGTTTCTTGTTCTTGTTCTTCTTTATTTCTTTCTTCTCTGTCTTGTCAAACTTTTGAATAAAACATCGATGATCAAAATCGACGATCTGATGACAAATAGAACATTTTTTCTTGCCAGCACAAATGTGTGCTTTAGGGTTGTTGGCTCGAATTAGCTGTCCACACGTAGAACACGATTTCAATAAGTCGCAAGCACATTTTTGTTGGTGACCTTGTGTCTTGCGATGCTGCTCGTAACAAGAGGGACTGACAAAACTTCGTTGACAGGTTTCACAATGGATGTGATTTTGTTGTTGTTGTTCAGGAAGGCATGGTTGGTCTGCTAAACAGCCCCGGCATCTTGCTCCGCAATGAATGTGATTCTCTCGACTATTAAACCCTTGGTTACATTTCTCACAGTAGTAAGAGTATCCCAAAAATCCGGTAATACTAGTGATGGTATCAAAATGTTCTTGATGGTAATAGAGGTGAATGTATTTTCCCTCGGGAAAATCAGGGCCTCGAAACACCATATCTCCGCGCACTTCTTGAGGGTGAACTTTCAAAGTATAGTGAGGAGCCAAAACATCTTGAAGTTTCTGCATTTGAGAAATACCACACACGGTCTCTTTAGGGATCCCCACTTGTTGTAACAGGATGTTACGGAATCATACCTTTTTACCTTTTTATAATGATTTAATTTACTAATTTATGATTTCTGTTTTAGTCTGAATAGGGGTTAGCATATCAGTATAGATACGACTACTGCTCGATCAATAAGTGGTCACATGATCAATTGCGCGGGAAATGAAGTCGACCTGGCTTTGTACTTTTTAGAAATCAACATTGAAAGGTCACATTCCATACTACACAATAACATTATGTTTACTCTTTAAGATTTTAGTACACTAGACCTTTGGGTAAATGATGCGTAACCTAGTTCCTGATTGGTTCTTAGAGATAGTGTTATTTTGAAATACCATAGTATTAAAGACGTAGAAAGGATATTCCCTTTTTATTCTACGCACTTAGTAAAGATATATAGGGAATAATCTTTGGAATTATCATTATTTACAGTTGCTTGATCGAGGAGAGGTTATTGAAATTATTCAGTTCTGTGTGGAATTTATTTAATTAGTAATTCATCTGAATTACTATACAGCTCCGTGGAATTATCGGACATTATTCTAAAACTTGTGAGATTCCAGACTTGCAAGGATTATTTTGGATTACATCAGAACTTATCAGTTTCAGCAAATTACAGGCTTTTTCATTCGGAATACCACATCCGGATTATTCTGATTAACAACAGGAAGTGAACTTTAAAACATTTTAGGACTTTTTAGGATATTCTATACTGTAAGTTATTTTAATTCTTTCACTTTGATTGTTTGTTGAATTATTTTAATTCTTTTAATATTTTAGGAAATTAAAGTTTTGCATTTTAATCTTGAAAGCTTGTTTGTGTCTTTTATTCTGTTACATTACCCCTAGAGTCGTAACACAGGAGTTCTGCTTCTTTTCGTTGTTGGGGTCTTTGCGATTGTCGAATGTTATTCCAGACTCTTTTCCATTCTTTGCTCTCGTTCTTGTTGGCAAACGTACGCCCCACCACAATAGCTCGAGCCAAACACATTTGGTCTCGAGTATTGTCGATTTGGACGACACTGCGTTTGGTAGTACGAAGATCGTCCACCAACAACGGTTTTCTTTTTAGTCCACTTCCTCGAGGAGGAGCAACGTGTGTCATGTAGAGTGTGGCCTTTCCATCCGTGATGGTAAACTTGTCATTGGATTGTTGCACATGTTCTATTTTGGACATGACTTTGTCTGGCGTTAATTCTGCCGGGGTGCTGAACTCGATCCAAACGGGACTCTTCAAATTGTCATGATGGATGGCCAGTCTCAAACGATCATCTTCTTTGGCTCCACATTGCCGTTTCAAGTTCTGTAACACAGAACTCCACAAATCGCTAATGAACCCCGCCGCTTTCTCGGGAGGTACTTCGGACTTGAAGTCTTTGAAGTGAACCGTGTGAGTGCAGGCAGTGGTTCTAAATTTTCGAGAGGTAATTTTTTGAGTCTCTCGAATCCGACAGTAATTTTCAGGAGGAGCCAAGGTACTAGATTGTGTTTCTTGGTCTGGGGTTCTGGTGTTGGTAGTGGTGGATTTTGTTTTGGGTGGTTTTGAAGGTGGTAAGGTTTCAGGTTCACTCATCTCCTCTTCGAAGTCACTTGCATGGACTTGAGCAAGTAGTTCATCTAATGGTGTTTCAGGTGACACGGAATGTCTTGGTCGTCGTGGCTTCTTTGTTTCTTCTTGTTCTTCTGGTTTCTCATGGTTTGGGCGTGATCTTTTCATCTTGAAGTTTACTTTGAAACTGATTCAGTTTTTATCACCCAGGTACCTATATATAGAGAGAGCAGAGTATATAAAGAGAGACCTTCGTACCTTCAGAATCAGTCTTTGGTGATTGAACTTTCAAACTGTAAAAGATGGAAGAGTCAAGAAGAAGAAAAAATCAATACTCTAAGAAAGGACATCCTTCTGAGTATAATTGGGATTATCTAGCCCAAGGAAGAACAGTGAGAGATAAAAGTCAAGATACTTGTTATATCTGCCAAGAGAAAGGTCATTGGGCTCCAGAATGTCCACAACGACAACATCAAATCAGAGATAAAAGTCAAGATACTTGTTATATCTGTCAAGAGAAAGGACATTGGGCTCCAGAATGCCCACAATGTCGAAACCCAAAAAAAGAAAAGAGAGACAAAACAATAAGATATCTGCTATCATTGTAAAGGACCAGGACATTGGTCTTCGGAGTGCCCTCAGAAAGAAGAAGAAGAAAATCTACCAGAGGAGAGGGAGGAAGAAGAAGAAGGATCTTCAAACCTAGAAGAAGAAGAAGAACATATCATCAAGAAAAGTAAGAAGAGAGTGAGAAGGATTGAAGACAGTGAGAATGAAGAAGAAGAAAATATGATTCCTGTGACGATCAGGATCCCTATGAAGAAGAAATTCAAGAAGAACAAGAGAGATAGTGAGAATGAAGAAAAAGAAAAGGAAACTATGATTCCTGTTACGCAATTCAAGAAGCACAAGAATTTCAGAAAGTGAACTTTGTTTTTGTTTTTTTTTGGAGTGTGGTGTTATATGTTCATTGGTGAATTATTTTGTAAAAAAAAGGAGAGAATATACCAGACTGGAAAAAAAGTAAGTGTTTTTGTGTTATTTTGTTTTAGAATATAAAAATACAAGCACGCACGCACTCACACTTATATACAACACAATGGGATTTTTTAAGTTTTACTTGATTTGGCAATTTGATTTCTTTTCTAGAAATCTGGGGGGGCCCTTAAAAGGACCATTGGGGTGTTTGTTTTTTTTTTTTTGTTAAAAACAAACTTATGAAGTTTTTACATAATCAACTTCAATTGTCGTAGTCCTTTACCACGACCCAATCCAAATCCTGCTAATGCTGCTGCTACTGCCGGTGTTTTGCTTATGGTGGTAGTCACTGGTGGTGTTTGTGGTGGTGGTGGTGGTGGCATCTCACTAGAACTGGTAGGCTTGGAATGTTTAGCCCGTGATGGTCTTTTTCGCTTTGGCTGAGTTAAAGAATACTTATATGCATTTGTCAACCATTTTAACTCATATAATATCTCTTCTAAAAGACTCACCGATTTTTCTCCAGGACTGACGACTTCCTTTGCTGTTTCCTTCTCCTCCTCCTCTTCTAACTGTTGTCTGATTTCTTCCTCACTTTTTCTTCTTCTCTCTTCTTCTTCTTTCTGCTGCTGAAGAAGAAACATTTCTTCATCCTCTCGTTGTTTCTTTAAAAAATTTTCCATCTTTTCCTGTTGTTTTTTTTAAAATTCATCAATCACTGGTGTAGCAACAACAGTAGCAGTAGTAGTCTCAGACTCAAAATTTTGATTTAGAAAATCTAAATCAAAGTCTTCCGGCCGGAAGTTCAGCAAAGCAGCAGCATTAATCATTGAAGGCTCACTCCAATACATACTTGTCTTTCCGGTCTCCATGAAGGTTGTCGAAAAAGTAATAAACCCTACGAACGCTACAATACCTTTATACCCGAGATGACGTCATACCCCTACTCTCTTCCTATTGGAAGAAAAGCCGACCCACTTGTAACGCGCTATTGGATTGGTAGTTCATTTCGATGCATTTCAATCCGATCGTAAGGTATATATACCACCACTTGTCTCATAAAGCTTTACCTAAAAAAAAGAAGAATCATGTGGACTACAGTAGAAGCTTCAAGCATTGTGTCAGGGATGCTCTTCAATCCTGACTATCTCATGTATGTTAGAGCATCATGGGTAGTCACTAGAATTGATGAAAGTGCCTACTGGGAAAGAAGAATATACATTGAAAGCCAAGGATGTTTGAAAAGAGTACTGATATATGGGGAAGAAGTAAGAAGAAGTAGAAGAATAAGAAGAAGACCTAACAAACGATGTAATTGCTAAAATTATAGCAAAAAAAAGGTCCTTTTAAGGACCACCCATTTTACAAGAAAAGATTAATTTTCTATGATTGCCATATATAAAAATGTATGAATGAGGGTATGTTTGTATAGAGTATGTTTGATATAAAAAAAATATAAAAAAAAAGATAGTATGTTGTGTGTTTTTGTTTCTATGTATGGTTTCTTTTTGGGGAAAAAAAAGGGGGATGTTTTCCATCACGTCCGCGCTTCTAGCATATAAAGCGGTGCCTTCCACAGTTGCGCCATTCACACTTTCACTCTACAAGAATGAACTCTGTTGAATTGTTACAAGAAGCTTGGGATAGAATGGTGGATGTGGAGTCCTTGATGGAAAGGTTGGAGTATTGGTGGAGATATCCTGCCACCAAACCATACGTCACCAGCCAACTAGCGGCTCTCACTTCAGCGAGAAGGTTGGTGACTGATGTCTTGGTGGAGGAAAGACAAAAAACTTCCTCAGCCCCTTGCCGTGTGGGGTTCATCAAGAAGAGTCTGGATTTACTGGATGAGGTGGAGTACTTCCTGAACCGAGTTCAGGAAGATTGTTATATTTATCCACCCGCCAGTAACATCAGGATCGAAGAGGTGAACCTTCACATGGTGAAGGTATTGTTAAAGAAAGTTTTAGAAAAGGAAGTGGCTCACATTAAGATCTTGTGGGCTCTTGAACGATCCAAGAAAGAACAGGCCAGGAAAGAAAAGGAATTCGAACGCCTGAATTTAAATTGGATGAAAATCCCGGATAAGTTCAGGCGGATGAAACATCCTGACTGGCTACCTGATTCACCAACACTTCCAACCAAGAAAAAAAGATCTCACACCACCTTCCTAAGCTTCTTCACCAAATGTTGGAGGAAATAATAATCCTCCTCCAACTGTCCTTATCAGGACCACCCATTTTTCAAGAAAGATTAATTATTCCCATCATTGCCATGTCCTACACACACGACCCCCGTATGTAGTGACGAAGACAACGTCCTCTACTATCAAAACACCCCCCCCACCCAGTTTTGATGGTAGAGGACGTTGTCTTCGTCACTACATACGGACGCTATGATAAATTCCCGTACGTACCTATAGAGGCCCAACTGTACCTATAAATCTTGGCACTTTTGGCCGTATAGAGGCCCACTTGTACCTATAGAGGCCCCACCACGTTAAACTCCCGTACGTACCTATAGAGGCCTTTTTGTACCTCAGTCACCCCATATAACTACTACCACGCGTGGGACTCCTTTGGCTTTCTTGATGTTTTGTAGGTAGTCTTTATCGAGTACATTTTGGGTCGCAGTTCCACCAATTCCTCAATGGGCCTGCCCACACATTCATCTTTAAATTTTCCCATGACTTTCTTGTTGGCGTTGCTGAACAGCGGATGATGAGTCGGCTATTCGCTGGTGTTAAATTCGTTCACAAGCGATGTCTCACTCATGTTTACGTAAATGTCATTGGTGATGATTGCATCAGCAACGAGTCCGTGTTCGTGTACAGCATCCGTATATTGTTGTGGTACCGCGGCTTGATCTTGTCATAATAAAACTCATACATGAGAAGTTTAGATAAGTCAAGTACTGACGCGTCAAGATATATAGGCTTTGTCAGTTTCAGTTTTTTGTTTTTTACTATGGACGGCAATGAGTCCACCGTCAAATATTTCGCGCGACTCGAATGCGGGATCCGCAATGAATCTGCGCAGTTTATCTTGCTCACTGTCCCGAACAAAATCAACGCGGATTCGCTTCCGCAGGTTTTCCATAGTTTTGGCAAATACGGCATTGTTTACGAGCTTAAAAAAGTCCTTTACAAACTCATTTCACGCGGCCGTGAGCAGATCCGTATTAATTTGGATGTAAGTGGTCATTCACACACTCTGACGAAACCGGAGCACCCAATGGATTCACCACACGCGCATTCCCAATCACAGATAATACTGCAAATTGCGTACGTGTACAATGTAGTTAAACTTCGTGCACAGGTTGGCGCCAGTTTGGTGCATTCCGCGTATTTTCTACTGGAATCATCTATTATCATGCACTGGTACGGGGACATCCAGTCGCGGGGCACTGACAGCACTTCTAGTGCTAGTGGATAATCATTGTGGGCGTGGTGAAGCTCGTCTGGGTATTCCAGGTCTACTTAAAAAATGTATCTGTAGTCGCTTCCGCTGTCGTACTTGCCGATGTGATTTTGTGTGTCTACATCCGCGGGATTTATCAACGTAAAATCGCCTACGGGCATGGACTGCATCGTTTCCTATTCATGCAGATTATTTGTGTCTAGGTACATTATATAACTTTTCGGGCCAGGTCGTATCCGTCCACGAGCGGATTATTTGTGCGAGCATAACAATGATTTGACATTGAAATCCCGCCACGGGTTCCACGTTCGACGACTAAATGTTGATCGATGTATGTTAGCAGTTCCAACTCGACCTTGGTTTGTTTTATAGCAGCGCATCCCAGGCCAATCCCGGGGACGAGAAGTAATATATATATAATGATGCTGAAGACATTTTTCTAATTATGGTGATTTTCGCAGTCTTCGTTGAATATTTCGCTGTCTTCGCTGGGTGTGTCACTGTCTTCAAGGTCGTCAATGGTCACTCGCTCCGACGACTCACTTAACGTCAGCAACTTGAAATTTTCTTGCACGATATCATACGACTTATCATGCTTTTTGTTGTATTCATCGCCGAATTTCTGGCGTGCACGTTCAAACGCGATCCCTAATCCGGTTAATTTTTCAATGTATTCCGGATACATGTTTGAAAAAGCATACTGCATTTTTTGGGCCTCTTTAACAAATTGATATGATGCATTCAGGCTGAACAGCGATTTAATTTTTTCTGTAACTGTACAAACACCATTTATCAGGCAATTTAATTCCTGCATTGGCAACAGACGCGAATTCTTTCACGATGCTGCACATGTCAAACAGTGATGTTTTTGGTATCATTATTTATTACTCACTGTGATTATTTAATATAATATAATATTCGCACACAAAAGGAAACTGTCGCCGCTAGGGCTGGGGAAGCATAGTTTCCAGCAAGAGGCGAACCGAACTCAGTGTTTTGAAACAGCAAAGGCTGAAACTATACACCCCCGTGCAATGATGTACGCGGCAATGAAACTCATGTGCATTTCATTAATATATTATACAAAGATATTTTAGTACCGCCACCTTTAAATAAAGTGAACGCCACTCTCACTCCAGATAACGGCAGGGGACACAAGGTGATAATTGGATCCATATTGTAATGGTCGTAATTGCTCTTAACAGGTGTCACAAACAATAAAAAAAACCCAGACGAAGCAGACATATTCTGTAAATTAGGGAGCATGTTTTTTTCCGGGTGTATGATGGAAAGTATCTTGTTTTATACACATACTAAATTTATGAATACAAGATACACTAAAAGAGTAAATTACACATATAGAATATTCACAAATATTGCAGTTAAGAAGTCTACGAAGACAGTTGATTCCACAGGCAGAAAAGGATAAAAACTCTCGCCTATACATAATGCCAACTGTCATTGATACTTGCATGAACAATTTCAGCATGTCTTCAATATTTAAGCAATAATATCAGTCACAATATGTCATCTAGCAGCAGCGAGGGTGAACAGCGTATAATTTCTCGAGTTTTATTTTAGAACGAATATTGGGTCTTATCTGGATCTTCGTCCCCAAAGGTTTTTTAAGGCGAAGATTGAGCCCCTTCAGGGAGGGTGAACAAAGTACCACTTCGAGTAATTGGAGGGTTCAGCATGGATGTTAGTCCCCAAAGGACCCCAGGACGAGAAACGGGTCCCAAGTGGATAATTGTCCCCGGAAACTTAGCACGGCTTATGCCAGTTTTCATTCTTAAAGCTCTTCACGACGAGCATTAGTCGCACAAATTATCTCGCATATAAGGGAGGGGCTGGTCCAAAACGCTCTTTGCTGGCCAGCTGAGACCCCTTCCCACACACAAGAAGCCGGCTCAAACTGGGTGTTTTACAATAAGGCCCTGTGCCTTATTATACCGACAAGATGAGGACCCACAATATGAGCGCTGCAAAAGACCGTGTGCCATGGAATACTGCAAGGTGCACCGGCAAAGGCTGAGAAATGGGTACGCTTCTAGTGCAGTGCCGTTCATGTGGAAAGGGGACAGGTTCAATGGCGTGGTTGTGTCGGGCGTGCTGCAGTGACAAGGCAAGGGCCAAACTGCAGTGAAAGAAGAGATGGCCAGGGCATGGTACGGGCTGGTGTTCGCCGTGCTGCTCAGCAAATTGCTTGTGTGCTCGGGCGGCAAACATTACTTTTGTGCCTGGAGGGGGAGCGTGGTATATACTTGAGCACCCATTAGAGACAAATTGCACAATGTCCCGCATCACATGCACACCTTGCTTGGCCAACAGCTGCGACACGGCATCCATCCCGGCTGGGATCAACCTGCAGCAGTTTAGGCCACTTTAGAGACCCCCTTGTAGATGCGTGCCAACGTGTAGGCGACGTTGGAAGTCTTCTTTGTGGTCAAGAGCTCAGCCTAATTGTAACAACTAGCGACATCTACCACGGTCAGCGCATACTTGTACGTGCATCACTCAACCTTGTGGAGCGCAAGAAAAAAGAGGTCGGCCTGGTTCACGTCGTTAGGGTTAGGAACATCAAACCACGGACGAGGAATTTTGCGTGGTGCGGGTAGGTAAATCTGCCACATGGTCTGCTTCTTGAGCCATTCCCTAGCAACTTCTTGTGAGACTTTAGCGGTTTTTTATAGTTACCACGCCCCTCAGTAACCTCCCGGGCTGTTGTATATTGCCCCGAGCTTATAATCCATCGCGTTTTCATGGACGTTCCGTCAGCTATTGGTATGCAAACGAGCAACTACCGTTCTAACTGTGGGGCAAGCCCCGCACCCCACCGCCCTTCGAACCTTAACAGCGCAAAAAATGACTACACTTATCTATAGGCCACGTAGCCCACGACGGCTAGGCCCCCGGCAATAAATATCAGCTCGTATATTTGCTGTTCGGTCGATGGCGTGTAAAACTCAGAACGCTTGGGCTTGTCGCAGAGTTGTGGGCCATCGTCCCTCGCGAACAGTTTCGATGATATCCTGATCAGTCTTTTCGGCATACTGTTCGGCACGCAGCCATTCATTGAGGTAATCGAGGCGCTCGTTGCGTTTACGCTGGTACTCAGCCTGAGTAGCTTGGAGTTCTTCCTGCGCCTTATTGTAGCGAATGTTTTCCTCGTTGGCTTCTTTAGGATCAAACGCAGAGAAGAACATTTGAGTCAATGAATGAGAGGGCGTTAAGTACTGCACTGCAAATCATCATTGCATCAGGCATCCGTAATGATATTGTCAGGAATGGTGACTTGTTTAATTAGCATGTCCTATTCCAAAGGCTCAGCGCCGTGATGGTTACGGACTTCGATGTCATCGTGTACCCAACTTCAAGGCTGCTGAGTACTGCTCCATGGTAAAGGAGTTTTCCGAGGTCTTTGGCGCACGGTGTTGTAAACATCTTGTTTTTCGCACACTACCACTGCGGGGTAAGCCCCACACTCCACCATCATTCGGGCTGCGGCGGAGAAAAGCGGAATAAGGTGTAGGCGAGAAAAGCCGCCAAAGCTAGACTTATCAGGGAATATAAGATGACATCGCGCGCTTTTGTACAGCCATCGCTGCGCTTGCCTGTACTGGAGCGGCGTGAGCGTCGGCATTATTTGTTAACCCCGCCTTGTTTCATCATAGCAGCAAGTCTTTCCCAGAAGCAACTTTATCTGGGCTATTAACCATAGTGTCCTGCATCACTTCCTGAGATGGTACTTCCTGTTACAGGTTGGATCCCCGCAGCCCACTATCCATTGACCGATACTCCTAATTTTGTTTGTAACGAGCCCCTGTGCCCCAGACTGGAGCACTGTATTATGTCATCCATGTATTCATCTTTGAATCTTTGGAGGATTCTGGTTTTTGTCTTTTTCTGGTCCATCTTGTTAAAATCATTTTAAAAATTTCTCCTCTCCTACACACTGAACAGAATCCATTCAACTTTACTTTCAGTGCCAAATAACTATAGACTGGCACTGTGTGAAATATAAATCGCAACAATAAATCTGAGACCAAAGTTTAAAAGTAGAAAACCAGCCTGTTTTCTTGGAAATATGCCCTACAAGCTGCTATAAACAGAATGTAAGGATAGCCTACAAGCTGCTATAAATAGAATGTAAGGATAGCCTACAAGCTGCTATAAATAGAATGTAAGGATAGTGTTAGGAAAGTACATGTACATGTAGGTCAACCGTGGACAACTGTACTGACTTTCAGCACACTAGCTATGGACTGTTTCTATACCAAATATAAATCAGAACAACGAATCTGACGGAATGGGTTTAAAAGTATATAACCAGTGTTTTATTAAAAATGTGACAACTGCTATAAATAGAACATAATGATAGTGTACTTTTGGAAAGTGCATGTTGGTCTAAGATGGTCACGTGTACTCTTATACGATAGTTATGCAGAAGCCTTCTTTTCTGGAATATGATGTGTGGGATTAATGTGCTGTTAATAAAAACGAGAATACAACTTTTTATTGCTTTATTTGTATATTTTTTTTAAAATTTCTTTTTAAACGAAAAAGCGTAATCTATATAAATGGGAGCGTAAGACGTAATACAGTGTAAAAAATAGTGTAATGGTTGGCAGGAATGTACACTCCATCTTATGGCAGGCATATAAAGATCTTAAGTAACAGTTAGTGCAGAAACCTGATGTGCAGGTGCATCATGTAACAGCCAGCCGTACTCACCAAATTGTCTCAGCACAACATTGGAACTCATGCTAAAATTTTAAAAAGTTTGATCTTCTATAACTTCACCCCTCAAGAGGTTAGAATCATGAAATTTTTGGAATCATCTAACTGTTCATGTCCCTAGATACAAGTCAAATGTCAATGAGATTGAGGTACTCTAAATATGATGTTCAATTTTGGAGTTCCGAGTCCGAGTTAATTTTTGTGTGCAGTTTTGTGACATTAGAGCCAGATATTGACGTAAATTGCTTGCAGTTAGGTGCATATTATACATGAGCAAATATTGTTTGTCATAAAGCACCAAGTCCTTTATTCTAGTATTGCCTACTCCCAGGGGAACTGTTTTCCTATACTGTCAGTTCAGGTATGCCACACCAGACAACACTGTCAGAGAAAAGTCCTAAGCGAAAAGGCAATAGATTTAGTACTTCACATGATGTAGTGTGATATTATACGATCTGAACACATGGCAATGATGTTTGCTCAAACAGATATAATGGCCATAATCAGGTACAGTGTCCCATAGTCAAGGGGAAATGCATAATCTCCTACAACAAACCCCTGTTGTTAAAAAACATAAGCTTGATAATTTATCAAGTGATGTACTAAAACTGTGTAGCAAGAGCTCCTTGAGACTAACATCACAGCATTCACATTAATAATGCATATATATAAAAGCCATGAAATATCACGGTTTATACCTATGTAAAGGCTTCAAACAAAGGTGGAAATGGTTGAGATAGTGACTTTAAAATATGCTGATAAAAAATTACATAACACTAGAGTTTTCAGTTGCCCTGTATTCTTGAAACCTTCTGAGCAAAAAACTTATTCTCTAGCGAAAAGTTTGAAAATTGTGGCACTAGTAACTTTACTTTGAAGAAAATCAGAATCATAAATCTCTCAGATATTCTTAACCTTTGCTCCTAAACTTGCATGGTAAACTTCAATGACATAGATTTACTTATAACTGAAGTTGGGATTTTGATCTTGGGACCGAGATTATTGTGCAGCTAGGGCCTGGTCAGGTTTATCTCCCCTGGAAAAAGGTGTCTGCCACCTTTTGGGTCAAACCCTTATCATTGATAAGAATGTTAATTTGTGAAAAACATAAAATTGGGTCCAAGAAATATAATGTTCCTAGCAGATACTGTCAGTGAAAAAATGACTGTTGGAAAAGTCATACACTGGCTGGAAATGAGAGTGAGTTATTTTTGAGAAATCTGCTATGGGATGTTGGACTGTACATGCATGTAATTTTATAACAGACTTTGGTAAACCATTATAAATTGGCAAAGGCCTTTTATATCAGTCTGTTAAATCTTACTTCATCCTTTGAAAGAAGTCTATCTATAAGAAGTCTATACTTTATACAGAAAGTCATCTTCGCTAGCCAAGGGTCACTGATCCCTTTCATTTCACATCAACTCTTGGCATATGTAGCTATTTGAAATAGTGTTATAAACAAGTGCCCTCTTGAGGATGAAAGAGTTACTGCCTGTAGCAAGCTAAATCAGCTGATCAATGAGAAAGCTTGTTACATAAGTTGGGTGGTCAATATGATGACTTCCATGATGTTCACATGACTTGACTCAGAAAAAACTTGACAGTTTGAATTGGAGAAACTGATATGTGACATGTGTCGTAGTCTGAAGAGACCCAAATGATTGTTTCCAACTGAGTACCTAGGTACATAGTATGAATAATCTGATTGGAACAGTTTCTTTCAGCTGCATCCAAGGGGACAGCAGAGTGGTAGATACTGTTTCGGCTAACTACATATGACAAGCTTCAATGCAGAATGAAATGATTTGGTGACAATCACAAGCAAAGATGACAGACTGTTAGGTATACACGATTTATCTGAAAAATGTCATGTACAGTGCTCTCTCCCAATAAAGCCCCTCACTATGATGCTGGTATGGGCATGGATTCCATTAAATTGGCTTGAGTTAGTTCTATTAATGCAATGCTACTTATTTTATTTCACTTGGTTTTAATTTGTGCCTGCTGGAACCAATTATAGTCTGGTTTCATATTATTCACTCTGAGGTTGCATTAACACATAATTTTGTCCTGGATGTTAATTCTTCAATCCAACAAAATGGCATATTGTGTCAAAATTGGCTAGTTTTTTGTTTGACATAACTCTCTATAAAATTATATCGGAGTTTTTATTTTGTTATTTGTATGTAAAATATTCACTTGATCCCAATCCTTTGTACCCCCTTACCCCCTATGAAAGTGTACATGTATCTGGAGCTGAAATTGATTTTGATCCCAGCATTAGTCTGGTTCCTGATCCAGTTCTAGCTCTATTATTTAAGTCAATGGTATAATTGAGAACATAGATGACAGAAGCCATACCACTGTACTATGAAAACCACCAATGGCAGTAAGGCCAGAGTAAAAACCATGAATACTGCAAATTTATTTTTATTCATGGAGTACCAACCTTTGTAGATTTTTTTTGCTTCTTTTGAATAACAGATTGACACATCTAAATACTAACTCGTGTGACTCTATGATCATTAGTGTCTGATAACCTAACCTAACACAAACCCATGAATATAGGTCAGTGACCTAATTTTTGCTGATGGCTGTAGTTCTCCTCATAATGCAATCACATACCAAGTTATGTGACTCCATAGGCATTAGAACCAGAGAGAAAAAATGGACTGTGAAATATAGGTCACAGTGACAAACTTTTCACAAAAAGCAGTAAAACTCCACATGAAACATCTAAATATCAACTTATGTACAAGTAATAGTGTCTGAGAAACTTATCTAAATGCAAACCCTAACAGAGAAAATAAACTTGAATCAACGAATATTGTTCTCCTCATGACAAAACTGCATACCAAGTTAGGTGACTCCATAGGCAATAGTGCCCGAGAAAATGAGCTAAACACAAAGTTTAACCAAAATCACTGGACTATGGATACAGGTCACAGTGACCTAAATTCCACTGAAAGGTGTAGTACTTCATGTGATATCTAAATACGAGCTTATGTGACTCTACCAGTAACAGTGTCTTAGAAAATTATCTAAACACATACCCTAACCTTAGTGTTGATGCTATATCAAACTGGAATTGATTTGCAATCCAGCCAAAAATGATACATATATCCTTAATTCTATGGAAGGTTGTTTTGGAGTAAACATATGTCTGATAGAGGAGCCAGATCTGTTGACATTTATCTTGAAGTAATAGCTTTAAAAATGTTCACTATTATTGCTGAGAGACATATATTTCGACCAGCCATAGCTGCCAGTTACCAATACTCAGCGTATGGTCACACAAACATGGGGACATGGGATGCACAATTTTTAGTACATAGTACATACATTCTATGATGTATGCACAAAAAAGCTAGTGCAACATCTGATTAAATACTTTATTTTTTTTAGATTTATGTAACTATATTTTGTTATATAACTGAATTACTTCTAGCATACCACACTATAAGGTGACCTTGTTTATAATGTAGTACACTTGTATGGCTCTGTACACTTGTATGACTCCCATAAACACTTTAATAACAAGGCGTCAGTGTATGACCACAATTAATCATCATAAATTGGAAAATATCTCTATGACATTTTGCCCAATCTCGCCATATTCTCTGAAAAGAAGGTAGTCTTTGAGAATGGCTGGAATCTGGAGTGTCATTATGGAAGATGGTGTGTATTTCCTGTTGGCTGCTATCTGTAGAATGATTTGGCGACGACAAGCATGAGCCAAAGTGTTTGTTGATTCTGTAAGAAAGACAAAACAGATCTAAGTTTAGGAACTGAAATTTATTTTACATTATCTATACTAGTTTTAATAATGTGTCATCTCTAGTTTACTTAAACTAGCAGTCAAATGTCTGGAATAGATGGCAGAACATTAAAAACTTATCCAGAGAGAAGCGCAATTCAAATTCATACAATAAGATTTGAAAAGCAATATTTTTACATCTGTAGAACATGTTTTAAAAAACCTTAAAATCATATTTACTTGCAGACAAAGAGAACAATATTGTTTGTTATATCATATAACTGTAACAGAACTGAATGAATGACATGCGTTAGGTACATTTGCTCATTGAGAAAAACAGCTTTTCTCTGTAAAGTCTAACTTTAGGTATGGACACTTTTTTCAGATTTAGCGGTTTGAAATGCATACATGCAGTCTTTTATTGTGTTGCACTTCATATCATTTGCTAATACAAAATGCTCACATATTTTAAAAAATTTTCATAATCCACCAATAAATGGGCTAAGTACAGACATATCATCAGCAAAACTGAAGTTATTCATAAATTAACCGCCGATGTTGCATCCAATATAAGACATATTCAAATCACAATTAAAGTCATCAATATATACATTAAATAGAAATGGGGATCGAACACCTCCTTGGCACACACCATTAGTCACACGGAAAGACATAGAAGTCATTTGACTTCACTGTACACAAAATTGTCATTTGTCGTACCAATTAAAAAGCAAACCAACAAAATAGAATGGAACATTTCTATCAGTTAGTTTTCTGAATAGGGTATTTTGTCATGTGATGAATATAATCTTACATTTGTGCATGTTTCAAATGGAACTTGTTAATCTCTTGAAATAATGTCAATCTAACTTGTCAGTTCTCATTCACTTCAAATCACTGCTATGTATCATCCATGATGTTGGTATTTAAGTGTACTTATGCCATATTCATTGAGAATGAAAGAAAGAAATCACAAGCAACACTGCATACTAATCAGACATCACAAATGGTAAGAGGGATCTTGTATCAGATGGAACACTACCATAATAAAAAGTATAAATATTCATAGATATGCTTCCTAACGTGCATTCACATATTCCTATAGATGAAAAATAAACCTTGTCAAGTGAAAATCCAATGTGAACTCACTGTAGAGCATGTGACAGTTGTTTCTGTTAGCTAACTACAGCTAAAGGAATTTATCAAAATATAAAAGAATCAAAAACCAATCACAATTGTTGTAGCAGACTATACTGGCTTGTAGGGTAATAGCTAAACAAAAATCCCACATGGAAAGTTTACATATAACCAACAGATTTTTGAGTTTAGACACAGGAATAATAGTATCAGATTAACAATAATGTGAACCGTAATGATGTAAACTCAGATAAACATATAATATTTATAGGATTCTGGACAGTGGTGTCCAGCTACTTGAAAGCTGACAGACAACAAGATACCAAGTCTGACAAATCAGCCCCCAAACCCATATTCATACTGATGCGTGGTTACCCATCAATACCATTACAGGTTTGAGGGCAGACTTATCTGACTATAAAACAGAATAAAAAAAGGAAATTGTTCCATTATGTTTTATTTGCTGATCTCAAACAGATTAAATAAGTGTGTGAACATGTGTGACACTTTCCATTAGCAGGCCTGATGGTGAGTTACAAGTATTGTATGCAATTAGGACTAATTAAATATATATGTCAAAAACTGTTGAATAGTTTTCATTACAGCTACATGTGTATATTGAGGGAAAAATCTTCTGGGCAACCAGTTTTTCAAAGCTGGTTGCCCAGATACTACCATGGGTTTTTTTTTTTTAAATTCTACCCCTGCAAAGATGTTGCTATTCATGGTCCTTTTTGCTATCATAAACATTCTGCTTTAAATAATCTTTATATTTTTCTAAATTTTCTTTTCAGAAATTATCAAGATTTCATTTTAAAAGTAATGTCAACTATTCTTTCAAGTACATGTATTAGCATAAACAGAATATCCAGGGGAGGCAACTACTATATGGGCTAAACATTTACCTAAATTTAAGTTGCTTCCCTTTATATATAAAATTGCACTGAACTGCAAGCAGATCTATACTGTGTTACTAATTTTAGTAAGACCATAAAGTTTGTTACTATTAATAGTAACACAAACTATAGTTTCTAAAAGCAAATGGACACTATGCCATAACCATGGAGGAGCTGAAATAAAGGCAAATATTCTAACCTACCTATCACTGATTATCAACTTACTTATCTGTCCTTCTAGAAATGTGTATGTCATCAGTGTGGAAATTCATTTTTACGACATGTGCCATATTGCCACATACTTAAAGTCATTTTGGACTGTGTGCTGAGCATAAGATGGTACAGAGAGAACATGCCAATCTGGAAGAGGTACAGTGCCATAAAAAAGGTGGGTCATCAATCTTGCAAATAACAATGGGTAGCATGCTTTTCTGGAACTTTGTGAACTGAATACAGTGTCTTTATTTGTGGGCACCTCTCGGACTTCTAGCTATGTTAAGCTAGGGAGCCTCTGAGGTGACCCCATTTGCACAGAATACAAAAATGCATGGATCAGTGAAATTTAATCAGGATCAATAAGCCTTGCTATATATGTGACCGGTACAGGACTGAGTGCAGATGCACAATGGAAATGTTAAACACAATTTTGGCGATGAAGACTTTTTATTTAACAGTTGCTCTTTTAATGAATAGTGACATATTCTTCCAATGATTTTATGATTGAGATTTTTTTTTCTGTATAAGTGAGTAATATAGTTTAAACAAATGTTATTCATTATATCAGTGTCAGCAATCAAATGAATAGTTAAACATTGTTATCCCAATTTTCAACAATTTTAATCAAACACACAACTTATCATGGTCACTTCCAATAATAAGCTAGCAATCCCTCCACTTTCTGAAAGTGGTATTTGTCCATCTCTCTCGTCTTATCATTGTTGAGCTACAATTGTGTCCATAAACATTAGTGCATAAAATAATTCTTTTTGAAAAATGACCAAAATTTACAATGGATACATAAATTATTTTGGGCAAAAAATATATATATATATATATATATATATATATATATATATGTGTGTGTGTGTGTGTGCACACGTGCTTTGGGTTCTCTAATCTTAACTGTGTCCTCTATTTCTGAATATGCATATTTGCATTTAACATTGTTTTTAAGCAATAGTTTATCTTCAAGTAGAAAATTCTATGTGTTGTATGTTTATCATAAACACATTTTGTAAGTGTATGAATGTACCATATTCACATGCAGTGTATTCATAATTGAAAGTATGTATATCTGGTTGGAGAGATATATGCAATGTATTTTGGCTATATAACATCAAATGAGCACAGCAGAAACTATACCTTGTAATTTTTAACTGACAGGAGTACCTAAATTACAATACTGTAATTACAAATAGGTAAAAATACTTAATCAACTGCCACTTAAACAAACAATTTAATATTATTTTAGTTTCCAAAAACATCATCATAAAATGACAGTTGAAAACATTTCTGTACAGATTTGAAACAACCCCTATATATGGACATGAGGGCATGTGCACAGGTGTCATCACACCATAGTGTTCATCAATTCAAACCAGTTATCACTGATGTTATGGATGAGTAACTTCAACTTTACAACTACATGTTTAGGGGGTTAATTCAAAACTAAATACAAATATTTGGTACTTGATTTTTGGTTAAGTTTTGAAAACTAAAAAAAATTAAGATGCTTTTTCTAGTGGCAGTTGATTAACTATTTATACCTATTTGTAATTACAATAATGTAATCTAGGTACTCCTATCAGTTAGAATTAAATTACAATGTGTAGTTTCTGCTGTGATCATGTGAAGTCATATGGCTAAAATACATCGTGTGATGACCAAGAAAGGCACATAAACCTTAAGTAACTTGGCCATATTTGGAAGTGTGTGTCCCAGTATTTGCTGTTGATGATACTTGTATCTTCCATTAATAAGCACTGTTTTAATGGTAAATCAGCTAACTAAAACACATGCCTGTGTATGTGTAAGAGTTTGTTCTGTTGGTGCAATTGATATCAACACCTGCAAAGACTGCAATACATTTAGCCTGGAGATACAACACTGTAACTACGTGGCTGGGTTGAGGGAGCATCTCAAAAGCCATAAACAACTGCCACTCAGAGTACATCTAAAAAATAACAGGGCGTAGTCATTATTACTTTCCTTATAGAAAAGGTTAAGTTTAGATTTTGTCAGTGTCTTAGTCACCCACTTTGCCTGGTAGTGTGATCCTGGACTTCAAAGTAAGAATGTCACACCTCTGCTGGTGCCTAATAATATATTTTCATGGAAGTGCAGCAGGCCCAGGCTGGGTCAAAAAGTGCATAAGATACTCAATGATGGGAATGGCACAGCAACACTCTGGAGGTTATATGTTCCAAAGTAAGTGGAGTAAAGTGCCTTATCCAAGGACAAACCATGGTAGCCAGTGTGGGCTGATCTGATTGGTGGGAATTGAACCTGTATCCTTCTAGTCATGAGTTCAATGCCTTCACCACTCAGCCCCTGTGGCTGCTAGACATAGCATGGATATCCAGTGTAGTGGGCACCCACTCACTAATCCTTTCTCCATAGAGTCCACAAGAACATTATCGCATAAGAGCCTTCACTTTCAAAGTGTACTGAATCTAGCAGGCAGAAAACAAGTCCTTCAGTTGCTTTGTATTTTATATTTAAAATCACTTACAAGCACCTGGGGTCAGTTATTTAAAAATATTATTACTTCACAAAAGAGAGAGAGAGAGAGAGAGAGAGAGAGAATAAACATGAATACCTTGTAATCTCAACAAAGTGCTGTCTGGTTCCCCTTCAGATTCTTTATCTCTCAAGCACTTAGCACCAGTATCAGTTATACTTAGGTTAGAACAGAAACAAAGTAATAGGCCAACAGTTGCATAGAGGCCACTGTTTTTTAATTCAATTTGCAGACACTTCTTTCCCTGATGCTCATGATGAAAATGTTCTCCAAGATACTGGCATCTGAACAGTGATTCTGACTCAGCCCCAGCTAGCAATAAATATGGAATGAATTTGCGTGCAGGAAAATACGTAGCTGCACAGTAAAGTGGTAAATTTCCACACACAAGTCTACTGTAAATGTTTACATTTGCTCCATGTTTAAATAAGAGTTTAACAATGCTATCTTCATTATTGAAGATTGCCTTAATTAGGGGAGGGTACTCTAATGGATACTGATCTGTGGGATTTGGAGAGAGTCCAGACTTCAGTAATAACTCAGTTGCTTCAGCAGAAATGGTGTGACAGAGAAGCGAGATAACTGGTTCAAAACCAAAGCTGTTGGGGGCACTAAGGGGCAGAAACCTCTGACCAAACACTTTGTAGTCAAACCGAAAATGGAAATCATATCCAGCATCCATTAGCAATTTTAGGCAGGTTGTATCTTCATGTTCCACTGCTGCTATCAAGGGGTGATACTGGATCTCTGTTGACAGTGCTGTTTCCAAATCTGTCACTGGCAGCAACAATTTTAAACATCTGAAAATGGAACAAATTTGTGTAAAGCTGTTAATACATATATTCTAGAGCCCATTTTGAAATACAATGTGGAAAGGCATCAGCTTTGTGTTACCAAAACACTATTCTTATTTGTAGTTTCATATTTTTAACACTTTTTGGAAGCAAACCATTGATGGTCATTATTTTACAGATTCATAATTATGACAATTTTTGTTTTAAAACGTCTTCCAAAAATGTTATTCCTTTACTGTAAGATTTTAGAATGATCAAATGTTTTTAAAATGTAGTAAATTCTCCATATTTGCAATGTAAGATGTTTGTAAAAAATTGTCGTCAATACTACAGTTTATATTTCTGGCAAAAAATGGTTTTCCTAATTTAGTTTCCTTGCTAAATCTTTGAAAATTTTGTGCTTGCTACAATTTTTATTTCTAGTTGTTTTAGAAACTTTCGACTACAGTATTCATATTTAACATAATCATAGTGTGGAATCTGCACAACACAAAATAATCATTTTGACACTGCTACTAATAAAGTGTCTGAAACTCATCTAACAATGATGTTGGTTAGAAGGGCTTAAAGCAAATGTAAACTGGAGGCCCTTCATGGGAACTGTAGGACCGACCATAAAAATGACAAAATATTAGAAAATACAGTAAAAACCGTATTCCACTGGTTCTGCAGTCTCAAAGAGGTCAATATTATTATTATTATCTTCATCATCATTATTATTATCAGAAAACACACCGTCAAAATCCTTGTAATTGTCTGCTGGGGCATAGTCTTATTTTCCTCTGACCGTTCCCAAACTGTGTTAGATATTTGGACAGTTATCTTACCAATATAACTGTCCAAATGGGTGCAGACATCTAATTCTCATAGACCATAATGTTCTCATAGACCATAATGTTCTCATAGACCATAATATTCTCATAGACCATAATATTAATATTTGGCCAAATTACTATCCTCTTGTGGTAAGACCAGAAAATCACATTTGCATCAAATGAACTATCTATTTAAGATGGAAACTTTTAAAATGATGAAAATTATATGTTGCACTGTTTATTTTGTTTAGAACTATTACCTTGTAGGTGCCCACTATAAAAATCTAGCCCAGTGAGATCTTTACATTTAGTTGTACCTGTGCAGTAAAAGTGATAAAATAAAAATGGTTTTAGGTCTAAGCCTATTATTGTGTACAATTTACCTATATGTAGGCTTCTTCTGAAAAGTTATATACATTTTATCTGGTAATTATATTCAGTCAATCAGCTATCTTCATTCTTTTAAGTATTTAATACACAACCACACTTAGGCTGGTTCCGTAGCTCATAAAATAATTAGTTCCCTGTGACCAGATATCTAACATGGGGTGGAAAAATTCAGAGGAAACTTGGACTACCTATAGCATTGACAGTCTCAGTTTCCTGTGACACTTCTTCAATAACTTTAATAGCATCAGAAATGTAGCTTTGCATGGTGACCTCAAACAAAAGCCTATGACTGCTACCCAATGGTGGCCTTGAACAAAGGTATATGGCTGCTACCCAAGTTCCATAAGTGAATGGCTGGTGTGTGGTCAAACAAAAGGATTTCAACTGTAAACAATATATTTGTATACAATATTGCTGTTTACTTGTTGTCATTGGTCACTAGCAGATCAAACATGTGGGACCCCCCCCCCCTCCATATATGTGTTGCCAGTGGTGGATCCAGAAATATCATTTAGGATGTGTGTAAACAAGTGGAATGGAACCTGGGGGTGGGGCTGGAGTGGAATGCCCTGGAAGCTCCTGCATTTTTTGAAATATTTCCTAGGTTTACTATGGGAGCTGAATTTGTACCATGAGAACAACAGGCTTTACAGTGGTTCCACATATGCATGTACAATTAAGGTACTATATATGCAAAATTCTGGTTCTGTTAGTGGATAATAAGCAAAAAGAATACCTTATGTCTACCTCAGAAAGAGTTTCAGTGGAAAATCAAAATCTTTCAGATATGATAACTGTTGCCTTGAATGGGGGGGGGGGGGGACGGGTAGGGCCTTTTGATTTGACTATATTGGGTTGGGTGTTTTGCACATTGGTTAATATCTATGCAACCAAATATATAACTTTCAGACAGTCTACCATTTATAGAGTAATTATGGTCACCAATTTGTTTTTTCTCACTGTGTTCTGAAACATTATGCTTCAGATTTGGTCACTTATATAGGCATCTACACCATGCTTAATACTGATGATCCCTAATGATTTTGTGTCCCATCAATATCATTCAGTGAATGTTTTGGAACTTCATATTTTCTGTTTTAATTGGCTCATGCCTACCTTACTTTAGTTTCAAATTATATGTGTTCTGGAGGAATTTTAAGTAATTTCTGTCATTTAAATCTCCTTTTTTGAAGTAATACATGTATATATAGATGGTCACATTGACCTTTTACTCATTTATAGCATAATATGACAAAGCTGATAATATATTTCAACCTTAAATTGAAGAAAGATAAATGGTGATAGCAAACAAAGTAAGTCTAGATGAGAAAGATTTATTTTAATATTTTTTCTGATTTTCTGAAGTGAAGCTCAACTACTTAAATGTTGCCTGAAATGCACCATTGCTGATGTCGGTATACATAGACCTCCAATATAAGTTAATATTCACTAGTGTAATCTTTGACAAGCAAAACTATGCGCACTGTTTACTTATGCATTCTACTACTATACAAATTTCTATCAAGTAAATCAAGGGTAGATATAGGAATCATGGTACTAATTATATGGAAGAATGGGAACCAGTCTAGAAATGGGTAAAGATAAAATAGTGTACATATTGGTTTGGCTGGCCATGATTGGTTGATAATGAAAAGTAAAATTTTAGTTAAATGAATCTTTTGAGAGCTTATCCTATTTGTAACTGAAAAAAATAAAGACAATGTTTTATTGATGGAATTTCACTCCTTGTACAGACTTGACTTTGGAACACTCATTACTGAAATTAGCTCCTGATTCTTTCATTGCGGAATTGAAAACACATGTTTCAGACACATCTAGATAAAAAAAATGCCAAGGGACATATGGTTTTTTCCACACGAAAGCTTGGATCAAGGATGGGTCTATATTGAGAAATATAGATTTTAAATTTAAAGTTATAAAATTTGTAATATCATGGTGTTTCCATAGGTTTACTAAGGGAGCTGATGTAATACCACGAGTCCTGAAGGGACAGATGCCTTACTCTCCGAAAAGAATTTCCAGGAATCCAAGATAAGACGATTTCTTCTCTTAAGTGCCAAATGCTGAAACCATCTCCGATATTCTTGAATGATAAAATTTATAAAATTTGCCACTGTGGCAGCCATATTGGATGCAAGATAGAACCATTTTCATTTAAGACAAACTAGATACCATTAGAAGACTTTTGGTGAAAACCCCATGTTGATATGACCATCGATTCTGGAGAATTAGTGACAAGATTACCAATATGTTCATTGTGGCAACCATATGTGAGGTTGGATCAGCACCATTTCATTCAGGACCAACTAGATATCATGATTAATCTTCTGGTGAAATTCCATGTTGATATGACTTTCCACTTAGGAGGAGTAGCATAACAAGATTTTCAAGATGGCTGCCATGGTAGCCATATTGATGTCAGATTGGCACCATTTTCATTTCGTATGAACTAGACATCATTGAAAACCCAATGTTGATATGACTTTCCATCTAGGAAGATCAGTGACAAGATTTTCAAGATGGCCACAGTGGTGGCCATATTGGATATCAGATAGCCACAACTTTCATTTAAGACCAACAAGACACCATAAGAAGTCTTCCAGTGAAAATCCCATGCTGATATAATGTTTTGTTCAGAAGGAGTAGCAATAAAACGATTTTCAAGATGGCTGCTGTTGTGGCCATACTGTATCTCAGATCAGCACCATTTTCGTTTAGGCCCAACTTGATGTCATAAGTGTTTTAGTGAAAACCCCATGTTGATATGACCATCCATTCATGTGGAGTAGCAATAACAAGATTTTAAAGATGGCCACTGTGGTGGCCATATTGAATATCTGGACAGGACCATTTTTCACTGACAATCAACTAGATATCATCAGAAGTCTTCTGGTGAAAACCCCATGCCAATATGACTTTCTGTTCAGAAGGAGTAGCTAGAACAAAATTTTCAAGATGGCTGCCATGGTGGCCATATTGGAAATCAGATCAGTACCAATTTCATTTAGGACCAACTAGACATCATAAAAAGTCTTTTAGTGAAAACCTCATGCTGATATGACCATCCATTCAGAAGAAATAACGATAACGAGATTTTCAAGATGGCAACTGTGACAGACATATTGGATGTTCAAAGCAGAACCTTTCCATTTAGGACCAACTAGATATCACAAGAAGTCTTCTGGTGAAAACCCCTTGTTGAGATGACTTTCTGTTCAGAAGGAGTAGCAAAAACAAGATTTTCAAGATGACTGCAATGATGGCCATATTGGATATCAGATTAGCACTATTTTAATTTAGGACCAACTAGACATTATAAGAAGTCTTGCAGTGAAATGCCAATGTCGATATGACCATCCATTCAAAATGAGTAGCAACAACATGATTTTTAAGATGGCCATGTGGTGGCCATATTGGATTTCCAAGTGGAATCATTTTTATTTACGACCAACTAGACAACATAAGAAGTGTTCTAATGAAAACCCCATCTCAATTTTACTTTGCATTCAGGAGGAGTAGCGATATGATTTTCAACATGGCTCCTGTGGCAGGCATACTGAACATCTGATTGTCACCATTTTCATTTAGGACCAACTAGATATAATAATAAGTATTTTACTGAAAACCCCATGTTGATATATGACCATCCATTCAGGGGAAGTAACGTTAACAAGATTTTAAAGATGGCCATCATGGCAGCCATATTGGATGTCAGATTGGCATCATTTTCATCCAGGTCCAACTAGACACCACAAGTTTTCTGGCAATCCTCCAAGTAGCCTATGACAAGTAGTAATAACAAACTTGTGCTAATGGATGGACAGATATCAAAAGATGGACGTCAGACAACAGTCAACTGACATGAGAGCATCCCATAAGCTCTTCTAATCTATGACCAGTAGAGCTAAAAAAGGAAGAAGTTGTACTTATACAATCAGATGATACCACATGAGTTTGAAATTTCAAACTCATGTTATGATAAGAAGACAGTATGCTTTGATGATCCATGTCAAATTTCCTTTTCAAATGTCAACATTAAGATTTAAATTCTTTGCATTATGCAAACTATCTATTTCATAGTAAGCACTTTTACAAATCACTAAGTCTGTTAAATAGCCTTACTGTAAAGCAATTATTTAGACACATAACACCACGTTATCTGTGTCAACTGCACAGGTCTATAAAACATGCAGTGCAATTAGTCATGCATCATTGCAGAATTAGCTCCGTTGATTCAGCAAAGAAGAGACCAACTTTATCTTTGCTCAATGCAGTAGAACAGGGTTAAGTCGGGCCATTTTAAAGGTATGTTTTGCTCCATTTTGCTTCGTCGCATGAGCCCTGATTTATATGATTACGCTGTAAATTCATTTTTTTTATTTGGATATCAATTTTTGTGTTTGGGACAGGGTTTCCTATAGTAAAAGCAGATGAATTATTGTTTATTAGGTTTTTCAATTGATGGTTTGTGGCATCTACAAAATCCACTACTTGCCTATACACCAACTACAAAATCAACTACTTGCCTGTACACCAGTGCTAGCCAGTAACACTGGATGAAAACCAAACTGTTTACATTTATAAGAAAATCTTAGTCTGCTAGGTGATTATTTTTTAAAAAAATTTCTTACTAAGGGTTTAGCATTATAAAACCCTGCTGAAAGCATAGCTTGCCCTTTGGGGTACAATTAACTAGGCATTTTGTATTGGAATGTCAACAAATAGCAGAAGCAGGTAAATGCTATAATATAAACCAAGCACTTTATAATTGAAGATTTACCCGATTGCTACTAACAATTGGTCAATAAACATATATACAAATGTACCTGTACAGTCAACAGTGCACAATACACTAAGCTCAAACAAACCACTTTGAGAAAAGTCAGTGAAGCATGCAATATTGATCACAGTGACCAATCTCTTTAATGATGGTGTCAGTGTAGGTCATTGACCTACTTTTGATATGATGATGTTTTGCTCAATACAATCAATCCATAGACAAAGCCATATTCAAAGTTGTATTACACTGGCCAAAGGAAAAAGAAGCCAGTGAAGTGTGAAATATCATGGTGACCCACTTTTGGCATTACAGTTAAGTTCTCTTAAAATTGGATACACACACTAAACTACAAGCCCCTATAGAGATGGGTATGCAGATGAGGTTTATGCTAAATGCCACTTGCACATTTATTGTGGATCATACAAAACTGGTTTATGTCCTCTGAAAGCAAATAAAAAAAGTTGGCCTCAAGGTAACAAGAAAGGGTATTTTAAAACTTTGACATGATTGTGCAAACATGATATAAACACTGTAATCTTGTATATTTTTACTATAAACTATAATACAAATAGATCAAAATTAATGTAAAAATTAAACAAGAGTCCCTCAAAGGGACTAATGCACTACCGGCTGAATTTTTTTTCCATGAATCCAAGATAAGACTACTTTTCTTCTCTTTAACTGCTAAGTGTTGAACCCATCTCTTATATTCTTCAACAATAACAAGATTTTGAAAAGGGCCACTGTGGCAGCCATACTGGATACAAGATATCACCATTTTTATTTAGAACCAACCAGACATCATACGAAGTCTTAAGTTAAAAATGCCTGGGCCCCATTTAAACAGAGATGTTGATCCCTACCGGATGTAGAGGATGTAATTTGTGTATCCAATAAAGTTCTCTATCTTTCTGATTAATGTTGCTACTAGAGAGCTCTGGATCAGATTTAATGATTTCATTATCTCATTCTGAACACAGTTTATGTTGTGGTCAGGTTGGTTAAAGTGTTTAGATACTAGGTTCTTATTTCTTTTTCAGATATCCCTAATGTGTTCTTTTAATCTCACTTGGAATTCCCTTTTAGTTTCAGAATGGGATTAAGTGGTTTGGGAGTAGCAGACGCTTGACTTGTTGGCGCTCTAAAACTGGGTTGTCCAGTTTTCTCTTTTGTTTCCATTTCTTCTAATCACTTTTTATGTAGAAGAGTTTGGGAAGAAGCGCTGATGCACTTCTGTAGAAGGTCATCAGGCTCTCAGTGGATTTGGGATCTATGAGACTGGTACCCGCAGAGGGTTGCCTTCACTTACGATTAAGTTAAAACTCGAAGAAGGTACTGCCTGAAGGAATGTGTAGGAGTTCCCTCCTATCTGCTGGGATGTCTAGTCACCCCCGGTCCCTGACTGGTTTCATTATCTTTGTAACTCATCAGAGGGAAAGGTATTGTTGATTCATTTTGTTCAACTGATCACCGTGTCTTGTCAGTGTGAAGTTTATATACCCCTAGCTGCTGGTGCAGTTGCTTTTTTGGGTCATGTGATATTAACTTTTCCCCAGTTTATGAGGTTGTATTATCACAGACATGTGTTGCAGCCACTGTTTTGCAGATGGCAATAATGTTTAATGCAGTGGGTTTTCGAATGACATGATTGTTTCATACAGCTGGGATTCGAGTACCGGCAGAACCTAAAAACAAAAATTAAGTTTTACATAACACAGGGGTCAAAAACGAAGTGGATAGAGAACTCTTTTGAATAATTTATTTCATAATTACAGGACTGTTTATCCCATATTGTGTGGACAAACAAGGTTAATGTTTGAATTACAAAACATAAAACCACCATGGTATTATATAAGGTTATTGTTTCTTCAGTGTCCACTGGGGTATCATATTGTTGATATAGAACTATTCCTGGTGGGATCGTAAGATTGTCCACAGGATTAATGAATGGACGTATCATAACATTGTTGACAGCATGTCTTTTTCCTAAAGCTGGTTGGGGGAGACATAAGCCAAATCCAATAAAATTGTCTCGACTGGCAGCGAGTTCCAATTCATAGTAGGATTCATTATGGCCATTAAAAGAAAATCCTTGATCTGATAGGTTATTTTCCACAGTATCTGAAATCAGACACAGTCGGATGAAGTAGGAATGGTAAAATAGTTTCTATATTCCCAACAACTCTACCTTTGGGTCCACAAGAAACATCCACTGAATTGGGATTATTCTCATGTTTTCTAAGATCTTCTTTCCTGGTGTATGTATTCTGACAATGTTTGCAAGACACCTGTAAACATATGTGCATAATATTTATGTGTCACTCTAGAGATTGGCAATGTTTAAATGTTGCTTCACATATGACACACCAATGAGAAGTCTTAATGAAAACCCCGTGTCAATATGACCATCCAATCAGGAGGAGTAGTGATAACAAGAGATTTGTAAGATGACCATGTCGATACAACTTTCCATTTAATGATAGTGATAACAATATTTTCAAGATGGTGGCCATATTGGCTGTCAGATCGGCACCATTTTCATTTGGTACCAACTAGACATCATAAGAAGTCTTTTGGTGAAAACTCAATGTTGATACAATTTTCCATTCAGGAGGAGTAGCCAAGATTTTCTAGATGGCTGCAATGGTAGCCATATTGGATGTCCGATTGGCACCATTTTCAATTAGAACCAACTAGGCGTCATAAGAAGTCTTTTCATAAAAATCCATGTCGATATCACCATCCATCCAAGAGGAGTAACAATAACAAGATTTTCAAGATGGATGCCAAAGTGGCCATATTGGATGTAAGATCAGCACTAATTTGATTCAGGACCAACTAGAGATTGTAAGAAGTCTTTCAGTGAAAACCCCATGTTGATATGACCATCTCTTCTGGAGTAGTGATAACAAGATTTTAAAGCTGGCTGCTGTGGTTGCCATACTGGATGTCGCAGCAGCACAGTTTTATTTAGGATCAACTTGACCATGGGATGAATGTGTGTGTGTGTGTGTAAAGTTTCAAGGCAATTTTCCATTTAGTTTAGGAGGAGTAGTGATAACAAACTTGCGGTAAAGAACAGATGGGTGGAGCTTTAAGGTTTGTTTAAAACAAAATTTGGTAGCCATTAATGATGGAAAACTGAAGTTATTGTGCAGAAATCATTTTTCTTCTTTCAGTCAGTGATTTTGACCTTTTAAGGCTGAAATCGATAGGGCTCTTCCTTACCCAAAGTTCAAGCTATCCACAAAGTTACGTAACTGTAGATGGTGGCAAACTTGAATTATTGTGCAGAAACCATTGTTCTTTTTTCAGTCATTGATCTTGACATTTGACTTTTTGATGTCTAAATCAATAGGGTTCTTCCTTACCCCAAGTGCAAGAAGTTTAGTAACTGTAGACTGTGGACAGCTCAAGTTATTATGCCGAAACCATTCTTCTTTCAGTCACAGTGATCTTGACCTTTGAGCTTTTGACCCTGAAATCAATAGGGTTCTTCCTTAACCCAAATGCAAGCAATATACAATGTTTGGTAACTGTAGATGGTGGACAACTTGAGTTATGGAGCAAAAAAGAGACTGCTAACAGACAAATGGACGGATGGACATCATAACATAATACACTCCGCCTTATGATGAGCATTACAAAATTAATTTGCGGTGTAACATACTGCATATGTGTTTTAAGAAACTTGTTTCATGAGTTTAATTTTCATGAGCTTTTCAATATAAAAATATGGCCTTAACAAGAGAACTGTGAATGGCAATTATGCACCTGTCCTATGTTATGTTTGATAGTCCTCTATGTAGACACTAGTAGGGCATGGTTGACCTTTGGTCAAGGTATTCTGTCTTGAACTAAATTTACTGTGCAGAAACCATTATTTTCTTATTTGACTTACCATCGCCATGACTTCTCAACTTTAGACCCCAGAATCTATAGGTTTCTTTATTACCCAAAGTGCAAGCCATTCATAAAGTTTGGTCAAGGAACTTACTCTAGAATAAAAGTTTGACCATTTGACCCCCAAATCAACAACCATCTTCCATACCTTAAATGCAAGCTCTCAACAAATTTTGGTCAATATATGTGGACTAAAACTATCATTTTTTTGGTCAGTCAGTGTGACCTTGACCTTTGACCTTTCAAACCCAAAATCAGTAGGCTTCTTTCTTACCCAACATGTAGGTCAACCACAAACTTTGGTGAAGGTACATGGTCAAAAACTAAAGTTTTTGTGCAGAAACCATTTTTCTTCTTTTAGTCACAGTGACCTTGACCCTTGACCCTGGACTTTTTAACCCCAAAATCAATAGCTTTGTTCCTTACCCCAAGTACACGCTATCCACAAAGTTTGGTCCAGGTCTGTGATGTAGAACTGTGCAGAAACCATTATTCTTTTTTTAGGCACAGTGACCTTGACCTTTAATCCAAACATCAATAGGTTTTTTCCTTATACCAAGAGCGAATCATCCACAAAGTTTGGTTCAGGTATGTGATGTGGAAATAATATTATTGTGCAGAAACCATTTTTCTTCTTTCAGTCAAACTGACCTTTACCTTTCACCCTAAGTGCATGTCATTCACAAAGTTTGGTACTGGTATGTTATGTAGAAATGATCTTATTGTGCGGAAACCATTTGTTCTTTCAGTAACAGTGACTTTGGTCTTTGACCTACTGACTCTGACATTGATAGGCTTTTTTGTAACCCCAAGGTGCACGCCATCCACAAAGTTTGGCTATTGTAGATGGTGGAGAACTCCAGTTATTGTGTGGAAACAAAATCGGTAACATTGAGAAAACATCATAACATATTACACTCCACCTTATGGTGCGTGTATACAAACTGAAACCCTTTTAAATGAAAAAAATAGATCCCTTTTGTCAAGTCAGCTTTTTATTGAACTAGAAAAGACAAACTTCAACACTAAGCATACTGTGAACAACTCTGACACTGAGTTTAATCTAGAGTGTGAATGGATGAACAGACATATGGACAGATGAGTTAATCTAAGGTGTGGATGGATGAACAGACATATGGACAGATCACACTGAGTTTAATCTAGAGTGTGGATGAATGAACAGACATATGCACAGATGGGTTTAATCTAGAGTGGATGGATGAACAGACATATGGACAGATGGGTTTAATCTAGGTGTGGATGAATGAACAGACATATGGACAGATGACACTGAGTTTCATCTAGAGTGTGGATGGATGAACAGACATATGGACAGATGGGTTTAATCTAGGGTGTGGATGAATGAACAGACATATGGACAGATGGGTTTAACCTAGAGTGTGGATGGATGAACAGACATATGGACAGATGGGTTTAATCTAGAGTGTGGATGGATGAACAGACATATGGACAGATGAGTTTAATCTAGAGTGTGGATGGATTAACAGACATATGGACAGATGACACTGAGTTTAATCAAGAGTGTGGATGGATGAACAGACATATGGAGAGATGAGTTTAATCTTGGGTGTGGATGGATTAACAGACATATGGACAGATGAGTTTAATCTAGGTGTGGATGAATGAACAGACATATGGACAGATGACGCTGAGTTTAATCTAGAGTGTGGATGGATGAACAGACATATGGACAGAAGACACTGAGTTTAATCTAGGGTGTGGATGGATAAACAGACATATGGACTGATGTGCATATGAATGGACATTCGCATGGATGCCAAAATGATAGCTATGTCAAGTTTCTGCCAAGGTGGACTTGATAAAGAAAAGGATGCAATGTATAGAAGCCTTTCAAAATCACTAAAGACAATACTAAAACCACTCTAAAAGCACCAACAAATGTCATACATTATAATCAAGATCTCAGTAAATAATAGTATAATATACTGAAAGGTCCTTAAAATGTAAATGATTTATACCTCATCCCTTCTCTTATCCTCTTATCTGTCTTTCTCTTTGTTTCTTATCATAAAGTACTAAGTTTTATTTAGTCTATAAACTAGTATTCATAATTATATGCAATAAGTTAATTCATTCTTATTTATTGTGACTATTGTTTATAATATGAATATGAATATAAATCATG
This sequence comes from Margaritifera margaritifera, assembly GCA_029931535.1. NCBI lineage: Eukaryota > Metazoa > Mollusca > Bivalvia > Unionida > Margaritiferidae > Margaritifera > Margaritifera margaritifera. The sequence continues at coordinate 6,492,019 of JAQPZY010001663.1, forward strand.
TGCATCGGGGATGGCATTTATAGGTATTACCTGTTGCCTGATCCTGATCAAAATATGTAATAAATAAATTCCAGTAAGAAATTTCACTAATTGTCCATGTGTTGAATTAGTAATAGAAACTAGAGGAATGGGGAGCAATTTGTTCACATAAATATACCCCCAACCTTCCCACATTCCACAAAATATGTAGTAAATAAATCCCATTATGAAATATCGCTAATGGTCCATGTGTTGAATAAGTAAATAGAAACTAGAGAAATGGTGAGCAATTTGTTCACGTACATCGACCCCCCAACCTTCCCACATCCCACATGTATGCCAATAATGGCGATGTGTCAAAAGACAAACAAGAGTTCCTCAAAGGCACTTCTTTTTCAACTCCTGAGTATTAAGACTATCTCTAATATTTCTGAGAAACTCCAGCATATCAAATTTTGGTAACAAAACTATTTTATTATGTTTTAATTAAAAAGTTCACAAGATACCTGTAACTGCAGTACAAAATTCTTTATCATGGCCTTTGGCACTGAACCTGATATCATGGATCAAAGATCAGTGAAGATGTCTCAAGATATAACCACATGATAAGTTTGATTAAATCTAGAAGTATTATTTAGTGGACAAATATGCCAAAGTTACTAAGGTGGTATCTTTCAAGGTATTCTTCAGATATATCCACAAACTGAATTAAATGAAAAAAATTATTTCATACTTGTTTGTGTTATCATGCTTACAAGCCAGTACAGCTAAAAGTCAAGACCTCTGACTTTAAAATCAATGTCAGAGTACTAACTATCAACTTCTTCATTGGAATGCAACTAAATACAAAGTCTGGTCAAAATACACTTGTATATGTACAAGTTACTGTGTTCATAAGCTCAGTGACCTTTGACTTGAGCCCAAGGTCAATCAGGCCTGGTTTTCAACACTTCTTTACAAAAGTGTGGATGCATATATGGTCAAATTTGCACCATTTCATTCAGAACCAATTAAAATACTCCAAGAAGTGTTTAAATGAAAAGTTCATATCAATACTACCATTCATGCAAGCAGACTAGTGATAACAAGATTTTCAAGATGGCTATGGTGCCAAGTTGTAGGTCAGATAAACTAACTACATACTGGACCAACTAGACATCACAAAAAAGTCTTTAGTGAAAAAACTATGTCAATAAAACCATCTGTTCAGAACAAGTAGCAATTACAATATTTTCAAGATGATCACCATTGTAATGTTGGATGTCAGATCGTACCATTTTTTAGCCATGGTGGTTCAGCTGGTAGAGCATCGGACTAGTAATCCATGGGTTGTGGGTTCAATACCTGCTCAGGCCAGCCTGTGTCAGCTGCCTTGGTGTGTCCTTTGGAAAAGCACCTCCCATTTCCTTGGCATGATATAGCCAATAATGTTTTATGTTACTATTAAAACCAACAAAAACAAATAACAAACCATTTTCATTTAGAACCAACTAGACATCATATGAAGTCTTTTCATGACAATCCCATGTCGATACAAACATCTGATCAGGCAGATTAGTGATAACATGATTTTTAAGATGTCTGTCCAAGGCCATGTCTGACAGGCACCAATTTCATTTAGAACCAATATGACCATTCATTCAGAATGGTCACCATGGCAGCTATACTGGATGTCATATTGGTAGCATTTAATTTAGCACCAACTAGATATCATAAGAAGTCTTGTAGTTAAAACCCCTATGTCGATATGACCTTCTGTTCTGGTGGAGTAGCAATAAGATTTTCAAGATGGCCACTGTCAATGCCACCATTTTCAAGATGGTTATGCTGCTCTATTGAAGCTCAGATGAGCACCATTTTCATTAGAATAGCTTCATATTGAATTGGACCAACTAGACATCTTAAGAAGTCTTTGAGTGAAAACACCATGTCAACATGACCATCCATTCAGGAGGAGTAGTGATAACAAGATTTTCAAGATCGACCCCATGGCAGACATACTGGATGTCAGTGTGGCACCATTTTCAAATTTAGAACCAACTGTACCTTGAAATTATTGTGTTTCTAAAATTTCAGGGCAATCCTTCCAGTAATTTAGGAGGAATAGTTATAAGAAACTGGTGCCAACAGATGATGGATTCTGGATGACAAATCACGGAAACTGGACAATAGACAGATGATGGGCAACAGATGAAAGGCCATCGCAGAAGCTCTTCTGGTCTATAACCAGCAGAGCTAAAAAGTGCATAACTCTTTGGAAAATAGAGCAAGTACAATCATTGATCAACATGCATAGCTTTTGATGATGACCATAATATGTACTACGTTTAACAGCAATCCACTGAAAACTGCGAGTGAGTAAAATTTATCACATACTGTATACAGCTAGGTCAGAAAGGACAACAACTCTTAGAAACAAGAAGCCCAAGTGGGCCTGATATTGCTCACCTGGTTTACATAACTTAACATTTGACCATTTCACTTTTCAGGCTTAATCATTCATCAAAGATCTTTCAAAGTTAAGTTTACAGATGAAGCATTAATTTGTGGTCTACCGAGTCACATGTCTTTCACAAGAATTGAGATGTAAAAAAAATCACGTTTTTTAAAAAAATTTATTACAAACTATAAATATAAAATTAAAATTCCAAATATTTTGAAAGTAATGGCACTGGATATATGAAATGCCATAAAATAATGCACAATACATGTGATAACATATAAATGACAAATGTTTCAGGCACTTTAACATGACAGTACTAGTACCAGCAACTGCTAAACACTATTTCATCAAACATATCAAAAACTTGCTTCCAAATATTTAAGAGTTTCAAATATAGCCAAGTTTTTAGAAATAATTCTCTGCAAATAAATGAATAAACTTTGACATGGTTTTTACAAGAATTATGTTCTTGATGGAGCAAAATCAATATCAGAAAGAAAAAATACCAATTACTTGCAAAGAAATATCTATAATTATGTCTAGAAATTCTGATCCTGAATTACAATGTTGATGCTTTTGTGCATAAAAAGCAATTGTAAATGTACATTTTCCCTGATAATATTTCTCTTTTATACTTTTTCTTCTGTTAAAAATGATAAATTATTCATTTTAATACCTAAGGTGTATTATTTTGCTAATTTGTAATATCATTCTATTGAAATTTATGCATCTTTTATTCTAAAAATTATTGTTCTCCGTATGGTTTTCATAATTTTTGCAAGGGGAATAACTCTTTAATACCAAACCTGATTCTAAATATCAGGGGTTACTTCCCTTGCTTTGTGTATGTGTATATATGTATGTATATGTGTGTGTGTGTGAGAGAGAGAGAGAGGGTGAGAGAGAGAAATTGAAATTGGATCAAAAATGTAGTCTCTAGAGTGGTGACATCTTGCTCGTTACCAAACTTATGTGAGATCTTGATTATATAAGCCTATATTCCAAGTCTAATCATTTCATCAGAAATATGGCCCCCAGAATGGTAACAAGCATAGCCAATCAACTCATTAATATGCATAGATCTTGCTCATTATTGAACTCATCCAACAGATTGATGATATAAACATATATTCCATATTTTATCAAAATCAGATAAGAAATATGGCTACCAGAATGACAACAAGCTCAGCTAATCAGATGCATGGTCACCTAATCGGTATCAGTGAATCTCTCTCATTATTGAATTGTCTGAGATCTTGATGATATAAGAATATATTCCAAGTTTGATCAAAACTGGATCAGAAATATGGACTCCACATTGGTAACAAACCCAGCCAATCAGATGGAAGATAACCTCATTAGTACGTGTGGATCTCGCTCATTTTTAAACTTATTTGACATCTTGATGATATAAGCACATATTCCAAGTTTGATCAAAATACTATTACAATGTGGCCTACTAAGTGGTAACATGCTTTGCCAGTTTGACTTGCAGTAACTATAAAAAAAAATCAAAGGAACACAGTGATTTGTTGAGATGTGCATCTTCAGATGATGACCATAATATGTACCAATTTTCACAGCAATGCATCAAAAACTGAGACTAGTTGTGTTCACAAGATTGTGTGAAAGACAGAAGCATGGATGGATAGATGAAAGGATAGACATATGGATGGACTCAAGGATTCCTATATACCACCACATTTATAATGGTTGGGGTATAACAGCTGCTGATCTTCTGAGACAAATAAGTCCATATGGAAGAACATGTTAAAAAAACAGTTAAGGCAACAAATTCAATCATTTTCCCTACCTAGGAAAGTTTTTGATAACAGCATAATGTAGTGGGGCTGCTTTTTTATCATCCACAGCAATATTTGCATCAGCTCCATACTGAAGAAGCATCTTTACACATCTGTAATGGCCACCTTGTGAAGCAATCAACAAGGGAGATGCATTATCTACTGCAGTAACATTAACAACATCAAGCTTCCCTGAAACAGAAAATAACATTTTACTGAAGGTATGTGGCCTTGACAGACCAGTAACGTTAAACCTCTTACTTTTTCCTGGATAATTAAAAAGTTCAATACCCAGTGTAAGTACATGCAAGAATTATTGGTCATCCATCGATGCTAGGTTTATTTAAAGGAACAGCAGTTTATTCCACTGTCAAGACCTCACTATGCCCCAACCACCAAAAGTATTGATAAATGTTGTGAGATTTCATTCTATACTTCTGGTCTACAACCAATTGAGCTAACAATTAAAAATCAGTCAAATAACAAGAGCAACTGTGCTAGAATTAAGAATCAGCCATTTCTAAGCTACTCATCATCTGAACAAATCTGAAAGGCCTTTATGCCTGGATTCTTTCAGTCCAATTTAGTCTGATTCTGTTCAGTGCCCCCAGTTTTTGAAAAGATTTTTATACTTTTAGTAATGATGGCAATTTTGGTAGGCCAATCAGCACTTTTCATCTGTGCCAAATTCAAAGGCCTTCATTCCATAATACATTCTGTAAAATGTGGTAAATTTCTGTTAAGCAGCTTTGGAGAAGAGGTCACTGAAAAGCTTTTCAATTTTTGTAACGGTAGCCATATTGGATGGTGAATTGGCATTACTGAATAAATTTGAAAGGCCTTCATGCACGAATGCTTTCTGTCAAACTTGCTAAGCTGGTCCATTGCAGTTTGAGAAGGAGTCAAAAATACTAAATGATTATGGATGATGGACATAGGACCATGCTATAAGCTTATTTTTGGCCTTACAGCCAGGTGAGCTAAAAACAAAAAATGCTGACCTTTGACCTTGACCAAGAAGAGATACCTGCAAATACAGAATGCAACAAACCTTCTTGAGATGATCATGTTGCAATTTATAACAAATGGCATAAAAGTTACAGTGGAAATAAAAATGTTATGGATGAGTAGGCAGAAATGAGTATACTATGTCCCCGCTTTTTGTGAAAAGACTAGGGACAATAAACCTAAGAATTTTAGAATCTCTACAACAGAGCTGAAAATATGAGGATGTACATAATGCATAATGCACCCTGTTTTTGGTTCTGTGCTACCTAAAGATTCAGCCAAGGGTGAAAGGTTACTAAGGGGGCGCTCTACAGATAATACATGCTTCTGAGAGAGTGACAGGTGTAAGATGAAGTATTTTGCATTTGCAACATGCACAATGGAGAGAATGTTGGCATACCTCTATGTTACTTTCATGTACTGTGACTGAAATTTCCTTACATATTGTTCTTGCGGAAACTGGACATGATCTAAGCACACAGCAGACAAAATAGCCGCTCCAAAGTACTCGAAAAATCAGCCTGAATTAGTCAAAAGTGCACTATTTTCAGCAGTTATTAAAATAGGGAAACAAATTTTGCCAGAGCAGACAATACCAGCCTCTGAAAGTACGTTGAATGAATTACAAAATATCTCAAAAGTAAAAAAAGTTATCGGCTCTTTTTTTTATTATTTACCTTTGAAGTCCAGAAAGTGAAAATGACCAAGCAGAGCTAGCAGTTTTTTTAGAGGTGCACATCTTAAGTAAGACCAAGCTGTATACTCTATAACCCAAATTTCACCCATCAATCATACACCAAAATAAAGGGAATTCAAAGTTCTTTTAACAATACCTAAGATATACAAGGTCTTTTTTAAATAGCCAGGACAGCCAGTGAGGAAAACCTGGGTAATTCTTTTTCTTTAAAATCTAACCCTATGCAAAGTACGAAACTGGAGAGAGGCACCTAATGGCTAAGCACCCACAATTTTAAAGCTAGTACAAAGGTGCACTTAGACAAATAACTTTATTTTGAACCATGCTAAAAACATTCTTTGAATTAAAGATCTTACCAGATATAAACTTGAAAATTTCATATCATTGATGTACAAGTGGTATATGAATTACCAAATTTTTCAGGAAAAACGCTGGTGATGTTTATGCTGTATTTAACTAGAGGAGCATCTGTATATGCAAGCCATGAATCTGCTCAAGTGTATCATTTGCTTTGAATACTTACATGTTGTACTATATACACCACAGTGGTAATTTATTTAATTTTCTAGGGGTAGAAGCTCAGTCCAAATGACTAAAGTTAATTACTGGTGTGGAATATAGTATAAGTAATATTCAACATGGCAATACTCCATAATTTGTTGACACACAATCACCAACATTTGAATATTTCTTCCTTGTATCATCCTCATTAGCCTTACCAACTTTATATTCCATCAATAGTTCTTAAGTTATTTTTTTCACACACACACTGAGATAGGGACTGATCACAAAACCTCTTCCACTGTATCAGTTGGAACAACTATGCATATGTGGCCAACAATCCCTCAAAATGTTTTTAAACTTGTAGCAACAAAATCTGTGTCATTCTTTGGGAATTATGCTTTCCAAAACAAATTTACATAAATACAGACCCAAATTTTCCATTTAAATCTATGCTGGGAGTGGGGTGGGGGTGGATGTTGGTGTGTGTTGATGTAAGTGACAATCAATATCTTTTTCAGTTATTATAAAGTAACTATGACACCCAATTTCACTTATTCATATTAAAGGATTACCTGAGAAACACATGTACTATATAACCACTAAATACATATACCATATAAATATTTGCATGTGTAATAAAATATATCAGTTTCATTGTTCAGTAGGCATAAGATATCCTTAAAAACAGACCTAATTTCTTAGCTTCCAACAACAGTAACTCTAAACAGTCCACGTGGCCATACTGTGCTGCCAGAAATAAAGATGACAGGTTGTTCTCAGTGTATCTCTTTAGTTTGGCACCATGATGGAGAAGATAGTCTAGAATCTCTTTGCAACCATCTTCTGCAGCTAAATGCAGTGGCATGTATCCAGAAAAATCTTGCACATGTACGTCTGCTCCCGCTTCAACCAGTAGACAAACACAATCTAGGCTATGGGCTTTAGTTGCTGGAAAAAATGTAGTTTGTTTAATAGTGCAAAACAGGGGGTCATGTTGGACTCAATATTTCTGGTGAAGTGGCCTCTCCCTTTTGATTAAATAGGGTGAAGTTTTGAGAAATAGGAAGAAGTGAGTGAGAGGTGAAACAATTTTGCTTTAACCAGCCCTGCAAAATAAAATAGTATTAAAATACATAAAATACTCATCATGCTTTTAAAAAAAAAAAATTAAATTTCTATCATGAATCTGAACAAGAAGGCCAGTGCCTGTATGTTGAGTACACAATCAAAGGATTGCTGTAAAACATGTGACCTTGACCCCAAAATCAAACAACTGAGCAAATGTGTTGCAGAATGAATTGCCTTAGCTTCATATTGATTCATTCAGGTATGAAGTAAATCCATTAAATGGTTTAGGATATATAAGCAAATGAAAAAGCTAATCATAACCTTAAATCAAATTTTCTATGTGTCCTTGACCCAAAGGTCAAAAGGGTGAGTATGCCACAGAATGGATCATCTTAATTTCATAATGATTCACCACAAGCATGAAAAAATCCATAAAGGCATTTAGGATATATAAGCAAATGAAACTTGAGCAATGGTGAGCAATTTGGTCACATAAATATACCTGCCTCTACCGCATTCTCCCCTAGGTGAGCTCGAGGATGTACAATAGATCTGATGCAATCTCCTGGATGTCGTAAGAGGCAACTAATGGAAGCAAACTTTTTGCCTTGGGATGCATCCCATAATGATGCTTCAGCTGAGAAGGTCTTGGAGATTTTAAAAGAGTGTGGTTTATATAAAAACCTGACTTTGTATTTTAAGGATTGTACCCTATTCTGCCTTTATCTTTGTTCTGCATCCCTTTTAGGGGATACCTAAACTTACTCAGCACTATATAGCCAGAATTGTTCTGATGTACCATTAAACCCTATACTGAGGAGCCTCGTTAATCTGGAATCCGTTTATCCGGAAACCTCGCTATCCGGACATAGTTAAATGGGAACGGATTTCTTAAACATTATTTTGCTTCGTTAATCAAGAAATCCGCGTTCCGGATCCGAAAATCAAAATCGGGGACCAAAGTGTAAAATTACTATAAAACTTGCCTCGATAATCCGGAAATAATCTGTCCAAAAAAAAAAAAAATCGAAAAATCGTATATGAAAATACAGTCAGTTGGATAACACCGATTCACCTACGCAAATTTGGAGGTGTGTCAATGTATCAATCTCTGAATGGTCAAATTCTAGTGGCACGTTAAAGTTATAAATTGATCACGTGATCATGTGACTCTATTGTAACCGGCGATTGTATAAACAATGTCTGTTTTAGCTAGTCGCCGGCGGGGTGTTAATAATTAAATAAACACACTGGGATCAAATCGTCCACACTTTTTGACGTAACATACGGTTAATAAATTAAGTGTGTCGTTAAGTCTCTTTGTTGTTTACCAATTGTATGTAACAATCACAGTTTGTTGATCGATGAACTAATAAAGTGGATTGACTTAAGCTGTGGACAGTAAAGGTCTTCATTTCAGAAATAAAAGGGGACGTCAATTATCGGCTCATTAGCAGCTATAACTGTTGTAAAATACAACTTATAGAAATTACTGCATTTTATAAGTTTACCATAACGCATTTAACTGTGAGATATGAGTTTGTATTCATTGTACTTTTTATATTATTATGGCGACACCATCAAGCAAGCGTAGACGAGTAGAGATATCGGCCAGCATAAAAAAGATTTGCCAGCACAAAGAAGATCACCCAAAAGCTACTATTCAATATATCCGCCAGCATATTATAGCTTACTCATCCTTAGACATTGGCAAGTCGACAATTGCGGACATCTTAAAAAAACAAGGACAAATGGTCGTCCGTACCTGCCGACTCAGCAGACCTAACCCACGCTCGCCACCCCAAATATCAACAAGTCGATGATGCTGTATTCATGTGGTTCTTAGACATGCCGACCCACCACGCCGCCGTCAACGATGAAATGCTCATTGCCAAGGGAAAGATACTTGGAAACCAACTCGGCATCACTGACTTTGCCTATTCTCATGGTTGGCTACAACGCTTCAAGAATCGGCGGGGCATCAAACGAAAATTGTATGAGGGAGAAGCAGACAGTGCCGACATGAACAAAGTGCAGGCCGTACAAGTGCATGTTATAATAAAGTGAAATAAACACAAGTCAATAGATGTATTCATTAATTTATTTCAACCATTATTGCATATACAGTACATTTACAGTTAGCAAATACATGTACATGTACAGTACATGTACATGTATACGGTATGATGATATCGTAAAATAAAAATGTGCATGATTCAATTATCCGGAAAACTCGTTAATCCAGAAATATTCACTGGGAACGAAGGTGTTCGGATTAACGAGGCTCCTCTGTACTTACTTACTTACTTAACTATCTACCTACTTACCTACCTACCTACATACATACATACATATCTCCTGTATCCTCCTACCCTGATGGAGATGAGTGTAAAACAAAGTGTATATCTCTTCCAAAAATAGTGTGAGTAAAATGATTGGTCATCATGCATATTTTTAATGATGACCATAATATGTATACAGTGAAACCCTGCCATAACACACTATGTTATAACATGAATTCAGATATAGCATGGTTGTGGCATGGCTCCCAAAATGTTAAAATAATTTCACCAATTTCTCTAAGTACTACAAGGCTCCAGTGCTAAAATGAACAAGTGTCTGACTTAATAATTTGTCAAGATGTGTTGCATTATTGAAGAAAAGATTTATCTTAGCTTCTTGCTTATTTTTTTAAAGACATTACTGCCTTAAAAAGCTGATAATTGTTAATCTAATTATTACTAAACCATCAACAATAAAGCCGTTTAAGCCTTCTTTGTGTTTGTCTTCAATGCATCCTGTGTACAATCATTGCTCAGTCCTGAGTAAACAATAGCCAACAGATGTTTGCTCCGTTATCTGGCATACTAAACCAAGCACCAAACAATGTGTGGGTCCAAAATAAGTTTCTCACTCAAATTTATAAATCAATTAATTTATCAACCTATTTAAGGGAAAACAATACACCACCAATGCCTGCTCAATCAACCATCATACACACCCACTGAAACAAGTTTATTGCCCGAATTGTGAGCAGTTTTGGTCATTGTCATTGTCACATACATGTACCACCCCCACACTTCATCTAAATCCTTTATATTTACTAGTCAGAAATATGCATAGCAGCTTCAAATCACTCTGATATACACAGGCCTCTTGTCATTGTAATGCTAACACTCACTGGAATAGAACCATCAAAGTCATAGGGGTGGACGGATTTGCTATGTTAATTGGGGACGCCTGGCTGCCCCAGAATTTGTATTTTGAAATATCCCAATCAAATGGTAGTAAATCTTGCTTGCCAGAACCTTTAACTCATTCCATTCAGTTTGGCATTGCTTTTAAGTGCATTTAATCATAATAAGTTAGGGTCCAAGCTGGACTCCAATATTTGAGTGAAATTATCTCTCTCTAGCCATAATAGGGTAAAGCTGGTGAAAATAGGGAGAAGTGGGTGTAAAAAACTCAAAACAGTAACTTGAAACTACTATTTTTTGCACATTTTCATGTCAGATGATTATATTGCTGATGAAATACTATTTGAAGTTTATAAAAATAGTAATACTTTTCTTACATTGCTTTACTACAGTTAGGGTGGCCACTGACAGAACTCAAAGTTACAGCACACTCCCCTGCCAACCTCCACGCACATATGCAAAAATGATCACATTAAGGCCAGGTGGACTTTATGTCGCTAAGCATGTGATGCCATCCCGACCCAACCTATGTAAGGGCGTCATAAGGACACACACATGGATAGGTCCAATAGGATCTTTGCATTCACAGGACCAATATAATGGAGATCTTAAATAAATGACACATGTATTAACCAATTTAGACAAACAATCTAACATTAAATTGTGGTTCTTAAAGACTGGGCATTTCAAAAATAAAAATACCGGACATAAAGGTGTCTGGTGCTATATCAATACTGGACAGGGGACAGACCAACTGAAAAACCAGTGTCTGGTATAAAACCGGATGAATGACCACCCTAACTACAGTTCTTGTATAATATAAAATGGCAACCTCGAAAATAGGTTACGGTAAAAAATCAGCAACTGTTTCCATACCAGAAGGCCTTTTTTCATACGTATGTAAGATGAAATACTGGATAATTATGATTATTTTTATTAGTAATGAATTTGGATACAACTACTGTGTCATTATTTGCTTCAGACTGGACAACACAAATTTAATTTTTCACTTGGATCATTTGTGAAATTTTGGCAGGAATTCCATAGAAAGCAATGTAATTTCTGGTATTTCTGATCACCAAATTAGCGACAAAATTGACAACAGAACATAAAACTTCTATTTCTATATTTCCACCTTCCTCTCTGAAGGGAAAGTTTACAAAAAGTCAACATTTTACTTTAATTATTAATGGCTTGTATTGAAACAAAAGGAATTTGTTGTAATCAAAACAAGGCGAAGTCAACTTTGCTTATGGGGTTGTTTAGGTGAAATGATAGACTCTAAGGCAACTATTTTGCCCGAATCACCCCCCCCCCCCAGCATGGACCCTGTAAGTGTTTAGATTCTCCCACATATCTGCATTGTCTTAAAGCTGACAAGCGAGCAGACAGCTCTTCCATTTTCATAGCAATGGATATGTGTTCATTTCTTTATTACATAATTTTGACTAGCTGTTTTGAATTACTTAAATTCAACACATAGTCTGAAATTTGTTTCCCAAGAATTGGAGTCATGTGGTCTAGTACAAAATGCTATATGACTCTTTTGACTACTTTACTTTTACTGAAAACAAATCATGTTTTTTTTATGACATTCTATTTCATGTCTTTTGCATCATAATGGGAATATAGTTTTTAATGATGTTCAGTATTCTAGTTTGTCGACTTGTGTCTGCTTGGTAAATATGCTGCAAAGATTCCTATCTTTTAAAAAAGAACAGAACTTTAATTTGATGTGAAACTAATGGTGTCACATGTTCATAGGACACCTTTATTCCAGCAACACCTGTAACAAACAAAATTATTATAATGAAACCTAAATATAAAGGGACATCTGAAAATAAATTGTAACAAAAATTATGAGTGATGAGGGATAGGATGTTAGAAACCGTAACACTATGTGTAAAATATTCCCCAAAATACTCAAAAAATTCCCCAAAACACATGTTTCGTGAGAAAAATTCCCAATTCTAGGTATGGGATCCCCAGAATTTTATTGTTGAAATCATCCCTGAAGTATTTAACAGGCTCTGAGAGTAAAAATCACCACCAAGGTGATACTGCTTAACACCATGTTCCCAGTGCAAACTACCAAGTAATAAGCAGAGATTTATCACAATACATTTTCATTAACTTTACATATCAATGGAGAACTGGGGAAGAAAAGCTTTATTATGTTTCTCTTACACTTACCATGATCACACATTGCAGCCTTGTTGACACATTGTGATGCTAGAATGGTCTTCATAACTTCTACATAAAAAAAAATTATACTGATATTGTGTGAATAAGAGGTAACAAGTCTACTTGACCAATCCAATCGCCTGAGCACTTGGACTAACTTTACAAATATGTTTAGGGCAAGCTCCCAAATGATCAAATAGAGCAATTTTATCTCAACTGACTGAAGAGTTCTTCAACATCCAAAAGTTACTGTAAGAACTCAATGAATTCATGATCTGATAAGTTACGACTCAATTACGTTTTTTTTTCTCAAGTGGCAGCTTAAAATTCCTGGTTTTCCCCCCGACTTTGATCAATATTTGTAAAATTCAAAGGCTTTTCCCAGCCAGTAACAAACCTAATTCCCTGGTAGTGTGGGAACTATTAAAGAGGATACACATGCAATATTTTCTTCAGTCAATTGACTTATTTGGATATTGCATGATACGGTACATAGCACGATGGTACTCTGTGGACCCTGTCCATTGTGTTTGAGCAGGGTTTTGCTGAATCAAGTTTCACAGCAATCCACTAAAAACTGCAAGAGTAGTTGCATTCACACAATTATGTCATGTATTGCATCCAGATTTCTAGGTTGCATGGGAACTCGGTGTATAATGATTAAAGAGGATACACATGCAATATTTTCTTCAGACAACTGACATGTTTGGATATTGCATGATATGGTACATAGCACGATGGTACTTTGTGGACCCTGTCCATTGTGTTTTAGAAGGGTTTTGCAGCAATCGACTAAAACTGCAAGAGTAGTTGCATTCACATAATTATGTCATGTATTGCATCCAGTTATGAGTCAAAATGGGCAATAACTCTTACAAAAATCATGGGAGCACAAAGATCTGTCAATATGTGCATCTTAGGATTATGACCAAAATATGTAACAAAAAGTTTCACAATAATTCATCAAAAACTGCGGGCTGGACTAATTGCATTCACAAGATTCTAACAGACATTGCATTCTGCTGCAAGTCAGAAAGAAATGTCAATAACTCTTGATAAAAACTGCAGGAGCAAAGTGATTTGTCGATATGGAAATCTTCAGGTGATGACCTTAATATTTACCAAGTTTCATGGAAATCCCTAAAAAACTGTGTGACTAGTTACATTAATGAGGTTGTGTACAGGACAGATAGGTGGATGGGCAGATGGACAAGAGTATTACTATATATCGCTACCTCTATGGAGCTGGGGGTATAAACCAAAAAACATTATTTTCTATGTTATCAAAGTAGAGGTACTATAATTAGATGATAAAACCAGAGATTATTATTATTATTTTTTAAATCATTGTTCTTAAAGTTTGCTTTAGAAGCCATTATCATTGTCCACCCCTAGAAGACATATTTTACTGGGTGAAAGTCACAGGCTGTAAGTCAATTTTGAGTGACAGCCAGTATTAGAAGCATAGCTCACACATCAGTAATTACTTTGATTAGCTACCAAACCCCACTTACAGATGAGGCCCCACATGAAAAGCATGCAGAATACAGTCCACTCAATTAAATTCTATACTCATTCACATGAACAATACAGAGATAACCTGTTGAGGGTAACCTATCGTTATATACCCTGTATAGTCATAATTAATATGGAAAGTTTACCACTGAATAAACATGTTTATTCCTACTTGCAACACTGGTCAGAAAGGGTCTTTATGCGAAGGCTCGGATGTTTATAGCATGTGCAAAAATCTATCTAGTTAGGGGCTAAACAAATACTTAACTTATGTTGGCAAAGCATAAAATGTAGGTCACATTGACCTTCTTTTGGTGTATTTCTAACTGAGATGCATCCAATTATCAAGTGTCATGATTTGAACACAACAGCACCCAATTAATAAACTTTAAACACCAAACTTTAACAAAGTCACTTAAGTATGAAATATAGGTCACAGATACCTCTTTTTGCAATAAGAGTGAAGAAGTTATCAAGATGCATACACTCACCAAGCTTCATGAATCAAGTAAGGACAGTATGCACTTAACATTCCAAAAACTCATGTGGTCATGCTAAATGCAAATATGTAACCAAATCCAGTAAAAGATAGTCATGAGCTTCATTTCTTGTAATGTGTGGTACTAACAGCAATGCACATCATGATAAATTTCCTGATTTAGCATGAACAGTGCCTGAGAAATGAACATAAAAAAAACAACCATTAATCCAAGTCCAAGGCAAATAACTTAAGTGGTCTCAAGTTACATGAAAAAACTGAACCTAAGACAGTAAAATGTGAAATGATGGTCATAGTGACCTTCTTTTTTGTACAGCTGTGGTACTAATAGAGATGTATATAATCATTCAGTTTAATGAACAGTTAAAGAACAACATTTAAACAAACAATGTGATGTGAAATATGTGTCACAGTGACCTACTTTTGTGATGAGGGTGTATTACACATCAAGATGCATCCCGATATCAACTTTCATCATTCTAGGTATAACAATATGTATACAGGGTGAAAGAACCGGGGGTACTACAATAGCTCTCCTTTCTTTGCGGAGGTGAGCTAAAATGTGAATGATACAATGATTACAAGCCATAGGATTGACTATTATCAGTCGATCAAGAACAATAATTCTTAGAAATATCAGCCAAATGCATTAATCACCAAACTCATCTGACCCATTTTAGAATGAAGCTTCATGGTAGATTTGGTTGAAATTACCAAATATAAGTGGATTGTATGCTCACAAGCTGGTGCACAAATGGATAGACAGATGAACAAAGATTTTTTTAATAATGGGTTCAATTCTGGGTGCTGTCTTGTGCAAGTTTTCCCAAGGAAGATTAGACATTTTTTCTGGGAAGATGTAATTTCATGTGTTTTATAACAAGACTGCCATTACTGTACAATCAAGAGCTGTTTGAGTAGTATGTTACAAAATTTCTATACCAATGAAGTAGTCTTTAATGAATCAAGTTTACGTAAATGACTCTTTTGATCAAGAAATCTTGAAAACAATGAATTTTGAAAAAATCTGTTTTACGTGCTCTCTCAAGAAGAACATAAGAAAACTTGAGAAGATAGTTAAAACAAAGGTCAAATGCTCCAGCAGGTGCCCTGAAAATAATGCTAGCGTGATTATAAGGTAAAAGCTATAATTTAGGCAAATTTGAAATATCTCAACATGACATGGGTTGGACAAGGAAGCTAGGAAAGGCATATGAAAGAAGTTGTAGCTCTATATGGTATTGAAAAAACAAAAATAATCCTTACAGTTGCTAAGGGATAATGATCTTGTACCTTTGGATTTAAGAGAATTAATGATAAAATCTCTGATGGGAAAAATATCTGTCATTATTATGGACATATTTAAGAAAGTTTTTCATCAGAAATTATCAATAATATTATTCTTTGTAGCTTCACATCATATAGGGCATTATAACATCATAAAGTTTAAAAAAACTGTGTCATTGTATTATAGATTTCACTGTCACCAATTTTCAATGTTTGAACAACCAAATAGAATGTTACATATGCAAATGCATTAGAGTACTGTACCTTCACAAAGTGGGGTGAACATACAGCTGACAGGATCCCCTATGTTGGGATCTGCCTGGTGGTGCAAAAGGATTTCTACACAGTCAGTGTGTCCCTTTCTGGCACCCAAGACTAGCGCTGTCTCATCCTCAAAAGTCTTACAGTCCACCTCAACCTTCTCTGTAACCAGACAAAGGTCCGACATTTACTGTTAATCACAATTTTCACCAATTAAGTCAGTTATTTGAATTGGTGAAGATTCATTTTGTAACGATTCTATCGAAAATTTTAGCATCATAACAGTGTTCCCTAAATTTCTTGCCCACTTTCATACAAGTAAAATAATGATGGAAAATCAAGGGTGTCAGAAAATTGAGGCTGGCAGGATATTTTTACATTTAAATGTTGTTTACATGTTTTATGGAAAGAAATTAGTTTGTTGAGTTTTTTTTTCTTCTAATTTGTTGATACCTTTAAACAAAAATTTGATTCAAACACATGTGAATAAATTAATGAATAACATATGCTTTAAATGAAATATGAACCTGAATACACATGCATCACAGGAGGATGTTCTTTAAGTACCATCTCTACTCATTTATAAGTCATGTCCAACTGCAAAATGCACAGATCCAGATTTGCTGTCGCATAATGCGCCGACAGATTTGGGTCTATGCAGTTTTTTAGGAGTAATCTGTGGAACAAACAACATAGACCCTGATCTGCTGGTGCATTATGCAATGGCAGATCAGGGTCTGTGTTGTTTGCAGTTAGAACCAACTTATAAGTGAGTATATATGGTACCTCTAGTTGTCCTGTACAGTTTAAACAGAAATGTATCTTTCTTCAAATTAAATCCAATATTGGATGTTGTAAAAAACTATAAAGTACGGGTGACACAACAAAGGGCAACTTGTTGAAGCAGATAATTAAGGTAAACTCTGTTTTCAACCCAATTATAATCACCAAGCACATTTAGAGAAGTCATCTTTTCATTTTTGTAAATACCAAGTAAATTGTCTTTCCTATATATGCACCTCCCGTTACCTGCATTGACAACTGTCCTATATGAAATGAGAGACAGTACAATATACATATACTAGCATGTATATTAGTCCAAATGAAATCATCAGAAAAATCACAGAAACAATTTGTACCTTGTTTCACTTCATCAACTTGCTACATGGCAAGATCTTCCAACACACTGTTTATAAATGTGAATCATACAAATGAACTGCCAAACATTGTTTGGTCAGAAAGTGTACAAAATCTATATGCTCCAATGTATTTTAAAATTGGGTCACCAGAAAACAAGCATATAGTCGTAATGATACATCTTATCAGATTTTTACTTTACTAGATTTAAATATCCATGTTGGAGATTAAAATGTTTACAGTTGTCCAAAGCTGATTCATCTGTAATTCAGTCTTTTTGATGCAACAAAATGTAACAAACAAAATATGCCCCTTCTCCATAAAATATTTTCAATTGGTTCAATATTTTTTCACTATTGTTGTGGCAAATTTGCCTGATGATAGGTGAGGGTCAAACTCCTATAAAGTAGTATCCAATACATGGGACCAGTAGGTTTCCAGTGGACACAACTTAATAGAGCATAAGTAGTATCAAATACATGGAACCAGTAGGTTTCCAGTGTACACAACTTAATAGAGCATAAGTAGTATCAAATACATGGAACCAGTAGGTTTCCTGTGGACACAACTTAAGAGCATAAGTAGTATCCAATACATGGGACCAGTAGGTGTCCAGTGTACACAACTTGATAGCATAAGTAGTATCAAATACATGGAACCAGTAGGTTTCCAGTGTACACAATTTAATAGCAGAAGTAATATCAAATACATGGAACCAGTAGGTTTCCTGTGTACACAATTTAATAGCAGAAGTAGTATAAAATACATGGAACCAGTAGGTTTCCTGTGTACACAACTTAATAGCATAAGTAGTATCAAATACATGGAACCAGTAGGTTTCAAGTTTACACAGCTTAATAGCTTAAGTAGTATCAAATACATGGAACCAGTAGGCTTCCTGTGTACACAATTTAATAGCATAAGTAGCATCAAATACATGGAACCAGTAGGAGTCATGGTATCAGTACTGGTTAAAATGAACCAAAGACTTGGATAATTGAAGCTTAGACAATCAAGACTCGACTGTATTTGCCCCTTGTATGTTTTACTGAATAATTCTGCAACTACCTTTGAGGACAAGTAAAAATATGTGTTCCTTGTTTCATGCTGAAACATGAGTCATCTAGAGATGACATATCCCCGTAAGTCCTCCACTTATGTAAAGACTGCTACTAAAAGTACATACCCTATGGTCCAGCAAACTAAACTGTTATGCTACTTATTCTAGCAGACTAATATACTATTGTGTAAAAGGAAAGACAATTTTAGTGTGGGTGATGGATGGATGGACAAACAAATAGATAAAAATATTAAAAATATCCAAAATGAAGAAATGTCAATAGGAAATACACATCTACACCACTATTTAATATGTCTATCAAGTTTCACAGAGACATCTTAAATTGTTTTGCCCTGGAAATGAAAGTGCAGATAATGGATGGATGAATGGATAGAGAGACAAAACAGACTCAAACATAACAAATATTGAAACTGAAGAATTGTGAATAGCAAAGGGCATGTCTGGACCACTAGTCTAATATGTGTACCAAATTTCATTGATATATCTTGAATAGTTTTGAAGTTATGCTTAAGACATTAGAATGATGTATGGTTGGGTGAACAGACAAAAAGATGAAAACATTAACAATATGGAAACTGAAGAATTGTGAATAGCAAATGGCATATCTGGACTACTAGTCTAATACATGTTCCAAATTTCATATTTACAAATGGTTTTGGGCATTTGCCCCGGAAACAAAAGAGTGGATAATGGATGGATGAATGGACAAACTGACAAAAACATAAAAAATATTTAAAATCAATATATATAAATATTAAAAGTCCAATATGTGTACCGAGTTTCATAGAGATACCTTGAATGGTTTGGGAGTTATGCTCCAGAAATTAAAATGTTTACAGACAGAGAGACATATAGATGGACATGTTTACAGACAGACCTTGCAATAACTGTATCCCTTCATAATACATTGGGAGGGGGGGAGGGGGGAATACAAATTAGGACTTATAGATAATTGTACATTCTATTTTCTCCAAGTTTTATTTAAAAGAGTAGGGGATGTTGTGATATTCTACATCCATTTGTCATTACCATAACTCCTCCTAAACCACCGGATGAAATTTCATGTAACTTTGTAATTATGTTATCCCTGCGGTAACCATCTGATAGAGGGGTGACATCCTTGGGTCTAGTGAGGAAATCAAAGCACAAATGTACACAACTTGCAATTACAATAATGACCTTTTTAAGTATTTTCTGATCAAATTTCATACATCCATTCATAGCAAGAATACACATGATATAATTGATGCAGTTTGACCCCTGGGTCACTGACTGGGGGTGAGTACTGGGGGTGGGGTCTGTCAGCTTATGGAATATGTGGTATAAAGTGTTGGGATTTGCTTTTGTGAACCATTGCAGTTGATCTAGTTTTTTTTTTTTTTAAATTTAAATAACTACTTGGCTGATGAAACACAGCCCTGGGAACCAGATTTACCTGACTTACGTAGAGTCAGTTTATTGCTCTAGCAGTACTGAGCAATAATGTCAGAGAAAATGACTTAAATGTAAACCCTAACACAAGAGTTGATGTCCGACACACAGACAGACCAATGGACGGCAATCATCAATACATAAGCTCAAATTGCTTTGCAATCTGACCAAAAGCAGAAAAATTTTGATGGTCAGCAGATAAAATATAGGACCAGATGAATAAAAAAAACCACTTAATATATCTTATGTTGAGGCCTTATTATCATATATCAGTGTTCAACAGCATACTTGCCATATTCCCAGACAGAGTTGAGGGGGGGTTTGAGACTAAAAAAGTGTGTTTTGAGGTTCCAAGGGAGGTCAGTGCATGTGACCCCCCCCCCCCCAAAGTGACGTCATCCAAATGAGAATAAGCTATCTTTTCAAATCAGCCTATAGCAAATAACTGGAAATTCAAATCTGAATAAAAGAAAATAATATCTGTTTTCTCTGAAGCATTTAATATACTTCCAAACAAACAAAGTGTAGACTTAGCATTGTCAAATAACATCACCACACACATATGTACACATGGTCACAACCTCACAGACAATAAATACAAAAATACACCAATTTACTGTCTTTAAAATCCATTGGACAGTGGAATGTAGTTTTAATTACACGCAGTCTTTGCTGCTTTCAATAGTTCAGTAGTTGGTTTGAAGGTAATGCAAGTGTCATTTGTGTTCATCTCTGCACTCATTAGAGATTGAATGGTGCTGTTATTCAACCTTCCCTGAAGATCTTGTTAAATTTTTCTAAGCATAGAAAATGATCTTTCTGCATTGCTGTTAGGAAGTGTCAAACATGCAATGGCCCCTCAAGTCAGATTATCACTTTTCAACTACTGAAATTGATTGATTGATTTTGAGATTAACGACGTGTGTGGCCATTTGGCCATGTACGTCGGTACTACTGAAATAATCACGTTTTGCATTTTATACACGGAGCAAAAATCCGACTTCAAAGAAATGTTGCTGCTGATCACAGACTTTAATAAAGATGGCTTCAACATTCTCATTCAATGCAGTCAGCAATGTGTAATGACATTTGTTCTTCAACACGCATCTCTTTGATGTACTTAACTTCAGAAAAGTTGGGTTGTTCCACTTAGTGTACTTTACTTATGCAAATTAGCATAATGGGCTCTCCCTCAACAGTCCTCAAAGGATTTGACACAACACATCACCCTAGCATGAGCCAGTTAAGTAAATCTCTGAAAGGTGGCTGTTTATCTCTGACCGCCTTACAGTTTAATTGCCTCTAAAACAGCTGTATAAACTGCCATGAGGATAATTTTACATAAGCTCTGAGCAGGACTGTTTACTGTTTATACATACACAGATTACAGGCATATGCCTGTATGGTCATCAAATATACAGGGAGTTTTTTTTGTTTTGTTTTTTGTGGGAAAATTAATTTTTTAGCTAAGATTGCTGAAAATCGTGTTTTTCTAAACACGACCATGTCAGGGGGTTTGGGAGTCCAAAATCGTGTTTTTGTGTGACACATCGTGTTATGGCATGTATGAAAAAGGCTTAATTCTTTTATTCCCAAGGGAATGCCTTATCATAATTATAATCAAAAGAATTTTTATATAAACAGTTTCAAATTAAATATAAAATAAACCTTGCAGCAGAAGAAATTCTAGACAATTGGCATGTCCATTAAATGCTGCTTCATGTAAAGGTGTCCAGCCACGGTTATCCTTCACATCTACAGGCTTCCCTGAAATAAAATTTACATTGTACTGGTTAACCCACTGTATGTGTGTGTGTAAATATTAGAATTTTAATAACTCAAAATGCTGTAGGACCAAAACTTTTCAAAACTTAAAACATCTGTATATAAATAACAATTTATGATTTAAGAATAGAATCAGTGAAAGCACTTTCTAAATATATATTTTGAACATTTTAATTGCCATGCTTGCATTATTTTCTTCATAAAATCAGTTTGAAACTGTAAGTGAACCTGCCAAGGGGTAATAATGGTGGACATCGCTGTGTCTTGGAAGTACCGCTTCATTAGACAGTCTGTTTTCATAATTCATTGGGCACATAAATTAAAGAAAATATATAATTTGTACTAAGCAAAGTCTAAATATTATGTGATGAAGGATTTAGCCTGAAAATAAAAACTTTTAGGTCAGAAATGTATGGACAATGCTATGTTGTGGAATTCGAAAATTGCTGTAAGATCAAGGTTGTTTTCTACAACACACATTTTTTTGAAAAAAATGAAAAAAAGCAGCAAAGCAAATAATATCCAACCAATACACGACATTATTACGAGTATGTAGACAAATATTAAAAGTATAAATTTGCAATTATCATATCTAGGGATTGTAGTAATGAAGTTAGGAAGTGAGTGGTCATATTAAGAAAATCCCTGTTTCTAAAAATTGATGCACCCACATGGCATGCATGGCGCCATATTTCCATTTGTACTTGACTGTGTGCCAATTCAGTTACTTTAATGCTTCAGTTCATCATCAATGAATAGCTAAAGTAATGGAGTACCTAGATTACATCATTGTAATTACAAATAGGTATAAATAGTTAATCAATGCCACTAGAACAAGCAATTTATTTTTTATACTTTTGAAAACTTCACCAAAAATGACAGTTCAGAAGATTCAGATTTAATTCAGAATCAACTCCCTAAACATGCAGTTGTCAAGTTGAGGTTACCCATCAGTGACCACTGTGGTTTGAATGGATGAACACTATGTTGTAAAGACACTTGTACATGTGCTCTCATGGGGGTTGTTTCAAACTAGTTTAGAAATGTTTTTGACTGACATTTTCTGGTGAAGTTTTAGAAACCAACAAAAAATTAAGTGTGTTGTTTAAGTGGCAGTTGGTTAAATATTTTTTACCTATTTGTAATTACAATACTATAATCTAGGTACTCCTGTCAGTTAAAAGTAATTACAATACTGTAATATAGGTACTCCTGTCAGTTAAAAGTAATTACAATACTGTAATCTAAGTACTCCTGTCAGTTAAAAGTAATTACAATGTATAGCTTCTGCTGTGCTCTTTGAAGTCATATGTCCAAAATACATTGCATATTTCTCTTCATCTAAGCATACACCGCATATGAATATGATACATTCATACATTTACAAAATGTCTATAATATACATACAACACAGAGAATTTTCTACTTGAAGATAAAGTATTGCTTAAAACAAATGTTAAATGCAAATATGCATGATAAAGAGAGGACACAGTTCAAATAAGAAAACCATAGCGTGCACACACACACACACGCACACATATATTTAATTTCTTGCTTTGCTGCCACTTCTCCCTGTTCTACTCTCACTTCTCCCTATTCTGTCCAAAAGGAGAAGTCACTTCTCCCTAAAATACAAGTATCGCTTAACCCCTGCAAATGCATGTTATAACAAAGCACATTATAGCAGGGTTTCCCCTGTATAATGATGTATGAGTATATGTACATAAATTGTCAACTGCCTAGTTTCGTTGACTGACCTGTTTTGGTTACCTTTGATTAATGCTTTTACTATACACTGATGTTTTCCCATACTCCAGAAACCAAAAGTTTATTTTAATGTTATACTGATCAAAATTTAGTCTAATTATGTAATTTTTGTTGTAATTTTGATTACTAAAAATGAAAAAAGTTTTTTTTTATATTTATTTGATGAAATACAATTAGATATGCTTGATGCAAGTGATTACATAAATAGTTCTGAAATATTAACGAGAAAAAAAATGTAAAAATGCTGTCATTATATCTCTCTCTCTCTCTCTCTCTCTCTCTCTCTCTCTCTCTCTCTCTCTCTCTCTCTTTCTCTCTCTCTCTCTCTCTCTCTCTCTCTCTATATATATATATATATATATATATATATATATATATATATATATATATATATATATATATAATCTTTTTCAGGAAAGGTCCCTGAAACTCTTCAAACTATAGGCTGTATTAACAGATTGTTGGACTGTTCTGACCAATGCTTACCAGGTGATAATTGAAATAAAAGTAGCAGTTAAGTAAACCGGCAGAGTATAGTGTTCCTCATACAATGTTATGGCAACGTGTATCCTGAAACTATTTCATCTGGACCATCCTTCTGATTGAGCCAAGAAAAGGAAGCAGTGTTTGTAGAGCACCTAAAGACAATTCCTGAAATCAGCAATGGATCACTACAAGTGAAGTGGTGAACATGGCTTCAAATTATAAGGTGTATCTCAACAAGCATGATAAAGATCATCCATTCTGTGAGATGTGGTTCAGATGTTTCATGAAGAGGTGGTCTGAGCCGAGAGTCCATAAAATGCAGGAGCTTCTGTATGCTTTGCCCCCTGGGTCCCACAGACCACTTGCCTAGTTGTTATGCCCTCATCTCCCAATGATATTTCTGGATCCACCCTTGAATCTGAAGGGCAAACCAGGGGCAATCTACAATGTGTGTGAAAAAGGATTCAGACTAAACATATTCCACCCTATGTTATCAGCACAGAAAGGTCTATGCCTGCATTATATCTTCAATGGGTGTCATACTACCATCGTTTGCTGTCGTAGCACCTTTGGTACACAGATATCACCATATTTTAGTTTCAAAGGCCAGTGAATGATAGCAGTTGCTGGAAGACTGCTGCTAGGGCAAATGGAAATGTGACAGAAAGTGGTTGATCTAATGCATCTGTTTTCCATACTTACCTTGAGACCCACTTTTTAAATTATGTCCAAAGAAGCATTAATGATCAGAAAATACTGCCTCTTTTGGATGGCCACAAGTCCCACATCAATGTTCTTTGGATTAATTGGGCTGAGCATCATAACATCATTTGTTTTTTTGCACTTAAAAAAGCCACATTCTGCTGCCCTTTGGTGTTGGGTGTTTTGGCCCACTACAGAGGATACAACTCGGAATGTCAAAAGTTCATGCAAGAAAATCCATCCTCAAAGATCACCCAGTACAATGTTAGCTCAGTGGACTCCAAAGCTTAATGTTAATGCCTTGTTACCTGTCAATCTTAAAGCAGCCCTAAAAAGGACAGGTATATATCTATATCATCCATCAGCTGTTGATCCCAAACAACTTGTGACAGTACACACAGTGCCCACAGTCTCTGACAGTGAGAATACATAGGAAAATCACTAGGAAAATAATGTCCATGAAGCGTTTTTTAGTGAATCTGTGGAAAACAGACCAGAAGAGTTCTTTCAAGCACCCAATCAGTTTATTGTAAGCAAGATGAGTTTTGTTGCAAAATCTGAAAGAAACAAATCTAGCAACAGCATTAGATTAGTGGAGTTTTCCTCACAGAATCAGATGTGAAAAAGCAGCTGGAGTGTATATCCAATAAATAGAAAACAAGTAGTAAAAATGGTAAAAATAAAATCTGAAAAAGAAAATATACAGGGAAGACAACAAAACCAGCCAAAAAGTTAAAAGAAAGTCATAAGTCATCCTCAATTTATTCAATTAGGCCCTTCAGAATTACATGTGGTCCCTGTGTCATTAGAGAGTGAAATAGAAAATGTGACTGAAGACGGTGAAAATTACTGTGTCTGCAAGGAATATCAACCAAAGGACCTAAAGTCTGCATTTCTTTAGTTTTCACAAAGTGGGCACAATGTGATTTGACAACTATAAACATTGGACCTATTTAATATCCTGTTGTAAGAAGAAGGTGATAAGGAGAAATGAGAGATTTATATGTCCATGCCATCTGGAAGAGTAAGAACCACACAGTTCACACATTCATGTATAAATATGTTTATTTTGAATATTCCATAATTCATGTTACTGTTACTTTCACTTTACTCATGCTGAGGCCTTAATTTGTTGACTGCACTACAGATAGACTGGTTTCCAAAAAGGTTACCGAAATCGGTCGACATAGAGCACACATTTGTGTAATTTCATGGATACTCTTATGGTGGTTTTCTCAATGTCTAAGAGTGGACATATGGATTCGTTTTCCATACTCTAACAGAGCTTTAGTTTATATAAAAGCAGGTAAATGCTTGTATCTTTGTTCTTGTAGCAATACACTGCTCCCTCGATAACTCGCGCACAACGAGGTTCAAAAACATAGACCGCACTATAAGCGAGGGCGCGAGTTACCGAGGGACCTCAAAAAAATTAAGAAAGGGATGCCATCCCCGCTGGACATCGAGAAAACCGGGGTGGGGGTGGGGGTGGGTAACAGGGCTGTTTAATGGCGGAATACTCATTTTATAATTACATTGGGAATAATTGTCAATAAAGAGCTTTTTCTAATGTAGTTGTTTGCTTTTCTGTATAAATTACCTTTATTTCAAGATAACCTCTGAAAGATCGTTAACAACATTAGTCCAAGCGGTTTGAACAACACGTGTATGCCATACATTGTGTATTACGTCACTGCTTTTTGTTGTTGTTGATTCACAACTAAACAAGATTCCTTTTTTAAAAAACTATTGACATTTATTTCGTGAAACAACCGTCAACATCGAACCTCGATTTATTTATTGTTCCATTAGTAAAATATGGATGCCGTGATTTCATATCAAGTAACAGTGAAACTTCGTCTCATCCTTGAGGAAATCCCTGAGTAGCATGTTAGAAAGTTCAATACAAACTCTGGAACTCGCTTCTCCGTAATGAACCGCATCTGTAAAACAAAGCTTTTATTCTCCAAGTACTCATTTGACTTGGTTGCCTTACTATCTTTGATTACATTTGTGAATGAGTAGGCTAATTTAAGGTAGTTTAATTATATTACTTACATAATAATATTTATAACAGTGTTCGATTGATCAATTGAAATGAGTTGACCTGACACACGGCCGTGACCACTAGCTCTTACGCAGGCAGGATTTGCACGCCTTTTAACTTTTCTGTTATTCCACCCCCTTTGTTTGATTTGATACAAAAAACGTAATTAACATGATAATACAAAGCAGGTCTGCTATTAACTGAGTGTAACAACACAACATATACTTCCACAAGTCGGAGATAAAAACAAAAAAAAGTCGGCACATAGATTCTCACGGAAAGGCTCGCGGCGATAGCTGGGTCGGTTGAATTTTAATTTTCACGTTTGAATACAAGAGGGCTTATTGCATTTATGATGATAACACTGAAACCGAATTAAAAGATAGAACTAAAACACATATTTCACTTGACAAAACTTATTTAATTGGTATTTATTTTTAAAGTGTTGCCACCAGTAGGCTTTAGTGACGTTTTCATTGATCGAAATTTTGTCGAATATTGTTATTTATAGTGTACTGAGAATGTTGTTTGGAAAGAAAATTGAACAAAATATTTGACTTCTTATTAAAAGTCGAAAATTTCATGATGATGATTCAAATTTCTGGGTACTAACCACTGGTTTTGATGATAAAACGAGTGATATATTAAGGTTTCATTTACTAATTTTTGATCGCGATTTTTTTCACCTTCAACAAATAGAGTCAACTTATTTATTTATTTTTTTAAAAAATTTCTAGTTTTAAAAAAATGGGATCCACGTCTGGTCCGCGTTATAAGCGGGTTCGCGGGTTATCCGGGCGCGAGTTATCAAGGGAGCGCTGTATATCCTGTAATTTTACTGTGATGCTTAGGGTCACTGACATTGTGTGGAGCATGCTATATTTATGCAGCAACATTTAAGCAAATCCCCTGACCTGCCTGAACCAATCTCATCATTGTTTGGAGATCTCCCATCTTGGCAGCCATTCCCACAGTGGAACATGTATCTGGATATGCCTCCCTGAAGTCCATCTTTTCTTCTTTTCCTCTTATGGACCTGGAACTTAAGAAAAGCAATAAATTTAATGCTAATATTGCAAACTGCATCTGGACAGTATATGTTCAATACCAATATACTAGTGTTTTAAAAATTCAAAACTGGACATGTAATACAGGTAACAAAAGTTTCTCATAACTAATCCAGTTTCTTTGCCAAAAATTACATTGTAAACATTCTGACAAGTGCAAGTAAGTAATGTAAATAACCAGATACATAGAAGTTGTAGATACAAGTACATGTATGTTTCAAAATATGCATGGAATTTCGCCTATAAATGGAAAGGAAATTCAGTTGAAATTGTGATAGACATCAAATCATTTAAAGATTTTTCTTATTTTAAGTAATGGCAGCCACATTTGATCGCATATTGAAATCACCTGTATCAATCTGAAAGGTCATTACTGGTATGTCAGGATGCTCTGTGCCAAGTTTTGTTGAAATTGTCCAGCGGTTTCTAAGAAGCTTAAAATATCAATTATTGATGGAAGGTGGACAGATGATGAAAGACAAATGATGGACAAATGACCATACTGTAAGCTCAGATGGCCTTACAATCAGGTGAGCTAATGACAGTGTTAACTGTTAACTTTGCTATGATGTACCTGTTAATGACAACAAACACACCAGTCTTTGCAGTTATTTATTACATGCATCAACACCTGTAAAATGAAACATATCGCAGCAGCACTCGAACCAGTTAGTGCTATTTCTTCATGGACCAGATTCTGCCTCGTGTGCTTTCCTAGCTGCTTTCTTATGGTGAAATTTGCATTACTAGATTATAGCTTCCAAATCTACAAATGTAACGTGAACTCTATTCTTCAAGCTAATCAAGGGCACTTAATGATCATTATTACCAAAGAAATTTGCTCATGTAAATATACCCCCGCCTCTTCTGCATACCACCCCTACCCCATGATGGAAATCAAGTCTTGAGTCAAAATCAGGACACAAGGGTAGTTGCATTCACAAAATTTTGTCATATACTGCATCTGACTATAACTTCAAAAGAGCAATAACTCTGACAAATATCATGGAAACACAAAAACTTGTCAAAATGTGCATCTTTAAAAGATGACCAGGACAAAAAGGACAAAAAATATAACAACAGTACCATCACTGGCACATTATATGCATGCCCGTTCAATAGTTCTCTATGTAGATGGCTGAAATTTTTCTGCAGAAGTCACTTTTTTCTTTCAGTCAGTCACCTTGACATTTTGACCCAACATCAGTAACATTCTTCATTACCCTTAGTGTAAGCCATCTACAAAGAACTGTGATCCTGAACTAATGTCATTATGTGGAAATCATTTTTTTTCTTTCAGTCACAATGACCTTCGCCCTTGACCTGAACATTAATTAATAGGCTACTTCCTACATACTAAGTGCAAGTGATCAATAATGTTTGGTCAAGGTGATTCCAAACTAATGTTATTGTGCAGAAACAATTTTTACTGTTTCAGTCACAGTGACCTTGACTTTGACCTTCTGACCCCAAAATCAATAGGGGTGCATGTCATCCACAAAATTGGTAATCGTAAACAGTGGAGAACTCAAGTTATTATGTAGAAGCCATACACAACTTCGAGCTCCAAGTAAAAAAGAGCAATAACTCAAACAGCAAGGGTCCCTCAAAGGCACTGATGCTCTACTGGCTGAAAAGAATTTTAGGAATTCAAGATAAGACCATTTCTTGTTTGTAACTGCTGAGTGTTGAAACCATCTCTGATATTTTGAGCAATAACATGATTTTTAAATCAGTGTGACGCAGGAGTGGCAATAACAAGATTTTCATGATGTCTATCATACTGAATGTCAGATCAGCACCATTTTCATTTAGGACCAACTAAACACACACACACACACACACACACACATATATATATATATATATATATATATATATATATATATATATATATATATATATATAAAGCTGAAAACCCTTGGGACCAAATTTAATTTTCTGTTTAAAGAGGTTTGGGGTTTACTGAGGGTATCATATATTGGATGTCTGAGCAGTACCATTTTTATTTTTTGGGCCAACTAGACCATGGCATGAATGTGTGTTTTCAGTTTCATGGCAATTCTCCAAGTAATGTAGGAGGAATAGCAATGACAAACTTGTGCTAAAGGATTGAAGGATGTTAGACAACAGGCCATCACATAAGCTCTTCTGGTGTACGACCAGTAGGGATGATTATTGCCAGCTGAAAACATATTGTGATATACTGCAATGTAAATGATAGTATTGCATTATGTATTGATCCATATTGCTGTCAAGCTTAATATTTTGAAAACCCATGTGATACCAACTGTCAGCTTGATTGACTGAGTCTTTAAGACTTACCATAGTTTATATTATAATAAATAACATTATAGCAGATTTATATGCCATATTTTGGGAAAAATGACTATTGTGTGTACAGCCAAGTAATAGATGAGAATTTGCAGCTACAAGTAATTACCAACATTCTGAGATGGATGATGTCGACACATTTGCATGATGAGATTTCTAGTAGTCCCATCATGCAATTGACCTCATAGGCATTTGGATGATATTGGGAAGATTTCATGCTGGAATGGAGATTAGGATATGGGAGTTCAATGTGTTACAACAAGAATCCCTCAAAGGGGCTGACACTCTACTAGGCGAAAAGAATTTCCTGAAATTCAACATAAGACTATTTCTTCCTCTAAGCTGTTGAGTGTTGAAACCATCTCTGATATTCTTCAGCGATAACATTATATTCAAATTAGCTGCTGTGGTGGGCATATTGGATGTCAAATTGGCACCATATTCATTTAGGATAAAGTAGACATCATTAGAAGTCTCTTGGTGAAAACCCCATGTCAATATGACTATGAATTCAGGGGGAGTAGTGACAGCAAGATTTTCAAGACAGCAGTCATGGGAGTCATATTGGATGAACAACTGGCACCATTTTCATTTAGGATCAACTAGGTATCATAAGAAGACTATTGGTGAAAACCCTATGTTGATATAGCCATCCATTTGGGAGGAGTAGACATAACAGTATTTTCAAGAGGGCCACCATGGTGGCCATATTGTGGATCAGTTAGCATCATTTTCATTTTGGACCAACTAGACACCATAAGAGCTCTTCTGATGAAACTCCCATGTCAAAATTACTTTCCAACTGCAGTAGCAAAAACAAGATATTGGACATCAGATCAGCATCATTTTAATTTAGGACCAACATGACAATATAAGAAGTCTTCTGGTGAAAACCCTATGTTGATAAGACTTTGCATTTTGGAGGAGTAACAATAATAAGATTTTCAAGATGGCTGCCATGGTGGCCATATTGGATATCAGATTCACACCATTTCTATTTAGGACCATCTAGATATCATAAGAGGTCTTCTGATCAAAGCACAATGTCGATAATACCAGCCATGTAGGCTAAGTAGCCATAACAAGATTCTCAGTATAGCCATTGTGGTGGCCATACTGGAGATCAGACGGGCACCATATTTACATTTAGGACCAATTAGACATCATAACAAGTCTTTCAGTGAAAACCCCATGTTAACAATACCACCAGAAGTAGGAATAACAAGATTTCAAGATGGCTGCTGTGGTGGCCATATTGACCTTAGATCAGCACCATTTTTATTTAGGACCATCTGGACATCATATGAGGTCCTCTGGTGAAAACTCCATGTCAATATCACTTTCCATTCAGGAGGAGTAACAATAACAAAATTTTCATGATGGCTGCTGTAACGGCCATAATGGATGTCAGATTGGCATCATTTTCATTTATGACCAACTAGACACTGTAAGAAGTCTTTTGGTTGTCCGAGCAGCACCATTTTCATTTGGACCAACTAGACCATTGGATGAATGTGTGTGTAAAGTTTCATGGCAATACTCCAAGTAGTTTAGGAGGAGTAGCAATAACAAACTTGTGCTAACAGATGGATGGACAACTGACAACAGACCATGCCATAAGCTCTTCTGGTCTATGACCAGTCGAGTTAAAAATGCAAGGAAGGACGCTTACCAGGACATTGTTTTGTACCCTGTCAAAAAATATAAAAATCAGGCAAGGCACAGCTTACTCAACAGATTTGTCAAACATGTATTTATCATTGCAGCTCGCTAACATTGGAATCATGTCTATAAAATTTAATATGTGCATGTTTGCTGCGAGTTGACATGCCATACATAGGTTCCAGCTAACCCACATCTGAGCTCTGCCCACAGCTAATATGATTAATCAGTTATAAAGAGCATATTGAAATTTTATTTTTTATAATAAAGAGTTCTGGAAAGATGGAAAAGATGAAGAATTGTGATAAAATATGTGATTTTACATATTTCATCAGTACATTTTAGTAGAAAAGGTGGCAAATGCTTTTTGACCCTATATTCAACCAAGCAGATTAGCTGTGGGCAGAGTTTAACTGCAGGCTTGCCTGAACTAACATACAGCATATCAGCTCCCAGTGAACATGAACAAATTAAACCTTATAGACTTGATTTTGTTAGGGAGTGGCAGCAATAAATAGATAAATGTTTCACGAATTGATCAATGTAAGTCATGCCTTGCCTAGATTTTTAGGGCCCAATTCCTGTGGTTCAGGCTTATTCTACTGTGAGAGACCGTCAGCCATGACTTAACCATGTATTTGACTGGTTACATTTTTATTTCATAATATCAAATATTATTTTGTATAAACTAAGACAGTTCCACAACCAGTCTAATGGAATTAGGGTGAAAATATTTATACAGAAGAATCTGTATCTATATGAACTGCATTATGTTAGTGTACCGATATATCAATATATTGTTACACCCTTAATGATCAGTAGAGTTAAAAATTGCAGGAACACTTTCTGTTCATATGCACATCTTCAGAAGATGACCATAATATGTACCGATTTGAAAGTAATCAATCAAAAACACAGGACTAATTGCATTCACAAGATTATGTCATGTACTGTATTCAGATGCAAGACAAAAGAGGAAATAGCTCTAACACAAGACAGCCAGGGCCTGCATGTCAAGCTCACAAACAAAGCATTGCTGTAAAACATTACCTTGACCCCAATGTCAAAAGGTTGAATAAGCATGTAATGGAATGAATTGTCCTAGCTTCATAATGATTCATCCCATGTACGAAGAAAATCCATCAATGGGTTTAGGAAATATAAGTAAATGAAAAAACTTTATTCAAAACCTTATTGCAAATTTTCTCTGACTGTGACCTTGACTCCAAGGTTATAGGGCTGCATGAGCATATCACAGAATGAATTGTCTCAGCTTCATACTGATTCATGCCATGTATGATGAGAATCTATCAAGGGTTTTAGGAAATATTAGAAAATGTAAACACTTTAACCAAAACCTTAATGTAAATTTATGACTGTCACAAGTGACCGTTACCCCTAGGGAAAGGGGCAAGTGAGCATGTCACAGAATGAATTGTCTTAGCTTCATAATGATTTATCTCAAATATACAGAAAGTGAAAGTGATATTTCACATACTAACATGAGCAGAAGAAAAGATTGTGTAAGGGCAGTAATTTGTAAATATCCACATCTTCAAATGATAACCATAACAGGTACAAAGTTTCATGACAATCCACTGAAATCCTTCAGACAAGTTGTGTTCACAAGATTCTGTTATACACTACACCAGACTCCAAGTCAGAAAAGACAATAACTCTAATATTGTAGGAGCAGTGTGATTTATCGACATGTGCATATTCAGGTGATGACCATAATACTAAGCTTCATGACAATGCATCAAAAACTGTGGACTAGTTGAACTAATGAGACTTATCATACACTGCAAAAAGGTCAATAACTCTAACAAAGAGAGTCGCTCACAGGGTCTGATGCTCGACTGTCCAAAAATAACTTAAAGGAATTCAAGATAAGACAATTACTTCTTTTTAACTGCTGAGTGTTGAAACCATCTCTCATATTCTTGATACGAGTTTCAAATTAGCCACTGTGGCAGCCATACTGGATGTAAAGATTGGCCCCATTTTAATTTAGGACAAACTAGGGCACCATCAGAAGACTTTTGGCAAAAACCTCAAGTTGATATGACTATCTATTCAGGAGAATTAGTGACAAGATTTTAAATATGTTCATTGTGGCAGACTATTTGAGATCAGATCAGCACTATTTTTGTTCAGGACCAAGAAGATATCATAGTTACTCTTCTGGTACAAACCCCATGTCAATATGACTTTCCATTTAGGCAGCATAGCAATAACAAGATTTTCAAGATGACTGCCATTGTGGCCATACTGGATGTCAGATTGGCTCCATTTTCAGTTAGTACCAACTAGACGCCATAAGAAGTCTTCTGGTGAAAACCTAATGTCCATATGACTTTCCATCTAGGAAGGGTAGTGATAATATTTTCAAGATGGCTGCTTTTTAACACCAACAAGACAACATAATAAGTCTTCCAATGAAAACCAGATGCTAATATGACTTTCTGTTCAGGAGGAGTAGCAAAAACAAGATTTTCAAGATGGCTGCTGTGGTGGCCATATTGAATATCAGAGCGGCACCTTTTTCATTTAGGACCACCTAGACCATCTAGACATCACAGAGGAATTTCTTTTAGTGAAAACCCCATGTCGATATGTTCATCCATTCTGGTCAAGTAGCCATACAAGATTTTCAAGATGGCCACTGTGGTGGCTATATTGGATATCTGGGCAGTACCATTTCATTTAGGACCAACTAGACATCCTAAGAAGTGTTTTGGTGAAAACCCCAGGCTGATATGACTTTTCATTCAAGAGAAGTAGAGATAACAGAATTTTGAAGATGGCTGCCATATTGGATGTCAGATCGGTACCATTTTCATTTAGAACCAACTCTACATTATAATAAGTCTTTTAGTGAAAACCCTATGTTGATATGATCTGGTTCATTACAGTTAAGTAATTTAAGTTGTCAAAAAGACGCTGTATTTGACACACTAGACCAAGCATTATAAAATGGCAGAAGAATCTCAGGCCATGTGTTGAATATAAGCAATTCAAAGCACAAATTGTGTGTATCGACAATTACCAATATACATGTACTGTCAACTGTCAAAACAGCTAGTCAACAAAAAATTTATAATTATGGAAGAAATACATATATCTGTCATAATGGAAATGGGGAACTGTCAAGTCTATTGTCAGCTTTTCGACAATCCATGTACGTTGGAAAATCCTAATACTTACAGGGTCCATAGTAGGGGGTGATTCAGGTGAAATAGTCACCTTAGAGGCTGTCTTTTCACCTAACTGGGCCCAAACAGCAAAGTTCCCTTTGCCTTGCATTGATTTCACGACTTATCCTCACCCCATTTTGTTTCGATACAATGCAATAATAATTAAAGTACAACATCGACTTGTGTCAATTTTCCATTCAAAGCGGAAGGTGGAAAGATATAAAAAGGAGTCTTATGTTATGTAGTCAAATTTGGTGCTAATTTGATGATCATAAATACCAGAAATTACAAAGCTTTCTATGGAATTCCCACAGTAAATTCACGCTGGAGCCTTGAAAAACACATGAAAAATTTGAATTTCTGTTTCCCAATCTGAAGCAAATTATAGCTCAGTGGGTATATCCAGGTCCACTACTAATAAATAAATTATTTTATCCAATATTACATCATATAAACATATGAAAAGAGGACTTCTGTTATAGAAGATGTTGCTGATCTTTAACTGTAATCCATTTTCAAGGTTCCGTTTTGTTATACAACAACTGTGATGAAGCTAAATAAGAAAAGTTTTAATATTTTTTTAATAAACTTTCAATAATATTTCATGATCATTTTGATAATCTGACATGAAAATATGCATAAACATTGGCATAATGTGACTTTTTTAAACTTTCCACACCCACTTCACCCTATTTTTGCCAACTCCGCCTACTGTGGCTGGAGAGGTAATTTCATCCAGATATTAGGGTCCAGCTTGGACACTGACGACTTATTATTATTATTATTATTATTATTATTAAAAGCAATGCCAAGCTTTTGTATTAAGATGACTTCTGGTAAGGAGAAAGGTAAAATTTGGGTTCTTATCTAGTAACACAAAGTAAAGGATATGAATGGAATGAGGTAAAAGTTCTGTCAAGCAAACTTTACTAACTTTCAATTGAATGTTTTGAAACAAAAATTCTGGGGCCACCAATGAAAATTGGGGCCGTCAGGTGGCCCTAATTAATATAGCAGAATCATTCCTGACAACTGTAATTTTTTGAGCAGTTGACATGGAATCTTGTACATAAATTAATATTTGTGATAAACAAAAAGACAGTTTCTGTAAGAATGATGTGGTTACATTAGAAACATGATAATCCATGAATGTCGTGTCAGTGCACATGGAGTTGAAAATCAAACAAGCTATGCTACATGTAAGTGTAATTAAGTCAGAGTTGGACATCAGATGTGCATCATTTTCATTAGAACTAGGTATATATTGCATATTGGGACCAACTAGACATCATTAGAAATCTTTTAGTGAAAGCCCTATGTAAATACAACCATATGATGATCCATTCAAGATGAGTAGTAATAACAAGATTTTCAAGATGGCCACTATGGTGACCATATTGGATGTCCGAGGGCATGTCTGACAGGCATGATTTCATTGATGACCAACAAGACATTATAAGAAGTCTTTTAGTGAGAACTCTGTGTCAATAAAGATTGACACCATGGTGGCCATATTTGATGTCTGAGGCAATATCAGATTGGTACCATTTCCATTTAGAACCATGAAGATGTCGTATAATGTCTTTTTGTGAAAATTCAATGTCTATACAACCATCTGTTCAGAACGAGTAGTGATAACGAGATTTTCTAGGCCATATTGGATGTCCAAAAGGAATGTCTGACAGGCACCATTTTCATTTAGAATTTGACTTTTGATACTTTATAATGGATTACCACTGGGTGTTCTGACAAACTGATTTAAGGCAACAATTTTTGTCCCTTTGGTGGCCGTTTACATAGATTCCCTTTAGCTGCTCTCCTAGTATATGCATTAAAGGCAGGGTACATTCGTTTTATTTAACTGTGAAGACTCACACCAAGATCATTCTATACATTATAGTGGAGAGTGATCAAGTGCAAGTGGGTTTGACAATACATTTATAGACAAAAACCTTATGTGTGGTAATGTGACATCTAGAAGAACAGAAAATGGTTAAAAATGACCCAACTTTAATTAACTGTACCAGAGAAAATGATGTAATCAGGCAGTGTGCACTTCTAATAAAAGAAAGAAAAATCCTTATCTTGGATGTAACAGCTAATGGAACAAAAATGCCAACTACACAATTTAAGAGTCATAACCCTGTAAAACTGCAAAATAAGGATATGAAAGTTTTCAAGCTAATGATTATTCATTTTAGAGCACCATCAAGTGTACTTCAGAATCATTTGTGAATAAGCAAAACTGGTGCCCTGCAACATATTAATTATTACAATTTTCATACATGGACCTAAATGTTAAATAGTGGACATCAGATTTATTCCATGCTG
Source organism: Margaritifera margaritifera (assembly GCA_029931535.1). Taxonomy (NCBI): domain Eukaryota; kingdom Metazoa; phylum Mollusca; class Bivalvia; order Unionida; family Margaritiferidae; genus Margaritifera; species Margaritifera margaritifera. The sequence continues at coordinate 6,529,490 of JAQPZY010001663.1, forward strand.
TCTGTCATTACACAATCACAGCAAAAGTTGTATATTTTCAGTTATGATGAAACTGTTGGATACAAATCTGTAGTGCCCTACATTACATCTTTTGTTGACCCCCGAAATTCCATTTCTTTTACATAGTATACAAAAGGAACTACATCTATACCTCCTTTCATATCAAAATAAATATACAAGTATAGGATACTTTAGATTTAAGTACCATGAGCAACTTATGAGAACTATTAAATGTGTTTAAAATTAAAGTTTGAGATGTAACAATAATTTTTTTTACATCAAACTATGTGTCACAGATCAAAGTCAGTCGAAGTCCAATACTTGTATTTCTCTTTTTTTCTTTTCTTTCAGGTGTATAGAAACACTGAAACACCAGAACACAGTGGAAACACAGAAATGCGCTTATATTGTATATACAATAGTGTATCATTGGCTGTGTATGTATAATTCATAACTTGATAATTTAATATTAATTATATAATAATGTGTACTTTAGTTGCTGATGAAAAGTGATGCAATAGCAAATTTTACAGGTAAGAATTGGAGAGCAAATTGATAAGAAAACGTACATTACCGGAACAGTCGGGAATCTCCAAAATTATGAAACAATCATCGTTTGATTTTTAAGCAAATAAAAGTTTAAAGTTTAATATTAAGAATTATTGAAATTTTTTATACACGATGGTGGGGTATCTCTATTTACTGGAACTAACCAAAACAAAAAGCAAAATTACTAGATCAAACAGAAAAAATCAAAATTTATACTTATATTACATTGTTTAATTGCATTTCTAACATTTATATCTTACATTTCATGTTCTATTTCACTTTACCACTGAAGAATTTAGTATTTTGTGATTGTGTAAATTATTCATCATTTACAACAAGTTAACACTACATAAATATGTATTTGTGAAGAAAATATATGTATTAAACATACATGATTGACTGTGTCAATAAATTGTAAAATAAATTCTTGTAAAATAAATATAACATTTCATCAAAAAGTTGCGTATTGTAAACAGTTATAAATAAATATTTTGGATCACAGTGACTTTTCAAATGTATACTTGTATACTTTTTACAGAGAGAATCCTACAAAATCAACAACATTCCATTTTATCTTACGAGTTACAAAAATATAAGAAGATTTGTAATATGTAATAACAACATTCTTCCACACATGCATAATGATAGATGCCATCACAATGAAAACAAGAAGAATAAAATAATAAATAAAATTATTTGAAACATGAGCAATAACTTTTCGGTTAGTCTTTATTTAAATCCTCCTACTTTGATAAAGCCATGCCAGCATCATATGCATCATCTTCAAATGCCAGGATTTGTTGAAAAAGTTATTTCAGTGGCCTAGATTTAAGTTCTTGTTCAGACATATCAATACACTTTATATGGTACCATTTACAACAAAGTGAACACTGAATGGTATCATTTTGATGTTCAGATTTACATGTACCACAATAAAATTCAGCCATCTTGACTGATTCAGTAAAGAACCTAGACAACTGAACAAAGATTTTCAGACTTTAAGCATTCATATACAAAGATCCATCAATTGTTTTTTAAAGACACGACAAACAAGACATTGAGGTAAAGGTAAGTAGAAGGTGGCATGAAAAACAATATCAACACTTCATAAGGTACCAACTTTTAACGACCCATCTAATTAAGGCGAGTTAAGAAAATTGTATAATCTTGATTGTCACATTGTACAGTTATGTTTCTAAATCAAAACACCAAATTATCTAGCTGTAAACATGAGAGAATAATTGCTATTTTTAATATAGGTTATTTGCTTTTAAAGTCTGGACAAAGAGGATCAATTAAGAATGGATTAATGAAATGTTGTCATTATACATGTACCTAATTTACCTAAAAGTATTGTAATATAAATTGTTTTTATTTGTATTATGTTATTATTATTATTGATATAATAATCATGAATTAAAACTTGACTGATATACGTAAAAGTAGTGTAATATAAATTATGCATATCTGCACCTATATTTTCACACAACTACACTTGTTTGATTTTATTTTGATTTTATTCACTCTAAATACAAAATGCAATTGCAACTGAGACAAACACATGATTTAATTAACCGCTGTAATGAATGTACTGTCTTTCACATGCGATGTTTCAGATTTACGACACTTGTTTATTACTCAAATAGCTGAAGGGAAACATGCTGCTAAAACAAAACGCCGCAACACCTAAAACAATGTCTTCATATCTTTGAAATTTCATTAACATTATACACACAACTGGATTTTTTAACGCAAAACAAACTACAACAGTAGGACAAATATCAGTTACAAAACCAGAATTGTAAACTAATTATTCATTACTACAACTAAAATATCGAAAAGGAGATCGCATAAATTTCTTTTCTATAGGATAATATTTTCAATGTTAAAATACATTATTTCCAACTGAAATATACTGATATAATTATCGCAATATGTTGCCTGCATTGTTACTGTGTTTAGAATATTTCATACCGGTACATATAGTTTTGAACTTAACTTAAAGAGTCTGTTACAATGTAAGGATAATACTAATTTCCCAAGTTCATTTGTTAAAGATCTATTTAGTACAATTCTCAATCCATCTATTCTAGTATATAATTAAAATTAAATTATAAAAGTTATAAATTATTCATACACAACCAATGATACACTATGGTATATACAATGTAATTTAAGTGTGCTTTGGCGTTTCCCGTGTTCCGGTGTTCAGTGCAGTGGAGGCCCGAGGGTTCGAGGCACCTGGCGACATGTTCTTCTGAGGCGCCCCTACCGAGGCGCCCGGGGACAATGTTTTTTTAGTGGAGCCCCTACTTTGCAACAGAGAACAGATTTTATATTAGTTGCAAACCTCCACCCCACCCCCACTTCTACGTCTCAGTTACATCTGCAACAAAAGAAACAACAACAAAAATCCATACACCCCCCCCCCCCCCTTCTCCCGGGGGCAATTGACACCTCCCAACCTCGTGCCGCTGGTTCAGTGATTCTATGCACCATTTTTTTTCCCCATAATATTTCATCGTTTTTGCGAGGAGGGTCGAAGACTCGCTTAAACTCCTTGTGCATATTTATAGTATAGATACTGCTTTTTATTTCATTTTGTACATCTTTTTTTTATTTTTTTAAAATAACTTTTTATCTCATTCAAATGGGCGTTTCGTCAAACTCCTGTATTGCATAAAACAGAAAGGCCAAGTGCAATGGAGCGGCCATATAAATAAGATCAGAAGTAACAGGTATTAATTACCAAAATGCAACGTCCTTTTAAAGTTCATTTAAGTGAAATAATTAAAACTATTATGTAAAATATGAAAATATAACATCTATTTCATTATAAGGTCATTCTCGGGATCTAAAATCTCATCACCTTGGTTGTTTTTATTTTTTTGGCAGACTCCTAATGTAAGAACGATTATCATTGGTTAAAAGTCTATTCTCCTCTGTATGAATGTTTATTTCCGGTGTAAATCGTCGAATGGTTAACGTTGTCCAAGTTTTATAGAAAATACACAGTACCTCAATACCTTCTGCAGAATACAGTATATTGTACATTTTTCAGAGTTTACGTTAAGCTAAGATGGGTTCATCGAAAAAACACAAAGAGAAAGACAGAGAGCATAAGAAAAAACGTAAACATCGATCCAAGTCTAGATCGCGATCTAGAGACCGTGAAAAGAGAAGACACAGGGATAAAGACCGGGAGAAAGCTGTTGAACTCGAATATGACGCTTTTCAAATTGAAAGAGAGGAGGGAGAACTTGAAGAGGAGAAACAAGATCAAGGTAAGACTAGTTATTATGTAGATTGAATGGGTCAAAGGGTATGCATCTGCAACCTATTTCGAGGTTGTCTGAGAAGTGATTCTGGTTACTTGATTGACCATCAAGTTGTTATTCCCCTTTTATGTTTCTTTTTTTCTGACATGACTGGTGGCGGAGAACAACCATATGAAGACCTAATCCATTCTGGATGATGTACATGTTATGCATGCAGATTAGCGGGCACTTGCTACTAATTAATAAATTTTACCTTTGTATCCTGACGGTGGGTATAATCCCTCTTCTATTGATCCATGGCATTAAATCCTTTAGAACACTCACTTTCTAGTATTAATCCTTGCCAGAACATAACACCTGTGTATTCACCAGCTGTTGATCTTGGATTTTAAACTGCTGATGCGTGAATGGAAAGCAGCACCACCCCAAGGCAAAAGCAACGTGTCTTTACCATCTAGTGAAGCCTATATTGCCAGGTACTGACTAATGTGAGAGACACTTAAGACGGTACCAAGACGTTTCGGCCCAAGACATTTCGCCCCACTTCATGGACGTTTCGCCCCATGGACGTTTCGGCCCAAGACATTTCGCCCCACTACAATGGATGTTTCGGCCCAAGACATTTCGCCCCACATTCAGTGTACATTTCTACATTTCTTAACTCTCATTCCCAACAAATATGTTTACCCTTCATATTAAAGTGCATGTAGTTAAGCGGCATTTCGTTTGATCTTTACTCATACTAGTTGTCATCTTGAATTATTCTGAGACTTCTGTCGGCGAGATTAAAGAACGTGTCGCTGGTTGAGAAACTTACTCACGTAAGCACCAGGCATTTCCTTGAAGTTTGTTTTTGAAATTCAGCACCAACACCTTACTGAAATGCTGTGCCAGAATGTATGGCCTATGTTAGACCGATCAACATTAAAGCTGGACTGAGACCTCATTTTTTTCTATTACACACCAAGTACATGCCATTTGTTTCTTTCTTTAATAAAAGATTATGCCTTTGAACTCTTCTGGACATATTTTAAACAATAATATCAGAATTGTAAATCAAACAAAGAAGAAAACATTGAACTCCTTTTTTGCATATGACCATCACCAAAAATGGACTTTCATCAGTTTTTGTAACTGCGAAAATAAAAATATCGCAGTATAGAAAATAATGATCACTGTAAACGATAGATTCATTTTACGATCAGTCTTAGTACATAAATGAAGAAAAGGGTACAATATTGTCAGATATAATGACAGGCCGAATGTAAATCTATCAAATTGAAATGGGTCTGTCAGATAGTCTAAGTATAAGTCTTTTCTTCTTCATCTTCTTCTTCGTAGTATTATTATCATTATTACTATCTTATTCTGATATGAGGATAACTTGTCTTACTATCTCTTATTTTCTAAGATTTGTTTCAAACATAATTATAATTTCAAAAGAACACCGTTTTAAATGAACATAATTATTTATTAAACGATGTCATGGTCCGAAACGACCATTCAAGTGAGGCGAAATGTCCATTCTTTTTTTTTTAAGTGGGGCAAAATGTCCATTGAAGTGGGGCGAAATGTCTATTGAAGTGGGGCAAAATGACCATTCAAGTGGGGCGAAATGACCATTCAAGTGGGGCGAAATGTCTTGGGGCGAAACGTCCCTGATTCACTTAAGACATGTTGCTCTTGCCATCGGGTGATGCTGCTTTCCACGCATTCATCAGCAGTTTCATAGTAGATTGAGAAACAATGAGATTTTTGCAGTGTTCAGAAAACCAAACTAAACCAATGAAACTAAATAATCATCGCAACATCACAGACCTGAACCAAACTTTGTGGATGGCTTGCACTTTTGATTTTGGGGTCAACAGCTCACAAGGTCATGCTCACTGACTATCTAAATGAATATTAAACACATGGTGGGTCTACAATGTGTCATTCACTGCACTCTTGTTATTAATTTATCCAGCCAGGCATACTTATATGCATACAGAAACTGACATATACACAAGCACCCACACCCCAATCCTCCAAAAAATCTGAAATAGGAGGGATTTAGTAAAGAAATAAAAGTAAGGCTTGAAAATGTAATTTCCAATGATTTTCATGCTTTAGGTTCATTTTTCTGCGATTTTTTAGAATTAGCATGAGTCCTGCAATCGTGCATTTGCTTAATAAACATTTGGATAAAGTTGTGAAATATACATTTTTAGTAGTCATCCCTCTAGTATCTCTTGTGTAAGTTGTTGTGGAAAGATTGTGTCATAATCAGATTGATATTTTTAGCTCACCTGACCAAAGGCCAAGTGTGCTTATGGTATTGGCCCTTAGGATTCTCCATTACCTTGGAATTGGCATACAGAAAGGCATATTTTTCAGTGTATATGTATACAAAAGTCAGAATGCACTCTTTCCTTTGGCCCAAGTTTTTCCTACTTTTTTGTGTGACAAAATGGCCCCACTGTCCCTCCTTTTCTTCAATTTTATGTTGACATATGATACAAATTATTGTTTTGTTAACCGTATGTTGAGAGACTTCTATTGTGCCTCAGTATTTTTCCTCTCACATCAGCTCAAAACTAATTCTACAACATAAGCAATCTGGAACATCAGTTTTCTATAATAGAAAAATTAAACTTGAAATGTGAATATATGACACAGATGCCCCCACAAATATATTGCAATTGAAGCAACCTGTCTGAAAGAGATAGCTATTATGTAAGAGCATGCTTTTGTTCAAGTTTATGAAGGTAATTCAAGTAAAGGTTTTATTTTGCCAGTAATTTACATAAATTTCATACTATTTTTCTTTATAAAATATCCCTATTTTCCCCAATTTTTTCTGTTTTTTTGTAATAAAAAATTAGCCCTAGTTTATATCTACTTTTTCACCGAGGGTTGCTGGGAAGACTGAGAATGGGAGTCTCTATGTTTGAAAGGTGACCCCTTTCTAAAATTCGGGTCATCTCTAATTTTACCCCTGTTTATGCTTTTCAGGTTATGTATTAATTGGACTAAATAATAATGCAGACAATGGGGAAGTACATTGTTTACTTTCGTGCAGTATGATTTATGTTTATATTATTACTGCAGTAACTTTTCAATGCTAAATAATGATTCATTAGTTTGATTATAAGTGGTATCTGTACATATTAATGAGGTAGTTTTGCATCTGATTGGCTGAGCTTGTGAACACTCTTGAGACTATACTTTTGTGCAGATGTTGATCAGACTTGCATCTGATTGGCTGAACTTGTTAGACCTGGTATGTAAGCTTGTATTGTCAGGATCTCAGATGAGTTTCATTGTATGCAGCATACATGCATATGAATGAGGTGGTCTTGCATCTGATTGGCTGAGCTTGTGAACAGTCTACAGACCAAATTTATGAGCAGATTTTGATCAGGCATACTATGTAAACTTGTATCATCAATGTCTCAGATGCATTCAGTTATGAGTGAGATCCTATCTTATTAATGAGGATCAAAACAGATCAGATGGTGGGAATTGAACCCGCAACCTTCTGGTCATGAGCCCAATGCCTTAACCACTGAGCCATTACAGCTCATTTGTGTGGGGATCTCTAGTTATGACTCATGGGGCAGGGGTAAGGACTGGCACAAGAATCCATGCTGACTGCACAGAATAACCCTCCATGTAATGCCAAGTAAATGTACATGTATATTCTTTAGAGTTGGGGTTATGAACAGTTTCTAAGTTATTAATTGGGGTCTAGTCCCCAAGACCAGGGAGAGATCCAAAGGATAATGTTGGTTGTATAAATGCCTTGCAGAGAAAGTGATCATATATATATATATATATATATATATATATATATATATATATATATATATATATATATATATATATATATATATATTTATAGTCTAAAAAAGAAGATAAATAACACCAATATTAATAGACAATTTGTTGGCAACCATATGCTCCAAGCTTTTCTTTCCCCTCAACAGTTTCAATACATGTGTCAATTTGCATTCACAAGCTGACATATATCTACTACACAGGTGATTGTTATCAGGCATACTTGTGCCTCTTGTTTTAATATATTACAGTCCAAAACATTGATCTTTAATTTGTAACTGAAATTTGACTGAAATTTATCTTAGAAAAGTACAGTACTCCCTCATAATAATGCTGTCCATGGGAACTATAGAGAATACCACCTTATAGTGAGACTGCCTTATATTGAACTACATGGGAGCCATAGAGTATACCACCTTATAGTGAGACTGCCTTATATTGAACTACATGGGAGCTATAGAGTATACCACCTTATAGTGAGACTGCCTTATATTGAACTACATGATACATATAATTTTACTAGCACTTAATCAAATGGAATCCCTGACCATACTCGCCTTATAACAGGAATAGTGTTATAATGAGTGGCCTTGTAGTGATGGAGTGTTGTAATGTTTCATTTATTACATATATTACATAAACATCTTTCTTTCGCCTATTACAGGAGATGGTGGTACTGGCCTGGAACTATCTGTAGAAGAAACTAAGTATGTTTTGTTATTAAGGAAATTTCAGTATTCAGATTAGTTCATATAGTTATAAAATCATAGAAATAGTTCATATAGGTATAAAAGTATAGAAATGGATAGTTCATATAGTTATAAAAATATAGAAAGAAATAGTTCATATAGTTATAAAAGCATAGAAATAGATAGTTCATATAGTTATAAAAGCATAGAAAGAAATAGTTTATATAGTTATAAAAGCATAGAAATAGATAGTTCATATAGTTATAAAATCATAGAAATAGATAATTCATATAGTTATAAAAGCATCAAAATAGATAGTTCATATAGTTATAAAAACATAGAAATAGATAGTTCATATAGTTATAAAAACAGAAATAGATGGTTCATATAGTTATAAAATCACAGAAATAGATAGTTCATATAGTTATAAAAGTATAGTAATAGTTCACATAGGTAAAAAGCATAGAAATAGATAGTTTATATAATTATAAAAGTATAGAAATAGTTCATATAGGTATAAAAGCATAAAAATAGTTCATATAGTTTTAAAAGCATAGAAATAGTTCATACAGTTATAAAAGCATAGAAATAGTTCATATAGTTATAAAAGCATAGAAATAGTTCATATAGTTATAAAAACATAGAAATAGTTCATATAGGTATAAAAGCATAGAAATAGAAAGTTAACATTGTTATAAAAGTATAGAAATATATAGTTCATAGAGTTTTAAAAGTATATAAATAGTTCATATAGGTATAAAAATACAGAAATAGATAGTTCACATAGTTATAAAAGTATAGAAATAGATAGTTCACATAGTTATAAAAGTATAGAAATAGATAGTTCATATATTAGTTATAGAAGTATAGAAATAGATTTATTCATTGTAGTAAAATTTGTATGTGTGTTCATATTGTTTTCTTTGCTGCATTAGAAAATGGCACGGCATTAGGTATCATTTTTGCTATTGCAGTTTTGTTGTCAATGTTAAGAGCCAATGTTAAATGTTGGTTGGTATTTAATGGGAGTTTGAGCAGATTATTGGCTATATCATGCCATGAAAATGGGAGCTTAAGTACCTTTCTTAATGGCACACAAGCAGCAAGCCTGGACTGGCCTGAGTGGTATTGAAACCAGTTAATTCTGCATTACGAATCTGATGCTATCAAGTGACAAATCTGATGCTATCAAGTTACGTACCACAGTTCCCAGAGACTGTGTTACAATTTTATTAAAGATTTTGCCAGTCAGATCCAATGGGTTTACATAACATGGGGTGTAGATAAGACACCACATTCCAGGGAACCCCTTGTGTACACTGAATACATGTGAAGTCTGTTTGATGCATATTTACTTCCCATAACATTGAACACATGTGAAAAGTACAGGACAAATCTAAAAATGGTCAAGCTTACTTGAATTGAATTATAAGTATATACTTAAGCAATGGTAGATTTTACAATTTTTGAATTTTAAGTTAAAAAATTTAGTTACTTGTTATCATCATTCTTATGTGCATCTAATACAACAGGATTACCTAGTTTAGACCAATAATAGCAACCACGTTCTTTCTGTGGATGAATTGGTACATTGGCTAGGGTTAGCACTACAGTCCAATGAACTTCATTTAACAGGTTAACTTCAGGTGGAAGCCAAGCACATTTTGTCCTTACGCTATTAAATCTACTGAGTAACACGTGTGGTAATTCCCCCAAGGTGCTTGTTTTCGAGCTTTTAATGGCTAGGGCAACAATTTTAACAACACCCTAAAAAAGTCAGGAAAAATATACAGGAGTATGTCCAAGAATACAGTAACTTAAAATCAAGTTTCGTTTTAGTTGTCAGGACATTCAGAATTAGGAACTGAATTTTATGTCCAGTCAAGGGACAACAAACAGACTATAAGTAATTCTGCATATCATTCAGTGGATAATAATTCATAAAAAAAATGGCAATATTCATACACTTTTTGCCTCTACAGTATATTTTATTGTATTTTTTGTTCTGATTTGTCTTTACAGCAAATTAAGAGCCAAATTAGGATTGAAACCTCTGGAAGTTATTTCATCTTCAGGTAAATAATAGAAAATAAGAATTAAAGTTAATGGCTGGGAATTGATGTATTTTTCTTAGAAGATTTTATGTCCCCACTGCTTGTAGTAGGGGCATCTTCTTGGTCCTGTCTCTCCATCTGTATGTCCATCCTGAGAATATCATTAGTATGATTACATGCTAAACAAAAGTCATCGACTAAGGGCTGTTCCATTTAAACATACATGGTACCCCAGGAAGGCACTTTCTTATTCAAATACATTACCCACTCATAATACCTTGGGAGAACTACTACTACCTCGCAAATCCAGCCCTCCCAAGCTAAAAACTTTTTAGCTAAAAGTCAAAAGTTATCTGCCAACCTAGGTGTCAGTTAGCTAGAGTGATCTCCCCTTGGTACAGGGATTGGTGCTAAATCCCATGCATACTTCAGTTACTACTGTACCTCCATGGGTCGCCAGTGCATCCCTCACATGGCTATAGCCTTCCTTTGCAGTGGTGTGTAATCTAGAAAAGTTATTAATGTTGCTGTATAATATGCGCACGGCGGATACATACTGGTAAGTTTTCTATGTTCACCTAATCTTAGCGTCCACCTCATGGTTAGGTAACATGATGTGATACTGACTGCTTGTATAAGCCATCTTTCAGCCTTACCTACAGGTAACATTTTAGTATATTGATATTATCTTGTCCACTTCATAAGTATCAATAGCAACACTGAGTACACAGTTTTTGCTGAGATTGTGTGTGCTATACAACCCACTTGTATAGTTTCCACCAGGTGCAATACGTACAGGTAAGTTTTCTACATGTTATCATGGCATCCGCTTCGTAAGTACTAGAGGTGACACTTTGATGATTTTCCTGTATAGGTAGTCTATCGACCTTTCCTACAGGTAACTTTTATTCCAGTAATATTGCCAAACGTCCACTTCATAAGTATTAATAGCAATGTCTTAATATTATACCTGTATTTACACTCATTTATAGGTAAGGGTATAGTGTTTTGCTCTGCACATGCACACTAAGGGTCATTAAGCAGGACGAGTGCGGGGCTATACCTGTTATTGTCTGCTCCATTTTGTCATACAGATTATACCATGGGCAAGACACGATGTAAATTGTGTAAACATTGGAAAAAAGCGACAGACAACCACCCTACTTGCTTTGTTTGCTCTGGCTGTCAACCTATGAACAGTTGTAACACATGCACAGCATGGACAAAATCTCAATGGGCTGCAACATTAGGGGCACCTAAAGGGAGGGCAGTGAAGCGCCCCTTAAAGGATGATAATGCACAATAAGTATTCATGCGGACATTGCAGCGCTACAAGATTTACTTGCAGAGACTCCACTCCATTCGTCAACTATGAAGCATCACAAGCCAGCACGCACTGCTACTGCTCCAGCTCCTCCTTCACCTTTGCAGCACAATAAGCCCCTCTTCGCCGAACCAATTGGTATGGTATCAGGGCTCAATGCCATATCACCTGATGTGCAGTGAGATCGAGAGAAGAACAGAATATCTTGCACTTCAGATTCAATGACTGGTTATGAGGATCAGATATCCCGTACCCCATCTCAGAGTTAGGAACCAGACAATGTCAGGCTACCAGAACGACCTCTGTCCAGTCTACTGAAACACCATAAGGGCACGCATAGGAATCAGGCTATTATGCATAGTGCCTCTAGGCACTCACTGCACATGATGCCCAGCCTAGTGCATCAGTACCCAAAGGATATCGCTTCACTACCTTGTCAAGCCTTAGGCACTCAGAGAGAACCTTCACTTAGCGACCGCTGGTAAGTCACTTTATCTCATTCTGGGCATTCTGCAAGCATGGTCACTCTCGCCCTCGACAGTCATTTAATGACCCATTGCAGGTGGTACAAGAGACGTCGATATAGATACCCCAGTAGTCAACCTCAACATTGCTGCAGTGGGGCTGACTAAGCCATACTCCATATGCATGGACTGGAAGCATTTCAACGACACCCAACAGTTGGTATGCTACATCATGACTATGAGCTCTATGTTGGACTATGTATCCATGGCAATCTTCCAACAAGCAGAACACAGCTTATCATCACCTGCCCCCATTCCTACGGACAATGCGTGGGAGTCGGTGTCCAGAATGGCCTGCATCTTAAATAGAGCTGCTCATCATACTTTGACCAGTGCTGTCACAGCAGCTACAAACCTACAACTGGTGGAACGAAATGCAGTGCTCTCTACCTCCACCTTTCTCAAAGACCACCATAATGCAAAGCTTTGCTCGCAACCTTTGTCCTTGAACCTCCTGTTTAATGGCCAGATCAATGATATACACCAACAATCCACCAAGGAGACAACTTTCCCTGCAAAAATATCCCAGCAGTGGAGAGACTTTTCAGGACATCAAAAGGACCCCCCAACAACCCCCTAGGACACAAGCCACTGGGAAGCAGTCCTACCGACCATACCCCAAATGACGGACACAGTCCTCCCGAACAAAAGGGACAAGAGGCAGAGACAAGGCGATCGTTTTCGCCCGTGTTTCTCTCCATGACAGCCTTCTTACACAAAAAAATTACATCGTACTCACACCACCCTTTCCACACATCCTAGTATGTGGATGGCTCCAATTCTTCACTGCCGAATATGACAATATTTGCCACAACGACCTATGGATCCGGCAAGTGGTTTCAGAGGTACTCAAGATTGCCTTCAGCACAACTTCCCCTCTGTCCAGGGTTCCTTCAGCTACAAATGTCACCTATGACCTTTCAAAGCCACCACTCTGCAGCAAGAAATCAAAGACCTTCTCCAAAAAAGGGCGGTAGAAATTGTTCACAATGCTCATTCTCCGGGATTTTATTCAAGGCTGTTCCTGGTCCCAAAGGCCAACAGCACGCTTCCTCCCATCATCAACCTATCCACACTCAATCATTTCATTTGCACCCCTTGGTTCACAATGGAAACACCACGTCGAGTTCTGAATGCTGTTCAGGAGGGAGACTACGTAATCAGCGTGGACTTAAAAGATGCGTATCTTCATGTTCCTATTCACACAGCTTCCAGGAAGTTCCTGAGATTCGCCTACAAAGACACTGTTTACCAGTTCCAAGCACTCCCATTTGGACACAACATCAGCCCCTGGGTTTTCACACAAGTGATGGATCGGGTAATGGCCCATGTCAGGATCACCTCCATCCTACAAAAACATCAGGTACATCATATATTGGAGCAAGACATGAGATCTTCGGTTACTCTCCTTCTCAACCTTGGCTTCCTTTTCAGCGAGTACAAATCCGACCTAATACCATCTCAACACTTTGTCCATCTATGGAAGGAGTTCTACACTCAGGTAAACAGAGTATGCCTCCCTCATGAACGAGCATTGAAAATCAGTACCATGGTAGCTTCCTTGCTGATACAAGACAAACTCTCTGCCCGAGAATTCCTCTGCCTGCTGGGCTTGCTCAATGCAGCAGCGGACCTCATCATCTTAGGTTGCTTCTTTATGCTGTCCAAATGGAGGCCAAGACATTGCCCATCGAACCAACCTCTCATTATATCTCCGGAGATGAAGTCCAATCTCAGGTGACCTCAGCTGGCTCACGTCAGGCATACCCCTGCAGAAATCACCATCTGTATGGATGCGAGCACAGAGAGCTGGGGTGCACACCTTCTTCCATCATTCCAGGAAGCCAACGGAGTGTGGCTTCCGCAAGATCACAAATTACATATCAATCTTCTCGAGATGTAAGCCATCTCAAAAGCCTTTCCTTGGTGGCAATAGGCTCTATATGGAAAGGGAGTTCTCATTCTGTCCAACAACTCAACTGTTGTGACTTATATCTAATGGCAGTAGCGAACCAAGTCTCTAGATCTCTGTGTTTTCGTTTGGGACTTTCTTAGGTGGTGTCATCAATGACAAATCCATGTTCAAGTTCATCATATTCCAGGCCGACTCAACGTATTAGCAGACTCACTGTCCCGACTAATCAACTAATACAAACGGAATGGTCTCTTCACTCATTGGTCTTCACACGAATATGTGCCCTATGGGATCGATCAATAGTGAGTCTATTTGCGACTAGGTGGAATGCCAAACTAACAACCTTTGTCTCACCAGTCCCAGATCCGCCGGCCTGGGCAGTTGATGCACTTTCCATAGATTGGAATGGCCTGAACGCTTACGCTTATCCGCCAACACCTCTGATCCCGAAGGTGATGCAAAAAGCAATAGAATCAGAGTGTCACCTCATCCTGATTGCCCCGTTCAAGTGGGAAAAATTGTGGATCAACAACCTCATCAATCTGGCTGTGGAAATCACCAAGAAATTCGGAACATTCTGCATCTACTAAAACAACATGACAGCAGGCATTTCATCCCAACCCAGAGTTGCTGCACTCGCATGCCTGGCTCGTATTGAACAAGCCCTCAAGAACAAACCAGAGATGGCCCTCCACTCATAAAGTCTATGCAGGCAAATGACGAGTTGTCACCTGATTGTGTGCCCAAGAAAATATTACGCCCCTGCAGGCATCAATTCTTCAAATAGCTATCTTCCTGCTATGGCTCTTTGACGAGAAACAGTTAGCACCAATCACCATCAAAGGCTATCATTCCTGCGTCATCATGGAAGAGAGGATGTGGGACAAAAGAAAGATCTATCCGATCTCCTCGCTAACTTTGATTTCACACAGCCAAAGTCTTTGGCAATATGCCCTAAGTGGAATCTATCATGGGTACTCGCATGACTGAACAAGACACCATCTGAACCGCTCTCAAGAGCCTCATTGGTTCATCTCTTATACAAGACCCGCTTCCTCATCGCATTGGCGATGACAGGTCGCATCAGCGAAATACATGTGCTATCAGTGGACCCCAACTACTTACAGTTCAGACAAGACAGGTAGGTATCATTCATGATGGCTCCTGCTTTCATTGCCAAGAACAGACTACTGTTCATGGGCAACCAAACCTTTGTAATGAAATCTCTGGCTATTTTAGACACTTCATCTCAAGGTCATCTACAGGACCTAGTACGGGCTCTGAAGTGGTACCTGAAAAGGACCGGGCCTGTCCGTCGAGGAAGATCATCCATCTTTTTACCCCTCAAAGAGGGAAAGGATGACATATCAGCAAAGGTACTTTCATCCTGGATTAAAGGGGTTATTCGTTCCACATATTGGGAAATAACTCCAACTCATATGAGTCTGTTACGTATTTTGGCTCACGAAGTTAGGGCAGTCACCACAAGCATTGCATTTGAACAAACCTGTTCCCTGACTGACATCATTCATGCCGTGGACTGGAGGTCCAAGTCCACTTTCTCCAGCCTTTATCTCCAAGATCTTTCATCCCAAAAGACTCAGCTTCACCTGGTAGGACCTTTAGCCATGGCGCAACAGGTTACCTTCCTGGGTCGGTCAACAGCTTCATAGGAAGCAGCTTCATGACTTCCGCTGAATTTGCGGGAGAGAAAAATTTCCCTGCGAAGCCACTCCCCGACATATAGAGTCTATTCTCCAGTTGGGTTATCTAGAAGCTGTCTCACATACCTTAGGGGACCAGAGATGGCCTCTCTGGGGTAAGGGGATATAACTCCCTCCACCTCTTACCTAATCTCCTAAGGTTTTATGATCGGGTAACATATTTGAAGAAGAAAACAATTTTTATAAGTAAAATATGTTTCTTCAATAATACTTACCCAATCATAATACACATACACCCTCCCAGCCTCTCCACAGTTACATCCTTATCAGAGAGCATGTTTCCCACCCCAGTAGAAACTGAAGTATGCATGGGATTTAGCGCCAATCCCTTTACCAAGGGATGAGCTCTAGCTAACTGACACCTAGGTGGGCAATATAACTTTTAGCTTTTAGCTAAAAAGTTTTTAGTTTGGGAAGGCTGAATTTGTGAGGTAGTAGTAGTTATCCTAAGGTATTGTGATCGGTTAAGTGTTATGGAAGAAACATATTTTACTTAGAAAAATTGGTTTTTAAAAAGATATGCCAGGGTACTCTGGTTACTGACAGAGTTCATATGAAAATGATACAAAATTCTAAACTGCATCTGTGGGTGACTACTCCACATTGAAAGTGCCTTCCCTGGGCCCGAAGTATGTTTTACTGGAACAGCCCTAATGTAGATATGTTTGTATGCATATGTAGATGGCCTGATTAGATTTTCATTTTATTAAAGGCACTTTTCCATTTTGTAAATAGATTTGTGAACTATCTGACCATAAACTGTTTGGGTGAAAAGCTTCTTATCAAAATTTCACCAGTTCACTTGGCATAAATCAATGATTTTTGGTAACAACTTTGCATGCATATGTAAATGACTTATTAAATTTGTATGCCATAAAAGCAATTTTCTTTTTTTATACACCCATCTTTTGGCAGAATGTATTATGCTGTGACCCAATCTGCTTGTCTATTTATTTGTCCATCACCTTTTCCTTTTCTGCACAATAACTTCAGTTCTTTACCTTCTACAGTTACCTAACTTTTTGGATGCCTTGCACTGAGTGTAAGGAGAACCCTATCAATTTCAGGGTCAAATGTCAGAGTCACAAAGTTGTAAAATGGTCTCTGCACAATAACTGGAGTTCACCACCATCTACAGTTACTAAATTCTGTGGATGGATGGCACTTGTGGTAAGGAACAAAGCCTTTAAATTTTTTAGGTTCGAAGGTCAAGGTCACTGTGACTAAAAGATGAAAAATGGTTGCTCTACAATAACATTAGATCTTGATCATATACCTGGACCAAACTTTTTGGATGGCTTGCACTTGGGGTACGAGAGAAGTCCGTCAATTTTGGAGTCAGAAGGTCAAGGTTACTATGACTAACAGAAGAAAATCATCCATGTCCTACTAGTGCCTACATACAAGACATTTAAACATGGGGCGGGCATACACTGTACTCTTGTTTTACAAGTTTTTGAATTTTTTACAGTACTCTTTTTTTGTTTGGATGAAAACCTTGTTTGCACATTTACACAAAAGATGCATAATCTAATCAAATGCAGTTCGGTACAGCTCTTCCGCGTTATAACACGGTAGTCACTGTCCAAAAACCGCCAACCACATTATAGTGAGAAATTTACTAAACCACAATATATTCAGAACAGCTTTATATACCTAACCACAGGAATGAAAGATATAACACCATGCATCAGGTTGATTTCTTTCAAGCCATATTGTTATATATTGGTATGATTGTGGTCATGGGGTCCATAGTTGTACCGTATTATATCTGGAATCATGTTACAGTGAGGGAGAGCTGTATGTGGTATGTTAATGTGCACATGACGATAACCTGATTAGAATTGTGTGCCAACCAAATGATTTTTGCATCAGGTTATTGGACTTTATTGTCTGTAGTTGGGGAATACTTATTTTAGAAACACAAAGTTGTATTTTTTAGAAGCTTTTACTACATTTTCTTATTTTTATGAATAGATTGATTTCTTTTTTATATTTTGTGCAGAAGAAACATATTTATTTGTTTAATATCTGAAGTAACAGAAGTTATCTGTCCTCAGTCAGTAGATGAAACTTTCCAAATGAAATTCTTTGCATGCATCGGTTCTGACATACAATTAAGCATGAAAAGAATATTTTAACTGGAAATCTTATAACACAGAAATGGGGGTGGGGGGGCTGTGGTGGAAGAATGGTTATATGTTTTTTTGTGTAAATTCAGGCTTAAGTATTTCTCAAAATAGTTACTTTTTGAAAATTGAAATAATTGCTTGTTATACTTGGGATTCATATTCCGTCAGTAATCCTGCTGTATAATGCCATTCTGGGAAATCGTAAAGGTGGTGTGTGTGTTAAATATAGGGAGAGCCTTAAAATGTACGAACAAGACTGTTTCATGATTGTGCATTAAAATATATAGAGTTTTCAATAATATGAAATCACATTATTATTGGTTCCCGTAAGCCAAGAACTAAAAGTGAAATAAATTAGGAAGCAATAATAAAAACAAAATTTGACTCCTTTAATGGTAGAGCTGAAATGAATATCTAAACATTCAAATTAGAATACTTTTTTTTAGAATATTTGAATAGAAAATTGGTATTCGAAAATTTGTTTGTTACACAGCAAGTTGGGCAGCATTTTGTAAAAGAAACAAGTAAAATTGTAAACTATGTATTGTTAAGTCAATTAGTTTACAAAAGAACAACTTAAAATCTGCTAAATCACCTGAAATTCAGATTGCAACTCAACAAGATAAAGATAATGTCAAAATTCTGAATAGTCACATTGCTCAAAACATCACCATATTCATTATACTCATGAAAAGATAATGTGTAGTATGTCCTATCAAAGTAAAAAAAAGCCTTTACATATCAGTCAGTCAGAGGTCCAGAATATTTGTGAACTGTTGTCAGACATTTGTTCTGTCCGGAGCAGTTGTTGTCAATCCCGCAAACCATTACCAATCCCCATCTCCCGATCATCTTATCATAGATAGTTAACTCTGATATAGTTCCACATTAAATTTTGGTCTTTTATTCAAATTTTGAAGTCTTTACACAGCTATGGAATTAGAAATATGCTTAAAATCTGACCCTGTTGTTTTCTTTATTATCTTAAAAGTGAGTAATGTAGATGTCAGCTTTGTATCACATGTGCCCGTTGATGTGACTTTGGAACCCAATCATTTAAGTTGTAGGGATAAAGAGTGTGCTGTTACAATACAGCTTGCTACTCTCTCTTTTTGTTGTGCGTGACTACAAAGGCATAATTATAAGCATATATTCCATTTTGTGCAGGAATTAAGGCTGCAACATTTACTACAATTTCCAAACAATAAACAAAATGATGCTGTTTATATCAAATGAAACTCAGCCTTTCCCCCTATCTACCCATTAGGCTTACTGAGCAACTGACAGTTATTACAATGTGCATGCAGCACATCGCGCAGGTTGCAGTTGTTTCATTGGCTGTACATCTTTTACCTCTTGTTATGACAGGATTCAGTTTGTATGATGTTTTTGTGAATATATTGTATTTAGTTGTGTATAACGTGCACTTTTTTCACCTAATTTTCTTATTTTTAGTCGGGGGTGCGTGATTTATAGAAGAACTAAAAACAAAAAGTTTTTTCCCAGATTGGTCAGATGAAAGGATGAAGGCACTATAGCTGCCTACATGTGTCACATTCACTCCTTGTGAAATCTTAAATCCATTACATGTTGCATTGTAACTAAATTTTTTACCAGTACTAGCCTTATTAAAGAAATAAATAATGCTTACAAACCTTGTCTTGTTCTTTGGTTGCTTATGTTAATAAACTTGTTTCATTTCACATCCGTGTGTACCGTTTTAGTTCTATGTCTTGACCAGAAGTACATGTACATAACTAATGGTAACTTATTTTTCTAAAGTTGTGCAAAGTACCGCATTGCAGCGAAACAAATATGATGATTACTGTACCTGTAACTTAAATGTTCAGTTTTCCATAACTGTGGATCTAATGCATTTTTTCTTCATTTATTCTTGGTTGAATCAAAATATAAAATTTGAATTCAAGCAGTGTTAATGTTCTCATCAGAGGCACCTTTAGGGGACATTCTTTGCGAATATGGTCTATCTGTTATGGTAACACTGACACATTGTGAAACAAAATAATCAATTAATGTACGAAGTCGGATTTTTTTTTTTCTTTGGAAAATAAACTTGGTTCATAGTTTTATTTCTCATCTTAAATCTTAGCATTTTATATATCTTCGTGACTATACAGTGATCAGTGCTTCATTGACACGATGTGGTCTTTTCAGGGTAATCAGCGGATGCTAAGCTTTGATGTGCTTAACATAGTTGCAGTGCTTTGTCTAGATAAATTTGCAATTTATTTACTTTTCTTCGGAAAATAAGCTTGGTTCTTTGTTTTATTTCTCATCTTAAATTGTATTTGATATATATTTGTGACTATACAGTGATCAATGCTTCATTGACTCAATGTGGTCTATTCACTGTAACCAGTGCAGGCTAAGCTCTGATGTGCTAAACATAGTTACAATGCTTTGTCTAGGTAAATTTGCAATTTATTTACTTTTCTTTGGAAAATAAGCTTGGTTCTTTATTTTATTTCTCATCTTAAACCACAGTGTTTGATCCTTCTTTGTTACAATAGAATGAGCTATATTTAATTGACTCAGTGTGGTATTTTTTAAGGTAATCAGCGCCAGCTAAAGTTTTGATGTGCCAAACATAATTACGAAGTATTGTCTTGGTAAATTCTATCTAGGGCACTGAGATATATTTTAAAAGTGCCACGATAGTCTTAATAAGTACTAATACTGTACCAGAACTTTCACATAGCATCTTGTGTTCAATGTTAAAATGCCAGGAATGATGACAGATGCGGACATACAGCAACTTTTCAACAGCGATGATGACAAAGAGGAATTTGAACGATTTGATTCAATAGGCTGAACTCCATCAACAAGGCGAACCTTAAAATGGCCCTTTTAAGGGCCAACCATAAAATCATTCTTTCTTTTACAATATCTTTAAAAAAAAAAAAGTATTGGTCATAATCAGGTGCTGTGTACTACTAGGAAAGACCAGAGAAACAGTCATGCACTGGTTTATTGTAAAGAATTCAAATGTCGTGTAACAAATGATGATCAGTGCACTCTCCTAAATGGCTGATTATTAGTGCACTATGAAACAGCGCAAAGTTATACTGATTTTAAATGTATTATATCACATGCATGTTATATTGCAGAACTATGTTTTTTCCCCTCATTCTGGGTCAAAAATTGGGGTGTGCATTATACACCAGTGCACGTTATACACACCAAAATACGATATATATCAATTTCAGGAAAATATCTCTACGATTGTTGTGATATTGTTTTCTGCTGCTATGTATATGTACATGATGAAAACCTTGATAATGCAACTGGACATACTGCCTCGACATGTGCTTAGGATACTTTTGTAGGATCTACAATAAGTAGGAAACTAAGCAGTAGCTTGCAAATTTGAAACGTCGTTTCTCAGTACATGTTAATCAGCCTGATGTGTAATGTTGTGTAATGTGCAATATAACCAATTCTTGTCAGCTTCTGCTTTTTCCTAGTGATGTCACATTTTATGTGAAAATTAGACATACTTTAAGAAAAGAACTGACAGAAAATCCTAATAAACAGTCTTCTTACGTAGAGATGTTGAAATATATAATTTAATTGAAAGGGGTAGTTCCTGCATCACTGACAGCCACATGCATGTTTGTTTACATGTTCGCTGATTTTGTAAACATTTACATGTAGTAAACTAGACTGAAATATTTACACGTGTAAATGTTGCAGCCTTAGCAGGGATTATTTCACTTTTTCTTTCCTATATCTTTTTGAAAATGACTTAACTGTTTGTTGGGAATCCGTCTTTAATCATGAAACTGAATGATGCACACCCAAACATGGTTGAAGCAGGAAACTATTTCCCAGGTACCTAGCAATGGTATAGGTTACATTATACTGTTTACAGAAGCCACGAAACCATTTCACACCTATTGCAATGTACATATTTAGCATAAGATGATAATCAATACCTATGTATTGGTTTCAGTTAAAACAATTATTTATTAAGTCTGAATATGAGTTTCTTATAGCTTATCAGAAAACCTAAATGTCCGATTTGGGCATTTTATAGTTGGTCAAAAAGTCAGTCCCATTGGACATGTCAGGTATATACTAGAAGGACAAATTCTGGAGAACTGCATTCAGTGTATCCAAATTTAATCAACTAAATTGGCCACATATCCATGTGATTTTGATTGTGAACACTTCCCATAGCAATTTTTAGATTCATTTAACTGAACAAATAATTGAGTTTCTGCCCGTTACTATCCATCTTCAACACTAATGGGAAATTAACACACCTACATTCACTTTTGATTTTTTTGTTTGAATCCTCAAAAATTGTACTCAAGACTCCTACAATGTCATTTAATTAGATTCAGATGACTTGGTTCACAGTGTTTTCAATGCAGCTTGGCTGGGATTGGGGTGGGGGGGGTCAATAAATGTCAGATTATACAAAGAAAAGAGGATGGATTTGATACCATTAATAAAAAATGGCGAATACTCAAATCCTATTCAAAGACATTCAACAAAGAAACAAATTGGAAAATTTTGTATTCATTTCAGCTGTATTAAATAGGATTAATGAAAATGGCTACATCATAAGAAGGGCAGTGGTGTACTGAGTGCCTTTATAGTTAGGGACCACTGTATTATTTTTGTTAAATTTTATATTATAGATGTTAAATAAGATTCTCTCTCTCTCTCTCTCTTTTTTTCCCCCCTGCTCATATTATTCCTTTAAAGACATATGTTATTGAAAAAGCTGTTAGTAGACACTTAATTAGCCATATGTAAGCTGTTCTCCTTGTTTATTGTTACCTTGGTAAAATTTTCGAGATATTAAGGTACATATCCAAGGAAATAATATTTTTCATTAGCAAAAAAATATTCTATATTTTCTTGCATTAATTAATGCAAATTTATTTCAAGACTACACTCTGTATTAAAGATAGCCAAACACAGTCCAAGGTGTGAAACATGAGTTTTTTGCTTAGGTACACATTTGTACCAGCTGTCAAAACTTGGAAGTACACTCATTATTTTCGAATCACCCTTTGCAGAAATTTTAGGTGCGCAGGTCCAAAACAAGATACATTTTGCACGTGTGTACCTACGTATCTTGAGCCATGCAAACATAGTAAAGTTTTAGATATAGCATTTTTATATTTTTAGCAAATTAGAAAGCCTTTTTTTCAGCATTTTCTTTTTGAATGCATTACTTTCATTAAAACAAGACAGATCAATTCGAGATGGGATTATGTGTAAGAGAACTTCAACATTTGAAGTTTTAAGTTAAAAGTAAAAGAATTTCTAAACAAAATTTTAACAATGAGAGTTAATCATTTTTAGTACAGTAACCTGAATTTGAATTATTCTTATGTATTAATGATGAATAGAGTCATCAAAATGACATTTAACCTTGACAGAAAAATGCTTTGTCCAGCATCTGTGGAAATGTGCTGGCCAGAGCATTAAGTAAAATTGGTGGGTTGATTTATTGTTGTACAAATTCTTGAAAGATGTAAATTCTGAGCAGTGGAATTTTTTTTATATTTTACAACGGTATAAAATATTTTATTCAACTACTTACTACATGTTTTTTAAAGTCAAGTAAATGAAAATAGAAACAATCTTTGAGTTGAAATAATATTATCCAGGAGGGAATGAGCAAAAGGAGCAAAAGGAATCGCTGAAAGATGATGTCCATGTGCCAGCTACCAACATCGGACACATTAAGCGAACAGAGAAGCTGAGGGAAAAAATGGAGCGTATGAAAGAAAAGAGACATTTGTCACAAAAGCTGAGGTATACATACACTGTCGTTGATTTTTGTCTCACCTGTATCTCATTTAAGACAAATTGTTCTGCAGTATCGTTTTTTGAATCCTCAAGATGCTGTCTTTATTGTATGACTTCTCATTTTGCTGTGTATTGATTGGAAAAATTGCCTGAAGCTGACTTTATAAAACCCTGTGTCACCATAGTGTGTGCACATGATGGTGGTGTAAAATTCCACAGACTCCGTCTGCGTCTCTGACATCACTTTCACATCACATATCACTTTCAACTGACACATTTTTTTTTACATGTGTCTGTCTGTTTGTCCATCCATGTGTCAGCCTGTTCCTACAATGGCCCCTCCTTTAATTTGTTCTTTCCATCAATTTTAAATGAAAGTTTTAGCATTGAAAAAATTATCAGAGTAAATATTCTGAAAATGTACTGTTTAACATTTCTCCTTTTTTCATAATTATGATTGCAGTCATTAAAATTTACAATTACATGTTATATAACAAACTAAACACTTCATTTTTTAAAATTTTGCTATGCAGTTTTATTGTCAATTCCGCATTAGTGGCAAGTGAGACATTGCAGTCACATTTCCAATGGCGGTATCAACAGATTATGAAGGACTTTGTACAAGATTTTCATTAGTATATATTTCCTAAACCACTTGATAGATTCTCATCATAATTGGCATGAATCATTATGAAGCTAAGACAATTTATTCTGAATCACACTTGCTTGCCACTTTGACCATGGGGTCAGGGTCAAAATGATAGAAATTTTGTGTTAAGGTTTCATTTTTGTTATTTTTTTTCATTAGATTACAGTAAAGCCCCGCTATAGCACAATGGTCAGGGTCCACAAAACTAGATCATGCTATGTCCCAAACCATGCTATAACCATCCTAGAGAAAACCAAGTCATTTAGCTGAAGAAAATGATGCATGCACCAAAAGAAAAAGGGTGGGGTAAAATTGTGAGCTCAAAACAACATGCTTCATTGGCACAGTTACCATCTTAAATCAGGGTGGCGTGGCAATACTACGGACTTCATTGACTCAGTTATAAACTTGTTTCATATTAAACAAGAACTACTTAAAATGGTCATTAAATATTTAATATTTATTTTTATGAATACGAAATTGGCCACTTAAGCGTAAATAGTTAAGAGTACGTGTTCTCACCGGTTGAATCTGGTTGTGTCCATAATAGTAATTCCATCAAAAATGTGCACAAGGAAGCATAATTTATATTTTAAAAACTGTTCGATAGTTCCAGTCAAATCATAATATTTAATATTTTGCTAATACATTACCACAAACTTATGACAAAGTTTTTTTTTCTTTCCCCGCAACATTCTTATTTGTTGGACATGTCCAAAGGATCTGATTTCTGACACAATAAACTGCATGATTCATGCATTGGGAGTTTCTAAAATGAAACCTGTTTCATTCTTGAAAAGTACATTTTACCTGAGCTGAAAATTCATACAGGAGGTAAAATGTACTGTATTGACCTTGTAATGTACTTGCAATGAGAATTCTGCAGGTGTGTGTATACATGTAAAACTGCCTGAACCCAGCTTAGGAGTAAACCATTCGATTGTATGGGTACACAGTGAGTTCCATAAATGGTCGAGTCATTCTTTACTGTACAGAGGGATAAATAAATAAAATAAACCCAATATTCATTTAAACTTTTGTTCATAACTATGACTTTGCTTCACTGCAGAGCGAAAGCGGGGAGTATAATGTTTTATTATATTAGCCAATCGCGCCACCCCTAGAACTTAAATGGTTCTGTTCCAATCACTGGCAGGACTGTTTTCTGTGTGCATGTGGATTATCTGAAGCTAGAAAATAAAAAAGGTTAAGAGGTGGGGGGGAGGGGTTTCATTTGTGTCGCAATTACCAAAACTGCTTCTGACAATTTGGACCATACACTTGTTTCAGTGGGTGTGTATGACGGTTGATTGAGCAGGCATTGATAGTCTATTGTCTTCTCTTAAAAAGGTAGATAAATTAATTGATTTATAAATTCTGGTAAGAAACTTTTTCACTCCACCACATTGTTTGCTTGACTTGTGAAGACCTAAATCTCGATGCTAATTGCATTTGTTTAACTCCGGACTTAATCCTGCCCAGGGCTTCAAGCTTCTCTTTAACAGTAATGGCTTTACATTTCTGAATCCCATTATCTGTTGTTAATAACCTCTAATTAACACCCTGACACCTATTTCTTTGAACGACTACAGCAAGAATAATTGTTAAGGAACAACGTGGTCATTTGTATAGGGAATGCATGATATTATTCACTGGTTAGTTGATTGTGTGACAATTGTCTGATAACACCGCAAAGCTACATGTGCGTGTTGACATGTTTTTTTTTTGTTGTTTTTTTTTTGTTTTTATAAATCATTACCCTATAATTTGAATAACCTTTAGCAGCGAGATTGACTTTGATGATTAGCAATTACTTAAATTAATTGATTTATAAATTCTGATGAGAATCTTCTTTCTTTTGAACAAGAACTGTACACAGAATGCATTGAATAAAAACACAAAGAAGACTTACTGGCTTTATTGTTCATTATTAAAAAATAATAAGATTAACACTTTTGCAGTACTTCTAGAAATTTTTGAAATTATTGTACAATTTTGGGAGCCATGCCACGATCATGTTATATCCAAAATCATACATGATCTCTACCTCAAAATTAAAATTAATATTTTACACATTATTTTTCATACTTTGAAAAATATATTTATTTTTTCATGTACGAAAAAATATCTGAAATTTTGGGAGCCATGCCACGATTGTGTTATATCCGAATTCGTGCTATAACGAAGCGTGCTATAGCGGGGCTTTACTTTACCTGGTCATAAAGGCAAATGAGCTTATGGCAGTGGTGCACAACTCAAACATTTACATGGCCCAGCCTTTATTGGAACTAGTCAGGCTGCACTGTGAAAGTTTTCTGTCTACATTAAAGCATAAATACACATGCGTTAAGTAAGGACATAGGCTGCACAAAATATGTTGGCGGGCCGCATGTGGCCTGCAGGCTCTATTTTGTGCACTCTTGGCTTATGATATGGTCCTTTGTGTGTCCATCATATGTTCACAATTGTTATTTACAACTTCTCAAAAGCTGCTCAACAGAATTTGACCAAATTTTAAAGAAAGCATACTGGAATGACATTCTTTCAAATTTGTTTAAAATGCTGCTGATCTGCCATAAAATATGGCCACCATTATTAAAAATAGAAAAACATTGAAACGATTTCTTCACAAAACCATTCAGCAGATTTTGACCAAATGTGACAGAAATCATCCTGGCATAAAGGTCTTTCTAATTTGTTCAAATGATGCTGATCCAGCATCAAATATAGCCACTATTACTAAAAACAGAAAACCCTTTAAATAACTTCTTCTCAAAAACCAGTCATCAGAATTTGATCAAATGTGACAGAAAGCATCCAGGCATGAAGACCTTTACATTTATAAATAATACTAATCTGCCATCAGATATAACCACCATTACTAAATGATAGAAAAACTTTTAAGCGACTTAATCTTCTCCAAACCCATTGAATAGAATTTGCCTAAACTTGATTTGATAGAAAGCGCCTAGTACATGCTAGTTTGTCTATTAAAGCAAGGGAAGTAACCTATGATGAGGACTATTGAGAATCACAGGTTGGGGCTATACAGAGGTATCCCCCTTGCAGAACAGAATTTAAAACATTTAAAGTAGAGGAATTTTTGAGCAATTTACTCACATAAATATACCTCTGCCTCCCCTGCATCCCACCCTAGTATAAAAAAGTACATAACTCTTCTAAAAATAGTGCGAGTACGATGATTTGTCAACATTTCATATCTTCTGATGATGACCATAATATGTACTAAGTTGTCTGCGATGGGTAATCTCTGTACATGTTAGAGAAAAGTAATAAAGTTTATCTTCCCCAGTTCCCCTTTTGATATGTAAATTTAATGAAAATGTATTGTGATAAATCTTAGCCTATTAGTTGGTAGTTTGCACTGGGAACATGGTGTTAAGCATTATCGTCAATAGTATCCCTTGACAACCCCAACTCACCTTTGCCATTAATTTTGCTCTCAGACCTTGCTAAATATGTAGAAATCTACCGACAGTCAGGGTACTTTTCAATGCAGAATCTCATGTTCTCATTGTCTTAGACAACGACAGGCTGCATTAAATATACAGTACACAGTCGGATTACATTGAAAGTTGATGTTACGGTTAAGGCACCAACCAGACACAAGCAAGGCTCAGGAAAACCACTGGTCCTCTCTTCCTTACCAAGTAAACATTGGCAGTGCCAATGAAAATTTTACTATTTACTCGTCCCTGGGTCAAGTAGATGTAGGTTTGCACCAAGAGAATATCCATGTGCATTTTCTATCCTTAAACTCAACAGTACTTGATATCTAGCATATGTCAATTTTCGATTACTTTTGCCTATTTGTCAGTCCAAAACATGTTGCAAAGGAAGACGACTTTGCTTTTTACACAGGCACTCGATGCCATATTAAAGTGTGAAAGATTTGTTGTTTTTAATTTTATCACATGCATCTGCATTATTTTATGGCATTTAATATATTCAGTGCCATTAGTCAAAAAATTAATTTAAATTATATTTTGTATTTATAGCTTTTGATTAATAAAAAAAAACCAATATGCTTTTCTCCTGAAATGCTTCCAGATTTAATTACTAAGAACAAAGAAACCCTTGGCCTTAAAATATCCTCAGAAATTCAATAAGTAATCCAGTGGTGGGAATTGAACAAGGCAAGGTCCCCTACCCCTATTAAATCTCATGGTGAGCCAGTCTGACTTTGAGGGTTCTTTAGTGCCGAGGCAATTGGAGATGGTTGGCAGAGTCAGCTACAAAGGTGTCCCCATGCACAAGGAACTTTACATGTTTCTTTACATATGAAAAATGAACTAATTAAGATTTTAATGTCAAGAATAACCCATAGTACAGTTGCCTATATAGTTACACATCTTTCCTATAAATAAGTAAAACTTAATAAACCAGATATTGACCTAGCTCTTAGAGCGAGAGAGAGAGATTGATTTGATTTTGTATACTTAGGTTTATTTGGTAGTCTTGAACATTGAACATTATATAATTTTGTACCAGAACAAGAAAATGCAAGCAGGCAAGCTATAATTATTGGTGCAAGGTGTTTCTCCACATTTGTTGGAAAATGAAATCACTGAACATCTGAGATTGCAACTTAATTATCACACTTGAGATTGCAACTTAATTATCACACAGGCAGACAGATGCACAGAAAGAGATTAGTCTTGGAATCATGACAATTTTCCCCACATTATTATTCATTTCAGCAATAAATTTTAAGTCAGCTTAATTGTGGACAATTATCAAACTTCCACTGTTAATTGCTTGGCTATAATTAGGGCTCTTAAATACAACAATCCAAATCCTATGGCTTTGTGTAATATAAATGAGACTCTTCCCAAGCTGGGATCAGAAATTGACATCCACTTTTGAGACTAGTTCTTGTCAGTATTTTATTACAGTGTTGACAACGTCTGCTGTTTGATTTCTATAAGAATCTCCACTGAAGAAGTCAGGTCCCTGTTACAATAAACATGCAGTAGACCCTATTACATCAGAATCTAGCTTTCTCAAACTTGTGTATTACAATATCTTGTGCACATGTGCTGTTGTTGATAGTATATTGTGCCATTACTACTTAAGGACCAAGCATATGGTTCGCATTTCAGTGTAAATTCTGTGTTTTCTTGGGTTTTTTTCTCTTTATTTTAAATAGCATTGGTTGTCCTTTGGTATTCAATTGTCCATATCTCATTGGATTATATGAAATATGTGCCTCTCATCAAGTCAGTGTAAGTTAGTTCAGATTTCTTTGAATAAAAATGAAAAATTCGTAGAACTATCACTGATATCTACTTTTCACAAGTACTGAATATTCCAGACTCTTGAAATTATGTTTTTGTTGTCCAAATGTATAAATGACATACAGACGATAGCTTCTTCATTTCGTATCCAATTGTAAATTAATCTTGACATCTCAGTCTTTCCATGGGTGGTCTTCTTGTCATTGCCTATTCAAATGTCAATCAATAATTTCTACCAGCCCCCTCCGTGGTGGAGGTGCACAACAGGTGCCTGGCGGTTCATGATGGTGATTTGCTAAGTCCTTACCCCTTTATCGTGGAGCTTCAACACAGAGCAAGCATGGAGGGGATTAACTGACCCTTTGTAGGGGTTGGAGAAACAAAAAATTGTGTGAGCTATACTGTACCTGGACCAAATGTCTATATCGGTGAGACCTTTTGGTCAGTAATCTCCAGAGTCAACCGTGCCATATTAGTGCGTACATAGAGATCTCAATGAATATCCTTTCTCTCGGGTTAATAAATCCTTATATCAACCTCATCATAAGTCAACAGTTGTACAGTTGTTAATGATTGTTGAAATGCAGTATGTTCATCAGTTGCATTATATGATTAAGAGTGTTGGAATATCATATCAAGGAAAAAAATGGAAATGTATATAAAGAACTTGATTTCACAATTTGATACTTATCTATTTCCAAATGATAATACGGTAGTATGTTTCCTTTGTATGGCTCACCCTGGATAGCTTGAACTGGTGTTTAGGACCTGCCAGAATATCTTTAATTATATAAAAGCTTGTCTACTCAACAGATCACTTCAGTTAATTCAGTTGTCCCCATATGCTCGAAATGTTTGGAGCACAAAACTTTGGCTCAAGCTTAAGATCCCAAAATTTGAACTACTGTAGTATCATCAGTTTTCGTGGGGGACCAATTTTCGTGGTTTTCGTTGTTGCCCCAAACCGCAAATTTAAATACCCAACGAAATATTAGCCACGTATGATGATGGCGGCACCTCCCCCCCCCCCTTCCCCACTCATTTTCTTACTGTGTGTCGTTCCCGGAGATTAAGGAACCTACTAGTATTTTATAAATCAACGTCAATACTGTAATTTGGAAATAAAATATTAGCTTTTACACGTGTTTGTTTTATTTTAAACCTTTGAAAAAAGAATTATAAAGCATTTTATATTGTTTCAATGCACACATGTTGATAAGATATCCAATAAGTGTAATTTCCACTCAATGCCTTAAATCGATATGCGAGATAGGTAAGGATAGAGAGAAACGAGAAAAAACATAAGTTATTCAAACACTAGTAATGTTGAAAATGAAAGAAAGAATAATAAAATAAATAATAGTATATGAAAATTAAATTACATGTTCACATCGATCCTTCACTCGAGTACAAATGTTGTCCTTTAAATCCTCCTGAAACCACATTTTCTTTTATCCATGCATTTTTAATCCAAAAGAACAACAAGCCTGTAAAATACTCGAACTATTGCTTGAAGCACTATTATTAATGAAACACTACGTATATACACTAATTACAGCAGAGTATTAAAGCTCACACTTCACTGATTTTCAGACAAAGCCACTGTATCAACATCGTGTCAATCAAGTCTCAATGTACACAATTTAAATCCTCCTGAAACCACATTTCATTTTATCCATGCATTTTGAATCCAAAAGAACAACAAGCCTGTAAAATACTTGAACTATTGCTTGAAGCACTATTATTAATGAAACACTATGTATATACTCTTATTACAGCAGATTATTAAAGCTCACATTTTCACTGATTTTCGGACAAAGCCACTGTATCAACATCATGTGAAAGTATTGTTATAAACATTCAAGTGACCGCCGTTTGCGTCGGCAGAGTTTTATTGTTTTGTATTCTTTATTTTGGGATTTTGTATAGGTTAAACCACGAAATTAAACACTTAGTAATATGCAAACTTTGACAGGCAAAACCACGAATTTAAGTAACCACGAAAATATCATTTTTTACAAAACCACGAAAATTGAGCCCCACGAAAATAAATGATACTACAGTATCTGTAACTTTAATTTAACTATATAACTTTAAGGATTTTCTTGACTTGAGTCCTCCTTCATGGCTGTATTTTATTGACCTAGGTATACTCAATGCATCCAATCAGATTTTGGGTTTATAAGCTTGATGTTGAGTTTTTTGCTCAAAATGTTTTGAGAATACTTGGCTACGACTCTTTGAGGTTGGAGCTATTAAGGTTCAGCTATATGATTGAAGCAGTTCTTCATTTTATAACAAAATTCTGTTAATAAAGAAGAAATTTTGTTGATCCCATGGTTAGTTAAACATTCAAGCACCTACTTCCCAGGGGAGGTGGCTAAATTTGTACATACATGTACATCAGTTGTACATTCTTGGTCAAGATTTTACAGCTAGCTCAGGTTTTTTGCATACTGTATAAATACTGTTATACCCAGAATCATGAAACTTGGTGATGGGATGCATCTTGATTATTTCACCCTCATCACAATTGTAGGTTACTGTGGGACTATATTTCATGCTTCAATGGTTTTGATTAAATTTTGTGATTTAAGTTTATTTCTCAAGCTATGTTCATGATAGAATCATCAAACTATATGATTTTATGTATATCTTTTAGTACCACTCTTACCACATAGGAAGGTCACTGTGACCTACGTTTATTATTTTACAGGCTTAGGTTAAGTTTTTGTGTTTAGCTCATGACCAGATAGGTTTTTTGCACTCTGTAAATATACTGTTATACATAGATTCATCAAAGTTAGTTGGGAGATGGCTCATTTAGACCTGGTGGAGCTATGTCTGTGGCTACCTTCCAGAGTCATTCAGCAGCATTTTAGTGATGTGGGTTACTCTACTTCCTCTTGATTTGTGGGAGTGACATATTTTCTCCAAACCATGTCCATGCATGAACCAGGTGCAAACCTTGGCCCATATCTCGCACAAGATTATGAAGCTGCTTTACATACTTTAGGAGATAGAAACAGGACCAACTCTGGCATAAGAGAATGTAACTCCCTATTCTTACCTATTATCCTAAGGTATTATGATCAGGTAATATATTTAAAGAAGAAACCAATTTTTGGAGTAAGATATGTTTCTGTAATAACATTTACCTGATCATAATACTGTCCACCCTTCCAAGCAGTTACATCCATGTAAGAGCATGCACATCCATTCCAGTAATAACTGATGAATGGACAGGATTTGGCACCAATCCCTTGATCCAATGGGAGACCACTCTCATCTGACTTCCACCTTTGGAAGCAGATAACTGCTTAGCACTTTTGTTGCTAATACAAGCCTGGGAGGGCTGGATTTGCAAGGTAGTGAAAGTATTTAAAAGGTATTATGACTGGGTATTATCGATGAAATATATTCTACTCCAAAAATTGGTTTCATCACTTTAAGATTTCAACAAACTAATCTTGATCTACTGTAAATTCTTTTTATTTTGTAAGATACCAATTTTTGTGGATTTCATGTTGCTACAAACCATTAATTTATGCATGATCGCTTGTGAAATGTAGGAGTATTTGAATTTTGGAAAAAATAAGCTTTTTACATAACTAAGGGTCCAAAGGGAACCAAAATCAGTTACAAATTTACAGGTTGGTATCGATTTTCTTTTGCTACTCTGAGTTGAAAATCTGTCCCCAAGTAAGGGTCATTCCATAGAAAGGTATGGGACAAAGTACCCTGTCGCTACTTGGCCATAAAATAATAGCTGAATGAGTATTGAAATATTCATCAAATTTGCACAGGTTGAAGATGATCACAGACTCTTCTTATCAAATACACAAAGAAAACAGTATGTTGGTAAGTGAATTTTTTCAGTATGGTACAATTATTGAGATCACATTGGTTTTCCACAACAGAAAGCCTGGGTGGCTGATTTAATGGCAGGTCATAAATTGCTAATGAATTCCCAAAATCTCATATACCTTTAGATGACTTTATCATTTTCTTTAACTGGACTGTTATTGTAATTATTAAAATTGTACAAGTATTTTCATAGAACTATGATACATGTCGGTAAAAAGTGATGTCGTATCAATGATGTCATAATGTAATGTATTTGTTATGATGCTGTTCTTGCATCCAGCTTTATCATGAGAAATTTATTTAAATAAAAAAGGATACTTTATTTTAATTTATTCCATAAGACGTGTTGGGCCTCTTTTACAGACTTATTTTTCCAGCGAAAAAAAAGCAAAATGTGCTTAAAATTGATAATTTATCAGCAATGTTAGTTTATGTTCTCTTAAGTTGGGACTTGTCTCAGATGTCTCAGATGTTCACAATTATAGTCACCCTAAACAAACTTTGTCACTAGCACTTTTCTGTCAGATTACAAATAGAAAAGTTATTTTACCCAACTAATTATAATGGCTCTCTCTGCAAAAAAACCCCCCAAAACCAACAAACCTGATGCCAATTTCTGCTATTACAGTCAAACAGTCAAACCTGTCCTAGCAGCCACCTGTGTTCAGCGGTCATTCTAATTTCCCTGAGCAAATTTCCTTTATAAATGCCCTTTATTTAACGGTCACCTGCATTTAATGGTCAGTGGCCAGGTGTTTCTTAATGAAACCATGGTTTCACCCTACCTTAAGTGGTCACTGGAGCGTATCAGCAGCGACCGCTCCAAGTATGCAAATTAAACACTTCTTTTGTTTGAAGAGCAAGGCATCGTTTAGATTAAAGTATATCATGTGAATCGATGTTTAAGCATTTCATATCTCACTTGTACTTAACACTCTTCAGTCATGCTGTCAGTCAAACTCAAAGGTGTCAACATATCGGCTTAGAAAGCAAAAACAGTTTTTGTCCTTACACTAGAGAATCAAAGCAATTCATTTGCTGGATAGTGGACAAAGTAGTCGTGTAGTTGCAGCAGAAATGGAAGTCGGGCAAACTCAGATCCAATGGATTATTAAGCATAAGCAAGATATTATGGCAGATTTTGGATTTTGAGAACAACATTAATCTGGTGTGTAAGAGATTTCATACAATCACACCAGATGAGTAGAGATACATGTACACTGCACTTGTGATATCCCTGACGGTTTATATGCTACTAACAATAGTCGCAGGAAGCTTCATTTTATTTTCTAAGCATCAAAGATCTCACACAAAAGCCGACCATCTTTTGTTCTATGTGAGTTTGAACAACTCCTTAATCCATCAGTTGTTTGAAGTGTGAACACCTGTTTTCATGCCTAATTATACCAGCTGGCCTAACAAAAAGTCAGTCCTGTGTTTGACAATCACAGGTAAGCTGTCAATTAGTAATTTTATTTAGATGCTGTTTCTACTGGTAAGTAATGATTTAATGTACATGATAGATTGAAGTGAGCCTTTTTATTTTATTATTTTTATTTTATTATTTTCTTTTTCTTTTTGCTAATTAGCTAAACTAAATATATGTATCTTGATAGCATACTACTACTACTACTAATAAAGCTAATGCTATTCGGTGCATAGTACATGTATTCGTCATGAACCAAGTTTGAGAGCTGAACCTGCCTTCAGAGGTCACCTGTCTTCAAAGGCCACTTTGTCCCTTTCCCATGGGTGACCGCTGAACACAGGTTTGACTGTATATCCATTATTACAGATTTTTACACCTATTCAATCATGCTGATTTTTGTCTCCTTTGTAGCCATGGTGATCACGATAGATCTATGACTTTTACAATGACAGTGTCACTGTCAACAAGCTTAATATTTTTATTTTAAAGTTTGTGTTCAATTTTTGCAAGTCAGATACAGGTGTGTACATTATTACCGATGTCACAACTGAGATGACTTGTTCTGCAGAACCCATTTGTTGTCATTCACACTGAAATTTTGTTAACATTTTTCATTTACATGTAGCAAAGTCAAATCGCTCGGTGATAGTGATTCTGATGAGGACTCTGCAGCCTGGGTGAGAAAAATGAGAGCCATTCAGAAAGAGAAGGATCTTGCACAAAAACGAGTAAGTAGCAGGTACTGTCCTTGTGGGCAAATATCGTATTTTGCTGAGTATTATTCACAATTTTTTTTACCGCAGTTTCTTAGTTTCAGGAGCAGATAAGCATTTTATAGAAGAACAGAAAACAAAGTATTTTATTCCAGGTTGATCTGACGAAAGGATGAAGGCACTATAGCTGCCCACATGTGTCACATTCACTCCTTGTGAAATATTAAGTCAGTTGCATGTTGCATTGTAACTAAATTGTTTACCTGTACTAGTCTTATTTTAAAGAAATAAATAATGCTTACAAAACCTTGATAGTCTTGTTCTTTGATTGCTTATGTTAATAAACTCATTTCATTTCACATCACTGTGTAGCATTTTGTTCTGTGACTTGACCGGAAATACATATACATAACAACTGGTAACTTGTTGTTCTAAAGCTGTGTGAAGCGTGGTGTTTTTAAAGGTAATCAGCACCGGCTAAAGCTTTGATGTGCCAAATATAATTATGATGCATTGTCTTGGTAAATTCTAACTTGGGCACCGAGATATTTTAGAGGTGTCATGATAGTCCAAATAAGTCTAAATACTGGACCTGAACTTTCACATAGCATCTTGTGTTTGAATTTGAAATACCAGGAATGATGACAAATGAGGACATACAGTGACTTTTCGAGGGTGATGACAACAAAGAGAAGTTTGAGGGATTTATTGCAATAGACTGAACTCCATCCACAAGGTGAACCTAAAACAGCACTTTTAAGGGCAAACCATAAAATTGGAAAGATATACTTTCAGGTTTAAAATGTATTATATGATATGCGCGTCATATGGCAGAACTAAGTTTTTTCCACTCATTCTGGGTCGAAAAAGGTGGTTTGTGTTATACACACCAAAATACAGAGGTCTTAAAATTCATTTTTTTATATAAAACTTTCCTATGAATTGGCAGGATGATGTTTTGGTCGGGTTCGAGTATTTGAGAATGCATTTGATTTTCATTGAGTTTAGGAAGCCACGGTGTTGAAATTGCTATTTGATAATACCAGTAATTGGAACAAATTTACAGTCAAATTATTAGGGTGCATTACAACAGCATATCTAAACTCTAAAATTTAATGCCAAAATTTTAGCATTATTGAGTGCCTTCATATAACCAATAATTCGTGCTAATGCAAAAATGGCAACTTGGTTAGACATCATGTACCTGTAATTAATTCAGTGAATTGATATCATGGCAGTCAAAACAATGTTGTGGCAATAAAAATGGAAGAAATATTAACAAAAAGAGACAAGAGATGAACCAAGAAGGCTTGTAAGGCAAGGAAAAGAAATGAAAAGTAACAGCAATACACAGTGTCATGAACCAAATATTGGTTGTGAAATATGTTGTTTTAACATGTGCTGAATTTTGTTATGCATTAATTTGATTTTTAAAGAGATTCTAAAGTGATGATGAAATATTTGTATTATTTGCTTTTCAACATTTAACAGAATAAATTGTGTATATACGTTTACTGTGTTTATGACTTACTGAACCTCCTAGCCTTAGTGCCTTAGTAAAGATAGAATGAAATGTAGCCATACTGCTTACATTGCAGAATGGTAAAATCAGGTTGAACTAAAAAAGTGTCACTTAATGCTATACTAAAGCTGATTCAGAATGATGTATTAATGTAGCAATTTGTATTTTTAGCTACCTGATAAGGTCAAGTGGGCTATAGTATGGCCTTTCATACATCATGTGTCGTCTGGTGTCCATCAACAACTGCTATTTTCAACTTCTTCTAAAAAAAACACCAGACCAGTTTCAACCAACCTTTACACATAGCATTCTGGCATATAGACCTTTAAGTTTTGCATAAGTGATGCTGATCTACCATCGAATATGGCTGCAATTAAAGAAAATAAAAAAAACTTTTAATGACAACCTCCCCAAAACTGCTGAATAGATTTTGATCGAATTTTGAAAGAAAGCATCCCAGCATGGAGATGTTTCAAGTTTGTGTAAATGATGCTGATACACCATCAAGTATGGCCACCACATCCCCAAAAATTGAAAAACCTGTCCATCAACTGTCAACAATTGCTATTTTCAACTTTTCATAAAAACCTCCTAACTGATTTCGACCAAGCTGATACAGAGCATTCTGGCATAAAGACCTTTCAAGTTTGAACAAATGATGCTGATCCGACATCAGATATGGCTACCAGTACTAACAATAAAAAATCCTTCAAATGACTTCTTCTCAAAAACCACTGAATAGAATTTGATCAAATTTAACAAAAAACATTCTGGCACAAAAACCTTTCAGATTCATGCAAAAATGCTGATCTGACATCAAATATGGCCACTGTTAGTACAGATAGAAAAAACTTAAAACAATTTCATCTCAAAAACCACTTGAGTTGATGAAACCTGACAAAAAGCATCCTGCATAAAGACCTTTCAAGTTTATATAAATAATACCAATCCTCCATAAAATGTAACTGCAATTAACAGAAATAGAAAAACCTTTAAATGACTTCTTCTCAAAAACCATTGAACAGAATTTGATTAAATTTGATAGGAAGCACTGTGACATGAAGACCTCTAAAATTTATACAGATGAGGCCAATCTGCCATAAAGACTTCTCCAAAACTGGAATAAAATTTGACCAAACATGGCAGAAAGCACCCTGGCATGAAGACCTTTCATATTTGTACAAATGATTCTGATCCATCAGATATGGCCCCTGTTACAAAAAATAGATAAAACCTTTAAGCTACTACTTCTCCAAAACCACTGGATAGAATTTGATCAAACTTGATAAAAAGCATTATGGCATGAAGACTACAAATGATGCCGATCTGCCATTAAATATGTCCACTGTTACTAAAAACAGAAAAACCTTACTAAAAATAGAAAAACCTTGAAACAACAACTTCTGCAAAACCACTGACTATAAATTGACCAAACTTGACAGAAATCATCCTGGCATGAAGAATTTTCACGTTTAACAAATGATGCCAATCTGTGATCAAATATGGTTACTGTTACTAAAAATAGGAAAAATACTTTAATAATTTCTTGTAAATAATAGCTTAACACTAGAGCATTTGAGAACTCTGCTTATCACCGCCTCTCCTGCTATGCTGGTTGGAGGATTTTATTAAAACTTTGTTGGCTAGATATGTGTTTAGTGTAGATGTTCAGCAAGGGTTTCCTTTTTGTCTCTGGTCCATTTTAGGGAAATTTATTGGAAAAACTGTCTAAAAAGGGCTATTTTGGAAATTTGATTCATCATTGGTTGGAGGATTATATTGAAACTTTGTAGGCAAGATATATGGTTGGTGCAGATGTGCAGTAAGGTTTCACTATTTACTTGGGCCCATTGGGGGAAATTTCTTGAAAAACTGTCAAAAATGGGAGTATTTTGAGAATTTAGTTTGTCATTGCTTCTCATATACTGGTTAAAAAATTAAGGGATATTTTGGGAATTCAGTTTCATCATAACTTCTCTTCTCACATTGGTCATAGGATTATATTGAAACTTGGCAGCCAAGATATGTGGTTGGTGTAGGTGCACAATAATTTGTGACTTTTTTCCTCAGATCTATTTTTGGGGAAATTTCTTTTAAAAAATTTCAAACAAGGGGTTTTGGGGGAATTCATTTTGTAACATTTCTTCTCCCACATCGGTTGAAAGATTGTATTGAAACTTTGTAGGCTAGATATGTGGTTGGTGTAGATATGCAATAACTTTTAAATTTTTTCCTCTGACCCATTTTTAGGGACAATTTCTTGAAAACTTGTCAAAAAGGGGTATTTTAGGAATTTAGTTCATCATTGCTTCTCATACATTGCTTGAAGGATTTTATTGAAACTTTGTTGGCTAGATACAGCTGGATGTTTATGTTTTCTGTGTAGATGTGCAAAAGGATTTTCCTTTTTCTCTGGCCCATGTGTTGGAAAGTTTCTTGAAAAATTATCAAAGAAAGGGTGCATTGGAGAATTGAGTTTATCACCACTTCTCCACCAACACTGCTGGGAGGATTTTATTGAAACTTTGTGTGCTAGATGTGGTCAGCATATAATTTATGTGCAATAAGGTTTTACTTTTTCTTCTGGCCCGTTTTTGAGGAAATTTCTTGAAAATTGTTGGTAAAGGGGAATTTGGGAATTCAGCTTATTTATCTAGTATTTAAGCAACCATTTACAGTGTTAATGCTGGCCATTTACATATGTGTAGGAAGCATTCAGATCTTTCATTTCTTCAAAGGTCTTGAGAGAGTGGGGGATGTCTGTTGTTTGCTGTATAGGTTTGTATGGTTTTGTGGGGTTTAACGCCATTTTTCAGCACATGATAGGCTATATATGGCAGTCAGTATATTTGGTGGAGGAAGAACCTGGGAAGACCCCAGGATGAACCACCAAACCATAGGAAGCTGGCAAGCTTTCGTACATACCCAATGAGACTTGAATTCATGCAGACAAAGGTGAGATGTGTGAGTAATCTGTAAAGGCAAGCTCCTTAGACCACTTGGCCACCCTTGACTCCAGTTTGCCATATAGGAAAAACACGTTCAGAAGAACATGCCCGAAGTGTTGGAATATGCATGTCAATGACTGTATGTACATCTAGTCTTGGGTTTACTTACATATTTCACTTCTGTAAAAAGGACAAAGTTTTGTTTTCCCTTGAGTGTCCTTTTTAGAGAGTTTTCGTTATACATGTGACACTTAAGATTTTTGCACTTTCATGTAAGTCGTTGTCACTTGTCCAAAGAAACTATCTCTATATTTTCTTTTATATGCAATGCAAAGTGATCCATACTTTAACTGCTTTGCAAGGGTTATTTTATTTTTAATACTTTGTGATATTTCAAAATGTTTAAAATGGAATAAATATATAGATTGCATAGTCCTTCAAGCCACTTGAACAATTAAACAGTTGGGATGCAAAATTGTACTCATCCAGATTCAAGTTTTAGGTGCCCAGCACAATCAGACAACTGTTAGTGTTCAGCTCTGAGAGATTTTGCCTTGTCTGAATTATAGCTTTCATTGCTTCTTTTCCCAGGCAAAGATGTTGGAAGAGATGGATCAAGAGTTTGGTATCGGCACCTTAGTGGAGGAGGAGTTTAAACCAAAGGAGAAGGTTGGTACTTTTCGTCTTTATTATCACTATAACTTTTCAAATAGAAATGAGATTGTTTCATAAATTACAAAACAAATCATTTTTTCTTTTGTACAACAAGTTCTGGTAACTTCTCATTGGCTTGATATGCTCTATTAGAAACTGCAAATCTTTGACAAAGTCACTTACCATGGATGAAAAACACATGCAGGTGCTAGCACCTGAGGTCAAACCCAGGATTGCCATGTTACAAAGCAAATGGCTTAAACATTGTGCTAACTATGTAGAGGTTATATGATCAGCTTCTCAGCTTCAATGGTATTACAACTATCTGTATGAATGTATATTCTGTATAACTTGCAATTTTTGTGGCAAAATGTTGGGGGTTTTATTACCTCACCTGACCATGACACCAAGTAAGTTTCTGGTATGGTCCTGCATCCATAATGTGTCATTTGTTCTGTGTCTGTGACCAATTGCTCTTATCTATTGTTTCTCAAAAACCACTTAACAAATTTCAACAAAACATCAGAAAAACATTTAAATGACTTCTTCTCAAATATTGATCAACAGAATTTGAGCAAATTGGACAGAAAGCATCCTGTGATAGAGGTATTTTAAGTTTTTACAAATGATGCTGATATGCCATCAGATATGAATGCTGGCATAAAGGGCTTTCAATTTTATACAAATGATGCCAGTATGCCTTCAAAATGAATGCCATTCCTAAAAATAGTAAAACCTCTATTCAACTTTTTCCTGCTCAACAGAATTTGACAAGATTTCATAGAAATCATCCTGGCATAGAGGGCTTTCAAGTTTCTACAAATGATGCCAATCTGCCATCTAGTATGACCACTGCTACTAAAAATACATGACTTCTTCTCAAAAACCAACTAATAGGATTTGACCAAATTTGACAGAAACATCCTACCGTCGAAGGTTTTCAGTTCTATAAAGATGCTGCTGGTTCACCGATCAAATATTGCTGCCATTACTAAAAATAAAAGACCTTTAGATGACTTATAAAACAAAATGCTCAACAGAATTTTACCAACTTGACAGACAGCATTCTGACAAAATGGTTTTTCAGATTTATCCAAATGATACTGATCCGCTATAAAGTATGGGATTGGTATTACTAACATTTAAAAAAAATTTAAATGACTTATTAGAAACCGCTTTCCAGAAATCGACCAAATTTCACATAAACATTCTAGCATGAAGGCCTTTCAAGTTTGTAATGATGTTGATTTGTCATCAAACAGGGTTCTCAAAAGACTCTTTTATTAGGAGTACAGAACTCTCAACCCCTAGAACATGAGAGTCACCTGCCATTTTCCCTAACTTTGCTAATGACTTCTTGTGAACTGGGTTTTGTTAGCTCACTTGGCTGTAAGGCCAAGTGAGCTTCTGATATGGCCCTGTGTCTGTCATATTTTGTGCATTTTGCTTCAGTCAGTAATTGCTATTTTAAATGTGTTCTCAAAACCCTCTGGACCAGTATTGACTAAATTTGGCACAAAGCATCCTGGCAAGAAAGGCTTTCAGATTTGTACAGATGATGCAGATCCATGATCAAATATGGCCACCATTACTAAAAATAGTAAAAAGCCTTTTAAGAACTTCTCAAAAACCACTGCATAGAATTTTTTCAGGTTTGATAGAAAGCATTCTGGCAGGAAGACCTTTAAAGTTTATGCAAATCTGCCTTCAAATATCGCTACTGGTATTAAAAATGGAAAAGTGATTCTTATGAAAAATTTTTAAAAACCATTAAATGACTGGCATGAAGGCCTTTCAGATTTTACAAATAATGTCGATCCACCATAAAATATGGCCACCATTACTAAAAATAGAAAAACCTTTAAATGACATCTTCTCAAAAAACACTCATCAGAATATGAAGAAATAGAAAGCATCCTGTCATAGAGGGCTTTCAAGTTTTACAACTGATGGTGATCTGCCATAAAATATGGTCACCATTACTTAAAATAAAATAAAAAACAATATCTTCACCAAAAGTGCTGAACAGAATTTGATCATATTTGACAGAAAGCGTTCAGGTATGAAGACCTTTCAGACCCGCCAACCCATCGTGTTCAACAAACTTGACAGACAACATCCAGGCATAGAGGGCTTTCAAATTTGTACAACTTGTGCTTGTCCACCATCAATATGGCTGCCATTAATAAAAATAATGTAACCTTGAAATGATGTTCTCCAAAACCATTGAATAAAATGTGACCAAACATGACAGAAAGAATCCTGGCATGAAAATCTGTCAAGTCTGTATAAAGTGACATCTATCCATCATCAAATATGGCTGCCATTATAAAAAAATATAACAGATCATGAAACACCTTGTTCTCCTAAACCGCTGCATAAATTTGGTCAATTTTGAAATAAAGCATCTTGGCAGTAAGGCCTTGTAAATTTGTTCCAATGATGTTGGTCCTCAAATGTGGCCACCATTGCTAAAAATGGATAAAAACATTTAAAATGAATTCTTCTTAAAAAAAAGCTCAGCTGAATTTGACCAAATTCGACAGCATCCTGTCATAGAGGGCTTTCAAATTTGTACAAAAGATGCCAATCTGCCACTAAAGGTGGAAAAATATTGACACAACTTAATTAAATAAAACGGTCAAATAGAATTTGACTAGCTAAGCATCTAGGCATAGAGACCTTTCAATATTTGATAAATGGTGCAGATATGTCATTGAATATGGATGAAAATAGAAAAACTAGAGAACCTTGAAACAGTTAACTTACACAATCAGTAGCATTGGAAGAAATTTAAACAAGATATTCTACTGACCCAGATTTCTTGGCCAACTGCTCTTACATTTGGCTGTTGGGCAGATGTCAGCCAGCTGAGCAATCTCAGGCCCACAAATTTAAGATTCTATTTATCATATGATGAAACACAATTTTTTTGCATAAATATAAAGAAATAAGCCAGTGATTTATTTGTTCATTTGTAACATTACACATGTACAAATTGTGACATCACAATATCTTACAAAGTCTTGTGAATAGGAAATGTCTTGTAGATATATTGCTTTACTACAGATTTGTTAGTCCACATTCTCTCTAGGTTGCCATATCCACGTGAATTTGAGCATAGCTGCAAATTTAATTTACTGTCTTTTTAGTCAAACTTAAAAACTAAAGACAGTGAAATCCACAAAACACTGTCTGAAATGTTTGTTCCATTGTGATGTTGTGATTTTGTACAATGTCAACACCAGTTTCCTCATACAGTGAAACCCAGCTATAACACGCTTCATTGTAACATGAGTTCAGATGTAACATAGTCATAGTGTGGCTTCTGAAATTTTACACGAATTTGATCAGTTTCTTGAAGTAATATAAAGTTTTAGTGGAAGAAATATAAAGTTTTAGTGGTTTCTTGAAGTAATATAAAGTTTTAGTGGTTTCTTGAAGTAATATAAAGTTTTAGTGGTTTCTTGAAGTAATATAAAGTTTTAATGGTTTCTTGAAGT
Organism: Margaritifera margaritifera; assembly: GCA_029931535.1. NCBI lineage: Eukaryota > Metazoa > Mollusca > Bivalvia > Unionida > Margaritiferidae > Margaritifera > Margaritifera margaritifera. The sequence continues at coordinate 6,573,831 of JAQPZY010001663.1, forward strand.
AATATAAAGTTTTAGTGATTTCTTGAAGTAATATAAAGTTTTAGTGGTTTCTTGAAGTAATATAAAGTTTTAGTGGTTTCTTGAAGTAATATAAAGTTTTAGTGGTTTCTTGAAGAAATATAAAGTTTTAGTGGTTTCTTGAAGTAATATAAAGTTTTAGTGGTTTCTTGAAGAAATATAAAGTTTTAGTGGTTTCTTGAAGAAATATAAAGTTTTAATGGTTTCTTGAAGTAATATAAAGTTTTAGTGGTTTCTTGAAGTAATATAAAGTTTTAGTGCCAAAGTAAAATAGACAAAAATAGAGTTTGATTTAATAATTAGGCAAGATGTGTTGTATTCTTCAAGAAAAGAAAAAGTCTTTTCACTGCTTCTTTCTTTATATGAATAAAAATGTTAAAAGTTTCTATTTGTTAATGTTCATTTCAATTGTGTCACTACACTTTGATCTTAACTTATTGTTTAAAGACATCAACTTTCGAAAAAGCTGATAATAGTTAATCTAATTATTACTGAACCATCAACAATAAAGCCATTAAGTCTTCTTTGTGTTTGTCTTTGATGCATCCTTTGTACAGTCATTGCTTACTCCAGTGTAATCAATAGCCAACTGGTGTTTGCTCAGTCACCTGAATTTTTAATCCATTAATTTACCTACCTAATTAAGTAATTGCTAATCATCAAGGCCAATCTCACAGCTAAAGGTTATTGAAATTATCGGGCCCTGCTTTATAAAAACATGAAAAAAACGAAAGCCACTATCATGCGCATGTAGCTTGGCCATGTTTTCAGACAATCATCATGCAAATCAATTGACCAGTGAATCATATCCATTCCCAATAAAAAATGACTCCATTTGTTAGCAGTTTTTCAAGGTGTAGTCAAAAATATCATGTACAGCATTCAGTTCATATGCAATCTAGCAGGGAAAATCCTTTTTGTTTTTGAAATTTATACAAGCACCACTGAATGACCTTGACACATACATGTGCATATATATTGAACTGTAAATGTTCTTGAACTTTCCTTGCATTATTTTGGGATTATATTTTTGCATTGAATTCAGACACTGTGATCTATGAAGAACTGTCTAAAAAATGATGTTTCTTTGTGCATATTTTTGATGGAATTATTATGGATTCACTGTTATGGATGCAGTGAGATTGATCATTGAGTGCATGTATCAATACTTTAACTATTCATGCTATAGATGTATATACCATTGCATGGTTCTCTGCTTAAAATCAAATAATAAACATGCAATTACTGTCTTTTTACAGTATTGATTTAAGATTTTAATGGTGCCATTGACCAACGTGGTTTTGCACCCACTCCTATCCCCCCTCCCTTCCTCATTTGTAGAGCCTGCGGGATAAGCACACATCATTTTGCCTTAATTGACTTTTCACACTGTTTCACAATATGTTACATAACATAATGGCACTCTGTGGACCCCAATCATCGTGTTCTGGCAGGTTTCACTGTATTTATTTTTGTTTAACTTTCACAAATTTTGTCTCAGCTGATGTTTCACTGGTTAATGACAGATCAAAAATTAACATTCCCAAATCCTTGAATTCATGAATGTTATCCTCTTAATGCTTGACATTAACTTATATTATCGTGGAAGAAAGGTTTTTTTATGCTAAAAAGTTACAAAGCAATTGATACCATATCTGAATATTGTACATAATATTTCACTAGTACATGTCCATAAAATCAGCAGTCAGTAATATATTCACTTGTTTTATTTGCAGGAATACACATCAAAAAGTTTGAAAGGGCTCAAGGTTGAACATGATATTGGGAGTTTCCAAGAAGGAAAAACTGTGATACTTACACTGAGGGATAGAGGTAATTTTTGGAAACCTGTGAAGATGAGTTCTTCTCAAGTGCTTATAGTAGGCTTTCTAGGCATTTGATTTTTAGCTCACCTTGTCATAAAACCAAGTTAGCTTATGGTATGACACTGTATCCATCATGCATTGTCTGTCAACAATTGTTTGTTACTACTCAGGAATACATATTTCTGATTCAATTTTGATCAGACTTGGAACATGGGCTTATATCATCAAAATCTCATACAAGTTTGATAATGAGCAAGTTCCACACATATTAATGAGGTAATCTTGCATCTGATTAGCTGACCTTGTTACTGCTCTCGAGGCCATCTTTCTGAACTGATCCTGATCAGACTTGGAATATATGTTAATACCTTTAAGATCTTGGCCTACTTCAAGAACGAGCAAGATACATGAATTAATGACGCAATGTTGCATCTGTTTGGCTGAACTTTTTACCACTCTGGAGGCCATATTTCTGATCCGATTTTGATCACATTTGGAATATGGGCTCATATCATGAAGATCTTGGACAAGTTCGATAATGAGCAAGATATACACATATTAAAGAGGTAATCTTGTATCTGATTGGCTGTCCTGATTACCACTCTGGAGGCTATATTTCTGAACTGATTTTGATCAAACTTGGAGCATATGCTCAAATCATCAAGATCTTGGACAAGTTTAATAATTAGCGAGATATATGCATATTAATGAGGTGATCTTGCATCTGATTGGTTGAGCTTGTTGCTATTATGAAAACCATATTTCTGATCTGATTTTTATCAAACTTGAAATATAGGCTTATATCATCAAGATCTTGGATGGTTCAGTAATGAGCATGATTCACACAGTAATGCAGTAATCTTGCATCTGATTGGCTGAATTTGTTACCACTCAAGAAGCCATATTTCTGATCCAGTCATACTAATAAAATGATCTTGCATCTGATAGGCAGAATTTGTTACCACTCTGGAAGCAATAATTATACCAGCCAACTTTCCAGGCAGTGTTGGGTAGTTTTTGATACTCAAAGGGTTTATGGTCAGTGCATGTAACCTAAATAAGTGGTGTTGTGAAATTGAGAATAAGTTATTTACTCATATAAGCTTATAGAAAATGACTGGCAATTCAAATTTGAATAAAATAAAATAAAAAATCTGTTTTCTTTCAAGGATTTAATACACTTTCAAACAAAAAAATAGATGGTAGTCTTAGCATTGTCATATATCATCATCAAACACACATGTGCACACACTCACATAATCAGAACCACACAGATGTTAAATAACAAAATATATAAAGTTTCTGTGTTTAAAATACATTGGACAGTGAAATACAGTATTAACTTGTAGTTTCTGGCTTGCTGATTTCAGTAGTTCATTGGAGTGAAGGTGATGCAAATGTCATTAGTGTTCATCTTTGTACTCATTAGAGACAGGAAGGTACTGTTGTTCAGAGTTCGCTGAAGATCTCATTGAATTTTTTTCTCAGCATTGAAAATGATCTCTCTGTATCTGCCCCAATGCAGGTTGGTATTACTATGTTGATGGATGTTGTATACTCTTGAATGACTAATGTTGATATGGTGTTAACAGTATGTACAAAGTGTAAATGCTCCCCCTTGCTGCTACACTTCACAAAATTCAACTCGGTCAACCAGGAGTTCTGAAATTTAGTTTTGATGGGCATTGCTCGCATCGCAGATGGCTCATCCTTCCCTGAATCACAGTTGAGTTTTCACATTTTCACTTAAAACATGAATCACATTCCCACAGTGACACCTCCAAACTTTGTCATTCCAACTACCAAAATAATCAATTTTTGCATGTATGGAGTAAAATCCAACTTCAAAGAAGCTTTGCCTGCCTCTGATTACCAATTAGCCAATATAATCTTTAGCAAGGATAGTTTAAACATTCTCATTCAAGGCAATTAAGTGTAATAACTTGTGTTTCTAAAAAACCCATCTCTGATTTACACTGCTCCAAACAAATTGGATTGTTCCACGCTTTACTTTCATGTAGTTTAGACTAATGGACATTCCCACAGCAGTGCTAAAAGGGCTATCAAACACAAAATCACCCTAACTATTGTAAGTCAGTAATCTGTGGTTGTTTCTCATGGTGGTTGTTTATCTCGGACCACCTCTATCTTTTAAATCACCTCTAAGACAATTAACTGTATAAACTGCCGAGTGACAGGGCTGTGAAGTTACTGGACAGATATAGAAAGTAAACCAGTTTCATTGCTCTATCTCACAGGGCATTGGAGGAAAACTCAAGAACAGTGGTTAAAAAAAGGTGATTGTGAGGTTCCAGGTCACGGTCACAATCACCTTTTTTTAACCACTGTTCTTGAGTTTTCCTCTAATGCCCTGTGAGATAGATGAATGAAACTGGTTTACTTTCTATATCTGTCCAGTAACTTCACAGCCCTGTCTTAAAGGTCATGGTCAGATTTTATCATTGTGAACATTTGTGATTTCACCATGGTGGGCAGGTGACAAAATTTCACTGAATTCGCTGTTTGCCTATGCAATTTACATGAGTCATCTCAGTTGTCCATTTTCAGGTGATAAGAGCCTGCAGGCAATCACTGAGATTAATGACAGTAAATACATCAATATTTCATGCATTTATATACATGGTTTGGTTGGTTTTGTTTGGTGCTTTATGGCACAGCAATACAAGTAGGTCATTTAGTACAGAGGCAATACGAGTAAAGTGCCTTGTCCAAGGACACACCATGGTAGCTGAATCAGGCTGGTCTGATGGTAGGATTCGAACCCACACCCTTTCAGTTGTGTGTCTGGCATGCTAACCACTGAGCCACCACAGCTCCTACCATTTATATACAGTATTAGAGTCTAGAGCAAACAGATTCATACTAGGTGTAAATGTTGTGTCAGTGAACTGTTAATATCTTTGAACTGGTCAACTCTTCAGTGGCATAGACTTGGTGCTTACTTTATATTTTTCTACAAAGTTGTCTATCACTATGTTGCTGTATATTCATCAGAGGATCTGATCCTCAAAGACTAGTGAATTAGGCAAACTTACAACCTTTTCTTTCATACTATTCAAACCACAAAGGACTCTTTGAACTACTCCTTCTATCCTCAAACTCAAATTTACTGGAACTATCTCATTAGAGATGGTTACTGCTGACACAGTGGAGGAGTTCAAAGCACAAAATATCTCAAAAATTTGGTTTACATAATATCTAAATTGTAAATAGTTTGAACATTTTCATATTTGGAGTTTTTTTTCCCCAAATTTAATACGTATTTTCTCTAAAGGCGCATAGCAAATATTCTGTTATTGCCTTCTTGTAGGGTAATATACCCAGTCAGACAACACTGTAGGAGAACAGTTCCAAAGGTAATAATAAATTTAGTATTTTACATGATGTAATGTGGCATCATATTACATCAGTACCTGGCAGTAGTGCCCACTAGAACAAGTGTAATGTCCATAGTCAGTTATAGTATCCCATAGTCAAAGAAAAATTCCTACTATCTGAAAATAAATGCCTTTTGTTAGCCAATTGCAGCTTGCGAAGTTATAATGTGCTGTACTAATAGACAGTGATGACTCCTTGGTGAAAAAGACAAGGTTGCTTGAGAAGTTACAATGTGCTGTACTAATAGTCAGTGATGACTCCTTGGTGAAAAAGACAAGGTTGCTTGAGAAGTTACAATGTGCGGTGCTAATAGTTGGTGAAAAAGGCAAGGTTGCTTAAGAAGTTACAATGTGCTGTACTAATAGTCAGTGATGACTCCTTGGTGAAAAAGACAAGGTTGCTTGAGAAATTACAATGTGCTGTACTAATAGTCAGTAATGACTCCTTGGTGAAAAAGACAAGGTTGCTTGAGAAGTTACAATATGCTGTACTAATAGTCAGTAATGACTCTTTGGTGAAAAAGACAAGGTTGCTTGATTGGTGAGTGAGACCACTGTCTCATCAAATGTTAAATTCTTGTGTTCCGATTTTCTAATTACAGCGATTTATTTTTGGACAAGGCACATTTCCCCTTGACTCAGAATACCAGAGCTGATAACAGTCATTACACCAGTTCCAGGAAGACAATACACATTTCCCATTGACTCAGAATACAGTGGTACCTGATTACAGTCAATACACCTGTTCCAGTGAGACAATGTACATTACAATTTCGCCTTGACTCTGAATACGATACATAATTGCAGTCATTACAAATGTTCCAGCAGGACAATGCACATTTCGATTTCGCCTTGACTCTGAATACCATACATAATTGCAGTCATTACACCTGTTCCAGTGAGACAATGCACATTTCGATTTCGCCTTGACTCTGAATACCATACATAATTGCAGTCATTACACCTGTTCCAGCAGGACAATGCACATTTCCCTTGACTCAGAATACCATACCTGATTACAGACAATACACCTATTCCAGCAGGCACTATTGCTGTGCACCAGCATCATATGATGTCGCATTATATTATGTGAAATACTAAATCTGTTATTTCCTATTCCCTTGAAAACTGTTCTTCTGCAGTGTGGTCTATGTGAAATAGAGCCCTTACCTTTGGCTGAGGTACTATACCCATCAGACATCCAATATGGCCACCATGGCAGCCATCTTGAAAATCTTGGTATTGCTACTTCTCCTGAATCGATGGTCATATTGATATTGGGTTTTCACCAAAAGACTTCTTATGATATCTAGCTGGTCCTAAATGAAAATGGTGCTGATCTTAAAGCCAGTATGGCCACCACGGTAGCCATCTTGAAAATCTTGTTATCGCTCAAGAATATCAGAGATGTTTTCAACACTCAGCAGTTAAAAAGAAGAATGGTTTTATCTTAGATTTCTGAAAATTCTTTTTGGCCAGTAGAGGATCAGTCCTGGCAAAGGACTCTTGTTCTGTTTCATATTACAGTCAATATTTTAAAATAAAAGTAATATCGTGAAAATGTTAATTCAGTAACATACAAAAATATGCTTTTTTGGCAGTGAATATTGTTAAGCATTTTTAAATACTCCTAATTAAATTATTTTAAGAATATGTGCTGACTGAGTATCTTTTCTTATCCTTTTTTTATGTAAATGTTCACATCTTGATACAATCATTTTGAAAAGCTTAGGGAACAAAAATGCACAGAAAGTTATGAATTTCTGAGTGTTTATAAAGATTGTTTTAACTCTTTGTAATGCCAAAAGTAAAAAGTTAAATACTGACATTTCACTAACAGTCACCTTTGAAATAAAGAGATCCCATATGCTGAAAAAAAACATTAACATAGTTAATATGTTTGAAGTTTATATATGATGTTTACCTTAAATGGTATGATCATCATCTACAGTGTCTGAGTTTTCCATATTGCATCATAACATAACTTTTTTAAATCTTTGTCCTCTGAAATAAGCTGGTTGCAGACTTAGCTTAAAAAACAAAGATCAATAAATTGGGTCAGTTTGAATCACTTACCAACATGGTCGTGATGGCAACTAATATTTTGTTTTAAGGACTTTATCTCACTATTGTTCATTCACAATTGCTCATTGTTACTCTAAAGGCTTTATTTCCGTAACAGATTTTGATCAAACTTGGTACATAGGCTTACATCAGTCAAGATCTCATATTGGTCAATACATCAATCAAGATCTCGTAAGGGTTAATTATGAGCAAAATTTGTGCATATAAAGGAGGTGATCATGATTGGTCAAGCATGCTGTCCCTCAATAATCTATATTTGTAAACAGATTTTGAGAAGACTTGGTACTTAAGCTAATATTACTAGTATCAGAATCTAGTATGAGCTGAATTATGAAGGACATATCTGCAAATATTAATGAGGTAATCTGGTATGTGATAGGTTAAGCATTTTACCACCCTAGAGGTTTTATTTTTTTATCGGTTTTGCATCAAATCTGTTGTATATAATTACATCATAATTATGTCCTGAAAATCTTGGAGGAGTTACATTTTTCGCAGCATAGGCACATATAAATTAGGTGATAATGGTATCTGATTGGTAACTTGACTATTGGTAATTCCAATAACACCAGACATTTAAGCAATATCAGGCCCACTTGGGCCTCTAGTCGAAAGTCATGTAACTTCTTCATTAGCCGCTTTATTATTGATGCATGCCCAAAGTATGTACTGTAGTATTCCTGTCTTGCCTGCATTCGTCAATATTGTTGTCATCACTGTAGTATTCCTGTCTTGCCTGCATTCGTAAATATTGGTGTCACCACTGTAGTATTCCTGTCTTGCCTGCATTCGTAAATATTGGTGTCACCACTGTAGTATTCCTGTCTTGCCTGCATTCGTAAATATTGGTGTCACCACTGTAGTATTCCTGTCTTGCCTGCATTCGTAAATATTGGTGTCATCATAATGTTGTTAGCAGGCTGAACATACTGTTGAGTAGAACCTCTATTGGTCTGATCAAGGGACTTTTGTATTTTCATGTACAGGTGTGTTGGATGAGGATGATGGTGAGACTCTGATCAATGTAAATATTGTGGATGATGAAAAGGCAGCAGTAAATGTGGAGAACAAGAAAAAGAAGCCAGACTACAATCCTTATGATGATGGAGAGGAGGATGAGTATGGCATGGTTAGTATCAATATATTGTCCCCATAGCAAAGTATAGGTGGGACTAATAGAATCTGTCTTTGAGTTGGCATGAAGACAAGATAATCATCAACATTATTTGTCTTCAGTTGGGCTAGTGTTATGCACATTTAGTGCAGAAGACAGCTAGGCTATAATGAACAGCCTGTCCTCTCAAAGGAATTTTCAAAATGGTGAACAAATGCTTGGTGAGATTTGGCATATTGTGAACCATATTCTTCATTGACCAACAAATTAACAAAAATTACTTGCCCATAGAAAGTACATATTAAGTTACTGTTGTCAGGTAAATAGTTCTTAATACAATATACTTATGGTGCACAAAATTCAAATTAGGTTAACCACATACCTAGCAAACTCACATGGGATTGAAACAAAATTTGTATGCATTGCTTGTGGCATGCTACCTTTCTCAACTGTTAGTCTTTGTCTCGCAACATCATTCACTAACAGCCCATACAGTAGGATTGTTAGCCTAGTGCTACATAAACCCAACCCTTACTGAATGCACCCCAAACCTAGACAAGGAACAAGGATTGCAATTCTACAATGTTTGTATGTAACATGTGTGAGAAATAGGTATCACGTTCTCATCAGTGTTGTGGTCTTTGTAGTTATCAAACTTGAATTTCTGCATTTAGTTAAATCCTTATGAACTGTTGCACATGTCATTATAAAGGTTGATGGGAACTTTCTTTATTGTTTTTATTTTGATTGCTAGAAGTTTTCATCATCCCATCTATCCCCATTGATGGATACATTTATCTTGAGGTAGTACTTCTCACAACCAATTAAAGTGGGTGGTAATGACTGACATTTTATGCTGAAGTGATGATGTAGCGTTTGCTTGGAGCTCCATATCTCTGGTGCTTCCAATTATACAGTGAAAAAACTTTGCAAATTCATTCCTTTTAAGAACTGTTATTCACACCCAGAACAAGTAGGTCATAGTGATCTGTATTGGTAAGTGCTGTACCTTTTTATATGCCCCTCATAAGGCAGTGGAGCCTATTATGTTATAATGTGTCAGTCTGTTACAAATTTAATTTATGCAGAATAACTTGAGTTCTCCACCATCGACAATTACCAGACTTTATCGATGGCTTGCACTTGGGGTAAGGAAGAACCCTATTGAGTTTGGGGTCAAAAGGGTCATGGTTACAGTCAATGTGGTTTCCATACAAAAACATTAGTTATACATCACAGACCTGGACCAAATTTTCTGGATGGCTTGCACTGGAGGTATGGAAGAAGCTTATTGATATTTGGGGTCAAAGGTCAAGGTCAAAGTGACTGAAAGAAAAAGAATAATTTCTGCACACAAATTTCAGTTCTTAATCATATACCTTCACCAGAGTTTATGGATGACTTGCACATTTGGTAAGAACAAAGCCGATTGATTTGGGGGTCAAAAGGTCAAGGTCATTGACTGAATAAAAGATAAATGTGTTTTGCATAATAAGTTTAGTTCTAGATCAAATACGATCAAAGTTTGTTGAGGGCTTGCACTTAAGCATGGAAGAGGCTTATTGATTTGGGGTCAAAAGGTTACACTCTTTGTGGCAGAATAACTTTTGTTATAGAGTCATTTCCTTGACCAAACTCTGTGAATGGGTTGCATTTAGGGTAGTAAAGAAACCTATGGATTCTGGGGTCTAATGGTCAGAGGTCACAGCTATGGTAAGTCTAAAAAGAAAATAATAGTTTTTGAACAGTAAGTTTAGTTAAAGACAGCATACCTTGTCCAAGGGTCTTTGTAGTGTAATTGCAACCCATTGGTCAATAATCTCCAAAATAAACCATGTCCTAGTAAGGCCTACATAGAGGATTATTAAACACAGGGTTGGCATATAATGTGCAGTTCATGGTACTCTTGTTAGATCATTTGTTGGCAAGGCAAGCCAAACATTGCATTATGTAGAACACTGAAGTACAAAAGCAGATACTTGTCTGGTCTGCAGTAAATTTTTAAAAAAGTGAAGACATATAAGTCATGTAATTTGTCATTCATAGAATAGTGTTTATTTGACATCAAGTTTTTGTTAATAACCTTGCATGAAATTCAGCAAGTAGGTTTCCTCAAAAGTTAGCCTGCCAGGAAAATAAGCCTTCCAGTTATGAAAAGAAGTTTTCTGTTTGAAATGAAGCAACCTTCATGAAAATAAGTATTAAATAAATATTAACTTTTTTTTAAAATAAAAAGCATTAAATAACTTTCTTTTTTTTCAAATTTGTCCAACATTTCTTCTTACAGTTCAAACCCAAAGAGGTACTTTCCAAGTATAATGAAGAAATTGAAGGACCGAAGAAAAAAATCTTTCAGTTAGGTAAGTATAACAACAGTTCACTTTTAGAGTATTTTTTAGCTGTTATTGTCATAGACCAGGAGAGCTTATGGGATGGCCTGTTGTCCATCGCCCATTGTCTGTCTGTCCGTTAGCTCCAGTTTGTTATAACTACTCTTGAACTACTTGGAGGATTGCCATGAAACTTTACACACACATTCATCCCAAGATCTAGTTGGTCCGAAATGAAAATGGTGTTGCTCGGATATCCAATGTGGCACAGCTGCCATTTTGAAAATTTTGTTATCACTACTCCATCTCAATGGATAGTCATATCACGATGGGGGTGCTCACTAAAAGACTTCTTATGATGTCTAGTTGGTCTTAAATGAAAATGATGCTGATCTGGCATCCCATATGGCCACCAAGACAGCCATCTCGAAAATCTTGTTATCTTTACTTCTTCTGAATGGAAAGTCATATCAACATGGGGATTTCACCAGAAGACTTCTTATGATATCTGGTTGGTTCAGTAATGAAAATGGTGCTTCTCTGACTTCCATTATGGCTGCCATAGTGGCCATCTTGAAAATCTTGTTATTGCTACTTCACCTGAATGGATTGTCATATTGACGTGTTTATTTGGTCCTAAATAAAGATGGTGCTGATCTAACAGTGAATACGTCCACCGTGGTAGCCATTTTGAAACTTTTATCACTGCGCCTCCTATATTGATGTGGGTTTTTTGCCAGAAGACTTCTTATGATGTCTAGTTCATCCTAAATGAAAATGATGCTGATCTAACATCCAGTATTGCCACCATGGTGGCCATCTTGAAATCTTGTTATTGCTACTCCTGAATGGATGCTCATATTGACATAGGGTTTTCACCAAAAGACTTGTCATGATATCTGGTTTGTCCTAAATGAAAATGGTGCCAATCTTAATCCAATATGTCTGCCGTGATGACCATCTTGAAAATCATATTGACATGGGGTTTTCAGGAAAAGACTTCTAATGATCTCCAGTTGGTCCTAATTGAAAACAGTGCTGATTACATCCAGTATGGTTGCCACAGCAGCCAATTTGAAATTCTTGTTATCGCTCAAGAATAATAGAGATGGTTTCAACACTCGGTAGCTAAAAAGAAAAAAAGTCTTATCTTGGAATCCTGGAAATTCATTTCAGCCTGTAGCAGGTCAGTCCCTTCAGAGCACTCTTGTTATATTTATTTTTGCATCATGGGTCACAGTGACATATTATTTCGTGCCTGTTGGTAGATTCAGGTTGCTAACTGCCTGCCAGAACTTCTCAAGATTGGTGCAATCTGGGCTGAATTTGGGAAGTTCCTATTAAAATTTACTTTATAGGAATGGCGGAATGCATATTCAAGTCCCTTTGAACTTGGTTCCAACCACTGAAATTCCTGTTCCATCCATTATTGAATTGTACGTGATATTTTTGTTGTTTAGATTTGCATTGGGAGATCACACACGCTGAGATATTGACAAGCATTAAATACTAATACCAAACCGACCTGTTTTATGCCACCCAAGCTCTTTAGTGATGTCTAATCTGACCATAATCCATTAATGTCTTTAATCTTTTCTGAATTACTACTGATCACACATAGTATAATCAAATGATTAATTGATTAATTTTAGGTTATTGTCTGTCAAATTAGCAATTAAAGTGTCATACTCACAGTCACATGATCACAGGAAGTCTTTACCAGAAATATGCTACACTGGAAGCAAGGTGTTAAAAAAACACAGAAAAATGTCTGTTCCAGAATTTTTTCAATAATAATTTTGAATATGCAGGAGTTTTCAATGAGTGATTGCAGGGACGGGAGACACCCCTCATCTCGGGAGGTTCACATATATGCATAACTTTGCAGGTCATGGAGAGATTCTGATAAAACTTAAGTCAGATAAATATATCATGATCAGACTGTGTGTCACATATACAGTCACGTCCCTAGATTAAAGGTCAAGATCATAGCAAGGAAAAGTATAACTCCATGACTGACTATAACTTGTGAACCACTTTAGATATTTTCATAAAATGTTACTTGAGTATACATCATGATTTGATGGTGTGTTGTGTACTACCTCTACCTCAAGGTCAAAATCACAGAAAGGGAAACTGTTTCCTTGTCAGGGCTGTAACATTTGAACCACTGAAGATATATTCATGAAACTTTACCCAGATATACGTTATAACTAGACAATGTGTCAAGGTCACAGCAAAGAAAAATTAAACTCATTTACCTATTTTTTTTGCCCTGGCTGTAACTTTTGACACAGAAGATGTTTATATGGTATTCCACCCAGATAATGCATCATGGCTGGACAGTGTGTCAGATACCACAGCCATGATCCATACAACCTTGAACAGTTCTTAAATTGAAGGGGTTACTTTGAAAACTCCTTGAATTCATTGAAAAACTCCTTGAATTTTTGAGGAATCACAAAATGTTAAAACTGAATAAAATATATCATTTTTTTTGTTTATGTATATTTCCAAAATAATGAATAAATAAATTACGTGGATCAAATCACGCATGAGATTCGTAGTTACCATATGGAGTAGCATCCCTTTGTTGTAGTGGCACACTAATCAGTTGTGTGTGTTGTCTTCTACTTTTGTACTTATTTGTGCAGTGATAAACAAAGTCACATATTAAAGTCCTTGAAAACTCATTGAAAAGTCATTGAAAAACAACTCCAAGGGCTGTATGAACCATGAGTCAGCAAAGATCAAGGTCATGGCAGGGAAGAAGGTAACTCTATGACCTGTTTCCTCATTATGCCTGTCAATTTTGAACTACAGGGGATATTTGTTTGAAACTTTAGCCAGATATATGTCGTTGCTAGATAGTATCATACACTTCAGTCATACCCTCTACCTTAAAGATCGAGGTCATCATGGGTGGAAATTTAAGTCTGTGACCTGTTTGTCAGGCCCCTATCTTGGAGGCCAAATGATCATCAAATTTAAGTCTGTGACCTTTTTGTCAGGCCCCTATCTCGAAGGCCGAATGATCGTTGGGGATATGCCACACGACAGACATCATGTGCCATTTGCTGAGCTTTTGTTTTTATCAAGCACTGGGCAAGAAGGCAACACACAGCATTCTGGAGAGTACTTGATTGAATCAATCAAAAGATGTGTATAATTTAATTAATCAGAAATTTCCCCCTCTGCAGTATTTGTTTTTTACAAAGAAACAACCCATTGATGATATGTCATGAACCCTGTTCAAGTAGATACCTTATAAAGAACAACTAGTCATAAAGGACAACATTTATGAACTGTACCATATATACTAACTTATAAGTCGAATCTGACTGTAAACTGCACAGAGCCAGATCTGCCTTCACATTGTGTGCCAGCAGATCTGGGTCTATGCAGTTTGTCAGGAGTAATCAGCAGAACATACAACATAGACCCTGATCTGCCTGCGTATTGTGTGGTGGCAAATCAGAGTCTATGTTGTTTTCAGTTAGATTTGACTTATCAGTAAGTATATCCAGCATTTCTTGATTTCACTTTTAACCTCTATACAAAGGACACCTATCCACACACAAGGGACAAACTTTTGTGGTCTTTTGAGTGACCTTTATGGACAGGTTTCACCAAAGTAACACTGCCTCTATAGGTGTATGCCTCAATATTTTGTTAACTGTCAGAGAGAAATACAACCATATGTCTTTAACCCCTTCATTGGTTAAATAACTAGCAATCGTCCACTAGTCACTACCAAGTGTACAAAAGTCACTAGAATGTGTATGACACCTACATTCCATCAAATATATAGTACACTTGTACTCAAACTTCATTCTCTTTCCAGAAAAAAGAGTTATTTTGTATTCGTTGAGGAGTTGTAGCCAAATAGCAGAAGAGGTTTAATTCACCATGTTGTTTAAAAAGAAAGATTGTTCCTGGATTTAAAAAAAGGCATGGAAAGTATTCCAAAAGACATGTTAGTTATTCAATGATATATCAGCTAATTAATATTGAAGGAGTAAAATGCTTGCATGTTTTTTCTTGTATTTGGTCAGTCTTGAGATGTTATTCTCTCTTACCAATGTTTGAGATGCATAGTCTGAACAATTTTTAAGAAATGTTACACATATCAGGGCCAGATTTCTGATTCTGAGTCAGTAGTATCCAAAACTGACTAGAGTTCTTACCAACACAGCTAGGACTACACCTTCTGAGGGTATGTAATATTATGATCATGCTTTCTGGTACAATTTTTTTTAATTAATACTAAAATATTTTGATATTCCAGGTTCTGGTGGTGGGTATAATGCAGAGGCAGACAAACAGATGGATTACATCAGGCAGCAGTTACGAGCTCAATCAGTAAGTATCCTCTTCCATGCTTTCAGCTTTCTTTCTCTCACCATGTACTGACCTAGGTTGCGACTAGAGTGGAAAAGTCACTTTTCGGTGCAAAACTTTGTTCTGCATTAGCGGAAAGTAATATTCATGTTGCCTTTATCACTGACTATGGGACCAAAATATTTGAGAATGTTCTCAGTTGTCCTTGAGTTCAGGAAGACTTACTGTTGTTTTTGCAATTTGAATATACCAGTAATTGGAACAAAGGTGCAGTCAGACATTGCTGATCACACTGGGCCTTCAGTAATTATTTAATTAAGGTCTTAAATGAATGCTTTTGTTGGAATGCCCTTGGTGAAGAGTTGAATTATTGATTGATGAGACGATTCTTCAGTAAAGTTATAAAACGCAATAAATATGTGAAGTCCACTTTCAGTGAGAAGCATGCTGGGAAATGACAAACATCAATACATACAGTTTATTTTTGTAAATCAGCTTCAGAGAGATGGACTGTTACACCACAAGACCAGATGAATTGTTTAAATTGCAGAAGGTAAAATCAGAGGCTGCACCAAATATCACTTCTGCATTATATAAAGCTGGCTCAAGATCATGTTTCAAGTGATCTGTGTGAAAGAAGACTAGAAAAAAAGAATGTCCTGTAACAAATGGTATTTTTAGTCGAACATTTCATGAGAAAAATAAGAAACTGTCATTTATCTAGTCTATTAAACAAGCATGCAGAAATAATTTTAAACCACAGCACATGCAGCCACTGCTACAAGAACAACAATAGCTACCAATACTACTACATCTATTATTATTATTGTTATGATTATTATTATTATTATGATTATTATTATTATTATTATTATTATTATTATTATTATTACAGTAAGTGACATTATTGGTATTATCAAGATAGACAGCTATCTTTTATATTATGATTAAATTTTATCAAATCTTCCTAATGGTCTTTCACTTTTCTCTGTTCTTCTTAGCAACTAGTATTCTCTGTCTCTCTCTCTCTCTGTCTCTCTCTCTCTCTCTCTGTCTGTCTCTCTCTCTCTCTCTCTGTCTCTCTCTCTCTCTCTCAACAAGTTACTCTGTCTGTAAGACAGTCTCCTCAGCAGACTGGCAAAATAATTTGTTGTCAATATGGCTGTTTTAATGCTAATTAAACTTCTGTATGCTTGGTTCCTCCATAAAACAGCAAATTTAATATTGCTGTTATAGGGACTTAGAGAGCTTATTGACAACATACTCATATTAGACCTCACTAGTGCAGTGTTTGATCCCAAGTCCTAGCAAATGCAAAGGTTATTGGTCACACATATAGTGAATCCAATATTTGCTTGATTTTCTTGATGCTAGCAACCTCCATACCTGTTCACTTTTTCTACAGTTTTACAGTTTAGGAATTTGTTCAATGGAGTTAAACAACAAAAAGCTATGCTTTGTTACACAACATTTTCCATATTGATTGCAAATGTTGTTGCCCATTTAGATTAAGCTCCCATAAGAGTAAAGTCATCAATTTTTCAAAGCAAGGCTAAAGAGGGAAATTAAATCTATGAGGTTTTACATCAGACTACACAACTTCATGATGGTTTTTCAGTTTCTTTTCTGGTAAAGTTTTAATTAAATCTAAGGCCAAAGGAATTCCTTAGTGTTACAGCCATGCTATCCACTGTTAGACAGGATGTTCACTTTTAAGACTTGAAAAACATTTCAAAGTTTATGAACACACAATTAAGTATTGTCCTCCAACCTACAAATATTAGACACTGTCCCTTTGTGATGGCAATCTCTGAAAAAATTAGTAGTCTTAAACATCTAGCCTTTGGAAATGACATATAAGAAATATGTGTCAGATTTCATCTTGACACAGCTTAAAGTAAATTTTTCCATTAAAATTTCCTTCTTGCAGATTTAGCCAAAATAAAAAAAATTCTCTCTCAAATACATTACCCATCACATGAACATTAGGAAATTACTCTCTGCTACCTCTGAATCCAGCCATCCCCAAAGACGAAAAAAATCCTCTGCCATCTATATATCATATAGACAAAGGGAAGTAACTCTTACAGATTAACTCTCCTTGTTCCCAGATGTAACCAGTGTAAACTTTAATCCGCAACTGTGAACAGTGCCTCAGAAGAATCCATTGTAATTTATGTTTTATTTTCACCACCCAACATTTATTTTCAGTGGTATCATAAGTCAAAATGTTGATATACCTGGTATATACAACATTTGCATTCTTCCCAGTGAATTTAGTTGTATTTATGCATTTGTTTTTATCAGTCATTATTGTCCATGTGATATCAATCGGTAACACTCAAGTTTTTGCTGATGTATTTGTATTATGCTGTTAAATTTTAGTTTTACATACTTCTTACGTTATCTCAGTAATGTGAGTTTGCCTTTTTGACTGATTTGTATATTTGTTGTATGTACTTGTTTTTTCTTCTTCTCTCTTTTATTACAGAGATGTCAGTCAGGTGCAAGAAGTGGAGACACTTTAAAGTCATGCTACATGCCTGGCCTTCACGAAATGTTCTTCCTCACACCTATGTAGCATGCGTGCAATACGGGCAGAAGACGTTTGGTCCAACATTTTGAAAAGGCAGTTAAAGGCCCATGAAAAAGGGCACACTCTAAATCTTCTGAAAACTAAAGTATTAAGCATTCATCTGAATTTGGAATCGTTTACCAGTTTTATGTTTTATGGGAGACATTGAGATGCTGCCGCCACCCCACACAAAGATACCTAAAACAGTGTCTACTGTGACGATTACTTCAGATCCAGTCAAAGCCACGCCAAGCGATTCCACTCGAGCTATATTGGAATCGCATATGATACACATACTACAGCAAGCTCTGTCATCTGGCAAGTTGGATAAAACTAGGGCCAGATGGACCAACTATATCCATGACACCAGTAGATGGCAAACCGGCATAACATCTGGAGCCATCTGTCCAGTCATCCAGCCCAGCCTAATTGATTGTGTTGGATCAGGCTCTATGCTAGACATGATTCAGCTGGCCCTGATAGCATATCTGACAGGTAGAACCTTTTTTATGCATGGTGACAATATGTCATCATCATTGCCATAAGGAATGCTATCCTCAACGTAGAGCATACAGGAGGAGGACAATCCCCTGATCAATGGGGGGCAACATGGACTTGCCTGAATATTCCAATCCAACCAATAAAAAGAAATGAGTTTTAAGGCAGGAATCGATGAGATACACAGAATTGTGCCTCCGTTGGAATGCCCTCCTCCACCGGTAGTCAATACTATGTACAAGGTTAAGGCCTCATTGAATGTTGATGACAAACATCTGTACATTCACAATTTTACCACAGTTGTCAAAGATTGCAGAAATTACTGTGTGTCTCTTAGATAAAATTCACGACTCCTATCTACTTTTTGGTGAGTCAATTACCTGCAACTTTCTCACCACACTGGTACAAATCACATACCAGTGTTTATCATTCAGATGTACCTAACCTAGAGAATGATATCATTGCCATCAACATGTCTGCTTCACTCTGATATAAAGTGGACAGACAAGTGTTTAATGCCACGTCTAAGTTGGTCAGGAATGTTGTGTCGACTTCCTCCCTGCTTGACCTGGCATCTCTGGTGATCTTTCATCTAGCCGAGAAGGCCAGAAGTGACCATGGCTGGGAATTGGTATGCTCAATTGCCAAGGTAGTCAGGTGGGCTGCTACCCACCTGATGGCGAACGACCTAATGGCCTTATGTAACCTCAACTTGATAAAGAGAAATTAACTCCTGCGATCTTCTTTTAAACCCAACAATGCGGTGACCCTGCACTCCCTCCACATCAGTTTCCCCCCCCCCTTTTCAGTTTGGGGGACGAATTGAGGAAGTGAAAAAGCAGGCAGCTGTCCATGTGAGCCCCTATCTTCGTGTGACCCCATCAGGAAGTGTACCAGAGAAGGGATGATCAGTGACAGAAAGATTGCAGGGGTAATTCTCAGCAACAATGGCAACCTTTTTATGGCCAGGCGAGTTATAGGAAACCATATGCCCCTAAGTTCCACAGGCAGGCCAAAAGGGAAAAGAGAGAAAACAAGGTTTCTCCTCCTCCAAGCCTCCCACCAACCATCAATGACTTGTTGTCTGTCCCGACTGCTGGCGACCCTCCTATGGACAACAGACTCCTCTTCCACCAGAGATCCCAAGCGATCCCACAAATGCAGACAGTTTACAGAAGGACACTGAGCTTCTGAGCTTTTGCTTGTAAAGCAGGCAGTGAAAATTGTCCGAAAACCAGATTCCTTGGGTTTCTATTCCAGACTTTTTCTGTTTACAAAAACCAACCGAAAAATTGAGACTTGTCCTAGACTTGAGCAGACTCAATCAGTTTATTACTGCCCTAAAGTTCAAGATGGAGACAGCAAGGTCCATCCATCTGTCTGTGCTATGCAATGAATAAACGATCAGTCTTGACCTGTCAGACGTGCATTTCCATAAACCTACTCACACAGTATCATACAAATACCTTCGCTTCAGCGACAGCAAGGTAGTGTACCAATTCCACATCCTTCCATGTGGCTTTAATCTCAGCCCTTGGGCCTTCACCAATACATAGGATTGCACCATATTCCACTTCAGTGTCCTCATCCACAGTGACAGTTACATACCTAGATTATATACTGCAAAAATGTTCAGATTTGGTTTATGATGTGAAGAACTTTCTCTACCTCATTCACAGTTTAGCGTGGATAGTCAGTTTGGAGAAGTCAGATCGTGTCCCTTCTCAACATTTTCTTCATCTAGGTATGGACTTTCTAACTCATCTCAACTTGGTTCATGTTCCTGCCAAATGCATTGTCAATGTCGTTCATGCACCAGAGAAGGTGTCAGACTGTTCATTTATGCAAGGGAGTTTCTTCAACTCTTCAGCCTGCTTAGAGCAGCAGCAGACCTGTTATACCATGGCCAGCTTTACATGTGCCTTCTGCAGATGGCCCTTCTGGCACAGTGGCACCCAATCTCAGGTTTTTCAGATCACCTGATTATGATCTCAACAAAAATAAAATGCTTACTGCTTCAGTATCTAGACAGGGAGTGGCTAGTGTTGGAAATACCTTTAGAAGCCTCACAACTAGAAATCACAGTTTGTTCAGATGCGAGTTTGTCGGGTTGGAAATGAAAGCCATTCCCAATGCCTCCTTTGCTTGGGTGGAATGCATCCAAAAGAAGTCAGGTCTGATAATATCGGACAATTCAGTCATAATAAACTATCACTTCAAACATGGAGGGACAAAATCACTGGACTTTTGCATCATGGTATGGGAGTACCTTTGTTGGTGTGCCCAGTATTGTACAAACATACAAGTCCAACACATCCTTGGCAGGCTCAATGCCCTGGCTGACTCATTATCAAGGAGTGGACAACTGCTTCACATGGAGTGGTCTCTCCATCCTTCTATCTTACATTAAGTCTGCGCCCTATGGTGCCACTCAATGCTAGATCTTTTTGCGACAAGATGGAACAGCAAACTGCCCACCTTCATCTCTTCATTCCCGGACCCAGAGGCATGGGCTATCAACACCCTTTCATTCAGCTGGGAGGGAATATGGGCATATGCCTTTCCTCCAGTAGTTCTAATACCGAAACTAATCCAGAAAATGAGGGTCAGAGCTTACAAAATAATTCTGATTGCCCCTCTCTGATGGGACAGATCCTGGATCAACCTACTCAATTTGGCAATGGACGTACTCGGGGAAAATCATAGCAAACCCCACGCTGCTCAAGCAGCCAAAGTTGCCATTATTCCATTCATGTCTAGAGAAACTTTCCTTCATGCCTGGTTCTTGTCAGAGATGTCTTGCATGAAAAGGAGTTTGGCACTTTGATTGTGGAGTGGATCGTGACAGCTAGATGGCCCTCCACTTTGAAGACATGAGGGGAAGTGGCATGTTTTCAGCAACTGGTGTCATGTTAACGATGTCACAATACTCTCAGCCTCCATCCCCCAACTGGCTAACTTCTTTCTTTTCCTCTTTGAAGACAAGAAGATAGCCCCTATAACAGTCAAGGATTACCATTCCATAATCTCAGACATGTTCAGACATTATGGAAAAGACAATAGTGGTCACAGCAAGGATCTTTCTCACTTGTTGTCCAATTTCAGCATATCCAGGTCACACTCACTCACCTTGTTCCCAGAATGGAACCTCTCCTGGGTCTTGACGTGACTCAACTCGTCTAAGTTTGAGCCCCAGTCTTCCACCTCACTGAAGCAGTTATCATACAAGACTTGCTTCCAGATAGCACTAGCTTCAGCTTGCAGGTAAGTGAGCTGCATTCACTGTCCATGGATCCGAACTACATGCAGTTCCATTCTGACAGCTCAGTTGTACGAATGATGCAACCTAAAAACAGGTTACCATCAATAGGCAACCAACAAATAACTATCCGTTCTCTCTCTCCTTGATTGATCTGTCGAGAGGGGTGAAGCTGGAGGACCCAGTATGTGACCTCAGATGCTATTTGAAGCACATGGAGAATGTCTACGGTGGCTGTCACAGACTCTTCCTACCAGTTAAGGCAGGAAAGCAAGACATAACCCCACAAGTGCTGGCCACTTGGCTAAAGTGGCCACCTAGCAGGAACAAGGGGAGTTAATATGTAAGAGTTACTTTCCATCATCTATATGATATATAGACTGAAAGACCTTTTTTTTTGTTGTTGTTTAGGGAGGGCAGTATCCAGAGGTAGCAGAGATTAATTTCTAAATGTTATGCGACCGGATAAGTATTTTCGGAGAAACATAATGTATTAAAAAAATTCTTTCCCCTCCCATTGTATTTAACTCAGAATTAGGTTGTAGAACTTGGGTTGACTACTGGTGTTAAGGAGGTTTTTTTTCATTGTTGTTTTTGTTGCTTCTATTTTTAAAAATCACATTTAATAGCGGTAATACATTATCGGTCGCTGTTGCCTTGCTTGCTTCTTCCGGGACACAAGTCCTCTCCAAGTTCATTATTCCATCAGCCAGTTAATATGGAAAGTTATAGAAAACCTACAACAGAAAGAACACAGACCCAGTCTGACTCCCACATCATAGACTCATGTGGATTACTCTTCTTTGACTTGGACCTAGACTATGCTTAGGACATCAGTGGGGTGGGAGGAGGGAATCTTGCAGTAGTGACAGGTAAGTATTACATAATTGAAATTAGTTTTATACCAAAAAAAACTACATTTTGATAACAGTAATACAAAACCTGCCCATATTGTCTTGCTGAAATTGCCAGTTCAACGAGAGGCTGATGGACTCGAAAAACTGGTATAAAATTGATGTACTTACCCTTACAGTAGGAGTGCTTACTACTGTAGTCTGGCAGAAGGTTGAGCCCCTTCTTGTGCAATTGCTGTAGGGCCCAATGAGAAAATGCTTTCGCGCTGGAGCGCCAAAGATCGAAAGTAAAAGGATTTGAAAGTAGTGTGTGACCACCAAAACATGGCTCTCATAACATTCTCCAATGAAGAATGATTAAGATAGGCCCAGAAAGTGGCAATACCCCTGACTTTGTGAAAGAAAGGTCCCTCTCAGTGAGGGACTGATAAGCTCTCTTGATAGTGATGACAATTCACCTGGTAATTGTGGATGCCAAAATGTCAGTGGAGCCCATAATAGGTAGGAAGAGATGCTTCTGACCCTTCCATCTCCGTTTTGAAGTCGACAAATAGAACCATAAAGCTCTAACTGTGCAGAGAAGCCTACCTTGATCATCACCACCACAGATACAACTGAGACTGGGCATCTCAATAGTGAGTTGAGGATGGAATTGTGAGCTTGGACCCCCCCCCCAAAAAAAACTACATGTTACTCATCAAAGAGTAGAAAGCTTTGCCACAGTTTACTTTTTTGTCACCGAAAAAAGAGGTATAGCTGTTTCATGTATGTGATTTACAATTTGTATCTATTATAAATAAATGTTGCCTTAACTTTTCATATAAATTTTCCTTAATTTCAGCAATCGTTGTCACTAACAGCACCCAATATAGCTACTGAATATTACACACCTGAAGAAATGGTAAGCATATATATGAAATATCTTAACGATTCATCAGACTTCTGTTACTGATATCTTTGGTATTCAATGATTTATCGGACTTCTATTACTGATATCATTGGTATTCAGATACTGAAAATTTATCTAATACTTTTGATGTAGAAGTTTGTGCCATTTGACTCTTTATCTTTCGTAAAATCAGTTCTGATTATTTTAAAAACAATTTGTTCAAAGTGTAATGAAAGTGAAGAGTTTAAGTTTTTCATGTTCAATGTTTTCAAAAATATGTGTTTGGGTAATGTATGAGTGCAGTTCATTACATTGGCCCATTTGGAGTTTAATGTCAACGGAATTGGGTAGTTGAATTAGGTATAAAATAAACCCACATCTTTCAAGATGCATACAACTCGGAATGCACATTTTTTTTATAAAATAGTATAATTTTATAAATGGTAAAATCTTTATCAGAATCTTGAAAGTTAGTGTCCCTCATCAAAATCTTGATAGTGTCCCACATCAAAATCTTGATTGTTAGGGTCCCACATCAAAATCTTGATTGTTAGGGTCCCACATCAAAATCTTGATTGTTAGGGTCCCACATCAAAATCTTGATTGTTAGGGTCCCACATCAAAATCTTGATAGTTAGAGTCCCACATCAAAATCTTGATAGTTAGGGTCCCACATCAAAATCTTGATAGTTAGGGTCCCACATCAAAATCTTGATTGTTAGGGTCCCACATCAAATCTTGATTGTTAGGGTCCCACATCAAAATCTTGATAGTTAGGCTCCCACATCAAAATCTTGATAGTTAGGCTCCCACATCAAAATGTGGGAGCCCTATGGTAATCATCTTTCAATCCCTATGTCTGACCATTCATCCATCCATCTGTCCATCCGATCTTGTTATCAGCATAGCTCAGCAATCCTTGGACATAATTCAGTGCTTTTTTAATAGATGAACATAAATGCTAATGTTATCTTGCCAGTTCATTTTTTTTATGGTTACAGCCATTTTTCTATCAGTTTTGGATCTTGACAATATTATTTTCTTGTAACTAGTACAACGCAGGAACCATTCAGCATGTCCTAATGCAATTTGATGTGAACATTGTCTTCCAGATGTCGATGTGCATATTGTGTTTTGCATTTTATTTTATTTTTAAATTTTAGAGCCTAATTTTAAATTGGCAATGTTTAGCCACTATTATGCTGACATGCCATTAAACCCTACCAGTCTGATTAAAAGCTAGATCTCCTACATAATGGAGATCTGACAGACATTGATAAAAGTTTATAGTCTGGTGATCTTTGGAATTTCCTGTTCAGTTATATATAGTAGCCTATGAGATAAAGTTGTATTTCATGTTAGGGAGAGTTATCATTGGAAATGATATGTTCCAAATGACATTTTTCATTTTCCATCAGTAAGCTGTAATTCAATTGCTGAATCTAAAAGTCAGCAAAAGATGACCTTGTATCAAAAGATGACCTTGTATCTGTGCCTGTCAGATATACTTATTGACAAGTAGATCCTGATTTTAATCAAATTGTAAACATATCATCTCTTCCACATTTTTATAGTTCCAGTGATTGAAAACCACAAGAGCTTATGTCATGGCCTATCTTCTGCTGGCTGACCAACTTCTATTTGTTAGCACAAGTTTGTCATTGCTACTCCTCCTAAACAACCATGATAATTGCAGTCACGAAACTTTATGGTCCTAAAATAAAAATGGTGGCCATTGGACAGCTTGAAAATTTTGTTATTGCTACTCCTTCTGAACTGATGGCCATATCAACATAGAGTTTGCACTAAAAGACTTCTTGTGATGCCTAGTTGGTTTTAAATGAAAATAGTGCCATACTGACATCCAACTTGGCACACTATGGTGAACACCTTTGAAATGTTATTGCTACTCCTCCTGAATGGATGGTCATATCAGCATGGGGGTTTTCCACATAAAGATTTTTTACAGTATGTCGTTAGATCTAAATGAAATTGCTGCTGATCTAATGTCCAACATGGCTGCATGGCAGCCATCTTGAAAATCTTGTTATCACAACTCAGATGGACATATTGACATGGGATTTACATTAAAATACTTCTTATAATATGTAGAATTTCCTGATTGAAAATGGTTCTGGTCTGCTTCCAGCATGGCAGCCATGGTGGCCATTTTGACAATCATATTGATACACTTCTCATAGGTATGGTCATAGTGAAATTGGGGTTTTGATGCGGCCACATTAGTGGGAATTGAGACATAGTTCTTTTTTGATGGAGGTGGGGGCAGCAACACTTTGTTAAGGTTTGGTTAATGTATTTCATTTGCATATATTTTCAAAACCCCATCATAGATTCTCATCATACTAGGCATAAATTATTATGAAAGTAAGAAGTTCATTCTTTGAAATTCACACTCACCTCTTGTACAGTGGGATCAAGGTCCCAGTCATAGACAGTTTGAATTAGGGTTTTGCTTAAACTTTTTATTTTTGCTAATATTTCCTAAACCAATTGAGATATTCTCATCATACTTGGTATTAATCATTTTGAAGCTAAAACAATTCATTCTGCCACACATTCACTTGCTCCTGTTACCATGGGGTCAAAGTCACAATCACAGAAAATTTGTGTTAAGGTTTTGGTTAAAGTTTTTCCATTTGCTTATATTTCCTAAAATCCTTGATGGATTTTTTAATTACTTGGAATGAATCATTATGGAGCTAAGATAATTCATTCAGTGACATTCACACTTGCCCCTTTGACCTTGTGGTCAATGTCAGTGAAAGAAAATTTGACATTGATCATGAACCTGTTAACATTGAAACTACTGAACTTAAGTCAAAATCTTACAAGAAAAAATTTCAACATGAATGTATTAACAAAAATGTATTGTGATGACTTACATAATATTTATACTTGTGACAAGTGTGACAAATATACCAACATTTCATTATCTGAAAGAAATTAAAACAATTAAAAATTTTTTTATCTGGAATATAACTTGTAACTCATTACAGTGGTTCCCTCTTATAAGGCCACCCCTTCTGCAGCAAGAAAGTGGCCTTATAAGACGGGTGGCCTTTCTAGAGGGGGATCACACAGTTGTGAGTAATAACTACATATAAAGTATAAAAGATGTAACTAATTTTTATATATTTTATATTTTCATTTACAAATCACAGGAATATTATCTGGTTAAGGACTCAATATGATAAAACTAATATCAATGAAATTTTTAAAAAATATGAATAATCATGAATCGTGGTGCAAAACTACATTGTCGGTAAATTCTGGGCACAAACATTTGGTTATAACTATCCTTGTACGTCCGTCGATTCCGTCTTCCCACTCAATGCAGTTAATGTATATTGACGATGTTTATTTGAATCTTTCTGACATAAAATTTCTCCGTAGTTATCAAAAGACTCTCCCTCTTTTCGTTTAATTTAATTGCTTTCACTTTTTGTTCTAAACTGAGAATGTCTGATGATATTTTGCGACAACTTAATCCTTCGCGGGCATTCACGCGTGAGGCACAGTGTTTACAACGGAAGTGAGTCTATCACGTGATCGACTTTTTTTTCTTCTTCCCCAGTCTGGTACCTGGTTATGTACATTTCATAATCTATTAGAGAGAAGCCATAAAGGCTAACATACCATTTTACTATCTGGCGACCAGATGTCACGCTGACGTGAGCTGAACAATGCTGTGCTTCTCAGCGGTTAGCTTTTGTCCTCTTGATAATTATCGGTGGTATTAATACTCAGTAATTATCAAAGTGACAAAAGCTAACATCTAAGGAACACATGGCAGTAATTGGATTACTTAACTCTTTGTAAGGATTAAAGTTACTTTATTGGCATGTTGGAACAAAATGTCAGTGTGTTGAATTGAGAAATTAAAAAATGTTATTGAGATTTTACTCTGTAAACAACCATTATGTGGCCGCTGGTCGCGTTAGAGGGGTGGCCATCCTTGAGGGGTACTTTTGAACACAAACTCGTCGGTGCCAAGGGATTGTGGCCGTATAAAGCAGGTGGCTGCTGGTCAGGGGGGCCGTTCAAGAGGGGGACCACTGTACACTGTCATCAATAATAACTTCTTCCTTTTGGATTAAATCATTTTAATTCATTCTTACTCTGTTGTGCCAAATTGTAAGCATAATGTATGGGTACATTTATTATCGAATCATCATGTAACCAATAGCCAAGTTGTGAAGAAAAAGTTGTGTCCCATGTCAAATTTTTGGTGACCCCTCTTGAAAATCTTGATGGGTTAGTGCCCCCATAAAACATAATCTTAGATTGAACCATGGATGTTATCATTAAATGATAATGTGTGGAAAGTAATTAGTCCTCTATACATAACGTAAGTTGTCAACTCGCTCTATTTTATCTTGATTCTTTATATTATGTTTTAAACATATCTGTCCTTGTTGTTTGTTTCAGTTCTTTTTATTTTCTTACAAATTCTACTTTATGATAGATTACAATAATTTGAGAAGACAATAATTTGAGAAGAAAAAAACAATGTACATTTTTATTGTGAAATCATAAATATCATTATGATTTTGCAACTCACGAATAGATGGTCATATCAATATGAGAATTTCACTGAAAGACTTGTTATGATATCTAGTTGGGCCTGAATAAAAATGGGGCCGATCTGACATCCAATGTGGCTACCACAGCAGCCATCTTTAAAATCTTGCTATTGCTACTCCTCCTGAACGAAAGTTATATGAGCATGGGGTTTTCACTGGAAGACTTCTGCTGGTGTTTTGTTGGTCTTAAATAAAAATTGTGCCAATCTGATATCTGATATGGCCACCACAGTGGCTATCTTGAAAATCTTGTTGCTACTCTTTCTAAATGGAAAGTCATGTCAACATTGAGTTTTTGCCAGAAGACTTCTAGTTGGTACTAAATGAAAATGGTGCAGTGCCGATTTGACATACAGTATGGCCACCATGGCAGCCATCATGAAAATCTTTTTATTGCAACTCCTTTAATGGAAAATTATATTGACATGGGGTTTTCACCAGAAAACTAATTATGATGTTTAGATGGTCCTGAATGAAAATGGTGCCAATCTGACCTCAAATATGACTGCCGCAACGAACATATTGAAACTCTTGTCACTGATTCTCCTGAATAGATGTATATATCAGCATGGGGTTTTCACCAAAAGACTTCTGATGGTGTCTAGTTTGATCTGAATGAAAATGGTACCGATCTTACATCAAATATGGCTGTCACCCAGGCTAATTTAAAAATTTTATTGGTCAAAAATATAAGGGATGGTTTCAACACTCAGCAGTTATAAAGAAGAAATGGTCTTGAATTCCTAAAAATTCTCTTATAACAGTAGAGCATCACTCCCTTCAGAGTTCTCTTGTTACAGAATTAAGGGCATTGTTGATCAATTTCATACCTTCACATATGGAAGTCACTTGTAACTTGCATAACTCAGGAATGAGTCAATCTGTAGGGCTCTTTGTGACTTTGTCACTCTTTTTAGTTATAATATTATACAAATTATCTTGATGATCACATTCATTTTAATTAGACAAAATTTTAATTTTATGCAAATGTAGCAATCTAAATTCAAGAAGATACGGAAAAAACCCAAGAAGATCAGGAAGAGAGCTGTGTTCAAAGTAGATGACCTTCTCCCCCTTGCACAGGAAGATGATCAGGATTATGGGTCAAGGTCAGTGAGAGATGCAGTAAATAGTTTTATATCGATTTTTTCTCTTTGTGAACTATATCATATATACTCACTTATAAGTCAGGTCCAACTGCAAACAACATAAACCCTGATCTGCTCTCACATAATGCACTGGCAGATCAGGGTCTATGTTGCTTGTTCTTCTGATTACTCCTAACAAATTGCATAGACCCAGATTTACCAGCACATTATACGATGGCAGATCTGGTTCTATGAAGTTTGCAGTTGGATTCAACTTGTAAGCAAGTATATACCATTCATTTTTATATGGGTGAGTGGCAGAGACATCCTTTAGTATTGGGTCATATTACTTTTTTATAAAGGACACAAAAAAGTATTTCTCATGCCTCCCAAAAACATGCTGCTGATGACATATTTTGAAATATGATTCTTTGTGTAGCACAAACAGAGAAAAAATAAATTGATTCTTGTGTCATTCAATGGCAGATCTGAGTCTGTGGTGTTCACAGTTGGATTTTCTTTATACATGGGTATATGCAGTGCAGTTTGGATGCCATGACTGAAAATACTTTGTGAACATTAGACTATAAAAATATAGTGCATAGAGATGTCAACTATTCTGATTTTGACAGAATCATTCCAATTTTTCACCTTGGATTATACCATTACAATCACTTCTGTCAGATTATGATTTTCATGTCAGTTATATTTTTATGTAAGCAAACTGCAACTTGATCTCTGGTATATCTAGATCACAGGAACACAGGTAATGTCTGCTTGTAATTCTTTTGTGAAAGTGTAACCTAGGCACTTATTTCGCAAAAGCAATTGAATATTGACAAATCACAAATTATGTCAGCTTAGTCCCAGAGTCACCTTAGAAAGTTCAAGAAAAATGTTGATTAAACCTCAACAAAAACACATGTACTACAGCTTTTTCTTGGTGGACTGCAGAGTGTTGCATGGTAACGAAAATGACTGGGGGTAGCATGTTTCAACCAAAAGCCACTTTAAATCTGTTAGATTGCTTAAAGTACATCGTTGGATATTTATGTTCAGTTTCCAGTTGATAGCTCTGCCATTGATTTCGCTAATGGATGTTCTGGCATACTGTATACCTGAATTTCCCTGTGGGGTGCATCAATTTAAGAGGGTGGACATCCTAGTGACTTAAAAAAATGTTGCCAGTATGCCCAAGTGAACATAGTCGGACATCCCACTAAATGTGTACCTAATGGTAAAACTTGTTTTCCTCCAAATTAGCAAGATGTTATAAAAGGAATAATCACTCAGCAATAGCTGGTAACATGATTAATTACTTAAGATGCAGTCCTCTTTCAGTATTGTAAATATACCATAAAAGTCATTTGCAAGTATGGTTACTCGAGCACAAGAGCTAATGCCCTCAGATTTTCTGAATGCTCATAAGTTGTTTGTTAAATATACATAGTTT
Source organism: Margaritifera margaritifera (assembly GCA_029931535.1). Classification (NCBI taxonomy): domain Eukaryota; kingdom Metazoa; phylum Mollusca; class Bivalvia; order Unionida; family Margaritiferidae; genus Margaritifera; species Margaritifera margaritifera. The sequence goes on from JAQPZY010001663.1 coordinate 6,604,163, forward strand.
AAACAATGAAATGCTTTAATCCTCTCTTAACTTCCAAACTTGAGTAGAAAGTGTTGTTCTAGTTGATGAGTATATATTTTAAATGTATTCTTCTTTCAATCAGTTTACAACCTCATGGCTCAATGTAGTTCGAGTGACTTTATTATTATCAGCAGTAAAGTGATTTCTTCCCAAGCACAAAAAGTGGCTTAAAAACGACATTAGGACAATGCAAATTCTGAACACATTTTCCTAAATATTTAAGAAGCATGGATTTTCAAAGCAAATAGTTAGAATATTTTGATTGGCTGGAAATCCATTATGACTCAGAGAAGTTTTTTTTGCAAAGTTTGCTGTGCCTCAGAAGCATTGAATGCCTTTGCTAAAGATGGTGCAGGTTTTTAATTTGAAGTTTTTCTTGTACCAGCATCAGGGCAAGAAAATTTCCTCAAAGCTAGATTAGCTAGTTTTATTTTTTTCTAAATATAATTATTTTTTGATTTATGCATCAGAAGATGCATGTCTAAGGTGATTATATAACACTAATGACAATTGCTTCAGGACCACCCATTCCATCTGTCCCTTTGCAAGGATTGTCAGCCATTGAATAAAAGAGATAAGAAGACACCTAGCAAAATTGTATGAGCCAAGTTCTCAGAAATAAATAAGAAATGAGAACAGGTTAATATGTGCTACTGAAGGTGGATGGCTACATAATAATTACTTGTCAACTATTAGAAACTTTGACATGACAGATGCTAGTGTTTTTGTATTATTCATATCTAAAGTGGTAATATACAATGATTGGTGTGTATGCATGCCAATTAAAGAAGTGTGTCATGTACTTGTGAAGTAAACTTGGCATGAATGATTAGATGATTGTGCAGTTGGAATAAAGGATAAATAATATACTGTACATCACATTGTTTTTTATAGATCACTAGGTCTGATACAACTCTCTCTCTCTCTCTCTCTCTCTCTCTCTCTCTCTCTCTCTCTCTCTCTCTCTCTCTCTCTCTCTCTCTCTCTCTCTCAACTTCTCTCCCTTCCCTGTTCAATCAAAACAGAAAATGAATTATCTATGAATCTTTATGATTTTTACCGCTTTCTTTCACTCCCTGGCTATCACAAATACAACAGTGTTGTCATATGTTTGGACTTAAGAAATTGAAAATTATTATACCACTGAAAATTTTGGGAGTACCAAAAATGATACCAAGGAAGTGATTTAGGAAATTACTATCATTTCCAGTCTACTGGTCTTAGACCAGAAGAGCTTATGGGGTGGCTTGCTGTTTGTCATCTGTCCATTAGCACAAGTTTTTTATTGCTACTCCACCTCAACTATTTGAAGGATTGCAATGAAACTTGAATGAAAATGGTGCTTCTCGGAGATTCACTATGTCCGCCACAATGACCATCTTGAAAATCTTGTTATCGCTACTTTCCCTGAATGGCTGGTCATATCAACATGGGGTTTCACCAAAAGACTTCTTATTATGTCTAGTTGGTCCCTGATGAAAATCGTACCAATCTGTCATCCAATATGGCCACCATGACAGCCATCTTGAAAATCATGTTATCACCACTTCTAAACAGAAAGTCATATCAGCATGGGGTTTTCATCAGAAGATGATGTCTTGTTTGTCCTAAATGAAAATGGTGCCAATCTGACCTCCAGTTGGGCCAGCATGGTGGCCATCTTGACATTTTTTTTTCCACTACTACTTCTGGATGGATAATTATCATATTGACATGAGGTTTTCACCTAAAGACTTCTTATGATGTCTAGTTGGTCCTAAATGAAAATGGTACAGATCTGAAGTCCATTATGGCCGCCATGGCAGCCAGCTTGGAAATCTTCTCCTCTTTCTACTCTTTCTGCATAGATGGGCATATCAACATACGGTTTTTACCAAAATACTTTTTATGATGTCTAGCTGGTCTTAAATGAAAGTGGTGCGGATCTGATGTCGAGTATGGACACCTACTCCTCCTGGATTGACGGTTGTATCGACATGGATTTTCACCAAAAGACTTCTTATGAAGTCAGGTTGGTCTTAAATAAAAATTATGCCAATCTGACATCCAGTATGGCCACCTTGACAGCCATCACAAAACTCTTGTTATAGCTACTTCTCCCAAACAAAAAGTCATATTGACATGGACTTTTCACCAAAAGACTTCTTATGATGTCTAGGTGGTCCTAAATGAAAACATCAGTGTTGAGAGAACAGTGGTAGAGACCATGGAGGTAATCGATACACAGCATCTGAAGTTTGGAACCTGAGATAGCTTCAGCAATGATATAAATGTGAACATGTATCAAATAAAGTCCACTCTTATCCCTAATTAAATGTGACAGACACAAAATAATGATATACTCCTCGATTTATCTTTGATCCAGAATCAAGTTTTCTCTCATAAATAATAATGAGAAAATGAATTTTGTAAAGAATAACAGTTACAACAACAACTATTTTGACTCAAATCCTGACTGAATTTTTTTTACATGTAGCTAAGTCAGCCATTGCAAAATGTCCAAACTTCAATTGCTGGATGTTTTAGAATGTAAAGGTGTTGCAATTAATGTTTATCTTGATTATTGTGAAAAGAATGCTCAAGTGATTATCAAATCAGGGATTTTTGCCAATTCGTATGCACTATGGTGGCAGTAAAAGAGTAGAAGATCATGCAGAGCTCCCACTAGGAGTTCTATATTAGGAGTTAGTTGACTACTAAGCCGTCAAATCTAGAAGTCACATTCAGATTTTTAGGAGTAAATGCTGATGGTTGATACTAATTTTGTCAGAGTAATACAGTACCATACTGCCAAGAGGAGTAAAATATATCACTGCCAGTGATGTAGACTTAGAGCTGTTAGTGCATAAGGCTCTGCTGCTGGTCTGTGCAGTTCACTTTGAATTATCAGAATAAAAGAAAAACATGACAGATCCTGATCTGCAAGTGTATTATGCATCAGCATTATATGCCATATATAGTAACATGAACCAATGACAGCTGGAAAACATGGCATTAAAACACGGCTTGCACCAATACTTGTCCAGAGGGATGTAGCAATTGACTGACAGTTACACAGTGGAATAGGGTAGCTAAAACTAACTCTAACGCGCTGTGTTGGTTCAGTACTCACCTAGAGGGATATTGGCAATTGAACATGGGAAGTAAACAGAAATCCACATGACTATCAGCAAAGCTGGGAAAGACTTGTAACTCTTGGTTTGATTTCTTTGTCAATAATATGCTCAATGAGAAGATATCCTGCCCCATCTTTGTCAAATCTGTGTAATTTATGCAATATTTTGCATTAGTAGGAGCTCTCACATGTGATGAAAGATAGAGATATTCTCCATCAGTGTTCTACACTGGAAAATGTGATCATATACATAGAGGAATGTGAGAACTAGTATGATCTTAAACATTGTCAGTAATTATTTCTGAAAATAACAAATAAATTACCTGAGAATTTTCTACAGAAAATAAATATCCCTACACTTTTGGAATGTTAATTGACCCTAATTGCACATATACATAACCCACAAAGTGTTAGTAATCTTTTTTATATAGCAAAAGCAAAGACTTGAAGACTTCTTACGATATGTAGTTGATCCTAATTAATTTGGTACCAGTCAGGCAGTATAGCCACCATGGTAGCCATATTGAAAATCTTGTTATAGCTTCTTCTCCTTAACAGATGATCATATTGACATTGAGTTTTCACTAAAAGACTTCTTATGATATCTAGTTGGTCCTAAATACAAATGGTGCTTTGGAGATCTCCAGCATGATGGCCATGGTGACTGTCTTAAAAATCTTGTTTTCACTAGTCCTCTTTTAAGTGATGGTCATATTGACATGTGGTTTTCACTAAAACACTTCTCTATGTAGTTGGTCATATATGAAAAAGATCAGAATGTGACCTCCCAAAATTTGACAAATCTTGTAACAGCTACTTCTCCAGAGCTACTTTTTTCTTGCAATACAAAGTTATTTCTGTATTAAAATTATGCTGATACAACCTCCTAAATGGCTGCAATGACAGCCATCCTGAAAATCTTTACTTTTGAATATATGGTTGCATATGACTAAAACTAAAAGACTATAATAGCATGTAACTAGTTCTGAATGAAAATGGTGTCATCTGACTTCCAGCATGGAAACATAGTCATATCTAAAATCTTGTTATCACTACTCCACTTGCATGAATGGTAACATTGGCATAAGGTTTTTATTAAACACTTGTTGCAATATTTAATGGGATAAAATGATAATGGTGCAGCTTTGAACACCAACATATCCGCTTTTTTGTGAAGGACTTTTTAAACCAAACCTGATTGATCTTGGGGTCAAGTCAAAGCTGATTGCTTGCACTTTTGTTCTTCATTATGCATATGAACATGAATACAGTAAATTATATATATATATATATATATATATATATATATATATATATATATATATATATATATACACACACACACATGCACACAAGTGAATTTTGATCAGACGTATCTTGTTGCATTCAAATGAACAAGTTGATGGTCAGCACTCTGTGACTGATTTTAATGTCTTGACTTAGGTTTTTAGCTGTACTGGCTTGTAAGCATGATAACATGAACAAGTATGAATGGATTTTTATAATTTAACCCAATTTGTGGATATATCTGATGAATATCTTGAATGATACCACTTCAATAACTTAATTTTTCAAAAAAACGTTTGCTTATAGATTTAACTAAACATAGCATGTGGTCGTCTTGACACTGTCTGAGACAGGTTCAGTGATTGTTTTTGATTATTGATAACAGATTCAAGGTCAAAAACCATGACAATAAATTTTGTACTGCACTTACAGGTATCTTGTGAATATGTTAACTCAAACATAAGAAAATAGTTTTGTTACCAAATTTGTTACGTTGGAGTTTCTCAAGAGATGGTTTCAGTATTCATCAGTTAAAAAGAAGAAACAGACTTAAATTGGGTTCAGTGAAATTCTTTTCAGCCAGTAGAGTATCAGTTCCTTTGAGGAACTCTTGTTGAATGATATTTCAAGAAATTTTCAACACAGTAAAGCAGAGGAAAAAAAGTCAAACTTTATTTAACATCTTCACTAAGTACATATATAACCTTCAGAGTTTGAATAAAATCCTCAAAGCAGTTTAGAAGAAGTGATGACAAGCTTAATTTTCAGAATACACCTTTTTTGGACAATATTTTTTTAGAACTAAAAACAAAAAATGAATCAAAGGAAAAAATTCAAAAATTTTTGCACATCTACACCAGCTACATAACTAGCCTGAAAAGTTTAAATAAATTCCTTCAATTAAGCTGTGTGGTAGAAGAAGTGATGACAGATTGAATTTTCAAAAAAACTTATTTTTCAACAATTTTTTAAGACATTTTCCCAAAAATTGGCCAGATAAAAAGTGTAAAAGCTTACTGTGCATCTACACCGACCACATGTCTATCCTACAAAGTCTCAATCAAATCTTCTAAGTGGTGTGGAAGGAGAAACGATGAAGAACTTTGTCACGGACAGACTAATGCATGGGGGGCAATATCCCAGCTCATCACTGAAGCATGGGGACATAAAGTTGTACTCATTTGGCCATATAGTTACAATTTAATACAAATTACATCACAACTGCATAAGACTCTGTTTGCTTATTTTATTTCTGTAGGAGTAGAGGTAGGGGTAGGATGAAGGATGAGCCAATGGAGGAGGATGAAACATATATCATGCCCCCAGGAGATCATGGGAAACTGCCAATGGAGTATACCACCCCTTCATCAATCCCAGGCCTTGACCATGCAATCAAAAAGGAACCTGTAGATGTGGCAGAAGTCAGACAGATATCAGACAATGAAGATGAAGATTGTAAGGCAGTCTTAATTTTATATTGATGTTTACAAATGCTAAAGAAAGTTGAACTATAGCTGTCATAGTGTGTACCATTGTCTGATTCTTTAAAGTTTTCACTGCAGGTCAAGTGTTTGCCTTACGAAGGGTATTTAAGAAGTTCTGAATATTAGTACACTGTACAACAAAGTTCTTTATTTAGTGAATAGAATGTCAGTGCACACCCTTGGAGTAATCCCCATGCACCTCTACACACTTTCTTAGTCTAATAATTCAATTATTAAATATAATTTTGTATTCACTTTTTGGTATGTTGTTCATACACTGGAAAACTGCATTTCCAACCACATGGTAGTTTTCGTATCATCTGCTCTTCAGCAAATCTTTGACAACAGGATTTGGCCAAATAATCACTTGGAGCTAAATCAGGGCTATAGAGAGGATGTGGCAAAGTTTGGATGCTGTCCACCTTCAGGAAGTCTGTCACAACTGTAGATTTATGCACCAGTGCATTGTCATGGAGTAGATGGATATCTCGGGTACTGGTGCATGGATGGGTGGTTTGGTAGTGTTCCACATCTTTTGGCAACACTTTGGAGGTACAAAAATGTCAAGTGACACTAGCAGAGTCAGGCACAGGTACCTGGATGACTGGCCTTCTGCATTGAAAAATAATGCATGTAAAACTCTCTGGACAGGCCGACTATGTTGAGTGATTTGTGGTCTCTACTAGTTTTCTCCAATCAAAACTTTATTATTTTCTCTCGAGTCATTGTTCAGAAAAGTAAATCCATGTTTCATCAACTGTCACAGTCTCGTTGAAACATCTCTGGTCATTGTTTTCATATTTGGCGAGTAGCTGTTTGGCGATTTCAACCTGAATCTGCTTTTGATCAGCCATTTTGATGGATGCGGGACCCATCTTGCACAAACCTTTCTGAGCTTCAAATGATTCTTCAATATATTAAAAACAGCTGATGAATTAATGCCCATGATAATAGAAATATCTTCCACAGTGTGTTGAGTATCTTCATCAATTTCCTCCTTAATAGCAGCCACTTTCCACTCAACAATCGCAGACAAAAGGTCTTCCAGAATGTGGGTCATCTTCCATGGAATCATGACCATCTTTAAAACAATGAAACCATCTCAAAATTGTAGGATATAACAGAATTACATCCATAAACTTTATCCAAGTCACACTTGATATCAGTCAGAGAGTACCCAAGAGCATCTGGATTTTTTTTTACAGATTGCTCTTTGCTAAGTAGTAGAATTGTTCTCCTTCCCTGACATTTTGATATCACTGTCATTTACCTATGTTACGTCACACATGGCAGGCGTACTGTATGTGCAGCTGCAGATCATTTTATGGAACCTTATTTTGTCTATCAATCTGTGTTAGATTTATTGACAGGTTCAAAGAAACAAAAATTTTTATGGTAAAATATTTCGAACTTTTCAAATATCGTCGTATGACCTTTAGCAATAGTATTATTAGGCAGGGTTTGGTTGGCTGGTTAGTTATTTAAAATAGTTGAAGAGAAGATTGCAAAAGCATGCTTTATGAAATACTTCAGAACTGTGGGTCTTGGACCAAATCTCACTGGGAGAATTACTAATACATAGACATCTGGCTAAAACTTACATATGTATAAAATAATAATGGAACAATATCAAAATGTTAAAGAAAAGTAATGAACTAGAACTTAAGCATATTACTGCTAGGCCTTTATTAGATTAAACAGGTTTGAAATGCACACAAGCACTCCTTAATGGGCAGAATTAGAATCCACACTTTGTTTTCCCTTCTTTTGTTTGAAAGAGTTGGGAACATGCCTTTATTAATATATAATGCTGACTCTCAGATGATGACCTAGAGGGTCCTGTTGAAGACCTTACTGGGCTGCCTGTGGAGGAAGAGCAGATAGAAGATGAGCTGCAGTCAGCCCTTCATAAAGCCAGGAAGATGAAACAGAAAAAAGATACACCTGCACCTGAAAAGGTAGGTACATGATTTCATAAAATAAATTGCACCTCAGATGGCATTGGTAAAGAGCACTTCTGCCTGAACTGTTTAACCCCAGGGTCAGCCTTCGGATGAGTTGACATTACTCTCATTTTTGCATTCATATTTGATGAAAAAAAGAATACATTAGCAATGGCAATGTTGGATCTCCTGACTCAAGTGGTAACATTTCAATAATAACTTGCTAGTGCCGTCAAACCTGTCCTAACATTTCACCTTTACTCTACGGTCACCTGTTCACAGTGGCCGTTCTGATTTTCCCCCAGCAAATTTCCTATATAAATGTATGTAATGGTCACCTGCCTTCCGTGGTCAGCGGCCAGGTGTTTCCTAACCTAACAGTTGTATCTCCCTGCCTTAAGTGGTCATTGGCACATATCTACAGCAGTGACCGCTGAATCTTTTGCTTCATGAGGAAGGCATTGTTTAGATAAAGGAATATCATGTTAATCGATGTGCAAACATTTCTTATATTGCTTATACTCACCGTATTCCAGTCACATTGATAGTGTAACTCAAAGGTGTCACTATGTCAAATTCGAAAACAAGGCAGTTTTTATCATTAGGGTAGAGGGTCAAAGCAATTCATTTGCTGGATGGTGCGGAAAAGTAGTTGTGTTATCACAGCAGAAATGGAAGTCACCAGTGTGACAGGTATAGTTAGATATCTTTGTCTATTTGCCTGTGAATTAAAGCGATCTCTGAAGAAAAAAGTTTGTCTTTAAAAGGAGATAAAAGTTACATCCCCTTCATTATGGTCAGGGATCATTCAGTATTAAAAACTTGCCTGTAATGGCAGGTGAAGTTTCCATTCATGGGTCACAAAGAATAGCCATATACAGCTTCTTTTGATTTCCTGTTCACTGTAGGCCTCTCACATAAGCCGACCGTCTTTTGATCTTGGCGTGTTGAGCAACTGACTAATCCAGATATTGTTTTTAAAGCATGAATAAACTAAGATTGGTGAAGATTTTAAGTAGGTGGTTATTTCATTTATAGCATGGATTAAAGTGAGCAGGAAACAGTAATTTTGTGTGGAACATAAATTTGGAAGAGAACAACATATACGCGTAATTTTGTTGTACAGTGCACATAAACAAATCTTGATAACATAATAATAATAATAATGTATTTGTGAATTGATTGGAATGCAAGATTAAAACAAAAAAAGTTTCTCTGCAAGATTCTTGCCAAAAGCAATTTGTGATGACAGAGGCATTTGAAGGGAAGTGAAAGCATCAGGTAGGGAGTAGTTACAGTAGATTAGATGATTTATCCTGGTTCCAGCTCCATATTAAAAATTCTGCAAAGAATAGTTTCCTGAATGTATTTGATACATTAATTGTAGGTCTGATTAATGATGAACACAAATTTGCATGACTCACGACCATTTTCACATTTAATATACATCAGAAAATAAAACTATTTAAAAATTATTTTTAAAATGATGTTCAAAAATGGTAATTTCTGACATTTACAGTTATGACTGCCCCATATTTAGCAATTATCACACATCTTCCATTTTATAGGTTGTGGAAAAGATGTTATCAAAAACGGAAAAAGACCATATGTCTCCTGAATCAGGAAAAGGTGCAAGTATTGTGTTGAATTCCACTGCCGAGTTTTGCCGTGCCCTCGGTGAAATTCCCACATATGGACAGTCTGGAAATAGAGATGAAATGGAGAGAGATGAACTTTTGGTAAGAAATGGTTATCTTATAATCAGTGTAGAACATTTGTTGCATGGACTGTCTCTATTATCAGGATAAAAATTGTTGCACGTTTCTTCAAATACGTTACTCGATTATAAGACATCAGGAGTACAACCACTACCTCACAAATCCAACCCTCCCAAAAGTGCTAACAGTAATTTGCCCACCTTGGTGAAAGTCAGACAAGAGTGATCTCCCCTGGATAGAGGGTTTGGCATCAAATTGTGACTATATGCCAGTTTCTACTTCCACTTGTGCTAGGAAACACGCTCTTTTTATCCACTTGTGCCTTTTCGCCATTCGGGTGATTCTAGGGAGTTTTTTTTACACAGGGAAGTTTCTCTGTTAAATACACTACGTGATCACATTAACTTTAGGAAATTACTCTCTTCTACCTCCAAATCCAGCCCTTTAAAAGAAAGTAAAAAATTTCTTTCCATTTATATACAGTAAAGATTGTTTATTATGTTCTTGGATACAGCATTTCCTCTGTTATGACATTTGAGTTTAAATTCCCTGGCCAAATTCCCAACTAATATGTATTCCAAAGGCTTTGTTATAATGTCCCTTTGCTGCAATGTTTAATTGGTTATAGCATTTGATTTGTGTGATCCATCTGAGAAAATTAGCTTAATTATAATGTTTTTATCACCTGACGCCCGAAGCCAGATAAACAATGGTGGTTGCTTAAACAACAAAGGTGCCAGGTAACCAAAGCACAATAATCACACATCATTCATAATCAGTAAATAACAAAGGTCTAACAAAAGCGCCAGGTAACAAAGACGTGATAATCACACCTCATTCATAATCGGTACTTTAGAATCACATGTTGCTGGTTCAGTCTAATTAAAGCATGAAAAGAAATGATTTTGTTTTGTACTTTTTTGACTTGATAATTTAGAAATACTTTTTAATTCATTCTCTACCTGTTTCAAAAGTTTTGTCGCAGTTTAATTCAGTGGCAGATTTTCCTTGATAACCTCATTTTGGACGTAGTCAGTTCGGTCTTTCTACCTAGATCATGATGACAAATAATGGTGTTTCATGATTACATTTCTGAACCAGTCTAAGTGATTTGACTCATTTACATACTTAGGGCAATCATCACCATATTTAGAGTTGTATTTTTGACATCACTTGAAGCATTTTGGAAGGAAAATATGGATTATCTTTCAGATTTTCTGGAGGTAGATAATTTCAATGGATATAATTTCAGTGATATATTCTGTTGTCAGAGACAGCCTTTACATTATGAAACAATATCAATATTGGATACTGGTTCCAATCAGCAGTGTGCATATGTTATTATAATCTGGATCCTGTTCATTGATAAGTTCTAGAGATGACTGAGAGTTGTTGTGCTTTAATCAATTGATTTGGAGATGTTGAACCTGAACTTGACAATATTGTTGTCACTACTCTTCCTGAATGGATGGTAATAACAACATGGGATTTTCACTGAAAGACTTCTTATGATGTCTAGTTGGTCATAAGTGAAAATTGTGTGGATCTGACTTCTTATATGACTGCCACAATGGCCATCTTAAAAATCTTGTTATCACTACTTCTTCTAGATGGCTTGTCATATCAGCATTGTGCTTTCACCAAAAGACTTCTTATGATGCCTAGTTGGTACTAAATAGATATGGTGCCAATCTGATATTGAATATGGCCACCGTGGTATCCATCTTGAAAATCTTATCATTGCTCCTCCAAACAGAAAGTCATATCAACATGGGGTTTCCACCCGAAGACTTCTTTTGATGCCATGTTGGGCCTAAATGAAAATGGTGCCAAGTTGACATCCAATATGTCCACCACAGCAGCTTATTTGAAAATCTTGTTATCACTGAAGAATATCAAAGATGGTTTCAACACTTGGCAATTAAAAGGAAGCAATGGTCTTATCTTGAATTCCTGGAAATTCTTTTCAGCCAGTAGAGTGTCAGTCCCATCAAAGGATTCTTGTTTAAAATGTGGGAAAGTGGAGAGTTTCTCTCCCAGTGGTACGACCGGAAACACATTCCCTGAAAAGCCTTGGTATCACAGTTAACTGACTTCCTCCTTTGTGCCCTCCAAGGAAAAGAAGTTAGTTCTTTTCAACATCATGGAAGGGAGGATATAGACCAGAACAAAGATCTCTCTGACCTTCTTTTATTGTCTCAACCAAAGACTTTGGTCCATCATCTGAGATGGAATCTTCCATGGGCTCTGATACGGTTGAATAAAGCAACTTTTTGAACCAATGTCTAGAGTTTCCTTGACTCACCTATAATACAGACTTGCTTCCTAGTGATTCTAGCTACAGCAGGGAGTCTTAGGGAAAATACATGCCTCGTTGGTCATTGCCTTGTTTGTCATTGCCTTGTTGTCAACTGCCTTGACAGTTCTGCCACAACATTTTGAGTTCACTCATAATGACCCTGTTTTCACTGGCAAGAACAGGCTACTGTTCATGGAGAATCTCTGCTTGAAATCCCTCTCTTCCTTGGACCCTTGACCCTAAGGATGTCTACAGGACGTTGTAAAGGCTCTGAAATAGTACTCAGGTGAACTGAGCTGAAGAGGGAGATCATGCTTGTTTGACCACTGGAGAAGAAAGGGCAATGTTTCCACACTCCCTCTATCATCCTGGATACAATGGGTTAACCTTTCCACTTAAAAGGAACTAATCCTCGTAAGATTTCTAGCTGCTTTGTGTACATTAGGGGGAACAAAGAATAGGCCTTCCCTGGGTTAAGGGAATGTAACTCCCTCCATCACTTATCTATTCTCCTAATGTATTATGATCATATGATGTATTTGAAGAAAAAAACAATTTTTGGAGTAAAATATGTTTCTTTAATAATACTTCGATCAATAATTAATACAGGTACACCATCCACTTACATTAAAACCTGATAGAGTGTGCATATCCACTCCAGTAGTAACTGACATATATGGGATTTGGCACCAGTCCCACTATCCAAGGGGAAATCAATGTGGGCAGATAACTTTTGGCACTTTTGTTTCTTAAAACAAGCTTGGAATTGCGAGGTAGTAGTTATACTCCTAATATATTATGAGTGGGTAAGTATTTTTGAAGAACATATTTTACTCCACAAATTGTTTGCATCCAATTTCTTTTTAAGAGCTGAATGTTAGCATCTTTTTACCAGCTTGTACAGATTTGCACATTGACTTCAAAACGCTACTGTCTGAGATTTTCATTTTAATGGAAGTACAGTAAAAGTTCCCAATTATTAGACTGAAAGAAAGTGGTGTGAAATTGAATTATTGGGAACAGACCTACGGTCAATAAATTTCACCTATAATCAATTCAGTTATGGAGAGGGGGGGGGGGGGCGGCAAATAATAGATTTGATTACTGTACATTTTACCATGTAATCAATTACTTTTTAATTACTTTAAATCAGGTTTCGTTATAAAATCACATATATTTCTATGTATTAAACATTTTAAATGTAATATGCATATGAATTCAATCGGTAGTAATGATTCTAATGTGGTAGTTAAGTTATAAATGTCCAAAATACCCAAACCTTTTTTATTGTTTCTGCATTTTTCTTTAGCTTTAGTTTTGAAAGAATTCAAAAGTAATTTATAGTTAAAAGTTTGTTGACACAAAAATGTAATCATGTAGTATTCGAAAGTAATGTTAATTACAATGTATTTTAATTGTCATTGACTTAGCTACACTTAGTTGTATTTAAAACATGCCAGATTATCAATTACAGCTAATAACGATTACTTAATTATAATTACTCCAGGTCTGGATGCGAGTGGATCTTAGTGGTTTTTATTAGCTCACCTGGTTGTAGGCCGAGTGAGCTTATGCCATGGCTCTGCATTCATTGTGCATCATCCATCCATCAACATTTTCTCTTTTCAACTAGTCAGAAACTGCTAGGCCAATTAGGACCAAATTTGAAAGTAATCATCCAAGCATCAAGCTGTTTATACACACACCATACCTCCCCCCTACCCCAGCAAACCAAATGTTTTTGCGGGGGAGGTGTGCTGAAGTCAGTTTGTATTGGACTTCTGTGTACTTAATATCTCCTGAACCCTTTGAGATATCTTCATGAAGTGTGGTATGCTTCTGTATTAAATGACTAGACATTCTGTCCTATAAAAAATGGAGTTCATCTGATCAGCATTTTCATCATTTTTAGCTCACCCAACTAAGTGAACTTATGGTATTGTCCTTTGTGACTCATCTGTTCACAGTTGCCACTTACAACTTCTCAAAAACCAGTTGACCAATATGCACATAATTTTATGAAGAGCTTTGGACAACAAAGCCTTTCAAAATTATTCAGTGTATGCCAGTCTGTCATCAAATATGGCCACTATTAATAAAACTAAAAAAAAAAAAAAAAAATTATCACAAACTGCTTAACAGCATTTGACTAACTTTGACAGAAAGCATCCAGGCGTAGAGGCCTTTCAGTATTGGACAAATGATGCTGATCAAGATATGAAAGCTAGAGAAACCTCAAAACAATTGTTTTTGTAACATATGCAATCAACAGCACGGGAAGAAATTTCTACAGAAAGCATCCTACTGACTCAGATGTCTTGGCTATTTGCTCTAGCACTTAGCTATTAGGCAGATGTCAGCCAGTTGAGCAATCTCAGGCCCAACTTAAGCCTCTTGTTTTATTGCAAATTGTGACCACCCATCATCTGTATATCACACTCTTGTCCAGTAATATCTCAAGAACTGTTTGAGATATCTTCATTAAACTTGGTAAACATTTATATCATGAAAGAAGTCCCTTATAAGATTCAGTTTTGTCTAACTATGTAGTCATTTTTTAAAAACTACATTTACACTTCACATCATTATGCAGGGGGAGGGGGATTCTATAAGCACTCACTCACTGATAGATCTAGATTAATTGTGTACAAAGGATGCTGATTTACCATAAGATATGGTAGCCATTGCTAAAAATAGAAAAAGATTTGTAAGTAACTTCTTCAAAACCAGTGTACTGATTTTGACAGGGTTTCACAGGAAGCATTCTGACATCAAGCCCTTTAAGATTTGTGCAAACATCATTGGGTTACTATCTACTATGGCTGGCATTATTATAACTATTTAAAAGACTTAACCAACTTCTCCCAAACTACTGCACCAGTTTTAACCAAATTTCACATGAAGCATCCTGGCATCAAGCCCTTTCATTGACAGAGCTGATAATATTTTTATGTCAGATGAGTAAAGTACTCATCAGTAATGAAATTTTATGAGTAACCAGCAATTATCCATGAGTGTTGTACACATTTCTTTTAGATACATTATACTTAAAAAACCCTGGCCATACTTGTTTGATGTTGTTGACACACCCTTCGGATGGGTGTAGATAGACAATTATTGCTTTTGTTATATTTCATTTTATTAAAGGCTTCAAGAACATATCTGTCACAAAAACTTTTACTTCAGCTTAAATCTTCTGTGTGCACTTTGAGTTTGCTTCATGCATAACTTTTCCTTTTTTGCTTTCTGCTAGACAGCAATTGTATACCACAGCAACAGAATGTTCTTTGTTGTTGTCTTTTACTAAAAGCATATGCACCCTTTAATTTTGTATCAGCCTCTGTTGTATACTGTCTGACTTTGGAAACTGTCATTGTTGAACTTTGTGATAAAATAAGCATTGATCTATTCAGGTTGTACAAGTGAAGTAACCTGAGGGTTCTAGCTAGTGCCAAGGAAAATACACACATTCTTTGAAGAAGTTTTTTTAAAAAAGGCATTGGTATAAAATAAAATTAGATTTTTATTGTTTTTGATTAATGAGTCTGTAGAAACAAAAGGATCCTTAATTTGCATTTTAATAAAAACTACAAATTAAAACAAAACAAATATTTCCTATGTCAACTTGTTTTTTAATACAATTATCAAAAATTACAAAATAATGACTAGATGCAGTAAAAAAAATGTGCCTTCTGGAGCATTTGCTATATGACTTCTCTGGAATTTAAATTAACTAATTAAACTTCTTCAAATCTAATCATAGTTTCATCAGATTCTCAGGGTTCTTTTTTATATTTTAATTCAATCGTTTTCTTTTTCCAAACCACTTCATTAGTTTAACCGGTGCCATTGTCAAGCAAACTGAACTATACTTAGATATAACAGATCATTTGATAAGTGTAGGTCTTTATTCAGTAGTACCGTATGTACTCGCATATAATCCAGGTCCAAATGCAAACAACCGTAGACCTTGATCTGCCTTCGCATAATGCACCAGCAGATCGGGGTCTATGTTGTTTGTTCTGCTGATTAGTCCTCACAAACTGCATAGACCCAGATCTGCTGGCGCATTATGCGATGGCACATCTGGGTCTATGCAGTATACACGAGTATACACGGTACTTGTTTTGTCTAGTTTATCTTTACAACAAGAACAAACATAAAAAATGAATTTCCAGTTTTTTCACACTGTGTACTGAATAAATTTCAATTCATGCTGTTATCAGTGATATGTTTGATTATTCTGTCTGTAGAAGGAAGTTGATGGCAAAGAGTATTCTGAAAGAAATTTCAGTACATGTATATTACATGTACTCTCCGTCTACAAACAGCCAAAATTTTCAATATTGAGTGTTAGCTCTTTTTTAAATGATATTCTGATTGGTGGCTTGTTTGTAAGAGTCCAATGAGATGAATCATTTTAATACATGCAACTATACTCATCATCTTTGAGATGCTTTTAAAATGTCAGACGAAAATGTTCACAGAAGTGTCTCAATCCAGTGCAACAGATAAATGATTCTCTTGAAATTTTCACTGGCTACAATGACAGTTAGCAAATACATGTACAAAAGAATACAACAGATCTTTACATATCCAAAAATGGTATGGATATTCAGTACATGTTGTTTTGGCAAAAACTGCATTTTTGGACCAAACATTTGCTTAAAATACGCAGATACTCATGCTATCTGGAGCTCTGTTTTCAAGTTTTTTTTACAAATGATGCCAGTCTGCCATTACATATGGCCACAGTTACTTAAATAAAGAACAAATTTCAAACAACTTATCTTTAAAACTACTGCACCAATTAGGACCCAATTTCACTAGCAAGCATGCTGGCATCAAGCCATTTCAAATTGTACACATGATGCTACCATCAAATATGGCTGTGTTACTAAAAAAGTTGTAAAAAGCTTTAAACAACTTCCTCTTCAAAACCACTGGACTAATTCTTATAAAGAATCCCGGCATCAGGTCCTTTCAGTTTGATATAAATGATGCTAATCAATCATCAAATATGGCCATTATTACTATAAACAGTTAAGAATTTCAAATGACTTTTGTCAATAACCACTTGACTAACTTCAACCATATTTTGCATTGACTTCCTGACAACAAGGGTTTTCAAGTTTGTTCAGATGATGCTGTTTGTCTATCAAATGTGGCTGCCATTACTAAAGATAGACAAGAATTATTGTCAAGAAATGTTGGACCAATTTGAGCCAAATTTTGCTTGGAGAATTCTGACATTAATGGCTGCCAAGTTTATACTAATGATGTTGATCAGCTGTCAAATAATCCAATAATTTTTTTTAAAAAAAGATAGCTTCTTATCAATAAGTGTGTTACCAATTCTGACCAATTTTGCATGGAGCTTCTAGCCAGGTAAGGTTAAAATTAGAAGGTGAGTGACATCAGGCCCATTTGGGGCTTGTTATAGCTTGGTCTTGCATAAGGGGTGGCAGGAATGAGAGATTTTACTTTATTTTCGTCTTGCTTATGAAGATTGTTCAAACAAAATGACGCATAGCATTTACTTTACCCCCTAATGTTTCATGCCTGGCACATGTACTAGACCATCTATAGAAAACAATGTTTTATGTGCAGCTTGTTGATTTTTCAGGACTTTGAGCAGGAGTTGATAGAGCAGAGGAGACGGCAAGAAGAAGAGGAGGAGAAAAATACAGGTTGGAATGAGGTGGAGATTGATGAAACACCAGTTACTATTGAGGTAAATTTTCAGGCTATTGGCTACATGTCTTGGTTAAATATAGACTCTTCTCCTTCATTATAGCACCATTCATTACGATGCAATTCTGGATAAAACAGGCTTACTCCACAAACCCCATTAAAAAATTTAAAGTTAACAAGTCCTACTTTTGCATATTCATGAGCTCAAGTATTTATGAAACTATTTTATTAAAGTTTGGCATTACCAAAACTTGTTACTGTAAGCTGCTTTTGTCTCGAATCAGCTACTTTTGACCAGAGTTTGCAGAGAGCTTGCACTTAATGTATGGAAGAGGCCTATTGATTTTGGGGTCAAAAGATCAAAGTTCAAGGTCAAAATGGCTCATAGAAAAACCGGATTTGCAGAATAACTTGTATTCTAGATTAAGTTCCTCTACCAAACTGTATGGATGGTTTGCACTATGGGTAATTAAGAAATCTAGGGATTGCCAGATCTAAAGGTCATAGATCACAGTCATGGTAAGTCTAATAAGAAAATAATGGTCTCTGCACCTTAAGTTTAGTTTAAGACTGCATACCTGGACCAAAGTTCGAGATTATTGAGACCCATTAGTCACTAATCTCCAGAGTCAACCATGCCCTACTAGTGCGTACATAGTGGAGTATTAAACACAGGGTAGGCGTAAATGTACTCTTCACGGTACTTTTGTTTTTCTCTCTAATATTCAAATAACCACTCACTCAATTCACTTAATAGTTGGAACAATATATGATCCCAGTTTTTTCTTTCTCCCAATGCCACTGTTGCCCCAGGGTTATGGCCTTTGGTGTGGCCATGAGGTCAAGAAGTAGGTTTCTCTTTGATTATTCTTATTCTTATTATTATTATTATTATTATTATTATTATTATTATTATTATTATATTTTTAAAAATTATTTTCAATTGAGTCATATCCAGTTCAATGCATATTAATTGGAACATACTGTAATTATTCTAATTGAGATGCTGCTCTTAAGTTGGCACCCTTCAAATCAGAAGTAGTTAAATTGTATCTTATATAGGTGCTCCAAAAATTGCAAAATTTGATTATAAATTAGGAAAATTGAGTAAAAAATTGAACATTTTGAGTAAAGTTGACCCTGAAGACAAATTCAACAAACTCTTATTTTGCATACGTAAAAATGTAATTATTTTATTCTTTAAAGTCGTTACAATACAAAAAAGGGCAATACCTCAAAGGTAGGTCTCATTAAGATGACAAGAAACCTCTAAACCAACAAATCTGGATGTAAATGCGCAATGAATCAATGACAATTGATGGCATGTAAAGGTGACTAACAGTCTATGCAGTAAGTTTGCTGTTTGCTGTCTGTTTGGTCTTTAATTAATTATGCAAATGATAATCTGAGCACAAGTCAAACTCTTATTCATTGCATGCTGTAGAACAATTAAAGGCTAATCCTGTTGAATGATATTCCCTTTCATCGCTGAATTAACAATGCAATGAACAAAATTCAGCAGTCGGACACCAAACTCGATGCATGACTTTCATACTATGTGACAGGGATATGAATTTAGGCAGCTACTGTGGGATTGATCATATGCTTCCAAAATGCCCAAAATAGCAAGTTAGTTCCAGCAAGTTGCTCATCTTGGTTCAGCTTTGCCGCTACCACCTGTACAGCTTATTAATGCTCTGCCGTTATTTTCCTCAGAGTTATTCTCAATGTTCAAGTCGACACCCAGAGTTAAAAGTTCCATACTTTCGCCAGTCCCCCAGTTAGAGTTGAAAGCCAGAGTCCCACCTGTCAACAATGTCAGCAAATCTGGTGACAAATCGGAGATGCATGATCACTATTTGATCACCTAAAAGCAGCATCTTTCTCTCACACACCACAAACACATATTCATTCTCTCTCTCTCTCTCTCTCATCACCTGTTTAGTTTCCGTTTTATCTGTCTCTTCTCATTACTAAAAATGGATCACACACTAAGAGGCAAACATTTGATACCTTTGGTTCATTAGATACATTTTGACTAATCCAAATCAATCTTACACTCTGTACAAGAGATAACAATTTCTATACCCAGATACAGTATCCAGATCACAGCAGTTACCTTCATATGTTTGATAATACTAGAAAATGGGATCACTGTGTACACACACTGCAGTGCTGCTCAGCACACTATATAGCATAAGGTGACAAGTCTGGTTGTTTATAAAGTACATTAGGACACTTTTAAAGCCGGTATTCTATGGCTGGTTTTTCTTTTCTGATACATTGCTAATAATTAAATAGCCAAAGGATTTAAATGTTTACCTTTGTTCTCATTATAAGCATGTGTTACTTGCTCCAAATCTATTTTAAGATACAAACCCAAACAAAGAGTAATGCATGTGATTGATTGTCATTTACAGTATCTACTGCTGTTCATTTACAGCAGGACAATGGCCTTTACAGCTCATAGATATATTTTCATTTCCATATGTTTAGCCTTATTTTCCTACTGATAACCCCACTTATTTTATCTCATCTGTGGGAATCTTGCCTTTACCTGGCTTTGACTAGAATTTACCTGAACAGTAAATTTGGCATGTAATAACTCTGCATAGCCATGTGGTTCTTGTCATATAAATGTGACATTGGCTATTGTAATAAAAAGAACAATGAACTGTTTATTCATAAGAGTTAATTGACAATGGAATATAGCAGTGGCCTTGCATACGAGGAAGATCACCATCATCATGTAACTTCAGTTTTCATCAAACATTGGTTTTGTTGTGTGACTTGCACTAAATCTGCATGTAAGCTACAGGATATTTGAATGTTACAGCGAAGTTGATTAATTAATTAGAAGTTGCACTTAAAAGATAAAACACAATAAACAGTCATTAAGTCATGGTTGCTTGAAGAACCAACAAAAGGCATTCTGTCTTTATAAAGAAAACAGACACCCTAGACACATTTACAAACTTGACTACCCACAAGAAGTTACAAAAGTACAAAATTTATAGCAGTGAAATTAGTTGAATTTGCAGTTCATTAACCAAAGCCATAACAAGTTCGTAACAGCAGCATGTCTTTTCAAGGCCATTTTATGTTTACATATTTTTTTGGCAAGCACTTGCATTTTAATGGGGGAAATAGTGCCAGATATTAATCTGAAGATGTTAGTATTTGACTTTTCTGTAGCTTTTGCTGGCATTGTTTTTGCCAAATTTAGAATATGTCTTATCTGTGTCATTATAGATAGTCAGTATCAAGGGTACTTGGTACAGTTTTGATTGCATTTTTTGGGGTCCCTGAGAAGGTGTATTTGTTTGTCACTAAAATATTTCCACATACCATTCATGCTCATCACTTAAAACTATTGTGGATTGAAAGTGGAAATATTAATTAGTGGCAACATCAGTGTTGTTGATCTGTTTATCTGTAATGTGTACATAAGGGAGAAATTGACACGAAAGGCAAAAGCACCCAGGACCTGATGGCATTTGTTTCTCGTATATGTGTCTGGTGTAAAGATTAAAACTTGACTTTTTAATGTGTTTTTTAGTACAAATGCCCTGTAGGGAATCAGGACCAAAGACTGGAACATGAGATTCTTTTTATATGATCATGATATCTTTATAAGGCAAGAGTGACCAGGTCCAAATTTCACCAAGACAGGTCCTAAAGTTTAGTCTAGACATAAGGGTACAATTGGTAAATTTTAAGTCAGATTTAAATTTCAGCAAATAGATCCTTGGATTCCAGACTTAAGATTTGTTGATGAAATCCAGGCCAGGTCTCACAAGAAATTATGCAACTAGACTTTTGTCACAAAGCTACCCTCAATAATCTACCGTTAAAATATTATATTGCGAGACTTCTGAGGCCCTCTCTGCTTTTTAATATTAAAAATACATAGAGAATATCTACGTTTTGTTTTACTAGATATAAGGAAATATTTCACTAGTGATGTGGGAAACATTGTATTGTCATGAGTGGCAAAGCCATGAGTGATAACACAAAATGTTTCCCAATTCACAAGTGAAATATTTAATTATATCTACTTTTAAAAAAACGTAGATTTTCTAATTATTTTATATTTTTTAAGGCAAAAACCATAAATTTGCATGGATTTTTCCTCCATTCTTTGCCAAAGCAATTAATGGTATAATACTACATTGATTAAAATAAGTTCTGAAATTTACAATAATTTTAGGACAGCAACTTTTTACATATTTAACCTGTACAAATGATGCTTCAAATTGTGTATTGTGCCAAATTAATGACTATTTTCAGACCAAAATGAAGAGATTTTTATTTTCATTAACACATTTCTTGCATGGATTAATACAGTGAACATTGTTGGGGTAGGGGTACTGTAGAAACATTGTGGACTGGTCACATCCAACAGATTTCAGACCATAACATCTTTAAACAAAAAGATTTTAATGATTGTGAATTTACTTATATGGATTTGGGTTCTTTATTTTGTTCATTTCTGCATTCAAACATGAATCTTTGGCCTTGGCAAGCTTGCAGTCTATTTCGGTAACAGATGCTGCACCCAAATTTTGATTGTCACTTAATTTTGGTTTGCACTCAACACTCATCAATGCCCAATTTCTCCATCATTTTCAGACATGATTATGATTGTGTTGAGAGTTAAAATCGCTACTTAAACAATTTTATTGCTCTATTTAACGAAGAGATTTTCTTAATAATGTATCCATTTTGGTAGAGTGTAAAAGGCACACTGTATGGATGACAGAATATTGAATAACAACAGTTCATTGAAGTTCAGTTGCTAATAATTTGCAAGATTCATGTGGAAAACTAATTTTAAAAAGTTATACTTGAAATTTACTTTTTGTTGTTTGGAGTTCGTTTTTAGTCATTTTTTTATGGCGCCTCCTTATTGATTAAATAAATGTGTACTAGAGGGTCTACAGTATTCACACATTATAAGATCTGTTCATCCTGATGTGGATAGAGAGAGAGAAGGAACAGAAGATAAAGAAGAAGAAGAAAAATGAAATAGGCATAAATATGGAAATACAGACATACTTAAGTGCAGATATATTTCCTAAATGGGAAAAGAAAGAAGTTCCAAAATGACATCACCACCGTGATGATAAAAGTGGTATTGCCAAAGTGGCAATATCATTTTTCTCCCACTGATATATTTCAATATCTCATTATGAAATATATAACAAAAAAAAATATTTGTATTCAGTGGTAAAATATCCCTTAATATCCCTATCCATAACTACAGACACAATGCGTGTCTCTGGTGTAGACCATTCTTGACATGTGAACTGTGTTCTTGAGGTTCATAATACCCTAACAAGAAGAACTTTGTTTGCAAACATAGTTTTCAGGTTGAGAACTCACACTACCTCAGAAGCAGGAATGAGGAGAACAAAGATGGCAGGACATGCCAACTGTGATGCACCATGTTTATTGTTCTGAAATTAACTCTAGGCATAAGGGCATTTTCTACAATGAACATCCAAGAATATCCATGGATGTGTTCTTGGCATTTGGGCACACACAAAAAACAATTCACCCAGAAATGGAAAATCTGTTGTGTTAGGTCACTCTAAGGTGTACAGCCTGCTGTATATGTGACTGGGTAGCCAATATGCATGGAGTGCATGTTTGTCATGTGAATCCTTATTTCTAGTGACTGATCAAGATCATAATCCAGGACTGAGGCATGCCTGTAATAATTACTATAGTGGCTGTTACTCCATGGTGACCTTAAGATTGTTACTCCAAACAGTGAAATCTGTTTTGTAGGAATGGAAAATGATGACAGCCTCTACAGCAGATTTAGAACTTATGCTGAAATGATTTTTTAAAAATTAATCTTGAGTTCTTATTAGTATATTACAGTATGTCTAATTTGAAATTTTTAAAAGGAATGCTATATATAATGATACATGTATTATGATTTTCATGCCTTGTCACATCTCAGGAAATGACCTGTACCATATTTCCGCATGTAAAATAAGCACCAAACTGTGAACATCATTGACTGTGATCTGCCTTCACATAATGCTCCAGCAGATCAGCATCTGTGCTGTTCACTAGAAATAATTAGAATGAAGAGTATAGACTGTGATCTGCCTTTGCATAACATTCCAGCAGATCGGGATCTGTGCTAGAAATAATTAGAATGAACAATATAGACTGTGATCTGCCTTCACATAATGTGCTGGCAGATAAGGATCTGTGCTGTTCACTAGAAATAATTGTAATTATCACCATTGGTTCTGATGTACCAGCACATTATATGAAGACAGATCTAAATCTGCACTGTTTGCAATTGGGTGCCCGTTGTACACATGCAAAAATGGTACTCTCAAATACACAGTGATCACAAGGATAATGGAGGAAGGAGTAAAGGGAGTTTTAAGGTAAGAGAACACCACCAACTAAGGGTGGATGACCATGTAAATATATATAGGCCGTCAATAGCACAGGATTCAACGTAACACTACTTTACACAAAGGGTTCGATATGTGCCTTAATAATTAACCAGAATATGTGAGGCCAATTGATTGAAATTAGTTCACTCAGTAACATAAGCGTTATGTCCAAAATTGTATGCTCTGATTCCTCTCAGTAAAAGTCTGATACAATGTTTCATTGGGGACCAAGAAATTATAACTGATGAACATTATGTCAAGAATAACTTTTGATGAAATTGACCACTTTGTAAAAACACTCCAAGAAGACAAATAGCTGTTGAGAGCATGCAACTTCTTTTGGGTGTGTAGTGTAAATAGAACAAAGAGTGTTTAAATCCTTCACATCAAAGGCGAGTTTATTATTTAGTTGAAATGCACAAAAATATTTGTAAAAGAAAGAAAGCCAACAATTTGAGCACATGAAAAACATATGATTATCTATTCACAGCAAAAACATGCAGCAACTTTATCAAGGACATACTTAAAAATGTTCAATTTGTAAAAGTAAGAGTAAAATTAGAACATGAAATTTAATGAAACGTTATTTACAGATACGTTATATCCATATTTTTAAAATATGATTTAATAATAATTGGCTTGGGCACTGCATCCCAGAGGTTAGAACCTATGCAACTTTTTAACCAAAAACATTTTAAGAGAGTTTACTGTATATCCTATACAACTTTTTAACCAGAAACATTTAAAAAGAGTTTACTGTATATCCTAAATTTCAAAATCTGATTCCTCGCTGTTTTCACTTTGCAACATTAGGTGTTTTAAATTTTTCGAGTGCAGCTAGTAAGCAATTTCAGAGTATTTCATATTGTATCTAAAGTAAGCCTAGTGTGTTTGCATGCATCCAAATTCCACCTAGTTGAATTTGCCTTGTCATCAGATTCAACCAAGTATGAGCTATTTTTTGGTCTGTAAAGCATTCATTTGAAAATAGCAAAAGAAGCTAAAAAGAAGAGCACATTACTGTACATCGGGAAAATTTCACATGGTTTAATTTTTATAAACTTTGTAACCTGGCCTTGATTTCACCAACAAAACTTAAGTCAGGACCTAAACTAGAATCCAGCAATCTGATTGAATAATGTTTCAGTCTGACTTAAATTTTACCAAACTTATGATAATTATAATAATGAGAACTTTGTACAGTGCCTAATCTTTAGAAGCTCTATGCGCTTTACAATATTAGATAACACATAAAAGCATATATAAAGACATGATTACAAAAACAAACACCATGAAATTAGAAAACAAAAACAGGCTGAATATAATTAAGGAAAGGAAACATTATTAAGTCTTTAAGTCTGTTCTTGCAGTCAAAATAGGTGAGTTTTAAGAGCACTCTTAAAAACTACATTTTAAGACACCTTGGTAAAGTTATGCCTGGTCACATTTTTTTTCTTCAAAATGTAACCTTGCAGTATATAGAAAGATAACTGGAAAAATGACAAACTCACAAACTCAAACATAATTTTTTTTTCTCCAAATTTTAAATTTTTCAGAATGTAACAAGTAAAAGATTTGAAGCATACTGTATATCCAGAGAAATACATTAAACTTGCATTCTTTTCAGGGAGAAGAAAAGCCAGTTCTTGATGATGAGCCTGTAGTTAATCAAGGAGTAGGGGCAGCCCTACAACTAGCTGTCAAAAAAGGTACAATATTATGTCAATTCCAAATTGTAAAGTCATTAATCTTTATTTTATGATGCTTGTATAACATTGCTCACAATGTAAAGTGTCCTTGATGGTTCAAATGTTGGAATGGAGTTGTCTTTGAGGTGGAGTAAAGAGGAAAAGAACTAAGGGCTTGAATAATGTGATTGTATTGGTAGCCAGGAGGATTATTAGATGTGATTAATTTCTTTCTCACATATTTGTAAAAGTGGGCCATAGTCTGCCAATTTGAGAAAGCAAGGTTGATGCCTCTTTTTTTAAATATTTATCCTTATTATTATTATAAATTTATTTTTATTTAAAACTTTTATTTTATATTTTTTTTTTATAAGAAAATCTTTTGGATAATTGATATATGTGTGATTTTAACAATGATTCACAAG
The DNA here is from genome assembly GCA_029931535.1 of Margaritifera margaritifera. NCBI lineage: Eukaryota > Metazoa > Mollusca > Bivalvia > Unionida > Margaritiferidae > Margaritifera > Margaritifera margaritifera. Next base: position 6,630,262 of record JAQPZY010001663.1, read on the forward strand.
TGAATTATTTTTCCTTAATATGCTGACTAAAATTCTTAAAAATAATGGTGTTGATTTTCAACTAAGCTGGGTACAGATCAAGTGGTGTGAATAGTGTGAAACTAGCTGTAGTATTTCTGATGTCTTCCATGTCCTTTGCGAAATCTTAGTCATGGAACTGTGCCCGTCATCAATAAAGCATTGATAATGATTTACTTTTCTGATGTCTTCCATGTCCTTTGGCATAATCTTAGTCATGGAACTGTGCCCGTCATCAATAAAGCATTGATAATGATTTACATTTCTGATGTCTTCCATGTCCTTTGGCATAATCTTAGTCATGGAACTGTGCTAGTCATCAAGAAAGCATTGATAATGATTTACATTTTATCAATGAAAGTTTTTTAAAAATTAACACAATTTATGCAGTTATTTTATATAATGCAAAAAAAAAACAAAGGTTATTGTTGGTTGGGAGATATAAAAAAATCCACAGTAGAGACATAATTTATATTAAGTCATTTTTGATGTACGATATCTTTGAACTTTTTAGATAATGATATATCCATATATTTACACTATTTTTCTCAGGACTGTTCTATTCAAATATACATGGTACCTGTGAAAGGTAGTTTTTAAAGAAAATATATGCAAGAGTGTTCTGATTACTCTAAGAGTTCATATGAAAATGATACAGAATTCTAAATTGCATCTATGGGTGACTACTCCACATTGAAAGTGCCTTCCCTGGGTCCCAAGTAAGTTTGACTGGATCAGCTCTTACATTTACCTTTAGTTTTGGCTAGTAAATAGTTTTAACAACAATAAATATTACAGATTAATGACAGGTTGAATAATATCATGTTTGATATATGACTTTTGTATGGGTTTTTCATTGATAACTTTTTATTCAATATGAACAGGGTACATGCAGAAAGAACTGGAGAAGAAAACACCTGGCATCAAGAACATATACATGTTGGCTCAGAATTACTCTATAGAGGACAAGAGATATGAGTGAGTTATTTACATACATAGCTTTTTATACCTTTCCTGCATATGCAGCAGGGGCATTTTATTTTGCTTCTCTCAGTATGTCAACACACCCCAGGCTAGCTTGTTAATATAGATACATTACACAAAATGTTTTTCATACAATATGATGGTCATTTGTATATGACCTGAATAGATTTGCAAATAGATGAAGCACATAGTCCATGTCCATCCAGCTATCCCATGTCACAAATTTTGTTTCTGCACAATAACTCTAAAAGAATTTCATGGATTGAAGCCAGATTTGTTGTAGGAATTAATATAAAAAAGAAATCCTAACTCAAGCTGAATTTTACTTTTCTCCATCAAAATTTGAGTTAAAGCTGTTGTTTGACTTGGATGTTTTTTAGTTGAAGTTTTTCTTTTACTGTGAATTCATAATTATTTCTTGGAGTACCAGTTTTCATGGGTTTCATGGTAGCTACACACCATAAATTGAAATACCCAACAAACAGTTATCTTTGTAAGGAAATAATAAGACTGTTTCCAGAATTAAGGTATCAAGTAGAAAAATGTAATTTTCTGTGTGGAAATAATAAGACCCTTTCCAGAATTAAGGTATCAAGTAGAAAATTTTAATTTCCTGTGTGGAAATAATAAAACCCTTTCCAGAATTAAGGTATCAATTAGAAAATTGTAATTTCCTGTGTGGAAATAATAAGACCCTTTCAAGAATTAAGGTACCAAGTAGAAATCGTAATTTTCTGTGTGGAAATAATAAGACCCTTTCCAGAATTAAGGTACCAAGTAGAAATCGTAATTTTCTGTGTGGAAATAATAAGACCCTTTCCAGAATTAAGGTATCAAGTAGAAAATTGTAATTTCCTGTGTGGAAATAATAAGACCCTTTCCAGAATAAGGTATCAAGTAGAAAAATGTAATTTTCTGTGTGGAAATAATAAGACCCTTTCCAGAATTAAGGTACCAAGTAGAAAAATGTAATTTTCTGCCAAACCTCAAAAAATGATACCCATGAAAATAAATTAATTCACAATATCACAAATTTTTCTTTTCCCTTGATAACATTTGAAAGACTTAATTGATTTAATCACAAAGTGTTTTATATGTGAGCTATAGTTGTGTGACAGTTAATGAAAATAATAAAAGATTGGTTGGAAAAACAAAACAACAAAACTAAACAAAGCATCTGATTATGATTTTCCATAATCAGTGATCAACAATTATAGTTTTCTTCTTTGGAAAGTTTTGTTTACATGTTGACCTTTAATGTGAACGTTTTCAGCATGTCAGTATTTTTTTATGGCATTGTCCTATATCCATCATGCATCATCAGTTGCATGCATCATACCATTTTAAACTTTTTCAAAAAATCCACCAGACAAGTTTTTAAAAAATTTGGCCCAAAGCAACCCAGATTGAAGAGCTTTCAGATTAGTACAAATGATACCAATCTGCCATCCAATATGGCAACCATTACAAAAGATAGTGAAAGCCCTTTAAATGACTTTTCAAAACAACTGAACAGAATGTGATAAATTTGACAGAAAGCATCCAGGCAGGAAGACCTTTTAAGTTTGTACCATTGATGCTGATCCACATTCAAATATGGCTACTGGTACTAAAATAAGAAAATCAGCTGTTCAAAAAAAAATAGAAACGACTTTAAACGACTTCATCTCCAAAACCACTGAATAGAATTTGACCAAACTTGACATAAAGCATCCAGGCATGAAGACCTTTTAATCTGGTACAAATGATGCTTCTCCACCATCAAATATAGCCACCACTACTAAAAATATATATATAAAAATATAATTTTTAAATTACTTCCTCTAAAACCGCTAAATAGAATTTGACCAATCTTGACAGCATCCTGGCATGAAGACCTATAAAGCTTGTACAAATGAAGCCAATCTGCCAGCAAATATGGCCACTGTTGCAATAAATAAAAAAACCTTTAAAATGACTTCTTCTCAAAAACTACTCAGCAGAATTTGACCAAAATTCACAGAAAGCATCCTTGCATAGAGGGCTTTCAAGTTTGTTCAAAAGATACTGATCTGCCATCAAATATGACCGCTTTTGCTAATAAAAAAATGCTGTAGTTGCCAGTTTACCTATTTAAGTGAGGGCAGTAACCTATGATGAGTACTACTGAAAATCAGAGGCTTCGGGCTTATGCTGAGTTCTCCCCTTTGTGGAAAAAATATTAAACTGATTTTTATAAATAATTTTAAAAATACAGGATCCATAAATTGCGATAAAACAAACTATTTAAATCAGCAAAATAATACACATTATGGATTAACTGAATAATCTGTAATTTGAAGCTGAAGAACAATATACAATAGAAATATAACAAGTAACTCTCAAAGTAGATGAAATAAACTATGGATAAAATTAGCTTGGAAAACAATGATGTGTATGCTGTTTTGGATAAAAATGACAAGGTAGGATAAGGGCTGATTTCTGCCCCCAATCAGATTCAGATGAAACTCAGAGATTAAAAAGATCTGTCTCTCTTCCTTAAATATGCATGAAATTTTGTATCCAGGATCTCTTTTAATAAAGGATAGCAGCCATTTAAAAGCCAATGGTTTTGTCCTCTGTTGTGGCACCTATTTTCATGGATTACAGACACGATGGACAATATCAAGCTGATTGCCAAAGAGTCAATGATAAACGTATTTATTGTTTATCAACATTGTTTAAATGATGTTTATATTTCCATTAAGTATAGCTGATGCCTTTTTTCATTTTGACTAAAAAGTTTCTCATATGTTTTTGTTTAGCACTGACTTGCATGACAGAATCTTGCCAGAATCACTCCCAGAAGAACAATTTATGTATTTCTTAATGATTTTCTTCACAAAAGTGATGTGCAAACCTTTTGGACGATAATAACTGGATATGTTGTGACAGTGTATAGTGAAGAAGATTATTCAAAACATCAGCAACCAAAGCTGTTTTGTGCATATATCAGTGGGAAAAAGCGTACTTTATTTCATTAATAATTAAATAAAATTATTCTTTATATTGATGAACGATCTTAAAATGTGATAATGTTATACAAGTACTGTAAGAAAGAGAGACAGTACAATAGATGTAAAAGCATACAGCATGTGACAATATGTATATCATGGTTTTGTTACTGCCAGACCGAGGATACCATTTCTGATATATTTATTGTCAAGACCACAGGTGCTCGGGTTGTGGATTTATTAATTTTTCCACTAACACAGTAAGACAAATTAATACAGATGTATTTGTTTCAGAGCATACTTCCCCTCCCCCCTCCACGATTTATCATTATCATCATCATCATCACTGTGACTTAACCAATTAGAAGTCAACATTATCTCCTTAAAAGAAATACAGGGTATTTATCCCTGTGATGTAGCTCTTCTATATTCAGTGGTCAATTTAATCATGAAATGGCGCTAGCTTTTGTTTTGGGAGAAATTCATGCCCAATGTATACATTTAATTCCCCAATTTTTTTAACTTTAATGATGATCCATTATGAACATTCAGTTATACACCATAGTGATTTCTCTTTGTAGCCTGTTCTTTATTGCGAAACCCATGTGCTTAAAATAAAACATGGTTAAATGACGTTGAATTTCACATTGACTTGGTAGCATTTGTCCTCTTGTAAGCATGTGAACATAAGAAGTAAGCCTTTAAAAAAAGTTCATCACTTTTAATAAAGTTAGAAATGAAACTGGCACACACACACACATGTGCACACACACATCGAGTCTGGGTACATCAGGACTTTTTTTAAAAAGGGCAGCTTACTCAGGGATAGAGAGAATTTTGCACCAGAGTTAAGACCAGCAGTCAATCTATTGATTTATAATTTGATTTGAAAAAAATGGAGTAGCTATGGTTGACTATGTCGCCCAGTTCTGACAAGCTTTCAGTTTTCACCTGCACACACCTACATAAGTACTTATTAGCACACATGTAGAAATTAAGTTTTTTTACTTTAAAACAATTGTGACATTCAAAATCCAGCAACTGAACACTTTCAAAGATGCAAAGAAGATGAGCTCCAAAAGGGCTGTCACCACCAAATGTTTCTTGGTACAGCCATTCATATAGCTTTTTTCTCTCTCTCTCTCTCTCTCTCTCTCTCTCTCTCTCTCTCTCACACACACACACACACACATACACAGACACACACAGACACATGAATGGACATGAGTAAACAATCTGTACTATCAAGTTCTGGAAACAGTGGCATGATTTATGTACTTAGTGCCTGAATCAGGTATTAAAATTACAAATCTGAAATAAGTGCAAAACACAGCTCTGTACTTAGTGACTGAATCGGGTATTAAAATTACAAATCTGATATAAGTGCAAAACATAACTCTGTACTTAGTGACTGAATCGGGTATTAAAATTACAAATCTGATATAAGTGCACAACATAACTCTGTACTTAGTGACTGAATCAGGTATTAAAATTACAAGTCTGATATAAGTGCACAACATAACTCTGTACTTAGTGACTGAATCAGGTATTAAAATTACAAATCTGATATAAGTGCACAACATAACTCTGTACTTAGTGACTGAATCAGGTATTAAAATTACAAGTCTGATATAAGTGCACAACATAACTCTTTATTTTAAGAAGATTATTGTACCAGCAGATCAAAGGGAAACTTTGTCATTCATGTTACAATTTAAATGAGAATACTTTTTGGCATTTTGTTCAAATGAAGTTGCTTTTGAATAGTTAAAGGAATTATTTTTTTACTAAAAATAAAATAACATTGTACTAACTTAACCATTTATCATTTCTTTTAGTGCAGTATCATTTATTTTTGTGGGTCTCAATTTTTGTGGCTTTAAAAACTTCTTTTTTTTTTAAAATAACATTTTCGGGCTACTTAAATTTGTGGATTTGCCTGTCAAAGTTTGCATATTTGTATGTATTTAATTTTGTGAATTAAGTTCTACAAATACCCCAAATAAAGAATACAAAATAGCAAAACTATGCAAACAACAAATGGTGGTCGCTTCAATGGATAAAACAATACTACCTCCTGTATGAGCACAAATCAAACACCTGTCAAGATCCATCACTTAAACTCGACATTAAAGGGAGTCAATGCAGCCAACAACACTAAGTTAATCAGTTATTCAAGAACATGAGTATGATCTCTTCCTTAAAACACTGTCCATAAAATTGCACCATCAATTACTTTCTGATGAACATGACATTAACACAGTGGCTTAAGAGTGGTAAAAGTCAACTTAGATCCCTATTGGTACGGATAATGTCATCATTCCACATGTAAACCAAACACGTGACCACCTCCCCTTGCTCAGTGTAATTGGCAAGCAGTGTCAACATTTGATGTGTTAAGAGTCCATGAAAGTGTGAAGATGCTAACCAAATTGAAAAACAATGAAATCACTCCTTTGTTTGAGCCTGCCACATGTATGAACCAACTTCAACTACTTGACTTTTCTTAAAACTTCATAAATCAAGCTGATTCATGCTGAATGGATAAGTTTGGTTCACGTGAAAATGTGTGAAAAATCTGACCTAATTATCCTTGGCTTTGAGAATGCTGGACTTGTTTAATTCAACAATTTCAGGATTAAACAATATAAATGTAATATAATTCTTTTTTAAAGGGTTAAAATAAAGCAAAGACATGTAAAAGCTAATATTTTATTACCAGATTACAGAAATGACATTGATTTATCAAACAGCTTTGTTGATCTCTAGGAATGAAACACAGTAAAAATAATGGGGGGTGGGAGGATCTTTATCATATGTGGCTAAATTTTCATTGGGTCTTTAAATTCATGGTTTGGGGCAACAATGAAATCCACAAAAATTGGTACTCCATGAAAATGAGTGATACAACGGTATTTTTAAAATATATTTTTGCAGTAGACCTACCATAAATTACGGTTAGATTATGCTTCTAAGGCATTTTTTGACAACATTAATCACGTATGCAATCAGTTTAAATCAAAGTATTTTAGCACAAAATGCTGTTAGAATTATTTTTAAGTTCCTAATCCAAGCCTTTGGATAGATAACAGTTTAAGTTGTTCATAAAAATATGTAACATGAGAAAGGAAGACAGAAATAAAGAAATAGTGCAACATGATAAACCAGGAATCAGTGAAGGGAAAAATAAAATGATACTTACTTATACAGCTCTCCCCCATTATAATGTGCCTCGTTATTAATGCGATTCTGGATACAGCACAGTACTACTATGGACTTCATGACCAAAAATCATACCAATGTATAGGAATATGGATTGAAAGAAAATAAGGTGAAATATCTTCATTTCCTTTTCAAAACACCATTAATTAAAAAAATTTGATAGTGTCCGCTATTATATTATGCTATTCTCAATACATCGTGGTTCTCAATATAACGCGATTCAGTCCAAAACCCCATTTACCACGTTATAACGAGGAAGAGCTGTATGTATTTATTATGCATAAAAAAATAAGCAAACCAAAAGCACAAGAAAAAAACAGGAAGTTGAAAGCTACTCTTGAAATGCCACTCACATATTATTTGTCATGAAGTGCTCAACCATATTACTACTACCCAATTGCATATAAATAGGTTACAGGTAGGCAATTTACTATATATAGATAGCATGTGGTCTGGTGAGGTTCCTTAGGGTAATAACAAATATACCCACAAATTTTATTCTCGACCTGATCCTTCCCCACCTACATACTATTTGGTCAAACTCTTAACACATGTTCTTAAGTTTAACAATGTTGTATTCAACAACCAACACTTCCTACAAATTAATGGAACTGCAATGGGCACAAAAATGGCACCTTTGTACGCCAGTATTTGTATGGGAAGACTCTAGCAAAAGCTTCTCAACCTCTAAGCTGGTGCAGATTTATTGACAACATAGAATCAGAATGGATCGAAACGGGCGACAATTTCAAAGTATTTCTTGAATTCGCCAATAACTTCCATCCTACGATTAAATTTACGTCAGAGTCATCAAACAGGTCCAACATCTTTTTGGATACTCAATGTACCCTCATGGAGGGGAACATAGAAACTGACCTGTATTCTAAACCAACTGATTCTCACCACTATCTACTCCCAACCAGCTGCCACCCCAGCACGTAATAATAAATCTTCCTTACGGTATGTGCGTTCAGACCAAACGTATGTGCTCTAATCCGGCTACCTTTGAAAAGAGACGCAGAGAGCTCAAGGGGCAACTTAGAAGGAGAGGATACAGAAATACTTTCATCAAGGAGGCTATTGACAAAACCAGACTCCTTGATAGAGGAACCCTCCTGAAGTATAAAACAATAAAAACACAACAAAACGTGTCCCCTTCATGGTTACTTTCCACCCTGATGCCCATTACAAGAGATAATTTGGAAGCATTGGAACCAGAATGAATCCTATGAACATCTGAAGGGCATATTTCACGAAGTTCCTATAGTTGCATACCGTAGACCTAAAAATCTGGTACATGCCAAGGTAACTTCAAATAAGATCACAGATTCAGGCACATATTGCTGCAAAGACAAGCGTTGCCAAATTTGCAAACATATGCCTGAGACCAAAATGGTCAGAAGTTCGACGACAGGAGTTAGCTACACTATCAATCAGCAGTTAGGATGTCGAACCAAAAATGTAATCTATCTTCTAACATGCAAGATCTGTGGCACTCAATATGTTGGCAAAACAGTTGATTTCAGAAAATGAATGAATAACCACACAAGCCACATTTGCAATAAGATCAACATGAAACTTGCCAACCACTACAACTCGACTGGGCATTCAGCCAAGACCCACAAGATGCTACCGATTGATTCTAACCTTGGGTGGACCGATATAGAACACACACGTAAGGAACGATACCTGGATACTTTAATTGAAAACTCAGGGGGAGTTCTGCCCAAATGAAAAAGTCTAACCTTCCTAATGCCATCTTATCAAAACGAAAGACAGGCATCATTTTATCAGATGTATGCATTTTTTGTGATAATATTTACCCAAGTAAATATTCTGTTCTCTTTACATGTATTATTGGTATTCTTCTTCTTCTTTTTTGACTTAAAGATGGTTTAATTTATTGTGGAATAAATATGAGAGATTGCTTTACGTGGCCTTTCCTTCTAACTACCATCATTCATCCAATTTGTCGGACATTAAAAAAGAATGACTTTTCTCGCTTTCCAGATAGTTGATAATTTAATTGATTAAATGTAGTGTAATGGTATGCATTGCATCCTTCTCTGGCCCCATAATAATTATTATTATTATTATTGGTATTATTATTATTATTATTATTATTATTTGAACTCTTGTCCATTATCTCACTATACCATGCTCTTGACATACTTCCATGGTACCTCCATGCATAACTTTACTGGGATATAATTTCTTTTGCACATTTTGATGATGGCATTGATTTTTCGCAGTCCTTTGTTCCAAGCCTGGAATTAGGTCAAAACACTTTGACCTCTACGAGATATGCATGATAAACACTTCTTTGAATTTTTTTACACAACTTTGTTGTGCTGATGGCAGCATAACATAGATATTTAGTTTACTTGTTTTAAACCGTTTTTTAATTTTGTCTTCTTTCTTTCTTATATTGTTTATTATTTGTTTGTTTATTTATATATATGCTGGTCTTTACAAGTAGAATACAGTTGTACTATATAATCCCTTTATTCAAAAAATATTTCCTCAAAAATTAATGTAATTAATTTTATTTTCCACGTGTCATACTGTACAGTAGACCTAAAGTTATAATAAATCTACTGTAGTCAACAGACAGTACTTTAAACATGTTAAAGTTATGTATTAAAATAAGCCATCTAATGGAAACAAATGAATAACAATGCTAATAAATATTGCTTTTGACTGGGTTCCATGCTGACTTCAGAACTTTCATGGCTTGTATGGGCATGATTCAAATTTATTATCTCATATTCTGATCATGTTTGCCAGAGTTCTTATGAATTCATACATGGGTAGAATATAGTCTCCAAAACCAAGTCAGATAATAAATCCAACTTAAAATGATAAAGATACTGAAAAAATACAAGGGATTTTTTTTCCTACCATCGATTCTTTTTTTTCAGACCTTTTTAGTCAGAAATAACATAATTGGCTTCTTGTTGTTTATGTTGTTGTTCTGGATTGCCTTCATGCACCTCTTCTATATTTAGCTACTGTCTTTCAGATATTCCATTTGATTACGATTTGTGCAAAATAATGCCCCCCAAAAATGCGAGTTGAAACAGGAAAAAAAAGAATACAATATTCCTTACAAATAGCAATTGATATATGAATGTCAGTTTTGTTTAAAGAAAAGGAAAATGACATTTTTGTGTTACTGTAAAGTTTGAACAAATGGCAACAGACTGACATTCTAATGGGTGAGCTAAGAACACAGTTTGTCTTCATTTTTCTATTCAATTTGGATGAGCGCAAATGAGAATATGTATGAAATTTGCATGTGTTAGATGTTTACAAAAAGTATCTTATGCCAGAAAATTGAACATGTGATTGTGCAGGTAGCTTTTTAAGACTTTGAAGATGCAGAATTCTGGCATAATTTGCGGATTTGGATAACACATGTCTATTTAGGAACAAAATTAACAGTTCATTTCACATTGTTTCATTATATCATGTGTATATATTTTGCAATGGACATATAGTGGCTATGGTACAACAATAACAAATATTCTTACAAACACTTGAATTTATCACTAAGCTGGGGACCAAAATCAACCATTACCCAACCTTGTCCTTTGCTGTATTGTGTACATAAGACACATTACTCTCACTACACAGCAGAAAGTAACCAAAGCTGCTAAATACCTTAAAATGTTGTTGTCATATTAAAATGTCTGAAATATTTGTTGTTTTTATGTTAATACATGTATATACATAAATACCATTAATAAAAAAAAATGTAAATTTATATTTTGTATTTTTAGCTTTTAATAAAGAAGTCAGTAATCCAATATGCTTATATCCTAAAACACTTTCAAATTTAATCAGTTATTAATCCAAATATCCAGATCCTCCTATTTTCCAGACATAAACCCTAGAAAGTATCTATCCATAAATTTTATTTTTAAATTAATTCCAGATTTTCTGAATTTTCTGAATGTTGTGACCATATTGAATTTCATTTTATTCATAGGTAACAGTATTAGACATCATACTCATTAAGATGCTTTCTATTTCTCCCAATATTTTTTGCACCTACTGGACGTAGACTAGAAAGCATGATTCAGTAATGGCTACCACTGCATGATTTTTGCTCATGATGGATGGTTCAACTTTACAGCAAGTTATATCACACAAACATTTAAGTAATTATGTATCGAGTGCATATCTAACTATTGTATAACATTGTATTGTTGAAAAATGCTGACAAGGCCTTTTCTCAAAGGAATAAAATTAGGTCATGCAATTGTAGTTCAGTTTTGGTGACTGGAGGAGGAAGAATGGCACCAAAATAAATCTTGTTCTGGCAGACCAACAAATTTATTTAGGCGGAAACTGGAAACACACATTTTTTGTTAGGCCTAATAGACTGTGTGGCAACTATGTGCTCCAGACTTTTTATTTCTTCTCTACAGTTTCAATACATGCTTGAATTTGCTTTAACAAGCTTACATATGTTAGTTACCTAGGTGAGCGATAGCAGACCCACTTGGGCCTCTTGTTATCAGTGATAGACCATTTTATTCATATACTTTTATTACTCTTTGATCACAGCATCAACCAATCAGAGCTTTTATAAGATAACCTGATGACAGCAACAAATCATGGAATTTACTGTCTTAAACGGGGGCCCAGAGTGGCTGAGTGGTCAAATTCACTCACCTTTATGGATCACTCACACATCTCACCTCTGTCCACATGAGTTCAAGTCTCGCCTCAACCAACATGGGTATGCGAGAAATCTTACCAGTAGCTTCCCATGAGTCGGTGGTTCTTCCCAGGTTCTTCCTCCACCAAATACACTGGCTGCCATGTATAACCTATCATGCGCTGAAAAAGGACGTTAAACCCCACAAAACCAAACCAAAAACAAACCTGTTTGAAATGAAACAATGACTATCTGATTGTTTAAAAAAGAATCACATAAAATAAAAAGCCAGTGATTTCAAAAAACGTCCATATATGAAGTTTTTCATCATAATTCAGTAAAAATATCTTTCCCTGTTTTATAATAAAGCAATCCCTAAAAACATTGCAGATAACAAATACACATAAACATTGTTTGACTTCTGGAGATGAAATCTTCCTGGAGAAATAAAGTATATAAATACAAGCGTCCAGTTAAAATTTGCATTACACTGTTAGAATGATCCAAGCACCGATAACAGAGCAGACAACAAATGTATAAGTAAAACTTTAGACTTTCTGGGGCACAAAGCAATATTTCCAAGTGTGCAAACATGAAATTGTCATTGAAAAATACAGAAAATACGCTCAACCGATTAAAATAGTTATTTATTTCTAATAAACTAAACACCAATATTTGAATATCAACCATATTCCCAATACTAGTAAGTTTACGTGTAGCAAATTGGGACGCCCTACAACAGTAAATTGTAAAATTGCAAAGTTGCTCAATTTATGTTTTCCAGTGACCTCGATGAGAAGTACAAGAGGAGGGAACGCCACATTGGGGGGGCCCTGGTGGAATTTAAGGAGAAGGAGGGATACAAGCCTGAAATCAAACTTAATTATAATGATGATACAGGTCGTATGCTTAGTGAAAAGGAGGCCTTCAGGCAACTTTCTCATAGATTCCATGGCAAAGGCTCAGGGAAAAAGAAAACAGAAAAGAGAGCAAAGAAATTAGAAGAGGAATCAGTAAGTACTGTTTACTTTCTCAGTGAATGTTCTGATTTGTAGTGTATGGCACAATTGTCCTTGTAATCTGTAAAGGATCTTTCTCAAAATCTGCAGCAGATCGAGGTGATTGACAAAGAGTGTGATAATGACTTAAAGATGGTTTAATTTAATGTGGAATAAATATGAGAGAGTGCTTTACGTGGCCTTTCCTTCTAACTACCATCATTCATCCAATTTGTCGGACATTAAAAAAGAATGACTTTTTTCGCTTTCCAGATAGTTGATAATTTAATTGATTAAATGTAGTGTAATGGTATGCATTGCATCCTTCTCTGGCCCCATGATGGGCCCAGTACAATGTTTACAGTCTGTCTCTGCCTAGACATGATGTCACTGCCAGCCAGTCTTGTGCTGATAAGTTTATAACTAATTTTAGATATGTTATCATATGCAGCCAGTCAGATGACTGGACAGAGACACATGATCAGACATTAAGTCAATATTGTTTACATTCATAGAGCGAACTTTGTATCCCTGCAAAAATGTATTTTTGATGTGGATGCTATATTTAGTTAATTTTATTATGCAAAACTGCCAGCCTCCGAACTTCTAACATGTCATATTATTTGGGGCATTTCTTGCATAGCATACTGGCTGGTTGAGCTTTGTTTATAGTGTGCAAATGAAAAATATCTTTTTTCCCAAATATATTGTCCAAAAAATTAATATCCATTGTGTGTTCCGATGCATCTGGTACATTTAGTCATCAATGCCAGTCAGAAGTGTGCTAGGTGAACTTGGCTGCAATATATCCTTGTTTGAAAATTAAGATTTTTCATTTTGTTCATGTAAATATACTGCCGTCAGAGATAAATGTTCACAGATTAAGAGTGTAGAGTAAAAATGGCATGGTAAACAGAACCTATGTGCCTCAATTCTGAAAATTTGATGGTTTCTACATAGGAAAAGAATAATAATTTGATTTTTATTGTAGTATGTATTAAAAGTAAAATTATTTGGCCCTCTCCACATACTAGTTCACGACTAGAAATTGCTTAGATAAAGGACAGCAGTGAGAATATGGTGACCCCTCAGCAAGAAAAAAATCACAGGCAGTAGAAAGATACCGTCTATACTCATGTATAAGCCGATACCAACTGCAAATTGCATAATGCGCTGGCAGATATGGGTCTATGCAGTTTGTAAGGACTAATCAGTAGAACAAACAACATAGACGCTGATCTGCTGGCGCATTATTCTACAGCAGATCATGGTCTATGTTGTTTGCATTTGGACCCAGATTATACGCGAGTATATACAGTAAGCAAAGCTTTGATAGCCAGAGGAACTGGGGCTATACTTGGAGCAATCAAATCAGTTTGAAGGTCAGACAGTCATCTATTCAGTCATATTTTGAGTATGGGTAAAATATAAGTTAGTTTACATTCCAAGTTGAAGTTTTTTTTTCTAATGTCAGCTTTAAAAAAATGTACTTGGTGTCTGGAAATGTTACGTACTGTTGAAAATGATTAAAATTTTTGGAAATATGGTGCTTCCAAACTTGGTGGGTCCATATATTTGGATTAATGACGATAATAAAATAAGACAGAGTGTCACTAAATCCGTCAGTGGATTCTATGCCTTTTCACTGGAATCTCTGTAACTTAAAGAGCTAATAATATCCAGGGGTAGAAGAATTTAGAAAATGCATGGTTGTCCCTGGACAACCAACTTTGAAAAACTGTTTGCCCAGTGGATTTTTTTGCTTGCTGGCAAATTACTGCACTTGCCCCCAAGATTTCTGTAATCAAAATTATTTAACAACTTTTGTCATATAAATAGTTTGTTCTAATTGCATACAGTACTTGTAACTTATCATCAGGCCTGCTAATGGAAAGTACCATACAGGTTTGCACACTTATTTAATATATTTGAGATCAGTTAATAAAAGATGATCGAACAATTTCCTTTCTTTTGATGGTGTCTTGTTGTCCAGCTTTCTAATAGTTGGCCACCCCTGACCAAAAACTTGTCCATATTTTATGTTTATCTGAGTTTACATCATTATGGATAACATTTTATGATTAATACTATAAATCCAGTGTCTGATCTGTCAGGTAACTGTCCACTTTCCAAGAAATGGAAGAAATGCTCTGTGCAATATTTTCATACATTACTGTCTGATCTAATGCAAAGTTAATCACTGAAAAAGTTGGATGAGCCAAATTGTTGCATTATACTGTATAGGATTTGATTTAAATTCATTTTATTAATTCTGGTCGTACTTTAATTCGGTGGAACTGACCAAGTCCAGTTCCTGAGCACTACAGATCCCTTTCACAGCCTGCTTGCAGTTACAATCAACTAAGAGCATTCAGGCTTATTGCCCATTCCAGCTTGAATTTAGGTCCTCTTCATGGCCAGATTTGAATTTACTCCACATTTCATTTATAGGTACGTTAGGATAAGATAATATGAAACTAGACTGTATTAATGATGGCAATCCTTGTAATTTTGGCTACAGCTGATGAAAATGATGAGCTCTACAGATACCCCTCTCAACACTGTTGCCCTACTCAAAGAGAAGCAAATACAGGAAAAAACACCCTACATTGTGCTAAGTGGAAACAAGGGATTCACGTATGTATACTCCCATGCAAAATTTATTTGAAATAATTGTATAAAGTATCAAGAGACTGTGTACTAGGTAGACAAGCCTACATAGTATGTTTTTGCACATTTATGAATAGCTTTTCCTATACAAAAATTAGACATGAAAGCTACCATACATAGGGAAATGACTGTGTGGTTTAATTTTTGTGATGTTTGTGATGTTGTCACAAAATAATAATTCAAATTTAACTGTGCAGAAAAATCAGATTTTGAAACCTGACACATGGGAAAATTTCAAAATGACAAAAATTACACATGCAGATTTATCAGAATTGGAAATTTGCAAAAGTATGGCAGCATGAAAATGTTCCCATATATGATGTACATTTTATTAATCATCTTGTTTTTTTTTTTTTTACATCATTGTGCTAGCAGTTATGGAGCATAGGATAATTAAAGTTAGATTTCATGTTATGGGTTTTGAAATTTGTATAACATATAGGGCTGAGAACAGGTGAGAAATTGCAATGTGTAGAACCATGTCATCTTAGACAGGTTCATTTAAATCACAGAATTTACCATCTATACTCGCATATAATCCGTGTCCAAATGCAAACAACATAGACCTTGATCTGCCGTCACATAATGCGCCGGCAGATCAGGGTCAGTGTTGTTTGTTCTACTGATTAGTCCTTACAACCTGCATAAATCCAGATCTGCTGGCGCATTATGCAATGGCAGATCTGGGTCTATGCAATTTGCAGTTGGTATGAGATTATACGCGAGTATATACTGTATACTGCTGTGTCATTATTGTTCCCCACCTTTTCACGAAAAGTGGAGGACATAGATTCTGCATTTAGTCTCTCTGTCCGTCCATCACAGTTTTGTGTCTGTTCTATAGCTTTAAAGTCATTTGAAATTAAGGGATGAAACTGTACTTGTACATCGTCATTAGAAATTGTGTTGTGTACATTATTATCATCAAGGTCAAGGTCACAGCTCAGTATTTCAAGTTATCTGTCACACTTCCTTTACACTCCATAACTTTAAAGGCATTTGAGATTAAAGTATTAAACTTGATATACTAATTAAAAGGTCTTATGCAACATATTAGCGGTCCTGTCTTCAAGGTCAAGGTAACAGTTTAGTATGTTAAGTTTTCCTGCACTTTCCATTCCACTATAACTGCACTTTCCATTCCACTATAACTTTAGAGCTGTTCAAGATTTTGGGATGAAACTTGGTTTACTTTGCCATCATCATTAGAAGGTGTGTTACATTTCACATTGGGGGTCCTATTTTCAGGGTTGGGTCACAGTTCAAAATTGTAAGCTTTCCCTTGCACTTTCCATTCTGCTCTATAACATTTTAGCTGTTTGGGATTAAGGGATGAAACTTGGTATACTTATATATCATCATCAGAAGGTGTGTTGCCTACCACATTGGGGATAATATCTTCATGGCCAAGGTCACAACTAAATATCTTAATTTTTCCATCACACTTTCCCTTGAGGTCTATAATTTTAGAGCTGTTAGAGATTTATGGATGAAACTTGGTATACTTATATATCATCATTAGAAAGTGTGTTTTATCCTACATTAGTGCTCCTATCTTCAGGGTCAAGCCCACAGGTCAATATTTTAAGTTTTTCATCACACTTTCCTTCCATTTCTATAAGTTCGAGCTCTTTCAGCTTTAGGGATGAAACTTAGTATATTTTTAAATTATTGTTAGAAAGTGTCTTGTGTAATACTTTGGGGTTGTATCTTCAAGGTCCTGGGCAATAGTTTCATTCATGTTTTACACTTTCTTTCCTCTCTTTAGTTTAAGAACCGTTCGAGATTAGGAGATGAAACTTGGTATACTTATACATCATCATTAGCAGGTGTGTTGCATACTACATTGGGGCTCCCATCATAAAGGGTCAATATTTTATGTTTTCTTTCATATTTTCCTTTCCATTCTATAACAGAACCATATGAGATTAAGGGATGAAACTTGTCATGTAGTACATTGGGGGTCCTATCCTAAGTTTGGTACACATGTATATTGTTTCTCAGAGATGTGTGCATTCTGCATTTGGGGTCCTGTCTTCATGGTTAAGGTCAAAGGTATATATTTCATTGATGCTTTTGTTTCTGTTGTATATCTTAAAATATGTTTGAGGTTCATGGATCAACCATGGTACACTTACATTTCTCTGATGGCATATCATGTATCACTGTCAAGGTTTTATTGTCAAAGTCACTGATCAGTTTCTTCCCCTTTTCTACACTTTTACTGTATTGTCTTTTGAGATAGAGACATGAAACTTTATTAATTTCCATTTCTGCTTGGTAACTCTAAAGCTGTGTCATAAGGGTAACAGCCAAATTTTATCATTGTATACTTTTTGGTGACTACACCACAGTAGGCATGGTAAAAAAAATACACTGGATTTGCTTGTTTACACTAATGCTTTACTCACAATAATATTTTGTAGTTTTACTATTACATTTTGTAGGAAAAAATGACTTAAATTGCACAATAATGTCGTGAAACAATATGTCAGAATGTTTTGAAAACAAGAAAAATACAAGACTGTATTTGGAATAAAAATGTTTTGTGAAGAAAAATAAAATAAACTGACATTAGTAAATTTAAAGTAATGATACATATTAGACCTTGTTGGACTTGTAGCCTAAATTGTGGTATACTTATTCATGTATCTTGGTTATACAATGTTCATGTTTAGTGAAATACATGTAGCTAAAGATGCAAAAAAAGTATATTGAATATTGAATAAAACCTTTAAAAAAAATGTGCTTACATCAGCTTGTGCTTTTTGTAACTCATATGGGCTGCATATAAATTAGTTTTTAAAATACATATTTTAAACTTTCCTTTCTCTAGGTACTTGATTTTTCTTAGGTTGCTGGTGTAATCATGTTGCAGTTAAATTTGAATTAAATTGATGTCATATACAATTTTTTTTTCAGGAATACTATTGTGAAGGCAAACAGAGAATGAAGAAGCTAAATGTATGGTGTATTTTTAATGGTTGAGAATCTGGCATTTTGTTTGGGAGCATCCAGAGCCCTTGAATTTACCGTAAAGAAAGTCTGAAAAGTGCATAACTTTATTATTAGAGAACTGTTTGAGCTTGGACATACTCTGTCAAATTTAAATACTAATACATAATTGTATAAGAATTTTTGAGAAACACATCAGCCATCAGCATTTTAAATCTAGTATCATGTAGTTAAATTACAAATCTGTAAAGTTCATAATTAAGGCTGGTTCAATATATTTAAACAACAATATATAACAAAATGAAATAGTAAGGCCTAAAACACCCTGATTTTGTTTTAAGGGGACAGTGGAGTTTTAGCTGATTTTCATCCCAGAACAATAGATGCCATCATTTATTGGGAAATTTAAAAAAAGTGCCGCATAGAAACTTGGTGAAAAGAAGGAATTTAGTGAGTTCCAGAAAAGATTAGTCTGTATCGTGTCAGAATCATTGTACAACACCATGGCTTAATATTAAGTGTAGCTAGTTTACCATTTAATATGAAAAGGCACTGACTACAAACCAATAGAACTGAAGTAAGGCAGGAAATTAATTTTTATTGATTGATTTATTGTATTCACAAAGAGACCTTGACAGATTTTTCACCATCAGAACTTCAGTCTGGACTGAAACTTAAGTTTAGTATCCAGTACTCTAATTGGATAAAAATTAAGTGTCACTTAAATTCAACCCCACAAATAGCTAAGTTCAGACTTAAATCTTCAGAAATGTTGGTGAAATAGGGACCTTGATTTTATCAAGAAAGTTTAGCCTGGACTTAAGTCTAGAATCTGGCAATTTTAATGTCTAAAGTTTAAGTCTAACATGCTGTTAACCAATCAATTATCAATTATCTTGGCTTAAACTGCAACATTTGAGTGAAATTGGGGCCTATTTCTGTTCAGAAGATATCTTATTAAGGTAAAGAGGAGAACAATTTCTGTATCACAATCATTCTTTTTATAAGCAGCTCTCTCTCTCAGATCAGTTTTCTTAAATTAAGTTATATGTTCTTTGAAAAAGTTAATCAGCAGGTAAAATCCATCAATGATTGGTGAAATTATTGGTTAAAACAAGTACCATCTTTTTTTTTCATAAATGGAATGTAACATTTTTATACATGTATCAGATTAGAAAGTCAAGAACTGGTTTGATTTTGGGGTGAGAGAGATGTAAGAATAAATTATGAAAAATGATGAAAAAGTTTTATTTATTTTTGATTTGTGCCCCTGCTTTCCCTTATCAATTAGCAAAACCTATACTAGACTGTGTTTGTAAAACATGTAGCCCCATGCTCACCTGTTTTTCCCCACCCGCTAAATCAGTGCCCTTAGGGCTATGTACCAGGAGATGAGGATGGACCCACTGGTCATTGTCAGTTGGATATCTGAATTTGCCTTTTCGTGCCCAGTAAGTTTAGAAGGTGAATATAGGGTGGGATTCTCAACAGTTCCAAGTTATGACCAAAGAACCACATCTGTATGCCTCACATAGCTACATTAAGGAGGCGATTTTCACCAAACTGTGTGAATTTTCATCTTGAACCATTTTGGATTGCCATAACTTTGTCCCCCACCACCTTCTCCACCCTAGAGCACAACCCTAACATGAAATCCTTTAGCCTGACTAATACATTGTGCATCCGCTGTGGTTTATTGCATATACAAAATTTAACTGTAAAAAAATTTTTTTAAATGGCAGGAATTGCTTTTTCTTAACCGGTTTATTCATTTCATCCCTGCCCACAGGCCCCCAAAACTGATCAAGGGACCGGGCTGTAAATTATTGAGTATAGTTTCCATATCATTAATTTTCATTTGGTACACAGATTAACCTCTTGAAACCATCTAACCTTATATCTGATCCCAGCCTTACCAGCAAAGGAATATCCATGATCCTAGAGGTGAAATCTTTAAACCTGTCTTAAAAATCAAGTGTCCATGGTTGACTGTGGCATGTACAAAATTTCATTAAAAAATATTCAAAATTCTGGCAGTGATTGCACTTTTTAGGGTATTTGACCTTGGCTCCTCCCTGGGGTACAAGTGCAGGGGGGACTAGAAAAAAATGTCACCAAAGTTTACATCATTAGAGAAGTATTTTATGAGGTCTCTTGAATTTTAGTCTAATTCTGTGGTAGGAGTTAGCATAACAGACTGATGGATGGAGAGAATAACAGAGGCGATCACAATATCTCTGACACTTTTGACAAATGAAATAAAAAGCATGGAGATGACAAGAGTCATCATGATGTTTGTTACTTGTTAATTATAATATTCCAAGTTATCATTTACTCATAGTACTCATATCATTCCCTCTCTCTCTCTCTCTCTCTCTCTCTCTCTCTCTCTCTCTCTCTCTCTCTCTCTCTCTCTCTCTCTCTCTCTCAAGTCAGCAAGAGTACTCTCCACCAATTAGGAAGTTGCAATAGCTCAGTTGGGTAGAGCAACAGACTTGTAATCCATGGGTCGCAATTTGATATCTGCCTAGGTCAGCCTGGATACTTTTTCTCATGTCCCTTGGAAAGGCACTTAGCTCCCATTTCCTCAGCTTAATTTAGACAGCAATGTGTTCAAAATGCTGTTAAATCCAACCAACCAACCAAACTCTTTTTGTATGTCCACCAAAAATGCATAGTTATGATGTCTGTTTTTCAGTCTGTCCATCCAAATGTTACCTTGTTTGTTTCTACACAATAACTTTAGTTTTACAACATCTATCTACCTTTACCAAACTCTGTGGATGGCTTGCACTTGGGACAGGGAATAAGCATATTGATTGTGGGGTTAAAAGGTGGAAGGGCAAGGTCAATGGCTGAAAGAATAAAAAACTTTCTGCACAAAAAAATTAGTCCTACATCACAGATATGTACCAGACTTTGTGGTCTCTTTCACCTGGGGTAAGGAAAAAGGTCAATTGATTAGGTGGTCAAAAGGTCAAAGATCAGGTCACTGTAGCTGAACAATTAAAAATGGTTTCAGCACAAAAATGTCCGTTTATCACCATGTACCTTCAACAAAGATTATGGATGGCATACACTACATATAAGAAAGAAGCCTGTTGATTTGGGGATCAAAAGATAAAAATACAAGATGACTGACTGAAATAAGACATATGTCTTTTGCATAATAACTTTAGTTCTAGACGTACCTTGACCTAAGTTTGTGGAGGGCTTGCCTATTGAATTTTGGGTCAAAAGGTCCAAGGTCAAGGTTACTTTGACTCAAAGAAAAATGGATTTTGCAAAATAACTTTTGTTTTAGATAACATTCCTTGGCCAAACTGTGTAGATGGCTTGCGCTGAGGATAAGAAAGAAACCTAATGATTTTAGGGTCTAAAGTCAAGGTCATGGCAAGTCTAATAAGAAAATAATGGTTTCTGCAGAATAAGTTTAGTTCAAGACCACATAACTTGACTAAAGGTGAAAGTCATTGAGACTTGTTGGTCAACAATCTCAGAGTTAACCATGCTCTTCTGGTGCCTACATAGAGAGAACAAATAAATACTGGGTGGGCATAAATATATATATATATATATATATATATATATATATATATATATATATATATATATATATATATATATATATATATATATATATATATATATCATTCACAGTGCCCTTGTTATTTGTTATGCTTTGTTGTAGTATGTATATTTGACTGTTCCCATGCTTTTGTAACGAAGAAAGTAAATAGATATGAAAAAAAGAATAAAAAATATGGCAAATGTGAACCTGCATGCACAAGTGTGTGTTTAATATTATACAAATCTTATACTATTATAGTGGAGACTTGTGGTTGGGGGGAGGGTAAATTAAGGATGGTTAGTAGATGGTTATGTGTGTTTTCTTACGTCTAGAAATTGTCATAAACCAAGGCTGTTAGATTTTAGTAATTACCGCTTTTCTTAACACACATATGAGGGCATTCAATAAGCAGTGTCATACAAGTTAAAATATGAAAACCAGGTCATTCTTGGGGGAAAAATATGTCATTATGTTTATCGAGATTAATCATTCTCAATTCTAAAACTTAATCTTTTTCATACAGTTTGTTTAAACTATTTGGTGTTCGGTTTGGAGTCAGCCCTTTATACATGGAAAACAAATATCCAAGGTCAACCCAGAGTTGTAGCATTAAAAAACTATTTTTTAATTTAACGCGGGAAAACAAAGAAATTTATATCAGTAGCCTTCGATTGTAGAGATGATAAGCAAGCTAAATCGTCAGTATATGTTATCCTGTCTTTGCTCAAACACACACACTATTGTTGTAATAAAGCCTAATGTATTTCTCATCTCCCTGTAATCTTTGTTATCAAGAGTTTTCAATTTTTTTAAAAGTTATGCAGTGTAAACATAACTGGTGGCATATTTTGATTTTTTTTCATAGTTATTTGTGGGAAAAAATTGACTATTAGATTTGCAAAGTTTGCAATGCTAATTCTTTCTCATATCTGTTAATCGTGAACCATCAGTTTTCAGGAAAAAAACTCGTTTGTTCCTCTCTTTGTTGTTCAGAAAAGTGCGTCTAGATTTGTTCTAAAAAAGAAAACAATCTGTTGCCATCATTTTATCATCATTTTCATATATTTCTGGTCTATTCGTGTTTCTAAGGCATTTTTCCTTATGACTCTTTTTATAAGATGGTGAACACCCAATGAGGACTAATTATTCTAAATTTCTAATGCTTGATATAAACTTCGTGGAAACCTACCTGTTGAAATATTCCATACGGGACCAGATTCATCGACAGACATTTGGTATGTGTCTGTGCACATTTATCAGTATATATATATATATATATATATATATATATATATATATATATATATATACAAACAAATGACGTGATTTTGTGTATCTACATCCCATGCTTTATATATTTAGGGAACATGATATGCTGCTAAATCAAGGTTTACCAATTTTATATTTAAAAATTATTAGACATATCTAATGTACAGTTTCAAAGTCTGCAGGACAAAGCTTCAAAACGTAATGAAAAGAATAGTTTTAATTGAGTTGCTTACTAACAAAAATACCAAACTTTGTGGATGGCTTGCTAAATGACAAATGCAATATTTTCATGAAACTGTTGGACGTTCTCAGTGTCGAGTGGTTGGAATTTTATAGAAAATTATGATCCGATTGGCAAGAGATTTTAGTAATAAGCTTTAGGCCTTGTAATTTGACGGTTATTTATACCGATGCAAACCTTCTGGGTCAAGTAAGAGAGACAAGTTAAAGAAAAATTATTGGAGTGCTCTCTTACCAGTTGAAATCAGATTTAAATGGTTAAATCTCCTAATTTCCTATATCAATATAGTGCTGCATATTTTGGAAAGTTACGTTCTACATGTACGTTCTTTCCATGTCCTGTTGTAACATGTATATGTATATTTCAAGTAAGTCCATGTCCGTAAGTAAGCACTGGCGGCTACATCTATATGCGTTGTTTGTAATTTATTGTGCTCTTCTTTTTCACATAAAATATCTTGTTTTTTCCACAAAACAGATACAATGCTACACAAAACATTGGCCACCTCATGAGAAAAGCCTTAGCTTGCCTACATAACATTAATTCACGGAAAAAAAATGCATTAGCATAGCAAAACGACATCTAATTATTTTAAAAATCAAATAAAATATATCAATAAATAATGAATAAAGTTTAATATTTTTCAATTACGGTTTCATTTAAAAACCACAAATGTGATGATAAATATCTGCTTGCTAAATTAATGAAACATTTTAGTTTTACATTAATCTTTAACATTAAAATTTGAGTACATCCGAACAAATAATTTACATTAATCTTTTTATATATTAAGCCCATAATAATAGCATTCATATAAAGGAGAGTGAAATCAATACGACTAGAAAGTTTTCAGATTTTCTAAATTTATTAAGATCAAAAATCCACACCACGAAAAACGTAGCTTTACTCCCCTAAGAAAAACAGTCTGTCGATTAAACCGTTCTCATACAGCGATAAAACCAGATCACTAGCTCACCTTGAGTATTCATTAAGCTCGTTTCTTTCCACCAGATTTTCCCAAAGCAGCTGCGAACCTTTGGTATTTGGCCGATTTGTTGTGCCAGAAATGGGAATTCTTTCTAAATATATCTTTCCCGCCTTGAAAGTTAAACAACGCAAAATGTCACGACTTAGATTTACCTAATGGATGAAATATAATAGTGAGTCATATTTTGTGAACTACGTAGCTTATTGGCAGTGGCGGCGCGAGGGTTCGCGGCGCCCGGGGGCAATGTTCTTTAATGTGTAACATCCGGCTACTTTGACACAGAAAACGGTTTTTATGTCAGTAACTAACCTCCCTCCTAAATATAAGTTTTGTGAGTAATTGACCCCGTTAATTGAATTAATGGATTGGCAATCGGTGACTCGAAGTTACCACAGAAACTGGTACCAAACCTATTTCCTTGCGTGTAATACGATGTAATATTTGCCGTGGAATGACTGTTAGAGTTGTGACTCTCGTTTTACATTCACTCAATGCTTATGGCGTTGAACTCGTGACCAGAAGGGTGATTTTGCGATTCATCGGATTAGCACATAGCGGCTACCGTGGTGTGTCCTTAGGCAACGTAATTCACTTGCATCGGCACAATAAAACCTTGAGAGTGTTGCTGTGCCATAAAACACTGACCCAATCCAACATTGACTATATCAATGGGTGTGATGCAAGATTCAAACAGAATAGCTAAAATTTTCTCTCTTGAATGAAAATAAAGATCAGCATTGAGCGTAAAACAACGACAAATTAAAAAAAAAGGCATGTTCTTTTTAAAGCGTCGATAATGACGACTATGCTCATTTTCAACATAGACAGCCTAAACAAAACTCAAAGAGAATAGATTTCTGTTTTGTACAACATGTTCGCCCGCACTGCAAAAAAAGTCTGAAGACTGAGTCCAAAAACCTTCAACAACTTATCTTTCTAAAAATAATTCATTAACGGCAGGCTTCAACCAGGTCATCAACATATGCATGCAAACACATATATAAACTTGTTTATGTAACAATATTTTCATAAAAGTACAAGTACAAAAGTTCAATAATGTATTTTTTAAAAATGCAACATTTGCTGTAATGGGACGAAAATGTAATCATAAAGTTGTTTTTGCGCAATCTTAATAGTGAGCCTGTACGGACAGACAGAATCAAATCAAGATGCCCCGCTGCAGGCATGCAATCAGTGGCAACATAAAAATATTGATAAACATAGTTCCAACAAGACCAACAAGTTGTCCTACGCCACTTGTTATTATTTTCTAACTGGCCGTGGTTGAGAAACAGTGAACATTTGGGTGAGACTGTTCTTGATATGCGCACAACGCTCGAAGTGTTATTTCTTCGTCTTAACCGGAGGAGAATTGTATGCAAAAATGTAGTAACCGTAAAAATTTGGGATTTCGGGCGGCTCTCATCAAATGAATTCAGTTACGTGTACTGACCAATGTACCTACCCAGCAAGTCGAATCCATCTTGTATTGACCCATGACCTCTAATCTTTCCAAACACTGACTCTTTATTAGTATTCCCTCTCTGAATCGGCCACCTATCAGTCCTCAGTCCAGCCGCTGATGAACTAAAATGCGAATGTCTAACGCTTACGTACAGATCGACCACCACAAATTGCAGCTTACACGGTTGTTCTCCACCATGACCAATAATGTCAGAAAAATAAGAAAGTGGCGGAGAAAAACGTATTGGTCCAAGTTCCAACTATTCAAGCTAAATGACCATATAATAAATGTAGACCGAGAACCACGTGGAATAATTATTCCATGTGGTTATAGTGTAATATTGATAGTTTCACTCTGACTGAACAAGTTTGAACTACCTTTCTTGAATAAGATTTAATAAAATTTGTAAATTAAATGAGGCATTCGTCATAATGGTTTAGATACACGTAAAACACAATGCTTTACTACAATACATACATACATATCAGTGGTGTAGCAATCCCCGCCACTGCGTGGGTGGGGGTGGGGCGAAAATTCTCATCAAACAACTTTTTTTATTGGGATGGGGCATCAGAATCAAGTTTTGCGAGGGAGGAGGTAGAATGTCTTGCTACGCCATTGATACATAGATACATACATACAAATATTTCAAAGACGAAATTCTTCCATAGTTCATCTCAAAGTGGATTAGAAAGACATACCTTCCTGGCTTTTCAATATCTATGAAAATATTGGTATTCCATTCCACTGGTTAAATATTCCTTTACAATGCCTTATGGTTTCCATTGCATCTAGAATGAAGTGTGGCAAATATAAGTAATGCTAATTTTGGCCCTAAGGTCTCACCTCTCTTTTTCTTACAAAACCATAGCGGAAATGTAAGAGTTCCAAAAATGTACCCTTAACTCTCTCTTTTTTTTTAGCAGTCATAATGGAACGCAAGAAATAGGAAGTTTTGCCCTCTAATCACTTTTATTTGCAAATACACAATAATCTTTGGAATATACAATCGTGCAATGATTACATGATCAATAATGTCTCTGTCAACCATAGCAATCTCTATGTTTTCGCGATATATATTAGTAATTCAAAATAACGGACGCCAACTGGAAGCACGCTCCATGTATTTTACCATAAGTTACGAGTATTATTTTGCTGTTGCCAGAATCACAATGAATATGTGTTGCTGAAAGTATCAAGAAAAAAAAAAAACAGAAAAATTATAAGTTTCATATGATTCTAGCTAAAAACTGTACGTTTAGTAGATACGACCGATATAAACGTATACCTCGATGTTCATTTACGTATTACTATGAAAAGGAGACTGACTGTCCAAATTTTATATTTCATACGTTTCTTTGTATACTTGACTTGGGTACTTTATTGCGATTGCTGTGGGCATGTAAGTGATTGTGATTGCGTTCGTATTCAACATCGTTAGTCCACGTTTTAGACCACTTCCAAAAAAATAAATTTGCACAATCGCTTTATTTACCAGTCGGAGAAGTGTCATTTTGCACGTGTATAGTTTTTCTCGTTACTGAGATTCTTATATTTTTCACCAGATTAACATTTTAGTAACGAAGTGTACAATATGTACATCAGTATATTTAGTCCTTTTATATCTATTTCACTGTCTATTTTCTTACTTGCTTACTGAGCTTCAAGCTTACATAGTCTATAAAGGCTATTTTTTTTTTCGACCAACATATATAAAATACACGATTTCTTTTCTGCAGATTTGTTAATTATAATTATGTCTCCTCTCGAACACCCGGAATGTTCACATTTTTTTTTCAAGGGGAAATAACTCTTCTTAAGACTGATATGCAACTACCTGTACAATGGATACTTTGGACCTAGACAATATGCTCGCCATTATCGAGAAGAGCAAAACATGGCTTGTGTCCGCAGCGGCTATAGGTAAGATTGCGTATGTTTATATTCACTCACGTAACTGAGCTTTTCTGTTATATTTGTTATTCCTTTAGTTTAACAAGGTAATTGAAAAGCATAATTGAACCGGTGACACATGCAAAATGAGGCAATACAAATTTTATCCAGGGTAGAAATGAGCAACTTGTCGCTACTGTGACACGGTTCTCTCCTATCATGCCCGTAAACCAGTTGAGGGATTGAACTCCTTAACCAGCTAATTTTCAAAATCTATTTGTTAGTTGTCATGTCTTAAAATAACGAAGAATTTTCAAATTATATGAAACTTTACTGTTACTGATTAGAAAGGCATATTAAAAACTGCTCTCTTAGTTCTCGTTGTGTCTACAGGTGACATGAGGCATACGAGGGTCATCCTGGCGGTCTACTGCTGTTGTCCGTGTCAGATTGATATGTCTGAGCTTGTCCATTGAGCGTCATTGAGCGTCTCCAGGTCTCTTTCGGGCGTCCTCTTCCCTGCTATCTGTTGCTTGGTCTCCACAGATGACCTTGCAGCTGAAGTCATTATATAAGATCTTAATGATGTTTACCATCTTTTGGAGTATTCCATAACTCTGAAGAATGTTCCAAAGAGTCTCCCTATGCACACTGTCAAACGTCTTTTTGAAGTCGATGAACATCACATAGAGAGAGCTATTCCATTCTGTCATTTGCTCCAGTGTCTGTCAAAGGGCAAATATTTAATCGGTCCAAGAGCAACCTTTGCGGAATCCTGCTTGCTCTCTCCTAATGATTCCCTCCAAAGCAGGTGTGATGTGATATAAGATAATCCGGCTGAAGATTTTACTATCGGAGAGAGCAGTTTAATTCCCCTCCAATTGTTACAATAGCCCAAGTCATCTTTCTTTTGGGATTTTGATGATGAATCCAGTCTTCCATTCTTCAGGTGTAATCTCTGTGTGCCATATCTTCTGTAGTATCTTACAAGGGTTTTTTGGTGTTTCTCTTTCGTCTGCGTTGAGCATTTCTACATTGATCTCATCTTCACCAGGTGACTTTCTCCTTTTTAACTTCTTGATGATATTGGTTACTTCCTCCTTGGTTATGTCCAGATCTTTTTCCGCTGGTGATTTATTGACTGTCTGAGGGGGCTCTGGTCTGTTCAGGATGGTCTCAAAGTGTTCTTTCCATCTTTTTATTTTCTCTTTCTCTGATGAAATAATTTATCCATCTTTTCTTTTGATCGGTACATCTTGGTTGGTTCCATAGTCACCACTCAGCATCTTGGTTGTTTTGAACATAGTCCTCATTTAATTCCGTTCTGCTGCTGTTTCTTCCGTGGTGGCGAGATTTTCGAAGAATTTTCTCCTGTCCTTCCTTGTGCTCTTCTTCACTTTTTTGTCCTTAACTGTATATTCTTTCTTCAGCCTCTCTTTCAATAGCTGCGACTTCGTATTCAGCATGTGTGCCTTGATCTTTTTCCTGTGCTCAAAGTTGTTCGGTTGATCCACTCTTCTCTTTTTGATTGTATGTATTTGAGAACTTCGTTTGCTGCCTCTTCCATTGCGGTGTTAAAGTCCAGAACTTCCACTTCTATTTTGTCCTCAAGGAGATTGTACCAATTTTACAGAGACAGAACGAATTCTTTTTTGGTGTCCGGATTGTCCAACTTTGAGGCGTCAGAGTGTTTCTTCCTGACGTTCCATAGCCGGGCCTTCCGTAGCTTGAGTTTGATCTTGAAGAATTATTGCCATCATTGAAAACAGTTTTTACATAATTCTTATGACCGTTAAGCTTTTTGATCAGTAGGAAGCAATGACATTGTACATTGGTTTTCCTATATAAGACTAAAGCCGATTTTACATAAAAATATTAGTTATTTTCAAGTTATACACACAAACACACACACACACACACACACACTTGAAAAATATGACAAACAATAACCTTGGACGTTGCTAGGAGCCCTGAAACGAATGAATAGAGAATTTCTTCTTTTATACTTTTGATATTATTATATGACGTAGTTTTGTCCACTCCTTATACCAGACGTTTGAGCTGGAAGTTGACCAATGAATTTTCAGACAGTTATTACTGGAACAAAATTAGCTTCAACATTATGTTTTGCACATGTGTGCTCCATTAGCTGAAACGTTGAATACTATAATGGATCACAAGGCCAGTACACTAGAATGCTTATATAGTCATATTGCCATTTTTAATTTGGTTATGATGGAGTTTCTTACCATTAAAAAGAATGCATGAAATGTTGTATTTAGGACCTTGCTGTTTAGCCAATGCCCTTCAACACTCCACTTGGCTCAAACGTTATCACAGTTAAAAAAAATTGAACTTGAGCACTTTTAAATTTGTGCACCGTAGCTGTAACTGTCTGTACCTTGTAGCTACTGTCTTCGTAATATGCTTTCCAAACAAATCCTATCTTGTTTTAGAATCTGTTGCATGATACCAAAATTTGACACTTGATTTTAGAGCGTACACAGCCAAAGTATATATCCTAAGCTCAGCTATCACATCAATATTAACAGCAATTTTCTGAAGCACAAGAAGAAATTTGAGAAACTTTAGGTAATTGTTAGCTCTATTGGTCATATACCAGAAGAGCTTATAGGATGCTCTGTCGTCCATCCATCCGTTAGCACAAGTTTGTTATCGCTACTTCTCTTAAACTATTTGGAGGATTGCCATAAAACATTGCACACACATTCATCCCAAGGTCTAGTTGGTCCTAAATGAAAATGATGCTGCTCGGACATCCAATATGACCGCCACAGTGACCATCTTGCAAATTTTGTTGTCATTACTCCTTTATATGGAGGAACGTATCAAAATGTGGTTTCAATAAAAGAATGCTTATGATGTCTAGTTGGTCGTAAATGAAAATGGTGCCAATCTAACTTCTAATATGGCCACCTTAATGGCCATCTTGAAAATCTTGTTATCGCTACTTCTCCTAGATGACTGGTCATATTGGTATTGTGCTTTCACCAAAAGACTTATTATGATGTGTTGTTGGTCCTAAAGGAAAATGGTGACAATCTGACATTCAATAACATCCACCACAACAGCTAATTTGAAAATCTTGTTATTGCTGAAGAATATTAGAGATGGTTTTTCAACACTCAGTAGTCAAAAAAAAGAAATGGTCTTATCTTGAATTCCTGGAAATTGGGCCAGTAGATCGTCAGTTCCTTTGATTAAATCATTCTATTGTATGTAGCCACAACGTTTAACCCTTTCTTGGCGGAATTTTTCACGAATAAGGCAACGACCCCTCTTAGACTACTTGGTTTATATGATCGACGATGAGAAACACAGAGTAACTAACTAAGGTCAGAATATCATTTTAGGCTTCAAGTATTTCATCCAAATACTAATGTCTGAAGTTAATTTGTCTAAAACCTGGGTTTAAAAAAAAAAATTACAATGGCGATCTCCATTAATGCGCATAAAAATACAATTTACATGCCAAGAACTAAGTTGGGAGCCGCATTAGCTCTGTTTGGTATAGCGTTTTGACTCGTAATCCAAGAGTTGCGGGACCTATACTTGCCCAGGCGAGCCGGTGTCGGCTGTCTCGGTGTGTCCTTATTAAAGGCACGCAGCTCTCATTTCCTCGACATGGTACAGCTAATAATGTGTTGCCTGTTGAAAACCATCCAACCAACCAACAACTAAATTTTGAATAGCTTAGATACGTTTGAAATAAAGTGATTCTTCAAAGAGGAAACTTTTCCTGTGGGCAGATAAAGAGCATTTATGCCCATCTGTTGATTTGATACAAATTAAGGCAAGCGAACTGGATTAGCAAAACAAAATCAACATACCTAACCTATTATGATGGCGTAGCTACAGCTGGACTGGAGTCCGGACCACAGTGCAACTCTTCTGCTGCACTGCCAAGACCTACTGAAATCATGCCTTCATGCGGGGCATTTCTACACTGAAAGTAAGAAATGATAATATTCCCCGCTGTACATCGAAGCATGTCCTAACCATACAAATGGAGAATTGAAAGAGAAGAAAGCACCAACTATGCCATTTAGATGGTCTGCACCAGCTGTCGCACGGAACCAGTTAGCGCATTATTCTGTGCAGTATTTGTGTTAGTTCCAGAGTTAAAATGTTTCTTACACTTAGTGTAATTTATTTCCATTGGTCATTCCAGAACACAAAGTTATGAATAAGTAGCAGCCGTGCAATAACCAGTTCCATGCGGCAAGTATAAAAATAGAAGCCTTTTTCCACTTTATAGGACCAGCGCAAAACATGCCTAAAAAAGGTAAAAGGACATACCATTGAGAATACAACTTTGAAAGAAACAAAAAGAAATAGGATATGTACTTGCAAAACCCATCCGCTCGAGAGATCACTTGCCGAGAATACTTAAATGTTGTTCTCTATACACAACAATATTAGGTACTTGATTTTCTATGGCGAGGCTCCTCATTCATTCTGCCAATCTTATTCTAGCCGGCTCGGTATGGTTTGGGTCTCGGAGAAATAGCGATCGAACTCGAATCGGGCCAGGTGACCGAAGCTAATAGCATATGTAGTAGTTAGTAAATTTCCAGTATGGATATACTCCAGAAGTTGTTAATGAACAAGAGTAGAAGTAGTAGTAGTATGAGGATGTGTCCTGACTCAATCACAGATAACTTCATTTAGATTTTTCAAAATTCAACATCCTTCTACCCATCCATATGAGACAAAAACATTATGAATATAGGTCAGTACAAAATATTGTTTTCCTTCAAAAACCAACAGCCACACGAAAAATATAAAATGTTGTCTGTATGCATCCTGTGTCAGGCAACCATTTAAATTTACTACAAGAGGTTATAACTCTTCATAAATTACTAAGCCCTACTGATTTCCTGCCTATAAGCGAGCTAAACGAGTCGCGGATACCGCCCGTTGCTCTTTAATTCAGATACTCCTAAGGTTTTAACTCGTAAGCTAGAGTAAATACATACCAGAGCATTTTTCAGGTTACCAAAGCATTTTTGAGGTTGTAACTTGTGTTGTAAAAATTATAAGTTATTAAGTCTTACCATTCTCGAGCCCATGGCCTCGAAATGGACGTAGGCGAACCTCCGCAAGGCACTCCTTAATTAAAATTAAGTACACTATTGGTGTCTTAAAGTGCAAGCTAGAAAATTACATGAATAGCTACAACACAATTTGTTTTTATTGCCAAATTTATACAGTGTGTGTGAAGAAGGAAAGAACTCAGTTATTGTGTGAATGTGGTTGTAACTATGTAGTAACCACAATATAACAACGTGGGCATTCTTCAACAGGTATTAGATCGGCGTGCTCAGTAATGCATATAATTATGCATAATCTGATACAGTAGAACAGGATCAAGAAAGACGTCTTGCAGCTATGGTACTTACTAGCCTGTCTATTCACCAGTCTGTTTAGCGATGAACTCATACCGGGGCAATCTAAAAAACTACATTAAATGAATATTTAATATGACAAATCATCTTGAAGTGATAATAAATATAATGTCTCATGCATACTTAAAATTAACTTTTCATCATTGATTTTAATAACAAGTTTCAAATATTAAATTTCCGTTGAAAATACTAACTGTATTTTCGTGAAAATTTAATGTTTGCTATTTTTGAGTCGTTATAGATAGATCCGGGAAAATTGAAATGTCTTGAAGCTGTAATATGAAGACAGCTGAAAAAAATTCAGAAAATATATTTGTATCGAATATAGTATTAAAACCTGTTTCATATTTCAAACTTTTTTATATTTGACTCTTGCCAATGGTGCATGCAATTTCAACATCATGCTAATTAAACTTAAAATACAATTCTTCTGCTTGTTTTAATTCATGATGGATTTATAAGCTTGAAATGTACATGAGCACAGTTAAAGTGGGAATGATTCGTAATAACGATAATGAAGAAAGCATTTAAAACACAATCCAAAAGTTCAATTAACTCCAAGCAATAACTACAGTGTACATGACAAATATAACTATAAATTCCTAAGATTCAATAATCATAAATCTATAGAGACATCAACTGAATCAGATACAGCTTGCGGGTTTTTGAAACATAAACATTTATACACGTTCCTAGAACAGACGAAGAACACACACCAAACAAAATCCCTTCAACGGCAACAATCCATATTTGATGTAGTCCTTACATGGTGATTTCATTTCATAGTGATAATGTAAATGACAAAATATTGCAAAGAGGAACCATACATAGATTAAATATCAGCATCAACGAGGAAAACAAGAAAGTAATAGATTTTCATGGTGATTTACTACAAAGATAAAAATTCTAGGCAAAATATATTTGAGGAATATAATGTAGTACCTGTGGTAATATGAGATGAAATAGTTGATAACATTAAAAAGACAAAGGAAATAAACTTTTAATGAAATTTAAATATCGTTTGACTACAAGGTAGTAGAGTAACCCCATATGGAAATGTGTTTATCTTATCCCAAAAGTATCACTTATAATCAAAACTACTTAATGCAACTTTATTTAATGTAATATTGTATATATCACGATGGCATGATCTAATTAAATTTTTGGTTCATTATTGTCGTTGATGTAAAAAATATATTATTGTTCTGATCGTTTGAAATATAGTAATAGCCAACCACACAATCTATTCTCTGTAATGAAATGGATAACTTACCATCTCTGTTATCAGTTGAATTTCAGCAATATATTTTTTCTGATGTTGCCTTGGTATGGTAATATAACTTTCCATTTAAGTAGCTTAAATTAAAATAGTTAACAATCAAGCAACCAGTAGTGAAAGATTTGCATTTTATAACTTCGTCTTGCATAGCTTTAGTTTACGTTGTATTCGTTATCATAATAGACCTTTTGTGTGATGTAAGTTTCTCGAAAATCTCATTCCCTTATTTTCTTTCACGCTTCTGAAAATAATATAATATTTTGCTCTTCAATATACTGTCTTTTGTTTTTACAAACTTATTTCCTAATTGCATTTTGTTGCATCTCATTTTTTCCATTGCACTCTGTTCCTATCATCTTAAATTACTCGTAACGTATTTCATTATCGTTTGTTGCTTTACCAACTATATCATCAATACTGTTGAATTTACTTATTCAATCTTATTCATTTTCAATTTCATCGTGTTTTAAAGCTTTACCGTATGCTAGCTTTTCTTTAATAGCTTTTGTAACGAACCAAAATTAAGTTGCAGAAAACCCACTAAAAAAGCTAGAGGAATAATAATTTCTGTTGCTCTTTCATCAACTCCTAAAAGAGCAACACCCATCTCACTTGGCACAGTCGCCATGCTAACCTCTACTCTGTTTTAAAACTTGTATGCTGGTTTGTACTTTTTTCTAACAGCTCTGTAATGTTCGATCGCTTTAAGCAGATAATTTTTTAGTTTCTTTGATCTTTATAAACCTGCAATTAGTACATTTGGCTGTAGGTGGTAATATTGAACACGTTGGTGGTGCACTTGGTATTTGCTCTCCTATTTAATAGTATGAAATAGACAACTTAGACCTGGTGTTTATGTTTGTAAAAATAGGAGTTCTAATAGGTCTATCAGGATGTTTGATTGCTACTGTCACTTCGGTCATTGCTCGTTTTTCTTCTGTTAGTAACTTGTTGTTGCTATTCGCTTTTTCCGCTTGCTTTTTAATATAGAAATATAATTAGATTTTGTCCATGCTGCGCTAATATCTTGGGGTCCTCTAGCACTAATTTACTTACTTCGTTATTTTTTGTTAGGTATTAACCTTTGTGTGCTCAGATAATCAGCTGTGAACTGAAACTTCGTCAATATACATTTTTCCTGGTGAATCTATTGACTTCTTAAACATCTTGAACAGCATGTTGTAAGCATCAGTAAGAGTTGAATTTAATGTTGCATGGTGACTATTGTTATTGTATTTTCTCTCTTGCCATTTATTTGCTAAAATTGTGTATCAGTTAAAAGCATTTCTGGAAATGGATTTGCCTATTCTTTTTGCATAAGTTGTTCTTTCTGAGGTTGTTTATCAGATACAACAGATTTTAAAACAGATCTTGTTGGACATGCTTTATAATACATCAGTCCCAAACCTATAAAGTAAAACATTTTTGTATCAGCTACTTGTATCCTGTCGAGTATTCTCAGTTATATTCTTAGTATTATCATGTTCTTGGTTTGCTTCTTCTTCTTGTTTTAACTTTTCTTTTTTGGCTTTTTTAAATCCTTGTGAACGTTTTCCAAGTTGTTTTCCAAGTTTTTAATCTTCTTTTGTGAAGTTACCTTTTGTACTTGCTCTACAAATTTTAAAAAATATCATCATTGTTTTCTTTGAGCAGCTTCTTCGCTTTGCTCTGTACCTTCCATTTATTTTGCAACAAAATCAGCCATCACCATAAATATGATTTAAAGTCTAGTTGCAAATTATTCAGCACGTTATTTTAACTAAACTTTTTTTTCAGCTTGAGTTCATTTTAAGAACTTGTACGCTTGCTTCCTAATCATGTTGAAAGATGCAAGTAGTACAATTTTAGTAGTACAATTTATTTGAAAAAAGTAGTGCACAATTAATGGAGAGCAAGACATGTCCCAAATTAAACGCATAAAGGTCATTACAGAGTTCAACAAAAAGTTATTGTAAGCCTTGTTGCAAGGCATATCTAGAAAATTGGAGACAAAAAAGGAACTATTTTACAAATTGGAGACAAAAGAATAGAAAATATGTAAATAAGTACATGTAAATATTGGTACTCAAAGGTACCACAACAACAAAAACACATCCCACTTAGCAAGGGTTAGAATTTTTAAATGCGATCAAACAAGACATCGAATTTGACACTACTTTAAACATGTTTGGTGTTCCATCAGTTGAATGTTATAAAAACCGGCAAAATCTTACAAAGCCAGAAGGTGTTGCTATGAAAGATGTGGACATATATGATGTTATTACTTGTGCATCTTTTGACTTTTCTGATCCAGAAGAAAACGAAAAAAAACTCACCACCGGTGAAATACATGATACATGAAAACTATTGAAAAACTGGTCTAACAATGATTAAATGCCATTACATGAAAGAACACAATGATTTGAAGTTTTTATAAATGCTAACTGTATAGTTGATTTAATTTAGCTTACTAATTTGCTGTCATTGCTCCACTGCGCTTCGTTAGGTTAGTCTTTTTCAATCCTCTTTTATATCTTTTTTTTAAAATGTTTGACTATGTCGTAATCACATATAATAGTTATAAAGACATTTGTGACACCAACTGTTAAAGGAACAGATGCATCGATTATATAACACCCAGTACTCATTTAGTCGGCGTTAAATTCAATTTTTTGTTGTTTTATTCTTAAAGATTGCTTTTCTTAATTATGTGTTTAATTGTTATTAAACTTGTACTTGAGGTAACCCTAACCTAAATGAGAGAAACCATTATAACATAAAAGAGAGAAACCCGGTAGATTCCATTTGTTGCCATGCAATCTTTTAATTATGTCTATTATTCGTTTAAAGAATTAATTGGAAGAAATGTATTCATCAGAGCTGTTGCTCTTGGTATTGCTACATTTGACAGTAACTTTAATATTTAACTGATCTAGCAGTTACAAGTATTTCGCATGTTTTCTTAATTTGTTTGCATCCAATTCTGTCTAAATCCTTGTCAGTTAAATGTTTACCAGTCGTTTACTTGTATATTCCATTTTGCAATACTAATTATTAATTCCTGCTTTTATTCTTCTTCGTTGCTTTGTTTTGCTTCGATTTTGTCACTTTAATATGTGTCTTCTATAAAGTCCATTTCTTTTTCAAGTTTTTTTTATCCATTTAAATATTGGAAAATGGCAAAAGCTGGTGGAATGGAATTTGATAATCCTGCACACAATATGGATTTTGATGACCTTTACGATAAAGATTATTATGAGGATCAAATTACGGATGTAATAATTGCTGAACCTTATGCTGATAATTTATCTAATGAGGGGTTTCATACTCCTCAATAGATACCTTTAAATATGACTGATGAATACAAATACCATGTCAACCATGACTTAAACTTAGATGAAGATCGATATAAAATAATTAAACCTTATTTATGCGTAAGAGACAGAACATTGTATTAGTATGAATTGGAGAGAGAAATAATACAAATTTCTGAAAAGTGTAATCAAAATAAAATGTTAGCACCTAAACGTATAGCTACACAAAGAGGTGGAAATATATGGAAGTCGCCAAATGAAAAGAAAGTTCCTCGGAATATGAGCCAATAGTTACAAATAAGTAACCAATACTAATTTCTGATGATTCAGATTAATGATGTAAGAGAAATATACAATGATTTTTGCAATGGAAATACCGATTTTAAAAATGAAATAGATAAACTAAAAAGCTATTTAGAAAGAGATTATTCTTAAGAAGGAAATGTTAACATTATTTAATCTACAAGAAGAAAAACAATCAAGGGGATGTACAAACAATGTTGATGTAATAAATTATTAAATAATATCGATGAAATAAAACAAGATATCAGCAAAGCAAAAAATAAAACCAAAAGAAAAAAGGAGAAAAAAGCTCAACTACATGAGATATTGCAAACTTAATAGATTAAAATGGCACAAATAGTTGGACTTTTAACAGATTTACAAAATAACTAATTAAATCAAACGTTAAAGAAACGTTACCATTAGATGAAAGATTAAAACAGCTGTTGAAGAAAAAGGTGAAACAATTCCTGTTTTTTTACAGCTGTAGGTATGATAGCAACAACTCTTGGTACATGTATAAACATATCAGATTTGATAAAAGGTTTAACAGCGGAAGACGAAGTAACAAGTACCAGTGGTAATGATAAAGAAAATACAGATACATTCATTGACCAATTACAAAGGAGGTATATAAATATATTGCCAACTATATGTTTGAGTATGTTAAACAAAAACAGCAGCCTGGTATTGTTGGTAGTGTCATAAGCTGGCTTTTTACATTGGCTGGAAAAGCTATTTCTTTATTAGCTCATACTATCATTTTGTCCATTATTTCATTAATTAGTTTGCTCTTTGCAATTGTACTAAAACAACTTATTTTTGGTAAGAAAAAGAATAAAAATTAATAGGGCTCCAACAAAAGTTATACAAAATAAATGTACAGTTCATCTATTTCAAAAAGTGAAGTACACCTGCTCCATCAAACATGTACATTAGTATAAATGCTTGTTTATTTTTTTCATGATCTATGTCTTTTAAATCAAGAACTGTAGGCCGATCCGTCCTGACGACACGACTCACCTTTCCACCCTTCTGTCTAAATAATTATTATTCACATTCTCTTCAGTTATTTCATAATCTGTCTTTTGTCAAATTGTTACAGACTATTTATCAGCTGTTGGAATTCAATTTTTTTTACCATCTAGATATTTATAGCAGTATTTATTCCTAGATTAAACGTATATAGTGACTTTTGTACAATTTTATTTTAGCCTATTGTACTACCTGTTTTCATCATCATCTCACTGGGCAACACAACTATACCATCACCACAAGGTGCATAGTTTACTCTAAGTTTTGAATCTGAAATACTTTGCTGAAATCTTATTGAAATGTTTTCATTTGAATCATAGCCTTGTTCACATAATTTTCAGTTAACTTTCTTTACATTTTTTATATGGTGGAAACAGACTGTATAATAGATGTCCTATTTAGTACTTGAGCACCTAAAATATGTATCGCATTAGACCTTATACTTTGATTTAACATGGATATTCTTTCTTCTGTTAGTCCTTTGCTGTCTTGTAGACAAAAAGTAGTCCATCATGTTGCTTCACCAGTTTTTAACATTGAATTTATTTCTTCAGCTGATAATTTTCTCCATTATTCAACTTTTCCAGCTCTGTAATCATATTTACATTTGTAAATATCTTTTATGTGATCTGTTGTTAGGTTCTACAAAGCCTGAATGTACAGTATTATGTTCTTTGGGGCAATTATCAATCAAGTATTTTTTTTTCCTTTTATGTATCTCTTATCACTTTCTGGAGAACAATTAAAACTATTGCAGATTATGTTAAATTAGTTTAGATCTATATTATTGTTGCTTGGATTAAAAGCTTCTTCATCAGATAGTGGTATTTTACATTCTGACAATAGTTTTTGTACCTGAAAGTATATATGAATCAATATATCAATGTTTCTAACTCTGGTATACATTTATCTAATAAATGCCAAAACATATTCCACACCCTGATGTTGCCATCCATACTCCCCAGTTTCACTGATTTTGCCAGAATT
This sequence comes from Margaritifera margaritifera, assembly GCA_029931535.1. NCBI lineage: Eukaryota > Metazoa > Mollusca > Bivalvia > Unionida > Margaritiferidae > Margaritifera > Margaritifera margaritifera. Next base: position 6,670,479 of record JAQPZY010001663.1, read on the forward strand.
TCATATCACACTGTGCTCTATATATGTTCATTTTGTAATCATTATCAAATTTTGTAACTGTATTTATCAAAAATGTTTAATGGTCTGAATGTAAAATAGTTATTTTCATTTGCTATGTTAACTTGAATAACTCTAGTCAGCCAGTTTCACATGTTAAACCGAGTTCCTGGTCAATGGCAAAAACATAATGCTTTTGAGTTTTTAAATCTTAAGTCCTTTATTTATTTATCTAAAGTTTTTTAAATAGTTTTTTATTTTGTAAATGTTGTAAATTTGAAAATGTAAAAATAATGTGTATAATGCTTTTTTCATTTGTTCTAGCTTATGAGTTGATACACTAATAGTGTACTGAATTTTATATTAAAGAGTAACGGGTGGAGCCCACGTCCGTTTCGAGGCATTAGGCTCGAAAGCAGTAGGACTTAATTTTTAATTTTTATAAAATAAGTTATAACCTCAGAACTTGTAGCAAATACTCTGTTATTTATTTATTCTAGCTTGTGGATTAACACCTTATGAATATCTGAATTAAAGCGCGACGGGTGATATTCGTGGCTTGCTTCACTTGCTTCTAGGCGGGAAAGCGGTAGGGCTTAATAATTTATGTAGTAAGGATTACAGCCTTTTGTGTTAATATTACTTCGTTACAAATAGAATTGGTGGCCTGGACAAAGGTGCATACAGACAATTTGTATTCGTGTGGAAGTTGGTGTTTGAAAAAATCCCCCCAAAATATTTGGTTCTGGCCTGTAATCATTGTGTTTGTTCAATTGTTTTTGTCTTATTGGTAATGGGTGATAGGATGTTGATTTTTGAAAAAGGAAAAATAAGGTTACATGTGGGTGAGCCAGAATACATCCCCTTAATACTACTAACAGGCACCAATATTTAACCTAATTTAGCTGCCAACTTTTCATTTAATCCCAACAAATAGTTTTGAGTCAGTTTGTACACACATATACATGCAGAGAGAGACAGAGGGAGAGAGAGACAGAGACGGAGAGTGAAAAAAAGTATTAAAATCTTATCCATAGCTCTCTGTATTCGCAGGCGTGGGTATCATTGTCATCCGTCGATACTGTGAAGGCGGGAAGTGTCGGAGTAATCGTCGTCTGGATGGAAAGACAGTAATTGTGACTGGAGCTAACTGTGGCTTAGGAAAGGAGACTGCAAGAGAATTGGCTGAGAGAGGTAAACATTTCTTGGTTACTTTTTCTTTTCTGTGGCATACTTGCAGATAGATTGATTTTGCCGTTAATTCAAAAGCCTTTATTGGGAACATATTGACAATGGTCTGTGGACCAACAGAAATGTAAATCTTAGCCATCCTACTTAAGATCCATTCATATAATATATGTGCTTCATTCATTTTAACTTAATACTTTTTACTGTAACTTAATTTATTACACTGCGAGCCACAAGATATGTAATGTCTCATACGCAACATTATCACTCGATTTATCTGTTGCTTTTGACCATGAGAGGAAGCCTTACAGTGGTAACACTACCCAGGGTTGTGAAATGAGTTTCGATTGGATAAAATATAGTTATATGTCTACAGGGAAATAGTCTGAACTGGCTCAGGTTTGAGTTATCTATCCTAGGAGCTCGAGTAATCTTGGCTTGTCGGGACTTGGCACGTGCTGAAACTGCAGCGGAGGAAATCAAGCTGACGACTGGAAACAAGAATATTCAAGTGTACTTGTTGGACCTTGCCTCTCTTAAATCAGTCCGAAAATTCGCCCAAGAAATCAACGAGAATGAGGAAAGATTGGACATTTTGATCAATAACGCAGGTACTCTCTCTCTCTCTCTCTATATATATATATATATATATTCGGAAGGCAAAGACGACGATTTAATTATAGATTTTTCCTGAAAATTCCAGATATTTAGCTAACCTGGCCATAAGCCAAGTGAGCTTATAGTATGGTCCTTCATCCGTCGTGCTTTGTCCATTCACAGTTGCTTTTTACAACTTCTCAAACAACCACTCAACAGAATTTATCCAAATTTAAAAGAAAGCATTCTGGCATGTAACTGTTTCAAATTTGTTCAAATTATGTCCATCCGACATCAAATACGGCTGCCATTACTAAAAATAGAAAAAGCTTGACATGATTTCTTGTCAGAAACCACTTGGCATTATTTTCAAATTTGAAGGAGAGCATCCTGGTCTGAATGTCTTTAAAAAAAAATTCAAATTATATCTATCTGCCATCAAATATGTCACCCATTACTAAATATAGAAAAACTGTAAAACAACTTCATCTCAAAAACCGTTCTTCAGAATGTGAGCAAATTTGATGAAAAGCTTCTTGGCATGAAGGGCTTTCAAATTCAGGCAAATGATGCTGATCCACAATCAAATATGGCTGCCACTTCTAAAATAGAGAAACATTTAAATGACTTCTTCTCAACAACCGCTCAACAGAATTTGAACAAATTTGACAAAGATCATCCTGGCATGAAGTTCTTTCGCATTTGTTAAAATTATGCTGGTCCGTTTTCAAATATAGCCGCCGTTACACACAAAAAAACAACATTAAAACGGCTTCTTTTCAAACACCGCGCTGCAGAATTTTACCCAAAAATGTCAGAAAGCATCCTAGCATAACGGACCTTCAAATTTGTACCAATTATGCCTATCCACCATAAAATATGGCTGCTGTTACAAAAAATAAAATAAAAAAAAAACACTTAAATAACTTTTTCTCAACAACCGCATGACAGAATTTAACCAAATTGGACAAAAATAATCCTGGCATGAGCTCTTGCATATTTGTTTAATTGATGTTGATCTGTCATAAAATATGAATCCCATTACTAAAAGTATTGTTTTTAAAACAACATAAAAGCGACTTTTGTTAAAACACTGGAATTTGACAAAAAATGACAGAAAACATCCTGGCATAAAGGACTTTCAAATGTGTACAAATGAAACCAGTCCACAGTCAAATATGACTGCCATTTCTGAAAAATGGACAAAACTTTAAGTGACTTTTTGGAAAATACTTAACAGAAATTGACCACATTTGACAGAAAGCTCGCTGGTATTAATGGTTTTAGAGTTATACAAATGATGCCAATTCGCCATAACATATAGATGCCACTACTACAATGAAAAGTCCTTTATATGACTTCTTTTCAAAAAACACTGAACAGAATTGGACCAAATTTTACAGACAGCGTTTAGGGAAGACATTCTTTCAATTTTGTACAAATGATGCCAATCTGCTATCAAACTTACCTGCTGCTACTAAAAGTAGAAAAGCCTTTAACAACGTTTTCTAAAACACCACTCAACAGACATTCATCAAACCGTGGAACAGGTGGCAGCGTTGACGGGAACAGAAGAAGAATCGGGCCCAGTTTGTAAAATAGCTAAATGCACCAAAGATATAAAGAAAGCTAAGAGGGCAACTGAGGCGACTATCAGACGATTGCCAAAGTCGATAGAGGAAATGAAAGAAGACACCGGAGAAATCGGAGAAACCATTGGTGTGATTGCAAAAGACACATTTACTTGACCAAGACGTTAAAGATGCAATTGCTAAGATATCACAAGTTCCGCCCAAGCACAAGTGGCAGATGCAAACACAGCCTCAATACTTTAATGAAGCAGCTCGCCAGCGCATCTTTGTAAATCCTATGTATGTCGCTTTTAATAGACCCCCCCAACTGGAAAGATTTTATGTTGAAATTATCATCAAAGACACATGATAAATACATGGACGGTGAATGGCCTATAATGGTATTCAGAGAGTTTACATGGAAAAAAACAGGCTACCGGTGAATGGTGCAATCATTTTGTGCAAACCTTTAATGCGTTTCACAGTAGAAAAATTTAAGAAGGCCAAGACTTATGGAGAGAATATCTGAGCAAGTATGCGCCCTTGTACCACGTCCAACCCAAACAACAAATATTTGCACCCACACAACAAGAAAGACGTGCATATGAGCCAGAACAAAAGCTTACAAAAGAAGTTTCGGAAGCTCAGAGAGAACAACTAGAACAGTTTAAACAATTTAGCAAGCAGATAAAAACACCAGAACGGGGAAAACAACTGCCTGCATCCCCAAGCGAAGCTGCATCCGCAATGGCACAAATTGCTCATTTCCAAGCTCAAAGAAAAGGAGAAGGCCTTGGTTGACTGTGTGACCCTCACGACCTTGCGGATCTACTGGAAACACTTATGGGGTCGGTTCGCTTGGGCAACAATGCACTCGAAGTTGTTAATGAGCCCACATCGATTTGTCAGCGGTTGCTCACCAGTGACATCTTGGACCCGGGGACGCTTCGCTTGCTAATGCAGGAACTTGTTGAAGACCAATTCCGCAGGGGAATCCCGCACACTCGAGATCGCATTGGTGTCGTTGCGAGCTTATTACAGTTGACCCGATCACAACCATTTGGAGGTCTTTCCACGAATAACTCGTTTGTGTTTTCTGCCGAGAGTGGCGTCACCTGGAATAATATTGAACTTTTCGCGGGCACGTACGACATGGAATCGATCAATGAAGTGATTCAACAGAAAATCACTATAAGACTCTAAACTTTCCCTACGTTAACCCGAGCCCACACTTAGTTCTGTCGTCACAATCGACTCTGCGCCGTACACGGTTGATATCGCACGGTCATCAATAAGAACAATTTTGGGTTGGCCCGAAGATATTTCCGATGACAAACGAATCTTACGCGTGGAATACCATATCGCGGCTGACATTGTTAATATTACCTCAACGATTCAAATTAATTTAACCTGTGACGCCATCAGTGTCAGTTATGAAAGCAGAGTTTGTGACGACAAAGTCGTCCGCGGGATGCATAGCTCTTCAGGGTTACATACTGTTTGGGTTTTCACCAACTGTTGAACCGGGAGACTTAATATAAATTATTCCCACGGCACCGGTGTATCTTCCGTGTCATAATCCTTGGTTGAAACATATTTGTTTTACCCTTGTGGACCAGGATGGACACATGTTGGACCTGCGCGGGGAGACCTTGACAATACAGCTGTACATTAGAGATCGATCTGACATTTAATATTATGGAACTGGTCTTGGTGATATTGTCCAGAGATCTTTCACAGGTGCACCAAAGATACTTGCGGCCCAGACCTCACGCGCTGCACCAATTACTAAACAAGTTGCAATGCGAGTCGTCGATAGCATCAAAAACGTTGCTGCGGATCGGTTAAAAAATTTGGGATCGCAGCCGTTTCAATCAATTAGAGATCGATTATGGCAATGGGGAGCGGATTACAGTTATGGACGGGACCGTGCCATCGCGCAAAAAGGTATTAGATGAATGTATAAGTGTAAACAATGGCCCGATTCAAATATACATCCGATCCCGCGTTTGACATGGACGCGTCTGTGTTGGTAGATCGTTGTAAAAAAGATTGTCAGTATTATTCGTACCCAGCTATGGGCCCCAATGACCAAAAAAAAATAGAATTACAAGTGCAGGCTTTCTTGGAAATTGAGGGAAAACGTGTACAGAATGACATCGCCTGTACCAAATATGCCGCCAATACCCAAGTTGGATTGGTCAACAATGGCATCATGGTGTTGTTCAACAACGAAAAATATTCCATTGATGGAAATGAAATCGAAACAATTCTCGACAACGTCGACATTGCCACGACGATATTAGGACTCGCCAGCTACTGGGTTGTTACGCGAGATCCGCTGGCCCAACTATGATGTTTATCAAGGATACATCTGATAATGCAGATAATCAACCGTATGCATATAGACGACCTCGAGAACACGCCAATGCTGCTAATATCGCAGATATAGAACAACACTTTTTAACGGTGGATACACGCAGCGTCAAGCACAACTTCGTGGAGGCTCATTAAGGTTTGCGTGTGCAATTCCTCTCAGTCACATATTTGGGTTTTGCAGAGATGTCCACAAGATTATTTTCGGAGCCAAACACAGTCACGTTAAACCATAAGAACAACGCCAACGATGCAATTGGGCGTGATGGAGCTGCCGCTGCTGGTAGAGTTGAATTGTTGACATTGACATTGTGGATTCCTGTGCTAACCCCTTCACGGCCACAGAAGACCGTTTATTGTTGTTTATGAGTTCTGGAACCACGTCAACGATATCGTTTCTCGCACACATCACAGATGCGCACCCAACAGGTGATATTCAGGGACATTTTACATGGCAAATAAGTACCCAACATGGTTTCAGCGCACCAAAACACATGTTCATGCAGCTCCCGCCGGTGATTACAGATGCTTTGCTGACAAGACTCTTGTTGGAGGGTGCAGGTGGTCGAATGTGGGTTATTGACGTGTGTGTGGAAAACTCATAGCGGTTGCAATTAAACCTGTTACATTTATAAATAATAATGTCCTACCACGAAGTTGAGGTTGGCCTTAGCGAAAACCAGCTTGCGAAAATCAAAAGCGCAATACGAAACGATTGTGGGGTCACATTGAGACTTTCTCCGGCAAGGTTTACTGGAATGGTCTCTGTGTGGTTTAACCAAACACAGCTTAATGCAGCCAAACAAAAGAACACCTCGGTGATATTAAAGTTATCCAAGTCTGAGCTGACACAACTGCAAAAGACCATTTGGAATATTTCCATTTCTTGCAGCGATTCCAGCTTCCAGCATTGTTAGTGGCAGCAGCTCCGGCGGTTGTAAAAGCGGCTGCGTTAGGAGCTGTCGGAACTGCATCCGGAATGGTGCTGAAAAAGGCTGTTGGTGGAAAAATCTACGATTTTTCTCGAGGCCGCATAATGTCCCGTAAGTGAATGAAAAAAGGAAAAGGTCTTCGATTACCCAGGACAACTCCCAAAATACCCTCAGGCAGAGGTCTTCGACTACCCGGTACAACTCGCAGAAGGCCTCGCCCTTGATTTGCTTGCGATCGTAAAATCAGTCAAGGATTTCCGAGGTGTCTTTATGCGGAATGAACTTAGCATCAATGATTCCCCGCACGAAGGAAACCGGGATTGATAACCTGAATTTGACAACAGGACCTGGAACTCATTGGGTCGCATATATGATAACGCCGCGACATATTTCTATTTTGACTTGTGCGGGCTTGCACCACAACTTGAAGTTGTTGATTATTTTACCCGAGGCGGACAAAGTCGTCTACCACTGTTTTATGCAATGCTACCCTTGGACGGGCCAATATGCCGTCATCTTATTGTTGAAGCGTTGCATGCATTCGCGGGAAGCAAAGCTTCATCAAGCCCGACCCCGCAAGCACTTGTTAATTTTACATAAAACTACACTTGATAGTATACAAATGCATATTAACATTTACGGACGCTCAAGCACCCGACGTCGCGCCGATGTGGATTTGAGCTGGTTTGCCACCAAAACGAATTTGACTGAGTTTACCAGCCGGATCGTTGCTGACTTTGAACCGGGCGAGCTGGTGATTTTCCAAGACCAATCTGGAAAACTTAAAACGCCTACCGTGGAGATTCAAGATATCATTTTAAAAGCGGATCTGCCTGAGTTTGTCATCCGGGCTGACATCAACCTGGGCGCTTGTGATTTCCAAGATCAAACTGGTCAACTTAAAACGTCTAACGTGGACATCAACGGTGTTGTTTTGAGGCTGCAAGGCGCTGTCGCGAATAACATGGATGAAATCACTGAAAACGGGGGAATGAGAGATTCTAATGTGTCGGTTGTGTTTATCAAAAACTATGTTGACAGTGCTGCTGCTACAACAAAACAATACGTGAATGAACAGATTGCAGATATGCCCCCGCCAACGCATAGTAACATCGTGGGGATATATCAAAGGAATATTGACCAGCGAAGGAGGGAAAAAAGATTATGTTATAACAAGTGGTCGATTTACTTTCGGTGTTATGGACGGGGATTACTTTGATAGACCTGAACCTCACATCTTAAAGGTGCCCGAGTCTGGATTATATTTTTTTCATCGATATAGACGCGAGTGGGGTTCAAAAGACAATATTGCACTTGTCCGTGTAACAGTTCTTGGGCGAAGACGAGTACAATCGTTTCAGACACCAACCAAGGGCATAATCAATATGGTTCTATATGAACGTGGTGCCGTACCCCCAGAACGCACACTTGTTAGAGATTTAAGTATTCCACATGAAGATATTTTCTATAATTGTATGGTGGTTGTGCCAGTAAAAAGGGGTCATTGGTTAGAAATGCGTGTGCATGTTGCACCTGAACAAGGCATGGTTGTCGAGCAAGCGTACTACGCAATTGTATTATTAATGGATGAATTATAATGGACCATCGTTGTTACAGGCGTGAAAAATAATCGAAGCGGAGCTGCATCTGCGAGATGAAGTCGTTACGAGAACCGCGCTGCTAACGAAATATAAACGTGTGTGTGTGGTTGTTGGTGCTATTTGCGGAATCACCGCTGCAGCAACTGTTGGTCTGGGTGTTGCTTAATCACAGCCACAACTATTATAGGAACATGAATCGGGATCGTTCTTGGAGCCATATCGATAATAACCGGTGTCGCAGGCGGTTCCAGTAAAATAATTACTACTATAGGCCTGTTCGATAATGGTTGTTGTATCCCTTGACTTATTAATTCCCCTGATTTACCCATGATGCAGCGTTCTTTACTGTTACCAAATCAACATTGTAATGGTGTCCAGCAAAAGTAAGCCAGTAAAACCAAACAAACAAAAACAAACCTGTTGAAAATGCGAAAGCAGATAATTTGGGAAGTATAATATGATTACATCATGGTTACTTGCACAGTGGAATAATATGGACTCATTTAGTCTTCGTAGTCAAACGAGAAAGGCGATATAACATTACACTCGTGAGGTTAAATGATGTTATATAATTAATAAAATCCGATACGATATGAGAAGTTTTAAACCAGTTTTTAATTATTGCGACTGGTTGTAAAACGTGCTGGTGCATTTGTAGTTCTATTTTGTTATAAATTATGCCAACATAGTAAAGCACGATGCATCTAATAATAGAGAAAGTATTGCGAGACATGAAAAAAAGTATATTAAAATAATTTTTTTTAAATATTTTTTTGTTAAAACTCTCTATAATAAACAACACACTTTCTAATCATTTCTAAAAGCCATTTCATTTATTAATTAAAGGTGAAATCGAAGTAATGGATATCTTGTTCATTAGTTATGCGGATTATTTTAACGTGAAGACTTGTATTTGTTTGATACATTGCTGGATCGTGAAAACCTATACTATCTTTCTTGCCCCTATACGAGACAAAATTCTAATTTAAATAATTTGGATGATTGTAGCTTTCTTGTACTATGTTCCTAATTTACGTGACGGGTCATTATGATCTTTACCTAGATGGTATAATAAACTAGGGTATATTTAAAAAAATCTACATTTCTTTGATGTTGTCATACAATACTGAAACCTTCGTATCTGATATTATGTTACTAAATATGTGCCAACTTACTCCTTTTTTGTTTCATAAGTATGATTTTACATCATGCCTTTGTATTTTACCAGCGATAACGGTAGCGCTGTCGGGATCTTGATAGTGCATTGCTAGTACACTCTCTTCGTACATCTGCGATTCCAGGGTTGATTCTGGGTTCCAACATTTGAGAAAGTAATGTAGTTGCCCATCTTTGGTCAGTGATTTTCACCGAGCTTTCTATTTTTCTCCATCTTAATAAAGGTACACTACATGTAAGCCATCTAGAGTGCTTACTAAAAGTTGTAAGAATTTGTTCTGCAATCATTATAAAAAAAAAATGAATAAAGCTCTAACATTTGCCTTATAAATAATTGTATCTGCATCATATATGTTTGTTGTAATGGAAATTTAAGTTTAGAAAATTGAAAACACAAATCAGTAACTCAGTATGCTTTTCTTAAATTTCGTCTGTAGGTAACGTGTGGAAAATAATAAATGTTTCGTCACATATTTTCCCTGAGCATTGGAGCAGAGACTACAACGATGTCTCTTCTTCTCATTCAATTTCGGCATTCACATTAATGTATCCATACTGGGGGTATTGCTCACAGGAAATAGGTGTTGTAAATTTGCGCACACCGTTTCTAATTTCAGTGCACTGAAGAGCTGTTCAAGGGAGCCTATTTTCAGGGGCAGTAACAAACCTTATCGAACAGGCCTATAGTCAAATCCATAACTAGTAGTTATTGTTTGTGGTAAAACTAGTGCATTCAGTATATCGAGAAAACCTCTTAATTGTAATCTACTATCTTGTTTAAGTAAAAAGAATATGGATAGGAATTTGATATCAGCAACAATACCTGTTGTGTAACGAAAATCAGATAGCATTATATTTCCAGGTGGTATATTACCGAATATATCTAACCTTCTGTTGTTATCAAGAATTTTTTCACTTTGCTCTCTCAACCTTGTTTTAATATTATCAGTTATAGTATTGACTGCAATACTCTTTAATCCGATTTCTTTGTTTATCTCAGTTAATGTATCCTCTATTTCTGATTTAGCTGTATCAGTTCTTTCATTAATGCTAAAGCCTTTTTATGTACATCATTCATTTCTTTTTTAAATTCATCTATTTGTTGTTGTTATCTTTTGTTCTGTATCATTTAAATCTCTTAAGCGTTTTACCTTTTTCTCTAATTTGTCTATACTACCTTGTACAACGCCAGTATTATTAGTTAGTCGTCAGTCTGTATATACTTTACTATCTGATCCCTTTTTTTCTATTCATTTTTGAGAGTTACTAAATCCTAATCTTTTAGAAATTTTCCTTTTGTTCTGTTAAATTAAAGCTTCATAAATCGTAGGTTGTTCTTATAGATCTGATAATGTCACTCGCATTCGCCTTATTCTTTAAGTCTTCTACCTTTGTGTTGACTTTTTTGAAGTAATTCTTACTCCGTAATTGTGAATTGGTGACAGCTGTCAGTCCATCTTTCAACTTTTTTGCACTAATTTTAAAGTAATCAACTAACAAATTATTATCTTAATCAGTCTGTCACTTTTCATTTTATTCTTTCTGCAACTGCACAAGTTGTGATTGTGATGTATTATAATTTTCTAGAGATTTCTTTATTTCTTCTAAGTTACTCTCTAGGGCTGATAGTTCAGTATTGATCCTTTGATCAATTGGTTGCAAGTATTGCTGTATGTTTTCTACAGCTTTTATGTTTTATTCCGCTCTAACAGTTTGTAAAGCTTGTAAATCAATTGATGTATTAATTGATCTCTTGACAAATAAATCCTAGGCATCTGCAGTTTTCTTGTTATCATCTATTTGTTTTCGCAGCTCTGAGAGTTTAGTAACTTTTTATGTGATACTCTGATCCACTGTTAAGTTTTTATCAGCTTCTTTTTTTTTCATGTTTTCGTATCTTTCAAATTATTATCCTCAAAAGTCTTACATTTTTGTTGGTGTCAACACGTTTTTGTACAAAACCTGTATTAGCTGCATTGGATTTATCTGTTGGATCGTCTAAATTTGTTATACCGTTGTTACTCATGCTAAGTCATTGTTTATTGAAGTATCTAGTCCATTTACCTTATCTTTACCGAAGAATTTAAAACTAAAGTCTCTAGCTCTTCTTAAAGATATTAACCCTCTGGCTAATGATATTTATGTCATTTATTTGACATGAAACGACAACTTTTTGACAGAGCTACGTACTGTTTAAGAGTCCTCACGAAGACGGTGAAGTCTGATTTAGAGTCCTGCCGTCCCGTCCCGTCCTCTTCAATAGTTCTAGCGAAGACAGTGGAATCTGAATAAGAGCCCTGGATTCCACGTCACTTCCTGTGTGTGTGATATATTCTAATTATACCTGAGAGATATATGAAATTGGCATACCATGTAAATCTATTACTTTTCCAGTTTTCTCTTTAATACTGATATTTAGTACCTCTTTGTAATTGTTTGCATCGATTATTATTATTGTATGATATAGAGTAGAGTAGAAGCCGTTTAGTTGATTAAGTAAAATGTATGTTTTTCAGCTTCAAAATTGCACAGACTGTGTCAGATTCAATAGGCGTCTTTATCTCTCACTGTCTATTAAATCCTAGTAATTTAGTACTTAAGTAGGTTACATGCATTTTGTAATTCTTGCTCAGAGTTATTAAAACTACATAGTTATGTTTCTGAAATTCAGTATCTATGCTTCCCTCATTGTCGTTATTAGCAGTCATTAACTCTTTGACTTTTTCATGTACATTACTAAATTGTAGAAACCATCAGGTCTTAATATGTTCTTTCTTTATCTTTTTTTTTCAAGTAAGAAAATATATTGGTTTTTTGTTGTTGTTTTTTTTTTTTTTTTTTTTAATTGTCTTTCATTTGAGAAATGTACAATTATGGCATCTCTGTTGTAAGATTAACTAAGCCAGAAGAATGTCCACTGTTAGAAGTTACTATATTTTGAGATAATACAATTAGGCAACATATAAATACTATTTCTGAAACAAATTTGTCAGACTCTTTAGATCTCATATCAGAAATACATGAAAAGTTAAATAAAGGAAAATTGTTGTATAGAGTTAAATTGAAACACGAAGAAATGACAAGAAACATCTATGACTAAGGAAAGAAATTATCATAGATTCTTTACTCATCAAGTAGAAAGAGAATTAAGATGATATGTGACTGCTGCTGATGTTGTAAATTCAAAAATATTGTAAATGAAAACAGGCTGTTCAAAGAAATAGGTGTAACATTTGCTACTGTTTCTGCAGCTATTGCTGTTGTGGCAACAACTCTTGGCTTAATCATGGCAAATTTTGAGAAAAGATTAACGATAGGTGGAAAGCAGCCTGGTGGCGCTTGTGGCGGAGGTATCAGCGTAGGTGGCGGTGGAGGTGGGGACAGCAGCGATAGTGCATTCATTGATAATATCAAAAAGGTTTGAAACATATTGCTGAACATTTGTTTAATTTTGCTAAAAATGCAGCAGCAGCATAGGCCAGAAAAAAAAAATATTTATTTAATAGCTGATAATGCCATTTTGTTAATTCTTTCAATAATTAGCTTTTCTTTGCAATTATAGTAAAAGTTTTGTTTTAACTAACCAAAAGGGTAATAAAAAAAGCTATATAAAAAAGTAAATTACACCAGCTCCTGAAACCATGAACATAATTATAAACGCTTGTTTATTTAAGATATTTGGTCACCTTCTTTAGTTTCATTGTTTGTAAACTCTGTATTTAAATCAGGATTTACTCCTAGTTTAAATGAATCTGATGACTTTAGTAAATTATGATTATAATCTTCTGTACCATCCATTTTCATCACCATATCATTGTGTATCAAAAATAGACCATCCCAACCAACTGCCTAGTTTAGCATAACTTTTGAAGCTGAAACATATTGTTGAAGTCTTATTGTAATGATTTCATTTGAGCCTTGTTCACGTAAAATAAGTTTTCGAATAACATTTTCAGTGTCTCTTGAGCAGTATATTCGGACTCTGAAATTGCTGTTCTGTTTTATACTTGACCACCTAAAATAGATCTTCCATATGATTCAATACTCATTTGTTCATCCATTGGTCCGCTGCTAACTGGAAGAAAGAATTATATCCAACCTGTTTCTTCGTTTTGTATTAATCGAGTGTTATTAAACTCATAATTCAGCTGGACAAACCATCCTCCATTCCACCATAGGTCATGATTTTTCTTTACAAATATAGATGTAGTAGAAACTGCGGCTAAATTTAAATTTCTCTAGATATGTATTATTAACTGTTGAATAAAATGTTTTGTTACTTGGTAATGGTATTAAGCATTCAGACAGGAGTTTTCTTTTTTGAAAGTACATGTGAAACTTGTATATTAATGTTATTAACCCATCTTCAAGAAATAAATTCAGATAACTTATTCCACATCCAGCTGTGGCATACCATACTGCCCAATTTAATAGATTTTGCAAAATTTTGCATATCACATGTTGCATTATATCTTTTGAATGTATCATCATCATCAAATTTAAAAGAGTATTCTTTAAAAATATTTAGTGTCTTATATGTAAAAAAGGATTTTCGTTTATAATATATCTTTATTTCATCGAATAAATCTACTATTACGAAAGCTGGTTGCAGGACAAGGGTAAAGTGTGCTAGTTGTTTTGTTGTTTTTTTCTAAATCTGGATTCAATAATTTATTTACATAAAATTGTTCATAAGGACTAAATGTACTGAGTAATAAAATCAGGGATACAAGGCTACGTGTTGTCTTTATTTTAATGCTTGCGTAATTCAAGAAGCAGATTAGATAGTGAAAAAAGTGTACTAATCAGTCTACATGACCCAGTGTTTTTCATAAATATGTAAAGGGAACCTCAGTGTTTTTATATATATATATATAAATAAGTTTAAATCTACCGCAAAGCAAAAATGGAAAAAATAAAACAACAACAAAAAAACAAACAAACAAAAAAAAAAACACTTGGATTTAAGTCTACAAAGTGAAATTGAATACAGAAAAAGTCTTTTAAAACTGTTTTTGGTCAATTTTTAAAAAAAAATCTACTAGAAACCCAAAACAAATTAGTCAAAAAAAATCAAGATGTCATGTAAAAAGTAGAATTTTACTTCAATAGGCATTTTAAAACAGTGTTTTTAGTCAATTGTATAAACAGGCCCAGGACACAAGCTTTCTGCACAACTATTGGAGCGTTAATCTGAGTTACAGGACAAGGATAAGGTGTACTGCTTCACAATTTGTAAATTTAAAGTCCATAATTTAATTGTAACACATTTTCATACCTCAGCTAAATCATCAACATTAACTTACTTGAGCTTATTATCTTTGCTCGCGTAGTTGAGATGTGACTTCGTCGAGGTTGGGTATGGTCTTTAAAACTAGTTTTATGAAGGTAGGTTTCAGTGATTTGGGGCATTAAGTTCTAGTGTGCTCTTACATACATACAACCATAATTTTCTTCACTTTAATATATATTCTATAATGACATTGATATTTGATGGGGGCTAGGATTCTGTGGCTGGGACATTTAAAAAAAAACATTTTGATGGAGGGGGTAGGGTTTCATTGGTCTGGAAATTTTTTAAAAAATTTTTTATGCTGGTGGGTTGGTTGGGTTTTTTTGTAAATTTTTGGGGATGGGGTTAGGGTATTGCCTGTAAAATGTTTTTGGTGGGGAGTAGCATGTTTTGGCAAATACTCTTTATATACTACTTACGTCCTGCCTTAGGACAAATTATGTGGATGTACCATCATATACGGATGAAAACACAAAATCTAGAGAAACCTCGAAAGATTTGTTCTCATAAAATATGAAATCAACAGCATTGGAAGACATTTCAACAGATAGCATGATAAGAACTATTTAGAATCATGGGTTTGGGGTTATGCAGAGTTATTCCCCTTGCAGAAGAAACGTTTAACGAGATAAAACATGTTTGAATACAAGATGCACACATTTCAATATCACAAGTTATAACAAAGCACAAAATAATACATGTTAGGGATTACAATGAATGATTTGTAATTTAAACTGAAGAAAAAGTATCAAATTGCCATATAACAAGTAACACCCTTAAATTATAATAATTTGATAATATATTATATTTATCAGACTAATTTGTTAGCGTGATGGACTCCTATGCAGGAGTACCTGGTTCGATTCCCCGATCAAATCGGTAAGGTTGCCGTATTGTGTTTTTAGATTGGACACTTTATTCTCATTACCCAACAGCAGCTAATTAAAATCGATCGGCAAAACACCGTGAAACAGGCTTAGCGCAACTGAGCCAGAATTTTTTTTTGTTTTTTTGTTTTTACTAAGGAAAAAGGCTGTGCGGGAAGTTACTAATACTGGAATGTACCCTCTGTGCCAGAGAACTAAGAGTGTCTCTGATGCACATCAATAAATGTTATTTGAGAATTGGAATTTCTTTAAATTTTTACTTATGTGCAAGTAAAAGATTTTGTTTTAAGAAGAACATATCTCTTGTGAAGACCATGTCCAAATTTATAAATTTATTTCAAGACACTTATTGCTAAAAACTTGAATTCTTTATATGTTTGGTTAAACAGAGTTTGACTGTTGCTAGTATTGCTTGTAAAGAGCCTTAAACATTTGTTGTTTATATTTTATCACACGTATTGTGCATTATTTTAAAACATTCACATATTCAGTGCTATCACTCATAAATTATCTTAAATTTATAGTTTTGTATTGTTTAGTTTTTAATAAAAAATAATATAACAACCCAATGTGTTCTTCCTGAAACACTTCCAAAATAATTCCTAAAAGCAAATAAACCAATGAATATAAACAATATCGTGAGATATTTGGTAGTCGATCCAGGCTGATCAGATGGTGGGACTCAAACCTGTAACCTTCTGATCACGCATCCAATGATCTAACCAAAACAAGCAAACTAACTCACTAAATGACTTATTGACTGACTAACTTAAAATCAATAAAGAAAAAAAAAAAGAAAAAAAATAAATAAATAAAAAACCAATCGAAATCTCTGAAACAGTATAATCCAAAACAAACAAATAAAACAAACAAATAAATAAACTAACTACATATAATAGCTTACACAAATTCAAGCAAACAACAAATAAGCAATCGATAATAACCGCTAAAGCAGTATAATCTGGGTCCATCACAAAACATCAAAAACAAAACATTGAACAACATATAATCAAAACATCGAAACACAGAATAGGGAGAACTTGAACTATGCCAAATGCTCAAACCGAAATTACATACAAAATAGGTGACTGGTTAAATAGAAGTGTTATTAGATTTAGATTATATTACTATATGATAATGCATGTTTATATGTATCGTCATTTTAAGTAAAAATATATTATATACAGTCCCTGACAAGCAGTTTAGCATTGGGTTATGCGAGGTTTTGCTTGTTTGTTAGAACTGTAATCTCCTTTGATCAGTGATCAGAATGATGCTTGCAGTTTTTTCTAACTAGAACATATATTGTAAGACATTGCAACCAGTAAGTTTTTGATGTTTGTCGCACCTAGTTCATTGTCTTTGAATGTTTTTCATGCATCCATATCATTCGGTTATTTCCAGCCGTTAGTTCATGTCCGAAACAGAATTCAGAAGATGGCTACGAGCTCCAGTTCGCCGTCAACCATCTTGGTCATTTCCTTTTGACCAATTTATTACTCGATCTCCTCAAGAAGTCAGCTCCAAGCCGAGTGGTCACGGTGTCTGCTTTGGCTCATGTCTTTTGTAAGTTCGATAAGTACTATAACGTAGCAGTAATATGTATGCTTTACACCTTTGCTCTCTCCCGGGTTCAATCCCCGGTTCTGACAGGCAGTGACCGGCTCATGTGTGCTCAGAAATTGTATCATTCACTGGTAACCTCCGCTTTTAACAACCTCATTACGCAAACAACTAAATTGTCCAATGCAAATTGTATTATTTTGTGTTCTTTTTGTACGATTGCAATTAACAGTATTTGCTGCAAGGTCAAAAATATGAACAAAAGTAAGGTTTACTGAATCAAAGTGATGTACATGAAGCTTTTTTGATAGAAATAACTGAATTTGTAAAACAGATAAACAATCAAAATCTGCAGTCTGAACATGTCTACATTAAGCATACTTTGACCTGTGTGATTGTTCAACCTTCTTTCTTCTCGACTTCTATCCTTTCTTTTTTATTCGTTCCCTGTTCATCAGAGATGGCTCAGGTAATGTTCGAACAAAGGAGTATGTTAATGGGGATAATGATTGCCCGTTGCAATTCAAGACTAGAAAGTAACGATATTTGTGTTTGCTATAGCAACACTGAATAGTAGCTGGTTCAACCTTTTGATGTATACAAACAGGAGGTACAGAAAAACAATTACAGTAATAAAAATGGATTTTAATAAATGTATCTTTAAAGGTAAGCAGATACACTTTGAAGACCTTGGTCTTGAGAAGAACTACACGCCTTGGTATGCATATTGTCACAGCAAGCTGGCCAACATTCTGTTCAACAAAGAACTCAGCAGACGACTACTAGGTAAAATAAACATTAACATTTTAATTATCTACATCTGTCAAATATGAATTCTTTTACTATCCTGCTCTATTTTGGAATGGAGTTTATACCTTCAACTAGGACCGCACCAGCAAATGAAAAGTGGTGCAAACAAATGAGCAACAAAGTCACGATGTAGGAAGGTGGGGGTGATGGAATTGGAGAAAAAAAAGTGTTTGCTTTAACAGGAAATTTTGTATGCCCCGCTGCTTTTGTCTGTCCCTCCATTAGTCCAAATCAGGAAGCTCATTAAGCATAGTAACACAAACTCTTTGTAGAAAAATGACATTTTACAAGCATGTTTGTATGCATATGCAGATGACCTGAATCGATTTTTATGGCATTAAAGTTATTTTTCAAATGTTTACAAAACTTTCACATATTATGAAACTCGATTTGGTTTAAGACCTTTTTTGAGGAAACCCTTGTTAGCAAAATTAAGAAAATATAAAGCACATCAGGTGGAGAAGTAGAATAGCAGGTTTGTTTGTATGTAGATGACCTGATTACATTTCCATGCAATTTTTATGACTTTTGTCACTATTTAAAAAACGGTTTTGAACGTTTTGGACTTAGCCTTTTTAGCCTTCAGTGACGTCATATGTGTTTTACAAACACAAATATAGTGTTACATTACATTTTAATGCAGTCATTATGCATTATCCATTTCCTGTATATCTTGCATGTCAAACTGTATAATAGAAATTTTGAAATATAAGATCTGATGAGTAAGTATTTAAATCAGAGTTGCTCTTGCTTTATGTATTTGTTTCTTTCTTTCTAAAAGAAGTGGTACGCCGGCAGAACATTCTGCTGACGATGGCCTAACCCTCCATATATTTGACTTGCTCTCACATGACACACAAGGTGAAAACAATTAATTAACTATTGATAAAAAAAGAAATCAAAGACCATTTATTCTAAGTCGCGGGTTTATACGATGTTTTCTTTCGCAGATGTCAAGTAGTGCATCACAAACAGTAACATAGTTCTGGATATGAAAGTATCAAGTTTGACGTTTGAATAGAGTGGCTTATTTTCTGTCATACACCGGTTTAGTATCCTAAACTTGCGCCTTTGCCTTCGGTTTAGTACCTGGTTGCCTTGATCACGTAGATATTCATCTTTATACAATGAATAGCCCTTGGTTTGGTCTTGGTTCATCTTTATACAATGAATAGCCCTTGGTTTGGTCTTGGTTCATCTTTATACAATGAATAGCCCTTGGTTTGGTCTTGGTTCAACTCTAAAACCTTGCTGACTCAGCTCAGGATATATTTTTTTTTTTAAGTTGTTTTTATCAATCACGTCATAATCATCTATCTAACACATACTGTGAGTTTCTTCCTGTAATTACATTGTGCTGAGCATATACACACAGCATACAGTGTTTAAATGAAGTTATGTATCTAGAAATGTCATAAATGTGCACCGATTGCTTTCGTGTTGATGCCTTTGTGCCTTTGGTGACTTTCACTGTGGCACTGCCTCAGCATGTCTATCACTACTGCCTTGTTAGGAATTTACGCATCAAAGCAGGTAGTTGTTTCAACAAATGTTGACAGTGGCATTGGTAGTTCACCACTTTCTACTGCGGTTCTGCAGGAGCCATAACTGATAAGGGCGACGGCGTGTGAGGAGCATGTAATTTTTTACAATTTACTAAAAAAAAAAGGTGAAAATGCAAAAATAGGCTACTTTTGACAACACATATTTGTTAATGTATTATTGAAAAACCTCATCGTATTCTGGAGGTGCGCTGGGAATATGCCGTCACTCCGATGGTTCTGTTGTTTTTATCGTTCTGACAGACAACACACAGCTTATTAAGAATTTCCAGCGAAATTTTTAATGATCTCCTTGTAAGCTGTGAGTTTGTTTGTTTTGGTTTTTTTTGTTTGTTTGTTTGTTTGTTTTTTTTTTTTTTTGTTTTTTTTTATATTTGTTGACTTCATTGAGGATAAGCTTGAACTTTCCTTGGAGATGGTGTTGTCACGTAGCTCCTTAGATATGTAGTCCGCGATTGTGTTGAGCTTTGTTTCAGCTAGACTTGGATTTCATCTTGCTTTTTGGCTTTCATGGATAGTCGCTAAATGATAACATTTCCAGCTGCAGAAATAAGGCCATAGCTTAAAGCTGTGAACTCAAGGGCAATCGCAATGGGGGCAGCAAGGATTCTTCACAATATTCCAATTGCCGCCATACCAGTGCCCAGAGACACAACCATCAGTGTGGTGTCAATACCATCCATCGCGTTTACTGCGCGCTTGTACTTTTAATACAAAGTGCACAGATGTTCAACCTCTGCCCATAAAGAGATTTCAGCCTGACATATTTTTCAGGCCAAAATCTTGTAGGTCTTTGATTTTTGGGTATAGTGACATAATTCCTCAACAAGTAAGTGACATGAAAGTTTAATTGATCTTGAATGATGGGGAGGTTAGCTTACCTGCGGACACTCATCTTTAACCTGTCGCCTTGGTGTACTGGTAAGATGGCAGTAATGTCAATGAAGGCGTCAGTTTGCTTGATATCACTAGATCTGAAAACAACACGGTCTTCAACACGCCGACCAACACACTCACTAAGAGTCACAAATACCAACAACCGCAACGACAGCTGAAGAAAAACAGCAGGCGATACCTTCCCATGTTCATTGGGGCGGCCTAACTTTGGTAGCGGGCCTTCTGTACACCTCATCCCACGCGCCAGCACAAATTTGCAGAACACGGATGCAAGAGCCGTCGTAACGACAGCGAAAAGCTACTGGGGGTCCGTCGGAACAACAAGTACCGAGTGTGTTTTGTCGTTAAAACAAAATAGCATAAACTTGTTAATAGTGGAACGCAGGTGCAAGATGTCAACACCACCGTACATAAAGGACCTTGGAAACCTCCATTACCTTGAAGCAATACTCAGCGGCCTTGAAACTCGGTATTTGATGATTGCCAAACGCTTGTTAAAAATGAAACCGGTTGACCTAGGTCGCCAAGACTTCAAAAACGCAGCAAAGGCCATAACCATCACAGCACTCAGCCTTTGGACGCAAGACATGCTATAAAACAAGGTTTCATTCCTGCTAATATCATTAAAATATCTAATGGCCTGTGTTGCTCTCGTGATCAATTGTTAATGTCCTCACATTCACCGGCTTAAACGTTCTCTTCTCTGCAGTCCAACTAGATGCATCCGCCACGACAAGGCTATGAAAAACTCCAAACTGTGCAACATAAGCGCAACGAGTATCTCGATTACCACAAAAAAAGAAAGCAAGACAAACAACATGCCTAAACAAGGACATACCAAGATGTCAGCGAATCTGAACGTGATTACTACCAGGTGACCGGCGGAAAAACATGACGGTCCACAGATCGGCAACAAACCCAAGCGGGCGAGGGAGGGGGGTCTTGCCGACGTCGGATACGTGGCCTATAAATATTTATAACTCCTGTAAGTGTTGCATTGTGGAACGCAATCAAACGACAGCTATAATTTGTGGTTCTGTATAACGTCGTTCCGACACGCGAAAGAGCTGCGAATCTAATGGCAGTCACCACTGCGTAAACGACACGGAGAGGGTTCGTGAGGTATAAAAACTTCCCAAACCATTTTTCACTCAATCTGGCGCTGGCTTTGTTCTTGTTCTCTTATCATGCTTGCTTATTGCGCTTGTAAAGCACGTCGTTCCGACCACGCTGTCAGGCGCAGGCATGGCTTGCAGCTCAATCCTTTAAGGTCCCGGACATACCTTTAAAGGTAAACGTGTCCACACCAACGTGGTTTTCTATTGGGTGAATCATACAAATGCCTACCAACCATCGAGGAATTCTTATTTTGGTAAATCCTTCCCAGTTTGTTATGTGACGTACCAGCCCTTGCTTGTCAGATTGGACTAAGGAGCCTTGTCAACAAGAGAAGCCACACGCACTGCACTTGTTCGGTCTTCCGTCTGCATCTATTCCATGTCTTTAGAGCTAACTTTGGCCAGCACCTGTCCGATACCTCAGTGCCTTCAGCCATTGTATGCATCAGTGATTTTGGGGAAGGGCATCCACACAGTAGCCAGAAACCAGCGTTCGAGCATGGTTCAGAGAGTGAGGTTGAAGCGGTCAGTCCGCGCAAGTGGTGTTTGATTTTTTGGCTCAGCCAAGTGGTGGTCAAAGCCTTTGGCTTTCATCAGGGCCACAAAGGAGCAGGAAGTGAACTCAGTCCTGCTGTGAATTCAGTCCTGCTGTATGTCCATAGCTTGCGGGCCGTGTCTCGTTGCGCTGCTTGAGCTAGAATTTGGGTCATTGCCATAGGTGCATCACTTTTTGCTTTTTAGAAGCTCGGTGTAGTTGACTGCTGCGAGAATGCTCTTGTAGCTATGGTTAAACCGGCTCAGCTGGTTAAACAATACTATGTCGGCTTGGTACGTGTCAGTGGTCGTGAACTCTTTAGGCTTAACGACCGGCCGCATTCACTGCTGCGAAGCTGTGTTCTTGTCCATGGTTTCAAAAAGAACCTTCTCCATGCTAATCGTAAATGTCATCTATGTCAAAAGCCGCTGTCCTCTTCAACTTGTGCAAGCACCCATTCTTGGCCTGTCTTAACTGTCTATTTTGCCATGGGGTGGTGCGCACTGGCGTTCTGCAGCACATACAGGTAACCTGGCATTTGTCCTGGGTGTGCGCGCAAGCTTTACCAATACAGTCGATTCTCCGTTCTTTGTCTAGCGGCAGGTGCCACATTAGTAGCCCTGGGCAACCACCTTCTTACAAGCCCAGTCAACGTTGACATTTTGCATTCCCTGTCACAAATAACTCCTACAGCCGGTCAGCAGTGGCGGCAATTTTGTGCCCTTGGACGCGCTTCTCGACAACCGACGGAAGAGGCGCATGTGGTTACTGTGGGTGACTAGGATGACCTCTTGGGTACGGCACCGGGTAATTGCGGTTTAGAATCATCGCGCTGTGACCAGGAGGCTGTTAGCAACGTGGTGGTAGAGGTTGTTGCTGACGGTCTGTCCCTGTCCTGGGTGACTTGTGTAACACCATGGTCTACAAAGGAGCTTAGGGCGCCGTTTCACAGCAGCGTTTAGTTTACGCTTTCGTGACCCTGGATGGTGAGGTGGGTCTCAGTAACCTCCTGCACGGTGTGTCGACATTCAAATTCATCTTCCTCATGCCTGCAACTGGGACATAGGTGTGGCCGACCACGTGGTCTCCTACCTGCCGTTCGTCTATTTGATGTTCCTGTCACCAAATGTCCTGCGCCCATGCGCCCACACTGTCGCTGGTAAACACTATATGAGGGACAAAGACAGCGTCTTTTTGCTGCTACAAATCGTCCTTTGTCACCTGTTGAATGCCGTGCTTTACACATATTACCAAGGCCTGGTCGTTCCAGCAGGACATCAGGTCATTGTAGAGCGCCACAATTCGCAGATGGTCTTTTTCTGCATAGCGCTTAGGGTCCCGAAGAAGTAGGTGGCGTGGAAAGATCTGGGCGAGGGCCCCAGCATAGTTCTAGTCGACGTTAACGTCAAGCACCTGCTCGACGGGATCGTTTTGAGCCAGGTTGCCATTGGCAAGGATGATGTGCATGTTCTTGTATTAATGGACAAAGTCAGACAGCCACTCGAGTTGGTGTATGGTGGACAGGTAGACCTCTTCAAAGAAAATGGCGTCGTAGCCACTGACATTGAAGGGCATAAAGGTAGCATTGTCTTCTGCATCGGCTGAATGCTGACCCAGTAAAATGTAGTGTATAACCGCGTCGAATCCTTGTCCAGCTAGATCGTCACAAAGAGCATTCCATGGGACAACTGCGAGTGGCTTTTTGCCTGCTACCCCGTCCCAGCAAAGGGCAAAGCTACTTGTCTCAGGAACGATTCCGACAACTAAATGCAGACAGACCCTTTGTGGTGGAATGTCAGTATGTTGTTTGGATGCAGAATGGGGTAACTGCGAGTGACTTTTTGCCTGCTACCCCGTTTGTTTGGATGCAGAAAGGTCTGCTACTATGGTCTTTATTTTCTCAAATAATTTCTTTTTCACCTAGAAACTCTGCCAGGTAGTCGTCTATTTCCTCCATGATCCACTTATGTGGTGCGTCTACTTTTTTCAGTCTTGCAGCTTCTTTTTGTTCCATTCGTCATTCAAAGTTATTTGCCGCTGGTTTTCAAGGGCAGACGTGTGTAGATGCAAAGCCATACCCAGGTCATCCTGCTCTAGCAAGCATTCTGGTAAACGGGAGTCGGCATCGATACGGAGGTATCCCACATTTTACCACCAGCAGGAGCTCTCTCTTGAGCTAAACGTGAACTGAAAGCTGGCATCTCAAAGCCGCTTTCGGACCTCCTGCTCCGCCAGGGTCATGTGCATGCAATCTGTGCGCACTGCAACCGCATTGTCGCCCAGCGCGCTAGCAAGCTTATGGAGTAGGATATGCATGCCATTGAGTATGAGGTGCGAGACTGGCTGGTAACCCTCTGAAAAGTTCTCATTGTACCTGATAAATGACCTGGTGGAGGTCTGGGTCGAGCTCAGTGTGCAGGCGGCTGTTGCTATATGTCAGAGCCTGACTCTTGTCTTGGCAAATCTGCCCCCATGGCAGCCTTGTAATAGCGTCTGCTGGCAAGTCCATAGACAAGGTTAGCTATGTACTTTTTTGTCGTCGTTGTTGATCTCAGTGCTAGCACAAGTGTACAGCTGAGACAAAACCTTGGTTGCGTCTTGTGTGGCACGAACTTTCCAAGAACCATGAAACCAGTCCACCGCTCTTCTGCGTAAACGAGGACCATACCTGAGACAAAGTGGTGCTTCAAAGGAAAGAGGATGGGGTTGGTGTTTGCTACCTCTACCAAGTAAAAGCAGACAGGCCAGATAGGACCACCACTGGACTTATGCAGGTAGTCAATCTTGGATAGCACAGGCAAAGACGGCAATTTGATCATCATATGGGTGTAGGCGTTAGCAATGTCGATGACAATGACCATGATGCCTTGCTCTTGATCATGTAGTTGTTTTGTGAACCAAGCAGCCCACAGCGTGGACCAAGCTGGTAGTAGCCAAAGAGAGCAAGCGTGTCTTGACTGTATTGTGAAAGTGCAGTCCATGGGGTCACTTCATTAGAAAGTTTTTCAACCCGTCCCATAACCCGCCAGTAGCGCTTCTTGGTCCAGGTTTTGCGGTTATCTGGCTGGTCACCCACAATTTTGCCAGGTGGAGCGCACCAAACTCTGGCTATCACTTAGCCTACATGTACAGAAAAGCATTCCACGACTCTGTTGCGCTGACGTAACTACCGTGCACGACGTTATGCAGAGCGCATTACAGCTCACGGATAAGGTCCTCTGGCTCCTCGCTGGTAATGCAGACCACTCTTGTGTCGTCTTTTTGCTCTTGCTTTTTGCCTTTGCTGTCACTCCTAAGCAGCAGCAGCAAGACGGAAGGCTTCCACAATGTTGCTGGCAGAATCTACCGGCACAATCTCCTCTTGTGCGTTGCTTGAGCGAGGCTATTTGTCATTGAGCTGGTCGCTGATCTTTGGTGGTGGAGGCTCTTCCTGAACAGGCTTATTGACAGAAAGCTGCTTAAAGGTGTTAACGTCCTTGTTCACAACCCGAACATGACTGTTATGCAGCATAAATGCATATGTCAGGGCTTTGTCTCTTGCTTTGATGTTTGTATTGCGTCGCTC
This sequence comes from Margaritifera margaritifera, assembly GCA_029931535.1. Lineage (NCBI taxonomy): Eukaryota > Metazoa > Mollusca > Bivalvia > Unionida > Margaritiferidae > Margaritifera > Margaritifera margaritifera. The sequence continues at coordinate 6,696,147 of JAQPZY010001663.1, forward strand.
AAGCAACCTGCAGACGACATTGCCATGGATCAATAGCAATGTCAGTAGGTGCTGCATGCACAGCCAAATCTCTGCATCATCCGAATACATCTTCCAATACTTGCCGTCAGCAGGAAAAGATTGGCCAGGGAGGGAAAGCTTCCAGAGTCCCTCATAAGACAAATCTGGATTGGTCATTAGTTTTCAAGAGCAGCCTTGCACTGTACTAGAAACGTGCTCAGCAAGCAGCGGTTAGGACAGAAGTCCGGACTATCCCAAATAGACTGCGACTTGTGCACCCACTGGGAGGATATGGAGGGCTGATCTTTGTCATCCTCACGGAGTGCCTTTTTTCTCCAATTAAACTGAGGCTCTTTTCTTTGCATGTAAAGATAACACGAGCCTCAGGCTCAAGGGAGTGACGGGTTTCCAACCAGCTTAGCTCATCCATAGCCATAAAGTGGTTAGTAACAAGTTTTGTGTCACATGGGGCAGGATCCTGCAGTGCTTTGTAAAAGCGACTGGCATCCTTCTGTGTAAACATCACGCCACCCTTTCGAAAAGTGTGAGTCCAAGTCCTGTCACATTTCTTTTTGTCACAAAGATAGACTTTCTGCTCTATGGTATCGTCATGCTTGGCGCAGTTCTGGAGTGGGCTTCTCAGGCTTTTGGCATGGTGCCAGAGCTGGCTGTTTGTCACGCGACGCAAAGTGGTAGAGGTCGTACTTTCCATCGATGTGGTGCAGGAGTGGGATGCTTAATAAGAGCAGCCGCTGTAATTGCACGAGATTCTGGACTAAGAAGACCTCGTGAAGCCATTTCGTTAATCTCGTGTAATGCCCTGTTGTCCATGCTATTATATAAAGATATAATTAGGGAGACAAATTTCTAAATGAATATTTTTTACCCTATCATTTCTTGTTGTCAATACAATTTTATAAGGATATAATAAGGGAACAAATTTCTAAATACGTTTTAAGCCTATGGTTTTTTGTTGTCAATACAATTTTACCAGTATACTACTATTTATTTAAACTTCCATTAATTGTTGTAATATGAGAGCAGACTGTCTTCTGGCTCTTTTTTCTGTATACACTAAACGTTGCTGTACGTTATTGTTGATACACGGTTGACATAGCTTGGATTCTGATTGTGTACCCTTTCCACACGACCAACATGGTACAGGCGGAACACGCCCTTTTTCTTATCTTTGGAGATGTACTTTGCAATGCTCATTGAGACATGATTTGTTATACCAAACAGTCTTACCAAGCATTAACCACTAACAAAGATCACGACCTTGCATTTTCTTTTTAAGATAACTATTCTTATGGCGACGCACTTCTTTAAAATAAATTGTATACATGACCTTTTTCCATTTTTATTCCCTAGGCCTGTGGGCCCTGGCGAACCCATGGCACATGCCAGTTTTAATGTGCAACGAGAAACATGTGAAAACGTGGCGCAACGACGTACCGCTGGCCCCATGCCTTATTCGCGGACTTGTGTTCTAGGGACAACGGATGAATGTTGTTAACCTATGTTCATAACAAATAATAGCAATGATGATAAAAAAATCTCCTTTTTTTCCCCCTCAAAAATGTTGTCGTTTTCGTTACACTTTGATAACAAATATGTGAATAATATGTTTGATTGTAACTTTCCCTTTCCAGGAACGGGAGTGACAACCTATGCTTTGCATCCAGGCGTCATTCATACAGAATTGATGCGACACAGGAGAAAAGGTATTCTGATTCTGACCTGGTTCCTGTTGCGTCCACTGACATGGCTGTTCATGAAGAGTACCATCCAAGGAATCCAGACCACGATTTATTGTGCTGTGTCAGAGGATCTAGAAGGGGTGTCTGGGAGATACTACAGGTATTATTAGAGTTTTCGTCATCTAACGCCCATTTTTTTCTATGCAGAAATTGTATTAAAGCCCTTTTCTGCTTCACACATCGCCATAATTAAATTGTTTAGACTTTGATAAGAATTGCCAAGTTAGACAATATAAATTGGTCATTAAAATGCTTTTTCAAATTAATTATGCCAAGCTAACAAAATTAAGAGTTTCTGAATTATTTTGGATGGTTAACGGGAGAGGTAGGGATGGACAGATAATAAGTAAGAGCAAAATCATTATCTCTTGTATTACTGACTCAACTGACTAGACACTGTTTTACACTGAAGATCAGTTTTATAAAATACCTGTAAGATTTCTGCTTATCTTGCAATATTGACAATGAATTACATAGATTCTTTCGTTTCCTTTGTGGACCAATGAAAAGTTCATGGAGCAATTATTTTTCGTTTCCAGCGACTGCAAGGAGAAACAGCCCAAACCCCAAGCATGTGATGACGATGCTGCAATTGCATTATGGAAATTATCGGAAAAATTGACTGGCTTGTCGTCCAAATGATAACCTTTTCTGTAGAGTCAAACAAAATGAGATTTACATCCTTTTGCTTCGCCTGTACAATCATTCAACCAATGACAAATTACAGAAAATTTATCACATAAAAGCTGTTGAAAACTTGAAAGACATTGTATATTCGTGAAATTGCTAGGACATTATTTCGTTACTTATTGTGGCATGATGTGAACACACTTTTGAATTATTCCTAGGAAATGCTTCGATAGAGGTAGATTTATTTCGACTATAACATGTTGAGCCAATAGTAATTATAACTGGAAGTAGTTTGTACGTTTCAGAACTTTTCACCTCGAATTTCAAAGTTGGAAGTGTAATATGTGTAAGTCTGCATGGCCAAAAGGTGTTTGCATTATCATATGTAATAAATTTCATGCCAAAGGAATGCTTCTTTGAGTGTCTTTTTCATTTAATAGAATGCTTTTCATAAGGGATGACGTAGGGTAATGCTGGAGTATCATGTCCGAACATCTAAACCAGATTTCTTAAAGGCTGAGTTTTCAAACCAGCTGAATGGGCTAAAAGGAATAGGTAGCAGATTTTACACATGGCCTCTAATTGGCCAACCAGTTATGTTTTAGTTATTTAACCGTATCAAACAAGGTGTGAAAAGCCTAACACTTATTGATTGATCTAGCAATACGCAGAGTCGAAGGCTAAACAGCCAATGGACAGTAATAACTTGTAAAGCTTCACTTGTAAGCATGGGCGTCCACAGGAATTTTTTTTCTGGGAGTGGTAGTGGTGGTGGGCAAAGCCAAAATCAAAGGGATATATATGTATACTGCACAATGGATTTTTAAACAATCCCGAGGGGGACAATTGCTCCCCCGCCCGAACCCTGCCGACGCCTGTGCTTATAAGTCACGATGTCAGGTGTTACGGAGGCCAGTCATTCCCATCAAGGAGCAACTTTCCTTGATGACAGCTAGTCCATACTGAGCTTAGGTCATTTTTTCTCCGTTGTATAGTGAAGTCTCAGCCTTTAAGAGCATAAATACCGGTACTAATCTTGTTCACACAACGAAATTATACAAATTAAAAAGATTATCCCTTTCGATGTAATTTCCACTCTTACCTGTGAGAGTAAAAAATAGGAAGGGGATTAACTCGAGGAAACCAATATATTAAAAACTAAGGAGACAACATGTATACCATAGGTGTATGGCATCCTACGATGTCAGTAGTTTAACCTTTAACACCGTGGGAAATTATAACGTTCCAGATACAATGACTAACTGGAAATGTGCCAAACAGAGGAGAGGAATTTCCAAGCAGATGTAAACTTCCATTGTCCGTTTTCTTGTAGGAGACGATGCATATGTCGATAAAAAGCTTATTACAGCGTATGTTGAATTGTTGTTTAAATCATGCCGACTATAAATAAATCTTATCTTATTATGGATGGAAACTGGGAGGGGGTGGCGGGGAAACTGCCCCCAAAAATGAACCCGAAATAACCTGAACATTTCCTAGAATACTTTTCTTTGTAGTTAGATGGTTAAAATTATGCCCTGGAAACACTTAATATGCGATAGATTCCGGGGGCTTGGCCCCCATCAGGGATTCCGTTCCACAAACTCCTATCCTACTTGTTTATGTACCCCCTAAACTATATTTCTGGATCCACCCCTGCTTATCTTATCTTCTCGTTTTCACGGTTTCATTTAGTAATAAAAGCTGATGAATTTGTTCAGTACGTGGCATGAGTTATCAAAGTGTTGTATACTCATCTCATTTAACAAAGAAAAATGTGAAAGCAACACTCTGTAAGGAATAATTATATGACTATAAAATGGAAGCAAAATGTTGACTGCCCATCCTTGTCTTTATTATATATAGGGTACAATCCAGAAAAAGAGGTAAATACTATCGAACGTTAAACTCCAGTGATTTGTACAGTAATTGGAAACCAGAGAGTTGCTATATATCAACCGTTCCATTTTGATACGGAATGAGGTACCCAGTGTTCTCTTGAGCAGTACGATCAAAAACACAGCAATGGTGATTTACTCACAGGGTAGAAACCTAGCTTTGCTGACATGTGACAGGTCGAAGTTAGCTGCAACAGTGATCTGTTGATGATTTTATATTTTGCTAACACCAGGATAATGAGAAACATCAACTTTTCACCGTCATTCTGATATATTTTGTGTAATTTATGATGGACATTTGACAGAAATCTATTTTTGCTAATATGAAGTTAAACTCGATTTTCAAGTTTAAAGGATCAAAATAGGTAAATTAAATCATTTACTGATTTAAAATTAGTAGCAGTGTATTTTTTAATGTAATGAGAGTGTAGAAATGTAAATTTTATTCATGAACCTTATATGCAGGCTTTTAAGCGACCCTACTTTTCCCTACTTTTCTTCAAATCAGCCCTACTATCCCTTCTTATTTAAAAATTTTGGAGACATTCGTTTATCCATTTAATATGTACTTACCAGAAGTTCGTTAAATTTGTGGACTGTTGTCAAAATTTAATTCCGTCCGAGGCAGTTGTAGTCGGTCGCATCATCCCTTTTATCTTACCTTGGAAAGTTAACTCCAATATACAATATATCCATAATTTTTCCTTTATTCCAGTCTTGAAGTCATTATAAAGATATGGAAATACCAATATGCTTAAAATCTGACACAGTCTTTTTATTATTTATTAAAATCTAGCTTGGAATGGAGATGTCAGCTGCATGTCATTTAGACATACATATCTATAAAAGGCCGTTTGTGTCAAAAATGTGATGAACTAACGCGTTAGAAACTTTAGAAACTAACGCGTTATAAATTGCAACTAATGCATTAAAACATACTTTTAATGCTTCAGAACTTCTAACACGATAGAAGTTATTTTTAAAGCATTACATTCTAATGCGTTCGGTCATTTCTAACGCCTTACTGGACCAAAACTTAACGCGTTAGCTTTCTAATTTTGACAAAGCAAAACTAACGCGTTAGAACACTAAAAGTCATTTCCAATGCGTGAGAATGTCAGATTTAAAATGGTCGATATATCTAATCATAATAACTCTTCCGTATGTAGTGCGGTGGGAATATACGCCATTGACTAACAAACAGGCATTATTCGTTGTAGCCATATGTTAAGTAATATTATTATGATGACAAATACTTTCTTAATATTGAAACAGAAAGAGAAAAAGAATAAATGGACATCTCAAATTGTTCTTTTAAAGCCAAATTATGTCATATCAACATCTAGAAAATGCCATTACTAGCCATTTACCAGAGTGACTTTTACATAAGTTTCCATTCTAAGATGGGTATTGCACCATTTACAGAATGTATAGACTGTATACCAGTCAGCTAAATTTGTATGAGGCATTCGGCCCATAGAATTATGTCATACGGTTGTAAACGAAACGTATTATCACAATAATTCCTGTCATTAAGTCCTATTCCATTGTATTGCTGGTAACACCTGTAGTATCCTTTATCACGTGGGGAACGTGGTCACCATTGTGAAGGCAAGGCTCCTTCTCTTCAAGATCAACTGTTAAAAAGTATTTATATCAACACCCAAACTATTGTATTTTACAATACTGTTTATGGCGCACTGTATATTAAACTTTATTTGATATGTTTTGTATTATGGGCCTGGGGCCTAAAGTATTAAATAAACTTTCTGTTCTGTTCTGTACAAGCTCCATCCTTATCAGTGTCAGTGTAAAGCTGAGCCAGATATCACCAATATATGACTGTCTTACTGATACAGAATGTTTTCAATTTTGATGCGGCTAATCTGTTGCCAATACTTGGAATACTTGCGCTCTTTTTTGGAATATTTTCAAATTAATTTCCATATTGGCCACATTCCCAAATTAAATATTTCCGTGCATTTATATATTATATATTGTTACGACTCTAAGTCTTAAAAATAAGTAACAGAAAGAAAGTGAAATCAAAAATGTATGTAATATCAACAAGCAATTTATTTGCTTATAATACAAAATGAAAATTCAAAAGACACTTACAGTTTGTGGATTAAACTACAAATAATCCTAAACGTCCTATCACAAGTCCAAAAATATAGAATGTTCTGAGTGAATTCCAATAGTCTTGAATGCCCTTATATATCACAATGATACAATCCAGAATGTCTTTGAATAAGTTCACAAAAGTCCAAAGTAATATATTAAACCAAAAGTCAATGAGTACTTAGTAATTCCAATGAATGTTTAAATAAATCATTACTCCCAAACGATATCTGAGTTCAAAGGCACAGTGTAAAATCTGATCACAAAATGATTCCCAGACTGATCTTAAAGCCGGAGTTAAATTAATGCGCATCAAGTCTCTAGTATATACCTATTTTCTAATGCTGTCTGTTGACAGGTAACCGTATTTTAAAGTACAAATAAGTACAGCCATACTATAATGGACAAAGTTGGGCACACTATATATATATATATATATATATATATATATATATATATATATATATATATATATATATATATATATATATATATATATATATACACACATATGGAATATTGGGAGTGGTAGCAATTTGTTTTTTCGGGGGGGGGGGATATTACATAATTATTTTTTCTTTACATGTAATAAAGGTACCAAAGGCGGACAGATGGATACGCTTAGCTTAAAATATTCCGTATTTGGAACAACTTTCCTAAGATAATACAAACTAATTTTCCGTACTTATTTCCCTATTAATACTTGCGATAAGCGCAAAAATTCCGCCTTTTGGAATACTGCATTAAATATATCTATAAAAGAGACAGTTTTACTTCAGTATTCAACGGTCGAAAATATTCCGCTTTTTTAAACTTTAGCAAAGATTCCGTACCTGGAATTTTGGGAACAATCGTAAATATTCCTAATTGGGATTATTGCAGAAGTCTTTTATATGAAGAAGATTTTGTTTGACTGGAATAGTCGCAATGACCTACCTTTCTAAGTTTACATTTTAATGGATGTTGTCGACAGTTTATCACAATGTAAAGTTTTATCCCGGCAAATCTTAACCGAGAGCATTGTATGCATGTGGAACATAATGTGTTTCTTGCATCGTTCTGAACCACCCTAGGAAAATTAGGTCAAAGTGAACTACTTTTCTTACACTTATGACTTTTGTTGTTTACAAGTTAATCCCAGTATGAAAGTTTTGTCTTCACAGAAATCTCTAGCTGTAGATATACAGTATGTATGGAGCTTGGTCAGGATGATCCTTATATCATTCTTAAACACCTTAAGTGAAAGCTGGTCACATTAACCTTCTTTTCTTACACTGATTATTTTGTTATTTACAGGCGAAATAAGTGTAAACGTTTTGTCTTACTGGCAAATCTGCAGATGTATGCATGCTAACTACATGGAACTTGGTCAGGGTGTTTCTTGCATTATTGTGCCCTTCTTCCAAGAGAAAGTAGGTTTTTGTGACTTACTTTTCTTACCCTGATTACTTTTTTGTACAGCCTGTCCCAAGTATCAATCACCGGCTTGCTTGGGTGTCTTTCTGACAACTCTTCTTATATTCCTATATTCCGTTTCTGAAATATGTGACCACTTAAAAATCATTATTAAATTGTTATTCTTTATTAAAGATACAACATTTGGTGCACATTGTCCTCGATTACAATTTTTTAAAATAATCCATTTCTTTGTACTTTTGCGGCCTATGTATTCTTTCGCTTCTCCAGAAGCCACCAACTCGGACAAGCGGATTTGTTTGGGTGCGGGAACCGCGGTGTGAGCGGCCGTTGTTGCGCATGTCGCTATTTATGACTTATTTGTTTCTCGCTTTTGAGCTGTCAACCCATACAATATCTCATCAACATCCATATCAGTTATAGCAGCCGCCATAGTTCTGATAAAGTTCTGAATATGGTTGCTTAAGTGCTTAACTCTAAGTAGTTTATAGAAGAAAAAAAAATAGGTCAAGGTCCCAAGTGATGTAGTGTGGCTGGTGGAATACAAAATATGAAGCCACCACATTACACCAGCTTTAGCAAGCTAGCACAAGTGCGGAGAGGGGACAACAAACTGGTAGGACACTGGTGGGTCTGTGCGCAGGAGTAGCTTGCCAAAACTCTCCTTTCTTAGAAGCTCATAGGACTCTGCTCAACGTTTGGGGTTGTTTTGTTTTTTTCGCTTTTTTTTTTTTTTTTTGGGGGGGGGGGTGTCGGGAAAGGCGGCTGGAGGCGTGGCGACTGTTGGCTCAGTCCTCAGCCTTCAAGTCTTCCACCCCACCCCACCCCACCCGCCCCACCCCCGCTACTTAAACAATAGTCATGTTGTAAATGATCCAATGGTCCAACATATAGTACAACCAGCCAACATGATGCGATACAAGCGCTGAACACCTGGCCTAAAAACCGCGTCTTAAGCCGGTACAGCCGCGACCCAGCGGAGGGTGGGCCGTGCCCGGGGCTCTACATTTTGTTTTTGTTTCTTTTTTTGGGGGGGTGGGGGGGGGGGGGGAGAAGAGGCTGTGTGTGGCTCTGCTCCCATAAACCCAAGACCAGGGGTGGTTTTGTTTTACTCCTAGGGAGCCGCGGCCTGGCGTTCTGGGACCAGTTCCCCTCAGAACTCACAGTTAAGATACAACTGTTCTCAATTTATAAAGAAAGGATTTCACTATAAGCAAGAGTTGAATCCACCGACTTCTGGATTTGAGATACAATGCTTTTACTTTTGCGCCACGGACCTTAGTTACCAATACTGTACAATTATACTAGCAGACTACAAGGCTTGTCCTTAAGGAAGAACAACATTTAAATATCACAGTAGTGTGGTGTACACTGTTGTTTGAGTTATAGTTATATATATATATATATATATATATATATATATATATATATATATATATATATATATATATATATATATATATATAGAGAGAGAGAGAGAGAGAGAGAGAGAGAGAGAGAGAGAGAGAGAATTACAAATATACGCCAAACAGAGTGGAAAGTGATATCCCTGGATTCTACAGGAGAATGCTTGATAACATTAAGAGAATTTTTAAATACAGTATTTAATTCTCATCTAAGTACACAGTCCATTTGGATTCCTTCTACAGAAATCAAGGTATATAGAAGTTATTATAAAGAATTACAAGTATACACCAAACAGAACGGAAAGTACTATCCCTGGATTCTACAGGAGAATGATTTATAACGTTAACAAAAAATTTAAATACGAATAAATACTATTATCATACAGGTTAGATAATTTTTAATTCGTACCAAACGGAGATTCGAACCCAGATCTTCAGGTTACGGCACCCATTGCCTGGCCTGTAGGCACCAACCCTACAGGCGATGGGTGCCGTAACCCGTGGATCCGGGTTCGAATATAGTAAAGCAGATATTTGATATAATATGTGAAATAATTCATTTAAATATTTTTTGAGAAGTCTTATTCAGTGTGTGTTGCTACAGATATCGTAGTACGATATGTAATATAATACAGAGCATGCGACATGAAATAATTCATTATACACGCCTTGTGCCATAATTAACAACTTATGATGAGATTGACTCAGTCATCACAATTTATTATTACCTTAGCATTTTTCAACCATTTGAATCGGCGCATTCGGATGTCAAAACTACCCATCATACGACCAAATTTGAAAAGAAAATTGTAAGAAAAGTTTCATCTGTTTCTAAATTAAAAAACTTTACTTGCAAGTCTCAAAAATTATCAGAATAAGTTATTATCTTTATTTCTCGTGTTCTTTGGTGCTTATCATGATACAGGGTTGGCGATACAATATATCGCATCATCATTAAACAAAAACGATACTTCCCATACGCATTGATGGTTACATCTCTACTTAAAAATATATCAGGTTATAAATCTTTATCAAAGAACATGTTCTTCACCATTTCAGTAATCTTATATAAATGTTTATGTAATTTTATCAACTGTATATAGAAAGATTATTTATTTCATGATATATTTAATTTATCAAGTAAGATATAGAATTCTGTATCGTATATGTTTTTAATATATGTTAGACATCTAGTTTAAGGGAAAAAAATAGTCAATATTTAAACGATCATATTGTATTTGTCTTGAGAGAGTAACAATTCAATGTGACAATTAGGCAATAAATTCAGAAAGCACTTTCAAAACTTGCGCCGCTTAAGACTAAATTATACTATTCTGTGTGTACTTTTACTGTTAACGTCGCGTTTGGATAGGAAAGTATTCTGATTTGACGCGAGAGTGATTTATGTTATGTCCAAGTAATGAAATCATTATGAACTGAATTGGATGGAGGGGGGGGGGCAAAGAAAGAAAAAAGAAAAGGACATTTAAGGAGCAGATTTGTTACAAATTTCGATACTGCAAACAGAATGTATAGAACTCGACACCTCATCACTACATAAAAATTTCTTATTAAACAGTATTGTATTGTCCGTATAATCGTCCAGTATGGTGCTCTTTCACCATTTAAAATAACAGAGGTATATTTGAACAAAAACTATATTCATTTGCAGTAGCCTCCCTTGCGTCACGGCTAAATCAAAACAATGTCGGACTCGGAAGATGATTATATGTCCGAATCTTTCTTGAAAAAACTGTAATAATTTTCCCATTTACTATTTGGTTTTGTTTCCCATATTATATCAATGCAATATGTCACTGGGACGGGGAAAGAGGTTTTTTAGACTACAAATTTTAGTGTCTTACCTTATTTCGAGGATGCATTGTCCGTCAAAATTCAAGCCAAGAACTTGAATTCTAGGTATCCCTCCATAAAATTGTTTCGAATAATGCAAAAGGAAAATGAATATATCAATCCAATACTATGACAGGTCAACTATTTCCATAAATTACTGTAATTAACTTTTTAATTGAAAAAAAATAATTGATTAACATCTGAAGTGTGGACCTTGGAAGACAAGATTATTGCTAAATTTTATGCTAAGGATATTTTCGTAACTAATGCCCCGTGTGGGCTATATGCTGTTCAAGGCATATTGCTATTTTTGACTATATATCTGTAGGGTTGTCCTTCCAAAAGTCCATAAGTACATTTAAATTATTTTTTAAAAAATTGTATAAGAAAGTTCTGAATGGACATAAATCAGGTTTGGTCTAAAGATGGGTATCAGTGATGTCCGAATTAAATTTGATTCTCAAAAGTTTCAGTAAATATTTCACTGAACAATTCCACTTTTTCAGTTGGGAATTACACTGTGTAGGAATCAATGCCAATTTCTGATCCAAAATTAATGAAATTTCAGAAATGAATGAGGATTAAACAATCCAAAAATTTCTCCATATATACTGATTTCTCCTATTCTTGCAGGTTCCGTTATCTTGCGGTATTGACTATTTCCATTCTAAATAGATCATTTTACCATCTGAGAGTCAATTATAACAGTAGTTTTGTTATTAGGAAGTGTTTGATCTTAACTAATAACAAATTGAATAAACAGTGTTCCTTTTCTATAAAAGAAAATAATGAATCAATAGAAAATTTGTCAAAGATCTTCTTTTCTCCCCCGCCCCCAAACCTAATATAAGTTTCCAGCATCTCATACCAAAATCACATCCCGTTTGGCTGAAAAATGTTAAGTCACATGATTGACCTTGTTTACATATCGCTCATTACCATAAGTATGGACCACAGTAAAGGTCTTGGCATTGAAACTTTGACGTCTTCCCGCAATGTTGCAATCGTGTATGACTCTGTCTATTGATATAATTACTGATATGGAAAAAAATATTAAAGAAATTATTCCAGTAATTCATATATAATTATTAAATTACAAGAAAATCTGTAATGAATAAATATTAGTAAATTTAATCTTATACTTAACAAAGAGGGAACTAAAGGAGTGAACATGGAAGAGCAGTGTTTCCAAAAAACATTATAGCAGCCTTTAGAAAGTACAGAAGCTATTCTTTTAAAAGGCATGTCCATAAAAGATGGGCAAGTAACATTGTCAACTATATACTGAAATGGTGAGGACGAAATTTTGCAAAGAAAAGCTTTTTTTTAAAATGACAGACACAGTAAGAATGTGTATAAGAGCAGAAGTCTGAAAGAGTATAAAGTTGGCAATTTAGAGGAGCTTATTAATTGCAAACAGCTGATTATTGAAAATAAAGGAAAATGTATTGAACTCACTATACTTGAAATTTGAGTATTGAGGAGATAATGTGTTTTCTGGTGTCCACATTACCACTTCAGAGAATAACTGGATATATAATTGTATGGACTCTTAACGATTGTAAATATTTAATACTTTTAAAATTGGTAATTTTAAAGTTTCTGATACGGACGATGGTTCCGTGTGTTATTACTGACATTGTGTTAATTTCATAAATTGTTTGGGCCCCTGAACAGCGATTACAGCATTTGCTGAAAAAAATACCAAGAATCTTGTTTATATGGCGGTAGACACAGTATGTTCTATTGGATGTTGTTTATAGCAAAACTGGTATAATTTAACATTTTTGCAGAATGCAGGAATGGAAATAAATGAGAAATACACAAGTAATGCAACTTTCATTTGCAGGTAAATTATTATCTTTCATTTGCGATTTGTTTCATGTTTAGTACCATAAAAATACAGCACTTCATCCTACACTATGTTTAAAAAATTGTCTGGTAATGCCCTAATTTTTTTTTTACAGTGAAGATCACAGACCAGGTCTTGTCTCCAAGAGAACACTGAGAGAGTACAAGATAGAGCAGCAACATAAACAAGCACAGGTCAATAATAGGATCAAGCCAAAAGCAGAACTAGAGAGAGAACACAGAGACAAGGGCCTTGAAAAGGCAATATCCTCTGATAACAAGGGGTTTTCCATGCTTCAAAAGATGGGATTCAAACCAGGGATGGCCCTCGGCAAATCAGGTTGACTATGCATTTTTTGTATTTTTTGGTTGTTGAAGAATACATCATTAAATACATGGAATTATTGAACAGTTATGATGCATAAATTTTGTGCATTATTTGACAAACACTCCGGAATGTGTTTTCTTTAGAATTGCTGTGATTATCTATAGTTATGTTTCTGAGAGCTGTCAATATTCGTTTATAATTATAGGCACAATAATTGTATACATATATGTATTTGCTGCTTTTATTTTTGTTTAAATTTAAAAAGGATTTTCTGCAAAGACCCTTGCAATAATGCACAAACTTGGAAATCATGTACATGTAATGAATCCTCATGTATAGACCTTTTATGTTTGCCATATGCTGTAGGAAATTTCTTGAAATTAAAGTGAAACCAGCCTTTGTGGACACCATCATGTAAAGAACACCTGCTTCTAAAGGACATAATTTATTAACCCTTATCTTAACCCTGATTACATATTTCACTTCTATATAAAGGACATCTGCCCAGAAAGGACAAAATTTGGCCATCTAGTGCTCCAAGATGTGACTATAATAGTTGCTTTTGCAACAAAACGTTAGAAGTGAAAATGGTCAGCTGGATGCCCTCTGGTGACCTTCAGATACATAATGTGGCAACTTTCTAATTACAAGTATACAAGTATATACCATGTGTTATGCTTACATGGATTTTTATGTCCAAGTTTATGGATTTGTATGTCCCAGTTTTGGAGCCAAAATTTGGCCTCATTCCCATTGCCAAAAACTGTTGATCTTTTCCTAATTTGTGTGTAAAAAATTCCCAATCACAACTTTAAAAAAACATGTCCTTTGCTATACTGACTTTGTGAGAGAAAGTACTGTAATGAGTGTAGCTGGGAATCTGAAGAGTCCAAGAATACTAACAATTTTTATTTTTAATGGAGTCCATGCTGGACTCTAATATTTAGGCAAAATGACTTCTCTCTCCAGCTAGAATAACAGTGAGTGCAGAAAGTTCAAAATTTATAATGTTCAAAACAGTCACTTAAACTTCTGTTTTTGCATATTTTAATGTTAGATGATTCAAATACTGATGAAATACTATTAAAACATTTGAAAAATATTAAAACTTTTCTTATGTTGCTTCACCACAGTTGTATAACATAAAATGTCAACCTCGAAAATAGGTTACAGCCAGAATTTGGCAAGAGTTTCCATAGTCCAAGTCCTCGTTTCATACTTTTATCAAATGAAATATCAGATTAAATAATTAATTTTATTAGTACTGGACCTAGATACATTCACTGAGTCATAATTTGCTTCTGATTGTCAACAAAAATTCAGCAGTTTTTCACTCATTTTTTCCAGGATCATGGGCAATATTTTTGTTGGGAATTCCATAGATAGCAATGTCATTTCTGGTCTCTATGATCATCAAATTAGAACCAAAATTAACTAGAGAGCATAAAACTTATTTTTCAAATTTTCAACTTTCTCTTTGCACTGTAGTGAAATAAAAGCAGGTGGGGAGAATATCATGAAATCAATGCAAAGGAAAGTGAACTTCATTTGTTGGGCTGTTTAGGTGCAATAACAAACTCGAAGGCAACTGTTTTGTGCGAATCACCCCTAGCATGGACACTGGGCTGTTCAATTATTTAATGGTTAAAAAATCTTTTCTTTGAAATTGTAATGAATTAACTGTTTAAAAAAATTGTTCTCAATTTTACGATTTTACATGTAAAAATTTTCAATTCCATGGACCCTGGGCCCCATTTTGAAACTGACAGAAAAATCCCTGGCTTAAAATAATTGGTAGATGCAGTTTGATTACAGCATAATCCCTTTTCGATTGTGAGATTGCCTGTTCTAAGTCACCATCTTTACATGTGACTTCGTCGGACTTACAGCCTATTTAAAGTGACCAGGCTAATAAAAAAACTGTGCAGTCAACCTCAGTTAATGCTATGGATACAGAACATTGCAGACTTGGAAAAAGTACAGAGAAATTTAGTTGGCAGTAAAATTACTGTCAGTCCAACTACCATAAATGCAGATATGACTAAGGCTTCTTTAATATAAACTATCATCATAAGAAAATGAAGGTTAAGGCCCTTTATCAGTGAATTTGAGGTAAAACGATATATAGAGAGATGATTGAGAGAAATCCAAAAAGTAAATTATAATGGTTAATCTTTTTATTATTACTCTTTAATTTGCTTAAAACCTTTTTTTTTTTGTAATCTTCTACCATTACTTCCCTACTTAGTGGATTTCTGCCCTCAACACCTTAGGCGACCAAATTATTAGGGCATGGTGACCAAAATTTTTTAATGGCCACAAAATTTTTTAAGTAGGTCACCCTATATTTACTAAAGTTTGATAGGTACTTGGAGTGCTGTTGCCCCTTTACACTTTGAGCCCTAGATATACAGGTGGTATCACTGCTCAGATACACATCTGGTATAATTTTTTACTGCTACTGATATAAGTTGGATTTGTTGCTAATAAACACCCATATCATTGACCCAAACTTAGGACACAATTATTGCATATTTTTCTAGGTACGAGTAAAACTGCAGTAAAATCTAGTAACTAGTTTTAGTTCATTTATCAATTAATATTCAGTAAGCACAATTGTAATGCAGATGTAAGTCAAATGGTCACTTCTGTAGTTGTGCACTAATTTACAGCTTACTTAATGTTTTTAATTGCCATAAAATTCAAAAATTTATGCTGCATAAAGGCCTTTAGGGATTTTAGAAATGATGCAGATCGACCATCAGATATGGCCAACATTACTAAAAATAGAAAAATCTTTAAACATCTTCCTCTCCAAAATTAAGCATCAATGGCTCAGTGGTTGGCATGCCAGTCCACCATCAAATATGGCCAATGTTACAAAAAAGTAGAAAAACCTGTCCATTGTCCATCAACAATTGCTATTTTCAACTTCTTCTCAAAAAACACTAGTTCAGTTTCAACCAAACTTAGCACGGAGCATCCAGGCATAAAGGCCTTTCCGGTTTGTGCGAAACATACTCATCTGTCATCAAATATGACCACAAATACTAAAACTATAAAACTGTAAACAACTTCTTCTCAAAAACCTCTGAACAGAATTTGATCAAATTTGAAAGGATGTTTTCTGGCATGAAGACCCTTGAAGTTTTTACAAATGATGCTGATCCACTATCAAATATGCCTGCCATTACTGAAATTAAAAAATAACTTTAAATGATGACTTCTCCAGAACCATCAAATAGAATTTGGCAAAACTTGATAAAAAAGCATTCTGTCATGAAGACCTTCAAGTGTTTACAGATGATGCTGATCTGCCATCAGATATGGTCAGCATTACTAAAAATAGAAAAAAATTTAAATGACTTCTTCTCAGACACTGTTCAGCTATGACAGAACACATTCTGGTATTAAGGGTTTCAGTGTTTGTACATGTGATCTAAATTTACCATCCAATATGGCCACCATTACTCAAAATGGAAAATCCTTTAAATGACTTCTCAAAAACCAAATTTGACAAAAAGCATTCTGGCCAGGAAGGGCTTTTAAATTTTGTACAAATGATGCCAATCAGCAATCAAATTTGGCTGCTGTTAATAAAAATGGAAAAAACCTTTAATACCTTCCTCTAAATAACAGAACTTGACCATATTTGACAGAAAGTGTACCAGCTTGAACATCTTTCAGATTTATAAAAATAATGCTCTTCCACCATCAAACATGGCTGCAATTACTAAAAGTTGAAACAAATTTACAAAATTGTAAAAAAAAAAATCCGCTGAACAGAATTTGGTCAACTTTGACACAAAGCATCCTGACACAGGGGCCTTTCAGTATTAGATGATGCTGATGTGTGATCAAATATGGATGAAGATATAAAAACTAGAGAAACCTTGAAACAATTGTTTAATAACATATGCAGGCAACTGCATTGGAGAAATTACAACAGAAAGTATCTTCCTTACCCAGATTTCTTGTCCAACTGCTCTTGCATGTAGTTATTAGGCAGATGTCGCCAGGTCAGCGATCTCAGACCCACATTGGCCTCTTATTCCATTTTCTGACAAGGTTTTCACTAAAGTCATTGTTAGTTTTGTATGATAACTATTACCTTAGAACTTAGTACAATCATTCTTCAGTACTGATTGATATCTTTTTTCCAAGTTTCAGGTAAATTTCAATCACATGACTGTGCAACTGCTATGTACTTATAACAGTCCTGGAATCCCATCATTCTCAAAGAATAATCACCATTTCTGAAGCATTTTTTTTCTTCAATTCTCAGGTTACATGCCATATTATCTCAAAAGTTTTGAGTACAAAAATTTTAAAGAACTGGTGAGAAACTAGCAATCTAGAATTTGGAGTCAGTATCTCCACACAGTGTTAATAAAACTATCATTATACCAGCACCTGTCATAATTGTGCTGGCCTGTAGACAAAAAATGCTGATATGCATTTTTTCTATTCATTGTGTATTCACTTTTTGAAATGTCTTGATTGAGATGTCCTAAGTAAAAAGTCATATTTTCTTTAAAATTTTATCAATGTAAATATTGACGTATCACAAAAAAGAGGCAGATTTTTGTGCTAAGAGAGGGAATTACCATCACTATACACCTCCCTCAATAGCTCACGCACAGCGGGGTTAAAAATACAGACTGCAGTATATCTGAGGGCACAAGTTACCGAGGGACCTCTGGAATATTAAGAAGGGGATGCCATCCTGGCTGGACATCAACTATGAGAAGACGGGGGGGGGGGGACTGTTTAATGGTTTAATATTTGTTTTATGATCGCACTGGGAATGATTGTCAATAAAATGCTTTTTCTAATGAAGATGTTTGCTTTTCTGTATAAATTACATTTATTTTCAAGATAACCAATGTCAGAGAGATCGTTAAAAACATTACTCCGTGAGGTTTCAACACACAACATGTGTACCTGTGAAAACATTGTGCATAACGTCACTGCTTTTGCATGTGAATGTGGATACATTTGAGTGTTATTGTTGATTCATAACAAAACATCTCATTTTTTAAAAACAAGGGACATTTAATTCATACATTAAGAACCATCAACATCAAAACTAAATTTTCTTTTATTGTTCTGATAATAAAATACTGATGCCACGATTTCATTGCTGGTAATAATGACATTTCTGCTTATCCTGGAGTGCCAATTCAGGAATTTTAAGTTCACTGCAAACTTAGGAACTCACTTCTGCATCATGAACCATATCTGTAAAACCAAGTTTTCCATGCACAGAGAACTCCTTTTGCTTTCTTCCCATGCTATCATTGATCACAATTACCAATTAGTAGGATAAACCACTGATTATGTTAAATACTTTAATTATGTTACCTAAGTAATAATATTTATAACAGTGTTCGATTGGTCAATTGAAATGAGTTAACCTGACACACTACCGTGACCGCTAGCTCTTATGCGGGTAGGATTTGCATGGCTTGTAATTTTTTTAATTCCACCCTCTTTATTTGATTTGATGCAAAAGACGTAATTAACATGATAATATAAAACAGGTCTGCTTTTAATTTATTATAACAATACAACAAACACTTCCGCAAATCGAAGTTCAAAACATGGTCAGCACTTATTTAGGTTCTCACAGAAATACTCATGGATATAGCTGTAGTGGTAGATTGACATTTTTCATGCTGGAATACAAGAGGGCATATCACATTTATAATGATTACACTGAAACCAAATTAAAAGATAGAATTAAACACTAATTTCACTTGACAAAGCTTAATTTATTTTGGTATTTATTTCTTAAAGTGCTCCCACAAGTAGGCATTACTGACGTTTTCTTAGATTGAAATTTTGTTGAATATTGTTATTTAATGTGTACTGAGAATTTTTATTTGTAAAGAAAATTTAACAAAATATAATGACTTCTTATTAAAAGTTGTGAATTTCATGATGTTCATTCAAATTTTCAGGGACTAACTGCCGAGCGATATATCGGAGTTTTGTTTACCAGTTTTGATTGCAATTATCTTCACATTCAAGAAATAGGAGCCAATTCTTTTGGTATTTTCTATAAAAAAATTGGGATCCATGCCTGACCCCGCATTATACGCTTGTTCGCGAATTATCTAATACAATTTAGATCAATTGATTGTGTCAATGGATTACCCCACCCTGAATTTACTAATTTGGTTTTGATATACGTATATAGAAGATTATTATCCACATTTAACACCACTTGTAGTTGTCCACAGCTTTTAATCAGATACTGAATTTACTCTGGTTAGACCAAAGTTGTCTACCAAACTGAATTCAGTATCTGGTACAGAGATATGTCTACAATAGACAAAAAACAAACATTTTTAATTTTTTAATTTTTTTTTTCAATTATAATTTAACCAAAAAAAATCTATTTCATATATCAAAAAAGATATTAATATATTTTTCGGTAATTTTTAAGATAAGGTAATCAGTTTCTGAAGAGCTAATTTAGTGCTACGTATAGTAGAAAATGATTTTCCAATATGATGTGCCATATACTATATAAAATGAGTGTAGTTTGTCACACTCTGTAAGTAAGGGTGATTTTTTAGTTTTTACTCTTGTCTGCCATGTGTGATGCCAACCAAATTTTTTTTCTTAAGCATTAAATTGAAGTTTCATTAAATTTCTCCATCATTAGGAATTCTCTGTTAATTAATGATGTTTTTGACAGGGTTTTTTTTCCCCTTGAAATGTACTAGTTAATGTAATTGTTTTGGCCACTAATTTCACACATTTTGCTGCTTGGTCAAAACATCTTTCTAAAGCACTGCCCCAAGTGGCATAATTTGACACGAGAGAGAGAGAGAGAGAGAGAGAGAGAGAGAGAGAGAGGAGAGAGAGAGAGAGAGATGGATATGTTTTGTTTCTTTGATATTTTGTGGCACAGCAACACATTAAGTTTGCATTATGCAAAAGCAAGTAAAGAACGTTGACCAAGGACACACTATGGCAGCCAACCCTATAGTTTTTTTTTCCTTTAAATTCTCTATTTCTTGTGGATTTTTTTTTCTGCCACTAATTTCACACATTTTGCTGCATGGTAAAAACATCTTTACAAAAAAACACAGCTATTTAGTAGACAATGAATGTTTTCCATCATTTATTTTTACCTTTATGTCTAGTTTGATGTTCAGTTTGTTTGTTTGTTTGTTTGCTTTTCCCTCAACTTATTTCAGCAAAGTTTTTTACATGTTTGTCTAGATCACTGATAAATCAATTGTCATGCAAAGGACCTTAAACTCGTTACCGTGATTACAACAAAATGTATATCATTAACAAAATTTAAAAAGTCATTATTATATTATGAGTTAGGTATTCAATATTACTTGTGAGCTTTCTCTAAATCGGACTATATTTATCCATTTTAAATGCTTGCAACTGAGAGTGGCTTAACTCTCATTGTTCAAAATACGGAAGAATTTATGAGGAAATAATTTTTTTTAAAGCAATGTCTTTGAGGTAATTTGGATATAACGTCTAGATTTCTTGAGGAGGAAAGGCATAAGTGTCCTTTATACACAAGTTTATAAGTTTAACTGACATATAAACGTATTAAAATATAATTCTCTCATACTTTATTTAGATGAGTGATGCAACAGTAGCTTTACTAAAAATTAATTTGATTTAATCTGTAAAATTAATTTTTTTAGAAACAACATTGACTTTTGTCTTCTGGAAGCCTTGGCAAGAAAAAGATTGACATTATCAAGGAGTTGTATAATATTTATATGGAATGAGCACAGATGTAAGATTATATTTACTGCGTATCTGATATTATTCACTGCAGTAAGCTGCAAAATAGGAATAGTGACATGACTTTTAAGTACATTTGGATGCCTTAGTCATTTTGCTATTGCCTTTTATGATGTCATTAGATCATGTGTCATGTCATGACATACTTCTAATATAAAAGATAGGAAAAATGTTTGTGACACTTCCTTTTGATAATGTCATGTTATGAAATGTTTTGACAAACAGTTTTGTATTTTTTTAAAAAAAAATTTATTAAAGGAACTGGTAGATCAGAACCAATCCCACTGGAAGTGAAGACTGGCCGCACAGGGTTGGGACATGAGACAGAACAGAAACGCAAAAGGGATGCAAAGACAGCAAGGCTGAGTGCTCTGACTCTAAAAAAAAAGAAAATGGAGACATGTACACAAGAGGATTTCAATCAGAGACAGAAGGAGCGTTTTGGTCAGAAAAACGCCCAGTGGGACCTGCACAAAAGCCAGAAAGTTTGTGAGCAGTTGGATTCTCAATTAGTGAGTACTGTATATAAAGGTACCTTGACCCACACTTTTGTGAAACTCCTCAACTTGAGGGTACATACAAGCTCAGATTTTTGACAGTTAAAGAAGGGTCTATGCTTGGGTGTGATTTGGGTGAAATAATTGCCCTCGAGTCTGTCATTTTGCCTAAACATGCCCAAAGAGCAAAGTTCACTTTGACTTGTCTTGATTTCACACCTTTCCCCACCCCTTTTTGTTTCAATACAGTGCAGTAATAATAAAAGTTAAGCACTGAATTTTGTGTCAGTTTCCATTTCAAAGAGAAAGGTGAATAGTTAGAAAAGAAGTTTTATGCTCAAAAGTTCATTTTTGGTGCTAATTTGATGGAATTCCTGACAAAAATTCACATATGATCCTTGAAAAAATTAGTGAAAAATTGAAGTTTGTAGCCCAATTTGAACTGAATTATGATTCAGTGGATGTATTCAGGTCCATTACTAATAAAATTAATAATAATTTTACCCTAAATTTCATCATATAATTGTATTAAAAAAAGGACTTCTACTATGAAAACAGTTGCTGATTTCTGACTAATTATATTTGAGGCTGCCATTTTATACAATAAACAACAACTGCCAAAGAACAATAAGAACAGTTTTTATATATTTATAAAGTTTTAATAATATTTCATCAGTATTGTAATCATCTCACATGAAAGTATGCAAAAACAGACGTTTAAAGGGACTATTTTGTACAGTATACATTTTGAACTTTCTACACTAACTTCTCCCTGTTTTTTGCCAACTTTGCTCTATTCTGACTGCTATTTTGCCAAATATTGGAGTCCAGCATGGACCATGTTAAAATGGACACACCATTCAGCACTAATGAGTGTTTTTAGAATGAACAGTACCATAATCTCTGATGATAGGCTAATTCTTAATAATAATTATATACCCATTGTTTAGAAATTTTTACAGACTTTAATTGTTGGCAGCATACCGTCTATGCACGCGTATAACCCGATACCAACTGCAAACTGCATAGACCAAGATCTGCCGTCACATAATGCACCGGCAGATCTGGGTCTATGCAGTTTGTAAGGACTATTTAGTAGAACAAACAACATAGACCCTGATCTGCCGGCGCATTATGTGACAGCATATCAGGGTCTGTGTTGTTTGCATTTGGACCAGGATTATATACGAGTAATACGGTAATCAAATGACAAGACACCCCTTGCCCCTTCTTAACATTTATCAGACATGCCCAGCTTATGAAAGGAGAACTACTTTACATAAAGTGAAGAATCATGGTATATTTAGGATAATTTAAATCATGAAATTTTGGTGGCTGTTATATGTACAGTGTACTGTATTTATCTGATAATAATTCCATTCTTGATAATAAACCCACCTCCACTTCTATAGAATTTTGGCAAATATTTTATAAATATATCTTTATCTGCTTATAAATCCACCCCCTATATAGAGAAAAAAATTATTAGGCTGGCACATCTTTAAGTTAAGTGGCTTCATTTATACTTTGGCTGGCCTTGTATCCTTAACAAGAGGATTTGAAGCACACTCGACCTAAAAATTAATCTGTAATAATATCATTTTTGCTAAATTTGCATACTTCATGTAACTAGATTCCACATCTAATCAAACTTTTAAAAATCTTTCTTTTTAATTTTTAGTCACAGAATTTATTGAATTTTAGTGTGCAATCACATTGAAGAGCTCTGCTAATGCAACGATATGCCCCAATTCTGACACCCGTTTCCACGAAAACTTCATGAAAGTCAACCCAAAAACTTCCTAGACAACTACAGTCAAACCTGTCAATAGTGGCCACCCATGGCAAAAGGCAAAACTGGCCTTTTTACACAGGTGACCATGGCACACAGGTTCAGCTTTCAAAATTGGTTTTTGAACAAATACCATGCACCGATTATCATTATAAATATTATTAGTATTATCATTATTATTATTATTATTATTATTATTATTATTACATTAACAAGATTGTTTTATGTGCACAATTCAACAAAATCATAAAATACGCATATATATTGTTCTCTCCCAAATTTATGTTCCACACAAGATTACTGTTTCCTGCTCACTTTTATCCATCCTATCAATTAAATTATCACTGACTTAAAATAATCACTGATCTTAGTTTGTTTTGTGCACTATGACAAAACACTAATTTCACTACTGATTGACAGCTTACCTATGACTTTAAAACAGAGGACTGACTCTTTGGTTGGCCAGCTTGTATAAATTAGGCTTAGAAACAGCTGTTCACACTTCAAAAATAGTATCTGGATCAGTCACTCAGCCCACCGAGATCAAAAGACAGTTGGCTTATGTGAGAGGTATGTGATGAATAGTGAATCAAAAGAAAAGCTGTATATGGCTATTTTTGTGATCCATGAACCAAAACTTCGCCTGTCTTTACAGACAAGTTTTAAATATTGAATGATCCCTGACCCTAATGAAAAGGGATGTAACTCATATCGCTTATCAAAGATGAACTTTTTTTGTCAGAGTTAGCTTTTAAATCACAAGCAAATAGATGAAGATATCAAACTGTACCTGTTACACTGGCACAAAAAGCAACTTCCATTTCTGCTGTGATAAGATGGCCACTTTTCCCACCATCCAGCAAAAACAAATTGCTTTGACCCTCTCCTGTAGGATAAAAACTTTTGGACCCGACATTTTGACACTGTTGAGTTAGACTGACAGTGTGACTGGAATATGGTGAGTACAAGCGAGATATGAAATGTTTACACATCAGTTCACATGATATGCCTTTATCTAAACAATGACTTGCTCATCAAACAACAGTTTAATTTGCATACTTAGAGCAGTCATTGTTGATACACTCCAGTGACCACTTAAGGCTGGGAGAAGCCACTGTTGGTTAGGAAATACCTGTTCAGTGACCACGAAAGGTAGGTGACTGTTACACACAGGACATTTATATAGGAAAATTGCCAGGGGAAATTGTGACCAGGTGACCGCTATGTGCAGGTGACTGTTAAGATAGGTTTGACTGTATGTTTGAGGTTAAAATCAGTGGTATTGTCACATCCAGTGCTCTCAATAATCTTGTGGCTCGGGTCATATGTGTGCAAAAATTTGGGTTCATGCATGATTATTCTAGTGGGATATCCCACTGATATACTTTTTTTAAACTGGTGACCCCCTCATGATGTGTCTTCATCCCCAATACATTTGAACCACTGAATAAGCATTGATTATTCTGACTGAAATGTCCACTCCCATGTCATTTATCTTTTGAAAAAGCAGTTATTAATTTGTTACTTACCATATTAGTTAGAGTGTTAGTTGTTATGTATCTAAGTATAGGTTTCTAGGCTGAATACTAGTAAAATATTAAAAGAATATATATATTTTTTTTAATTATTCTTATTACAAGTAGGAATAAGAGAACTTGCATGATGAATGTCACCTATTTATGATAGTTGTACCTACTTTTGAGGTTACAGTCTAATTCAGTAACAAAATTGTATTGTAGCTTTATAACATTTCAATTATTATTTATTTTGTTTTGCATTAATCTTTGTTGGAAGATTGTGTATAATACCAAATGTATGCACATTTTGAAACACTTAGTAAGTCACTTCTCCCTGTTGTTCACTCTAATGGTCATAGACCAAAAGAGCTCATGCAGTAGACTTTTGTCCATTCTCTGTGCAGCTCCAATTAGCACCAGTGTCCATGCTGGACTCTAATGTTTGGGTGGAAATGATTTCTCTCCTGAGCCAGAATAGGGTGAAGTTGGCGAAAATAGGGAGAAACGAGTGTTGAAAATTCAAAATTGTTGTTGTTCAAAACAGTCACTTGAAAATTCTGTTTTTGCATATTTTAATGTTGGATGATTAAAATATTGATGAAATACTATTAAAACTTTACTAAAATAATATCAGAACTTTTCCTATTTTGCTTCACCATGATTATTGTATAGCATAGTTAAGGTAACTTTTGAAATGGGTTTCAGACAAAAATTGGCAACTGTTTACATAGTAGAAGTCATTATTTCATATGTTTACTGGATGAACTTTTAATAATTGACCTGGATACATCCACCAAGTGATAATTTACTTCCAGTTGGGCTACAAGTATTAAATTTTTCACTTACTTTTCAATGATCATATGTGAATTTTTGGCAGGAATTCCTTAGATAACAATGTATTTTCTGGCGTTTATGATCATCAAATTAGCAGCAAAATTCACTACAGAGCATAAAACTTCTTTTTCTAACTTTCCATCTTCCTATTTGAAGAGTAAATTAACAGAAAAGTCAGTGTTTTACTTCGATTATTAAAGCATTGTGTTGAAACCAAAGGGGGAGGGATGGCATGAAATCAATGCAAGGTGAAGAGAACTTTGCTTTTTGAGCATCTTTAAGCAAAATGATGGGGTCATGGGTGACTAATTGACCTGAATCACTCCCTACCATGGACCCTGCTTAACACCTGTTTGTTATCACTTCTTTTCCAAAACTACTGGGAGGATTGCCATAACCTTTACAAACACATTCATCCCAAGGTGTAGTTGTTGCTATTGAAAAGGTCACCCCATGGATGTCCAATATGGCCACCATTGCAGCCATCTTGAAAATCTTGTTATCACTACTGCTTCTGCATATCAGCATGGTGTTTTCACTAAAAAACTTCAAATGATGTCTGGTTGGTCCTAAATGAAAATGGTGCTGATCTGACATTCGATATGGCTACTATGGTGGCTATCTTGAAAATCTTTTTGTTGCTACTCGCCCTGAACCGATGTTCATATTGACATGGGTTTTCACTAAAATACTTTTTATGATATCTAGTTGGTCCTAAATGAAATTAATGCCCCTCAGACATTGAATATGGCCACCATGGTGACCATCTTGAAAATCTTGTTATAGCTACTCCTCCTGAATGGATGGTGGGGTTTTCACTGAAAGGTTTCTTATGATGTCTAGTTGGTCCTAAATGAAAATGGTGCTGATATGACAATCCAATATGGCCTGAATAGATGCGTGTATCAACATGGGATTTTCACTAAAAGACTTCCTATAATCTCTGGTTGGTCCTAGATAAAAATTGTGCCCCTCAGACATCCAGTATGGCCACCATGATGGCCATGTTGAAAATCTTATCACTATTCCTCAAAAATGTCTGGTACTAAATAAAAATGGTGCCAATCTGTCATTTGCAGTTGTACCCAACTTTTAAGAAAATATATACGGTACCTTGATACATTGTGCTTACATTTCCAGGGCACTCAAACAGCTCAGCATACTAACTAACAAAAGTGGAACTTAGAAAAGTCAAAGTGCAGTAGGTCTAAAATTTTGGTTTGAGTTTTTAGTTGTTGCATGTTTTCTAGAGTCACAGAGAAGAAAATGCTTTGCAAGGGGACTGAGTGAGTATTCAAGTTACTGTCCTTTGACTTTTTGAAGTATTACTGTATTTTTGTTGAGCCCATCTTGGTGAAAGTTCAATATACAACTGTAGCAATCACTTTGATGCCCATATACATGTTCATCCATCCATCTGTCCACACCTTGGATTAAGCTCAATATTAAAATAATAAATATAAAAAAAAAGTTTTTTAGATTAAGCTCAATTTTAAAAGTTTTGTACTGTCCTTTATGTACTGGTATGTTTTTTCTAGCTAAATAAAAGCAGGCTCGACAGAAAGGGGTCTCTTGTTTAAATGTATAGCAATGTAAATTTTAATTAATTCATTGTTACCATTTTCCTCATGTTCTCATCTATATTGCAGGGAATCACTGAACCAGCAGAGTTGTTCTTCTGGCCAGAGGCTTTGTTGCCAAAGAGGATCAAGTCTGAAGTTCAAAGAGACTTGGATTTGGATGAAACTGCGGAGGGGTCAAGTGGTCATCCAGGCTATAGTAACTATGTATTAGAGGTAGTGGAGGAAGAGGAGGAGGAAGAAGAGGAAGAAGAAAAACAGGAGGAGGAGGAGGAGGAGCTAACTGAGCTGAGTGTATGATTAAACCTTTCTATTATGGTATTAAAGGGCATGCCCATATTCATATCAGGTGACATCCTGGTACTGATATCACCTAGTGCTCAGTACTGTAAAAATTGTATTTGTACTCATTTACTGTGAACATCATTTATTTGCACAAGTATTTTAGTTAATAGTGCGTCACTGTGATACAGTGTTTAGTGAATTTGGTACCTTAAAGCTTCAGTCTTATTATCATTTAAGCCTGTTCAGTATAACTTAATATGATTAGTTTATTTATTATACAGAGGCATATATTTGTGGGACGATTTTTCTTTTTTCTCAGTTATTTATATCATAGTTTTAAAGTTAGAATTATCATTAAATTGTCATTTTTAAAAAATTGTATTGAAGATTTTCACCTTATCAATTATCCAAGCTAGAAAAGTCATCATTTTCCTACCCTCACTTTTGTTAATGTTTTCTTTTGTTTCTAAAATTTTTGAAAACTTTTGTGAAAATATCACATATATAGTACATAAATGAATATAGATAAATCCACAAATGAATCAATTAAATAATGAATCAAATAATTACATTAATTAATCTATAAATAAATAAAATTCTGTCAATACACAAATGTCATTAAATGAACCGAAGACTAAAAGATATAAATTTTAAAAACCATTTGGCCTGTGAGAAACTTTAGATAATTCACAATATTTTTGTGATACTTCATGATTTATTTAACTGCCCAAGGATAAATAAATACGCTAACTTTCTGAATTTCATTATGTTTCCACATTTTCAGTATAAACCATGGGATTTACTATACATTTATAGTGAAGTGTTCATGTCAATGAAATTTAAAAGCAAAGAAAAGAACTGCAAATGAAGAAAACACTGAGACCCCAAGTTCCTTTCTCTAATAATGTTTTATCAAATTCATGCATTGAATTAATTGAATTAGTAACTGTAGATTTACTAAAATAAATAACATAAAATAATAATGGCAATTTATTCCCAAAAATTACTTTAATGACAAAATTGCAAAACATAAGCATATATTTCAAAGAATTTTTTGAAGGTACTGCATTCTAATAAGTTTATATTTTCAATTCTAAAGAAAAGGAAGAAAGTAACCACATTGCATAAATGTGTTTTTTTTTCTAGTTTGTGATGATTTATCGTGTTAAAAAAATGTAAACATCAGGCATTTGAGCTGGGTGATTTTCCGTTGTCTTTTTTGGTCACATTTTTCGACAGATAATTTGTCACATTTAAGAATTCCACAGTAAGTTACAATTTCATGGTTTCTTTTGAATAAATTTTCAAGTTTCATTTAAATTAAAGGGTCAGTTGGGTTATTGCTACATTTCCTGCATGACGACTTTTTAGATATATATACATTGAAATTTTGTGAATGTAAATATCATGATTTAAGTCCCATTGTTGACTCACCTGGCCATATGGCCCTGCATTTATTGTGCATCATGCATCTGTCTGTGAACAATTGTTTGTTATCACTCTTTCTGCGTCCATATTTCTGATCCGATTTCAATCAAACTTGAAATATAGGTTTATATCATCAAAATCTCGCATTAGTTTGATAATGTGAAAGATTATGCATAATTATGAGGTGATCTTGCATCTGATTGGCTAACCTTGTTATCACTCTTGAGGCCATTTTCTGATAAAATTTTAAACTTGGAATATATGATTATATTATTAAGATTTCAGATGAGTTCGATAATGAGTGAAATCCACCCTTGTTAATTAGGTGTTCTTGCATCAGATTGACTGAGCTTGTTACCCCTCTGGAAGTCATATTTCTTATCTAATTTTAATCAGACTTACAAAATGGGTTTGTATCATCAAGATCTTAGAATGGATTCAATAATGAGCAAGATCTGTGCATATTAATGAGATAGTCATGCATCCAATTGGCTGAGCTTGTTACAACTCTGGAGGCTGTATTTCTGATTCAGTTCTGATTAAACTTGGAATATATTCTTATATCGTTAAGATATCAGACAGGTTTAGTAATGAGTGAGATCCACAAATACAAATGAAGTGATCTTGCATCTGATTGGCTGAGCTTGATACTCCTCTGGAAGCCACATTTTTGATCCAGTTTTGATCAAACTTTAAAAATAAGCTTATCTCATCAAGACATTGAATGGGTTTGATAATGAGCAATATCCACACATATTAATGAGATAATCTTGCATCTGATTGGCTGAGCTTGTTACTGCTCTGGAGGCCATATTTCTGATTCAATTTTGAACAGATATTGAACATATGCTTATATGATCAAGATCTAGTATAAGTTTGATAATGAATGAGATGCATGCATATGAAATGAGTTGATCTTGCATCTGATCAGCTGTGCTTATTACCATTCTGGAAGCCATATTTCCTATCCCATTTTGATCAAACTTGAAATATTAGCTTGTATCATCAAGATCTTGGATGGGTTTGATAATGAGCAAGAGCCACGCATATTTATGATGTAATCTTGCATCTGATTGACTGAACTTGTTACTACTCTGGAAGCTATATTTGCAATCTGATTTTGATCAAACTTGGAATATATGCTTCTATTATCAGGATCTTGGACTGTTTCAGTAATGAGTGAGATCAATGCATATTAATGAGGTAATCTTAAATGTGATTAACTGGGCTTCTTGCCAGTCTTGAAGTCAAATTTTTGATCCATTGGGTTTTATTATCATCAAGATCTAGGATGACTTCAGTTATGAGCTGGAAACTGTGCATATTATTATCCCTTCATCTTTAGACAGAATTAGAGTAAAATAGGTAAAATCAACATGATATAAAGTTTAGGAAATAAGTTTACATAGGATGTGTTCTTACACTACTACATAAGCATGCTTTAGTGAAACAGTCAACTGTTCAGTTATGTAAGCCAGATGACCAATATCAGGTCCACTTGGGCCTCTTGTTTGTTTCCTTATACTCTGATGTAACTATTTACTCAAGTGTTTGAGTGTACCAATTCGGAAGCTTTCCATGGAAATAAGTTTGTTCATAGTAATAAAGGAACATAAAGGGTTTTCAGTGTCTTTTTTATTCAGTCTTTCTTTGGTCAGGCGTATATACCATCAGTACCCATAATCAGCACCCTAATGGCAGATATGTGTAGTGACATGTAGTGGTGGTGGTGGTGGTGGTGTGGTGGTGGTGGTGGTGGGGTCTGTACTTCTATTTGTACATGGCATGAGGCTAGAACAATTTTAACCACAGTACAGTCAGTGTAACATTTCAGGATCATAATAATTTCTTGAAAACAGAAATTTCAATAAGTTCACAACTTAAATAGTTGCTAATATTTCATCATCAACATTTTTTATCATAGTTTTTGTGAATGATATTGTAATGAATATAATATCAATTAATATACTTTGCAAAATCAGCAAAATAATTATGCTCACTAAGATTTTGTTACTAACAGTAGCTAACACTGGAAACTTTATATAAAGTCACACATAGGACTGGCAGAAACTGGCATTTATGAGCTTGTGACCGTATAGCGAAAAAAGGCAAGTTACTGAATTTTGTGGTTTCTTTTAGGACTGCAATTTAATTTGAAAGTAGAGGTTTTGCAACAGTTTTGGATGTTTGATAACATTAGTTAGTGGTTAGCTAGTTATATAGTTGCTCTAACTCGGTGGTTCCCAAACTTTTTTGATCGTAACCCTAAATACCATCTTTTGCTACCCAAAATGCAGTACCAGTATAGGGTTGCGAGGGTCCTCACGACCCTCATTTTGATCGTGACCCAGGGTTTGGGAACCACTGCTCTAACTTCCAGAAGTATATGATATTGTTGATATATGACTGCAAGTACAAGTACATGACAAGACCCAAAGGTAGTAACAAAGAAACCCAGTGTTTATTTAAAGATAATGTGATATGTCAATTATCATGATAGAGAGAATAATAACATAATATTATGACAGTTCAAGAGAAATGGTGTGAGCCTTCAGCCATTAGATATTGCAAATGTTTGGGGACATCTTATCACTGACATTAATTGTGTCATGTCCATAGCATTGGCCAGAATTTCTGGCCAAACCAATATTTGGGTCATAGCCTCTTCATATCCCTATCGTAGTTATGAAGGTGGTATATAGCACCACCTATGACCATCCATCTCTCCCCATCTTTAGTAAATTTTGTTTCTGCTCAATAATTTAAAAAAATATATGTATGGATTGAAACCACATGGACCCATCATATGTGTTCCACATACTCATGAGTATATGAAATTATAAAAAAAATATAAGATTTTCTTGTGTAAATTTGTTTACATTCTGCAAGAGCATTACTGAGTATCTGCTGAAAACTTTGGCAAAAAATAGACAAGTTATAGCAAGGTATGTGGGCAAAAATGTCCAGGTGTCAGAGTTCAGTCAGTGAGGACTCTAACAAACAAACATTCAAGAGATAATTGTATAATGACTCTCAAATGACTCACAGTCCATTGGTTTAAAGGTCTACAGGAATTGCCAGTAATCAGAAATTGTTTGACAGTTGTCGACAGGTCAGTTCAGTATGAGGCTTTAAATTAAGACCTTGGTCATGTTCAGTTCTCATCAATTTTAACAAAAGTTTTCCAATTTATGGCTGCTGCATGACTTGGAAATTTGCCCCTCAGTCGTACTTGTCGCATCTATGTCATATGGGCACATATCTAGTTCAGCTGTATGTTTTAGTGGCATATATTTAGTTCAGCTGTATATTTTAACATATTTTACTTTATATGCAGGATGCAGAGAAGCTAGAAGTCTTGACTCTCTACCTGCGACATAAACATAAATATTGCGTATGGTGTGGAACAAAGTTTGAAGGTATTGTAAGAATCAGGATTATGATGCAGAAAAGGTAGTACAGTGAAACCCCACAACTGTATTTCTTGTAATTTTTTGTACATGAAAATGTTTTTTATTTTTTTCAAAGTGCAAAAAATAATGTGTACAAAAACTGTCTATCATTTCGTGCAAGAGATTGTGTATGAAAAAATAAAAGACCTGACATTGATGAGGACTCTAAAATATCTGCATGATCATCAGTATTAAATTCATGTGCATCAGACATAATTGGGCTAAAGCAGCATGCACTAGTACAATATGTTGTTTGAATTTGCTTACATATGTGTGTATTGGAATAGACTGGTTTGAAAACAGATGCCTTTGACATGGATATAGGTATTCCATCATCCAGTTTTAATGTGTACACCTCGTGATCCAAATAAAATATGCCCTGATGTGAGAGTGAGAGAGATTTCAGCTCTTCTTTGTACCATTTTGCTCAATGTACCTTACTGTCCCCATTTAACCGAAGCTTTGTCATAGAGAAAACAGTAATAAAATAGCAAATGGAAATTACACAAAATAATACCATACACCTTCAGTTTCAAAGATATATAATTTATATTTAAATATTCACAACATTTATATCCATATAAACTCCATTTAATTTAAATCTCAAGAATGATCATTTAGTGTGCAGTGTTGTTTTCTCTGCAAGTAAAATGATGCCTACAGTAATTTCCCACCAAAGAAGATTACCCTTTATCATTAAGTGCATGTAAACTACACCACTACCTCAATAACTCGCACCTGGATAACTCATCAACCCACTTATAACGGAAGGTCAGGTGTGGATCCCATTTTTTGTAAATAGAAAATACCAAAAAGTTGGCCCCTATTTGTTGAACGTGAAGAAAATTGTGATCAAAATTGGTAAATGAAACCTTGATATATCGCTTGTTTTATCATCTAAAACAATGGTTAGAACCCAGAAATATTAATCAACATCATAAAATTCTCAACTTTGAATAAGAAGTCATATATTTTGTTAAATTTTCTTTCCAAACAACATTCTTAGTAAACTGTAAATAACAATATTCAACGAAATTTTGATCAATGAAAATGTCACTATTACCTACTGGTGGCAACACTTTAATAAATAGATACCAATTAATAAGTTTTATCAAGTGAAATTGCTGTTTTAGTTCTATCATTTAATTCAGTTTCAGTGTAATCATCATAAATGCAAGATGCCCTCTTGTATTCAAACGTGAAAAATGTCAATCTACCATCACAGCTATGTCCGCAAGTTTTTCTGTGAGAACCGAGTTAAGGGCCAACCATGTTTTGATCTCCAACTTGCGGAAGTATTTGTTGTATTGTTACACTCAGTTGAAAGAAGATCTGCTTTGTATTATCACGTTCATTACGTCTTTTGTATCAAATCAGATAAAAGGGATGGAATAAAAGAAAAGTTAAAAGGCATGCAAATCCTACCTGCGAAAGAGCTAGCAGTCATGGTCGCCTACTCATTCACAAATATGATCAAAGATAGCAAGGCAACCAAGGGAAATGAGTGCTTGGTAAATAAAAAGCTTTGTTTCACAGATACAGTTCATTTTGGACAAGCGAGTTACAGAGTTTGTAGTGAACTTAAAATTCTTGAATTGGCACTCAGAGATTTCCTTAAGGATGAGAAGAAGTTTCACTGTTACTTGCAATGAAATCTCGGCATCAGTATTTTACTACTAGAACAATATAAAAAAAATCAAGTTTCGACATTGATGGTTGTTTCACAAAATAAATGTCCCTGGTTTTTGATAAAAAGGAATCTTGTTTTGTTGTGAATCAACAACAACAAAAAGCAGTGAGTAATTCACAGTGTTTTTGCATACATGTGATGGTTGTTGAAACCTCTTGAAAAATGTTGTTAACAATCTTTCAGTGTTTGGGTATCTTGAAAATGAAGGTAAATTATACAAAAAAGATAACAATTTCATTAGAAAAAGCTCTGTATTTACAATTATTCCCAACACGATTATAAAATGAGTATCTAGCCA
The DNA here is from genome assembly GCA_029931535.1 of Margaritifera margaritifera. NCBI lineage: Eukaryota > Metazoa > Mollusca > Bivalvia > Unionida > Margaritiferidae > Margaritifera > Margaritifera margaritifera. The sequence continues at coordinate 6,730,572 of JAQPZY010001663.1, forward strand.
TTAAACAGTCATGTTACCCCCCCCCCCCCCAATTTTTCTTGATGTCCAGCGGGGATGGTATCCCCTTCTTAATTTTTGTGAGGTCCCTTGGTAACTTGTGCCCTCGCTGATAATGCGATCTATGTTTTTGGACCCTATTGTGCACAAGCTATCAAGGAAGAGGTGTACCTGCAGTTACGTGGCATTTGGTACAATCTTGAGCATGGTTGTTACTTTTAATTTAAAGATTGACACTTCTGTCAATGAGTACAAAGGTGTCACTAGTTAAGAAACTTACATGAGTAAGCACCTGGCATTACCTGACATTACACTGTACTGAATACCTTAATAAATATACATCTTTAAATGAAACAAAGAAATATTGAAAGTATATATCCAGCAGCATATGCCCCAAAAAACTAATTCAAAATAAATATGTTGATTAGTAAACAATGTTTATTGCCATAAGAGTTGGACCTAAGGAATAAAGGTGGGATATAATGTGGGCTCTGTTGAGAAATGCATTAATCTTGGTACATGTACAGTAGTTAAAGATCTTGACATTGCAGATGTGAACTGTTGTCAAGATGAATTCACACAAGTGTTACATATTAATACTCAGACATCACTACTCAATTGGAACATATATTAAGCTAGTTCATTTGGTCCTGATTGTTTCCCTCATTGTTTTCACTGACAAGGTTCTTCGATTTCTATAACGTAAAGCCCTATGAACAAAATCATTATGTCATTGTAAAAAGGGCTATGACTGAATTACTGGGTTCCCATGCTTCTGGGAAATCAGGGGAAAAAATCAGGAGAAAGAATAAGTTTGTGCCATATCAGGAAAAGACCTTGAATTTTGCATTATTGAGTTCTTACTGAAATTTTTGGAGGTTGCAGAACTCTTCAGTCAGTTGAGATAAAATTGCTCTATTTGATCATTTGGGTGCTTCCCGAATTATACGCGAGTATATACAGTAGTCAGGGTCATCCAACTTACAGTGAAATCTCACTTTAACACGCTTCATTATAACATGAATCTGGATATAACACAGTCATGGCATGGCTCCCAAATTTTACAATAATTTCACCAATTTCTTGAAGTACTACAAAGCTTTAGTGCCAATATAAACAAGAGTTTGATTGAATAATTTGGCAAGATGTATTGTATTCTTGGAGAAAAAAATATCTTATAACTGCTTCTTGCTTCATTTTAAAAGATGGTAACTCCTTAAAAACCTGATAATTGTTAATCTAATTATTACTGAACTATCAACAATAAAGCCATTCAGTTTTCTCTGTGTTTGTCTTCAATGTATCCTGTATACATTAAACAACAGATGTGTGCTCAGTCATCTGGCATACACAAGCAAGCAGCAAACAATGCGGTGGTTTAAAAAAAATTCTCACTCAAATTTATAAATCAGTTAGTTCACCTACCCATTTAAGGGAAACAATAGACCACCAATGCCTGCTAAATCTACCATCAATGCCATTTTTTAAATAAGTTTATCTTCTTTGGATGGTTTTTGAATACAATGAATTTGGTTGGTGGGTACACATACTCTATTTACATTATTTGGTTGCCAATTTTCTTATACATGAATATGCATGTACCAATTCATGGTTCTGTGCCAAAGAAATAAATATTAAATATTTAATCACTGTTTCAGGTATTTATCTTTAATGTGCATCAGTTTTGGGTTGGTATCTGCATGACTGCAGCATGTGGTTTTGTACCCACTTGTCTTGTATAGCTGAACAAATACACTTGCAATATATTCTTAAGTTAACTGACTTGTCTGGGTATTGCACTATATGTTACATAACACAATGGCACTTTGTGGTTCCACAACCATCATGTTATAGTGGGTTTTCGCTGTATTTGATCCCACAACCATCATGTTATAGTGGGGTTTCGCTGTATTTGATCAATCATTTCCATAACAATGTGACCAACAAAAAAAAGAGTTTGAGTGTAATGTTGAACAAACTCAGCAATATGTGCATTTTGATTTTAAATAAAATGACGAGTTAAAGGTGTACATAATGGGTACTTTCAAAACAAAAAGGTGATTTTTGTGTTCAGACCGTTCATCCATTCTTTTTGTCAATTTAAACCAAGAATTTCATAGTTGGACATTTTTATAAACACATAATTCGGTTTGATATAAAAACTGTGATGTTTATGAACTGTTAATGTCAGATTTGAGACCTAACACAGATCACACATTTTATTTAAAAACCAAGAGTTTTCTTTTTGTTGAGTTTTAATTTTTTTCTGGTACGTTATGTAGTACAGATTAATAAATCATTCTCTTTTTCAGAACAAAACAGATAGAATGATTAAAACATATATTTAGAATAGGATGATGTAAATCCTCTTGTATACTTGAATTATATGCTTATGTGGTGTAAAGCATTTCAACTGTCTTTTGTTTCTTTGTTGCATTTTTTATGATCAAACAAGTGATTTTCAACTTCTGTAATAAAATTCAGAAAATTTTGACCAAGTTTGTTTTCCTTAAGTAATTACATCTGTCAAACAACTTCCAGTATGTTTTAGAAAACTGTGAACAGTTAGAGCCTTGTTTTGAAATAGTTTTCTGTCAATACCCAAAACTTAACATACCTTTATAATTGCAGATGTCAGCAGCAATGTTAAATCAAAATGACATCATTAATTCACTTCCTCCTATTCCTTGACCTTCTTCACATATTCTTCAACCAGTCCTCTGAAATCCTACAGTTAATATTCAAAGATTCAAACTGTAACATGTCTATAAAATTTCACTCCAAAGTCATTTCTTTTCTTGTTAGACAGGAAAGATCTGGAAGTCAACTGTCCAGGGAACACAGCTGAAGCCCATGATGACTAAATGGAATTCAAGCCAACATAGTAATCTCCCCCAAAGTGCTCTTCAAAGCGGCTGAGATAAGACACAGATGGCCCTAGTAGTATAGTGTGTAGCTGAAGGCATACTCATGAAACATGTGCTGCATATTACAGAGAAGGGCAGGGAAGTGACTTTTTGAAGCTGGCAGATCCTGAGTATCAATCAAGACAAAACTGGAATCTTTGAAATGACTGAATTCGCAGATTCTTAAAGGTTCCATAATTGGAGATAATGCATACTGATAGATGCATATGATACATTTAAGATACTGGTCTTGAATTGTTTGAGCGATGAGTGTAAATGGAAAAGTTCAAGGTTTTACATTCAGTGTAACAAAAATGTTGGATTTGCTGCAAGATTTTATCATACCTCTTTTTTTAAATGTGTGAGTCAGTTAATTTTTTGTATACAACTGCCAAAAGGCAGATTATATAATGTTATGTTGTCCATCTATATGTACATCTTACTGTTACATACATCTTACTGTTATATACATCTTACTGTTACATACATCTTACTGTTACATACATCTTACTGTTACCTACATCTTACTGTTACCTACATCTTACTGTTACATACATCTTACTGTTACCTACATCTTACTGTTACATACATCTTACTGTTACCTACATCTTACTGTTACATACATCTTACTGTTACCTACATCTTACTGTTACATACATCTTACTGTTACCTACATCTTACTGTTACATACATCTTACTGTTACATACATCTTACTGTTACCTTTTTTCATTTCCACAAAATAACTAAAGTTTTACACCATCTACCTTTACCCGACTTTGTTGATGATTAACACTTGGGATAAGAAGAAGTCTATGGGGGTCAAAAGGTTAAAGGTCAAGGTCACTTTGACTGGAAGAAGAAATATGATTTCCTCACAATAATATTTAGTTCTGCTTCACAGACCTGGACCAGACTTTGTGAATGGCTTGAACTCAGGGTAAGGAAAAAGTCCAGCAATTTTTAGATCAAAAGGTCAATTGTCAGCAGGTCATTGTGGTTGCAAGAAGAAAAAGGTTTGTGCACAGTAACTTTAGTTCTACATCACAGACCTGGACTAAACTTTGTGGATGGCTTGCACTTGCAGTAAGGAAGAAGCCTATTGAATTTGGGGTCAAAGATCAAGGTCACTGCATCTAAAAAGTGAAAAATGTTTGTTGCACAGAAACTTTAGTTCTCAACCATATACATTCACCAAAGTTTGTAGATGGCTTACACTTTGATATCAAAGAAGCCTGTTGATTTGCGGGTCAAAAGGTCAAAGGTTAATGTCATTATGACTCAAAGAAAAATGGGTTTTGCAGAATAACTTTTGTTCTAGATTAAGTTTCTTGACCAAACATGGTGTATGGCTTGCACTCAGGGTGAGAAAGAAACCTATAGATTTGGGGGTCTAAAGGTCAATGGTCAAGGCTTGTCTAATATGACAATAATGGTTTCTGTATAATAAATTTATTTCAAGACCATATACCTTTTCCAGAGGTCCAGGTTATTGAGACCTGCTGGTCAATAATCTCTGGAGTCAACCATGCATTACTAGTGCCTACATAGAGGACTATTAAACACAGACATCTAATGTACCATTCACAGTACTCCTTTTCAATTTAGTAACATTTTAAAAAATTATCCAGTATATTCTGAGCTTCATTAAAGCTATGTTCTAAGCCATCATATATGACAGTGATATCATCAGCAAGCATTTAATTTTTTTTTTTTTTTCAAATATAACTGGTAGGAGTGTGTTGTACTCAGCCATAGGTAAAATATGTATCTACCTTTACAATGTAGTCACTGTAGGATGTATAAACTGAAATGAAATGTTTGATTAATTGACCCATAATGAGGATTACTTAACTTGAAGCAGATTACCAACAGCAGGTAATTTTGAAAAGGTTTTCACACATACTTTTCAAAAACAAAGATTTTGACTACTGCAGAAGCAACTACTTGGCTAGTCAACCATGAATGAGTAGAGACCCAGTAGTCGACTACATACCCAGCAGTTGACTAGTCGACTGGCTGCCCCCCTCCCCTTCAGCATAACATTGTTTTTAGTAGACAGTATATTTGTTTAACATAAAAAAGACATTCATTTATTATAATTAATTCAGTAATTAGGTGGGCTGTGACATTTACAAAAAGACCAAAAAAAACCTGTCAAAGTTTAAATGACCAATAGTGCATGAAATTATCATACTGTATTTACAAGTAGTGTATATGGTTATCAGAATACATGAGGAAAATGGACTTCATGAGCACTAAAAACCAAACAGGAACTTTCCATCAGTTATTCAGGCTTAAGAAAGTACAGTAAAACCTGTCATGAGAGACTGCCCCTTCTGCCAGCAAAAAGCGGTCTCTCAAGACAGGTGGTCTCATAACAGGTTTGTACAAAAAGACCAGTTTCTAAGGTCGAAATTCAGCACTGTTTAAGAGGGAAAAATAAGCACAATCATGTACATTTATTGTACTCTTTGTTCATAGTTCTTGTTAAAATATTGCATGCATTAATCTGAAAATAATTTTAAATAGTAATAAAGATATACATCTATCATTAAACATGAATCACATTTATATTTGAAGATCACACGTACATGTACTAGTATTAGCATATGAGTTCATTTCTAATTGACTCCTTGTCTTTTATAACACCTAAATTTGAGTTTTACCGACGTTTCAAGTGGCTGCTATGTTGCAAACGGTCTCTCATTTTTCACTTCTTTCAATTACATTAATTCTTTCCTCCAATGTTAGAATTTGTTTCTTTTTCATTGGAGGTTCTGCCATTGTTATTAAAGTGCTAGGTTTTAATGTTATAAGGGATCAATTGTAATAACGACTGTAGCGGTTTTGATCAGGCTTTGGGGAAATATGGAATACATATACAATGTATATGTACCAATGAATGAAATAAAAAGACACAATTAATTTATCCAGAAACAATAAATTTATTTAGAGACAAAAGTCAAAGACTTTATTCACCGACGATACAAAGGGATTAACTCTATAAACAGAGGGTGTAACCAGCTGCACTAAGGTGAACAGATGACGGTTTGGTGTGTGGACTGTAATCTCTGTAACATCAAAAACACCCCAACAAACAACACAAGTCTTTCACAATGACAATCGAATCCGGAAAACGATTCTCACCTACTGGTATTAAAGACAAAGACCTCATTCATCCCAGGCTTTACGGATTAACTTTAAAGAAAAATGATGTATGCGACCGCTATATTGACTTTGGCACTACAATGGCAGTTAATGACATGTACTTTAGTCTGGTTTACAGTCTAGAACAAAGGAAACTACATGCATGACCTGCTAAAGTTAGAAAACCAGTAGCCAGTCTAATTTGTTTTTATAATTTTTTTTTTTTTTAGAAGTCTCTACTTTGGAAGCGGTCGTTGTTACAAAGGATAAAATAAACATCAGTGGTGTTTGTCTCAGTTCTCACGATAGGGTCGTTCATAGCAGTATTATTTTAGAACAAGCTGCCATATGCAAATTCGCTGGAAATCCTATGGACCATACTTTAGTCTCGCAGAAATAGCCGAGGTATTTCCGAATGAGCAATCTGCATGTAATCTAGTCTGGTTTACAATCTGTAAACATATGACACTACATGCATGACCTGTACAATTTAAGAAACCAGTAGCCAGCCTAATTTGTTTTTAAGTTTTTGATTTTGTTTTTAACGTCTTTACTTATTAAGCGGTTGTGGTTACTAAGGGTTAAATAAAGGTCAGTTGTGTTTATCTCTGTTTTTGTGATGCGGTCGTTCATAGAAGTGTTGAAATGCATATTTTGCCAAGAAATCGCGGTCGCTGGTCCCATTCTGCAGGTGGTCGCTCACGACAGTACGTTTATATTATAAAATCGAGCCATGCATTACGATTGTGGTCGCTCATGACAGGTGGTCGCTCATAGCAGAGGTCGCTCATGACAGGTTTTACTGTACATCCTTGCTTTCCAAATACATGTGTATATCGAGAGCATGACATCATTTTGGTTAACATTTGACTTGCGAGTTATACAAATATTGGAATAGACAAATTGAAAACTTCAAGACAGTACTAGATTTCTGTATTATTGCCAGCAAAATTTAGCATAATCTTGAAGTCATAAACTGTAAGACTTACATTATACAGTGAGATTAGAGCTCCTCTCCTTCAGGTTTAAAAACTCCAATCTCTAGCTACAGCACTTGACAGCAGCAGCTGGATTAGAAGCAGGGATTATCTCAAGGTGTAATTGTAGTCCTAAAATGTAAGACATCGACTGTAATAATTCTTATGTGGGGTCAGTGTCCTAATTCCCTAATACACAATGCCTTATAGCTCTGTTCTGACCACTTTTTTGGGTGAATTGGAGGCAAATTTCTCACATATATCTGACATAGTTGACAACCCATATTGACACTGTTGCATACATGTAGTTAAGACTCTAATTGCTTTGGTTTTACTATACTTACTTTGATACCTTTTTCCTGACCAAAGTAAATCCTGGTACAAATCAAGCAGATGCGTTTCAAGATCTTTTGGCCACCATTTCATTAGGTTGAAGAGTGATAGTAGCAAGTTAATACTGAAGTTGGTTAGAACTAGTGGATAATTTTCTTTAATAAAATGAATATGTCTGTTGCACAAAGGGGAGACGTTCCTACCGACTTTAATTCCATTGATTTAGGACATACAACAACAGATCGACTATATCACACCACAGGACTGCATGTGCATATATACGTCATTAAAGAAAATAGCTGCAACCACCCATGTTAAAAACATTAGCCATCTGATTCATGTTTCAAGGAGTTCGTTGTTGTTGTTGTTGTTATGGGTTTAACGCCATTTTTCAGCACAGGATAGGGTATACATGGCGGCCAGTATAGAAAACCCGGGAAGAACCACTGACCCACGGGAAGCTACTGGCAAGCTTTCTCACATACCCATGTTGGTTGAGCCCGAGATTCGAACCCACGCAGACAGAGGTGAGATGTCAGTGATTTGTAAAGGCGAGTGCCTCAGACCACTCGGACACCCGGGGCCCCTTCAAGGAGTTCGTCAGAGCTCCCATTTATGCAAAATATTGTGTAAATTATGCAGATTTGACTAAGATATCATGGAGTATGCTCTCATTGTGCATATTAATTGATGCAGAAATCAAGCCAAGGTAATTATGTCAGCAACAAGAGTTTAAAGTCTTTCCCAGCTTTGCTGATCATCACATGAATTTCTGTTTACTTCCTGTATTCAGTTGCTGATATTCTTGAGGCGAGTATTGAAGATCACGTTAGTAATAATTTTAGCTACACTACTCCACTGTGTAACTCTGCTGCTGATGTCCCTCTAGGTGAGCATTGAACAACACATGATAGTGGTATTTTCAGTTACCCTACTTAACTGCATGACTGTCAGTCAGTTGCTGTATTCCTCAAGATGAGTACTGGAGAAAGATGCATTTTAATACCGCATTTCCCTGGTATAATTGGCTCACACTACTAAAAATAAGGCTGCAGCATTTGCATATGTAAATGGTTTCATTTTGTTTACTCCCTGTAAATGTTTACAAAATCTGTAACTGTTTAAACGAACATGCACATGGCTATCAGTGAAGCAGAAACTATCTCTCTAAGTTAAATGATATATTACCACATCTCTACTTAGGACAACTGTTTACTATGATTTTTCCGTTAATTCTTTCTTTAAAGTATGGGTGAGTTTCATATTCGTATGTGGCATCACTAGATTAAAGTTGATGAGAACTGGTTGCACTGCACATTAGACAACATTACACATCAGGTTGATTTACTGACCTTGCAGGCAAAGATTATTTACCTTTGAAAAACATGTTCATTAACAGAACCTTTGATGAGTAACAATTTATTTTTTTTTAAAAAAACTCCATTTAAAGTTTGTAAGCCACTACAGTTTTTTACAGTCCAGTACTGTAAGATATATTCAGCAAACACGTCTTAAAAACTAAACCCTGTTATTAAAAGAGGTAAATGTACAGCAAATTCAACAATTGCAATTTTTTAAACCCTACTTCATATACAGTTATGACACTTAAGAAGTGCATTCCTCTTTTCAGGGTACTGATCAAAATCACTAAGATTATATCATTATTAGCTACTATCTCATAATTTGGTTATTATTCTGCATTTAGCTCCAGCTCTTACACATTACTGCGTAGTTATTTACTGCAAATTTTTCATGGATTTTGTGGCGACTACAAACCACAAATTTTAAGGTCCCTCTGTGAAAAAAATTGGACCCCTTTAAATTCTACAAATTTAGGTAATGACGAAAATGTAATTTTTGCAAACCAAAGAAAACATAAAAAGTGCAGAACCTTCATCTAAAGGTCAAGATCACATAATGGTAAACTTTGAAATTATAAATTTAATTCATTTCTGATCCATAACCTTTAAATCAGAGAAGTTTTGATATAATACTATGGAGAGTGTGCCATACTCGGAAACAGAGTTGCACGATGCATTCATGCCATTGGGGGTTCGCAGTGTTAGCAAGATAATCACCTCAAAAACCATACTTCATTTGTCATAAATCATGAGTTGGGGGGGGGAGGGTCTGTATTGCTGTTGCAGCTTACATGAATATCTTGTTTGAATTATACACATTTTCTCAAACATTTTTGAATTGATTATCAGCAAATTTAATGTGTGCTTTCCGATACAAAAGTTCAATTTTAAATTGTTAAAAAGTAGTTCACAACAACTTACATTTCACTATATTGTGACTTTGTTAACTTTTGAACATGCACAATGCGAGTACCAGTGTGTAAGACATCCCGTTCTGAAGATTTAGTGCCAACATTAAAACTGCTTAAACAAGTAGCATTTTCCTAAGATGGTATCCAATCAAAAACTAAGACTATAGCATTCATCATATTCCTTACAGTGTCCTAATAGCACTCCAACAAAAAAAAGATCCACTCTAACTGTCCAATTTGTCCATTTTTTTATAAACAGGAATTCTCATTTTTTAAATGGTACTATAAAAGCTGGAATCCGACTTGAAATGGTCCTACTCCTAGGGATGTATTGTACAAAGTCTGGGTAAGAGTAAACAGGACACAAAAAGGAAAAGACCTGTGTTAGCTGTGTCTCAGACAACAGTTCCCAATATTTTTGCTGCGGCATGCAACATAATGCTGCCTAACACAAATTTCCTATACTAAACATATCTTGCCTCTACAGCAATAAAATATATAAGACATCAGATATTAATTACAAGTGGCAGAAATATTATGAAACAATGTTATTACTTGAAGGTCAAAATATGCCAGTTTATAATTACTGGGTCCATTTTGGGGAAATAATAAATCTTACAAAAATATTTTGTGTCTGTATTTAAAAAAAAATATTTCTTTACTTGCCAGCAACAAAAGTTGCCTTGGTTTGGGTACAATTTATATGATTCTGTTGTCATCTGCCCTGTTTGATTTATTTTGACCCTATTCAGATGAATTTATGACATTTTCTTGACATTAAAATGATACATTTTAGTTTACCTGTCCACAAGGCCAAGTGAGCTCATGGTATGGCCCCATGTCCTTTGTGTGTCCGTCGACAATTGCTATTTTTAACTTATGAAAAAATCATTCAACCTATTTTGACCAAATTTGGCTGAGAGCATCCTGGCATAAAGGGCTTTAAAATCTGTACAAATGAGACTGATCCAGCATCAGATATTGCCACCATTACTAATAGAAAACGAGTTCCTCAAAAGGACTGATGCTCTAATAGCTAAAAAGAATTTCAAGGAATTCAAGATATAAGACCATTTCTTCCTTGCAACTGCTGAGTGTTGAAACTATCTTTGATATTTTTCAGTGATAACAAGATTTTCAAATTAGCTGCACTAGTGGACATATTGGATGATGTCAGCTTGGCACCATTTTCATTTGGGACCAACAAGGCATCATAAGAAGTCTTATATAAGAAACCCATTTTCATAAGACTTTCTGTTTTAGGAGAGTAACAATAAGATTTTAAAGATGGATGCCATGGTGGCCTTATTTAATATCAAATTGGCACCATTTCTATTTAGTACCAACTAGACATCACAAGAAGTCATTTGGTGAAAGCACAACGTTGAAATGAGCAGCCATCTAAGAGAAGTAGTGATAACAAGATTTTCAAGATGGCCATTGTGGCATATTAAAAGTCAGATCAGCAGCATTGTCATTTACGATCAACTAGACATAATTACAAGTCTTTCAGTGAAAACCCCATGTTGATATGACCATTCATTCAGGAGAAATGGTGATAACAATATCTTCGAGATGGCCACTGTGGCAGGCTTATTGAATGTCTGAATAGCACCATTAAGACCAACTAGACATCATAAGAAGTTGTTGAGTTAAAACTCCATGTTGATATGACCAGGTGGAGTAGTGATAACAATATTTTCAAGATGGCTATGGTGGTGGCCATAGTGGACATCAGATTGACACAATTTTCATTTTGGTCCAACTATACTTCATATGAAGTCTTCTGGTGAAAACCCCATGGCAATATTACTTTTCATTCAGGAGGATTAGCAATAACAAGATTTTTAAGATGGCTACTGTGGTGGCCATATTGGACATCAGATCATCACCATTTTCATTTAGGACCAACTAGACATGTAAAAAGTCTTTTACTGAAAACCCCATGTTGATATGACCATCCATTCAGGAGGAGTAGTGATAACAAGCTTTTCAAGATGCCCACTGTGGTGGCCATATTAGATATCAGATTGGCACCATTTTCATTTAGGACCAACCAGACATCATAAGAAATCTTCTGGTGAAAACTCCACATCAACATGACTTTCTGTTCAGGAGGAGTAATAATAAGATTTTCAAGATGGTGTGGCCATATTCGACATCTCATTCGGCCCCATTTTCATTTAGGACCAACAAGACACCTTTTAGTGAAAGCCCCATGTTGATATGGAAGGATATATTCAGGAGTAGCAATAACAAGATTTTCAAGATGGCCACTGTGGCAGCCATATTGGATATCTGAGTGGCACCATTGTGGTGGCCATACAGGATGTTCAAACAGCATCAATTTCATTTAGGACCAACTTGACCTGGGATGAATGTGTGTGTAAAGCTTCATGGCATTCCTCCAAGTAGTTAGAAGTAGCAATAACAAATTTGTGATAATGGGCAGATGGATGACAGACAGTTGATGGACAACCAGGCCATTCCATAAGCTTTTCTGGTCTATGACCAGTAGAGCTAACAAAAGTATTGTCAGACTTTAGACATATACAGTGAAACCCTGCTATAACATGACGGTCAGGTCCACAAAGTGCCATTGTGCTATGTAACATACTGTGCAATATCCAGTCAAGTCAGAAAAATGAAAGTATTGCAAGTGTATCTTCTTTAATAGTTATACAAGAACGGGGTGGGGTGGGTAGTGGTGGGGATCATAAAACTGCTTCATTATGCAGTTATCAACTTAAACTGATGCATATTAAATGAAAAATTCTTAAAACAGTGATTGCATATTTGATATTTATTTTTGGGGCAGAGAACCATGCATTGGTACATACATACCAGTATACATGTATAAGAAAATTGGTAACTAAATAGTGTAAATAGTTGGAAACAATATACTCACCGACTGATCTCATTGTATCCATAATAGTAATTCCATCAAAAATTTGCACAAAGAAGTATAATTTATAGAATTTCTCTGCTACATTTTATTTGAATCCAAATACTTAAATTTCTTGCTATTACACTCACACTAATTGATGAAACACTGTATTTTCCAAGACATTCATATACACTGGACATGTCCAAAGAACTGATCTTTGATTAATAACAAAATGCATCAATCAAACATTGGGAGTTTCTAAACAGAAACTTGTATTTAGGCTTTAAAAATACTTCAACTGAAATTTGTACATTAAATCAAGGATACTGACCTCACGATGTACATGTACTCGAGATGAACAATTCAGCAAGTGTAAGAACTGCCTCTGCCAAGTTTGGGAGGAAACCATTCAAAAAAAGTGATCTTCCAAGAAACACTAGAGTCATTCTTTAAAAGAAAGGGGACAAAATAAATTAAGCCCTATGTTCATCAGAACTTACATTAATAATTATGACTTTGCACTACTGATCAAAAACAGGGATTATTGTAGTACGTTTGATTATAAGAGCAAATCCCTCCACATCAACAACTTAAATGGTTGTTCCAGTGTTCAGCAACAGTACATGCAAGTTTAGCATTACAATAATAAGTGGTCTGTGTATATTTGAGTGATTTGAAGCTGAAGTCCACATTTCTGACTAGAAATAAAAAGGATTAAGTCGGATTATAAGCATATGGGTATAGAAATATGATGATTTCAAAACTTACACGAAAGACATAATGTGGGGTTATATTTATATTTATGGAGTTAAATGAGGTAAGATGAGGGGGGTGGGGGGGTTTACATGTATGTGGCAATGACCAAAACTGCTCCTCACAATTTGAATGATGAACTAATTTCAACAAAGGCATTGTTAGATGAATGGGTGTATATGAGGTTGATTGAGCAGGCATTGGTGGTCTACTGTATTCCATTAAATAGGTAAATTCACATATTTATAATTTGGTGAGAAACTTTTTCACACCACGGCATTGTTTGGTGCTTAGTTATGCATGTCAGATAACTGATCAAACATCTGTTGACTATTGTTGGCCCTGGATTGAGCAAGGATTGTACACAGAATGCACTGAAGACAAACACAAAGACTTAATGGCTTATTATTGATGGTTCAATAACAGATTAACAATTGTCAGCTTTTTGTATGGAGCTAACATTTTTCAAAAATAAGCAAGAAGCTGTGATAAGACATGTTTTTCTTCAAGAATGCAACATACAGTGCCAATTATTAAATCAAACTCTTGTTTATTTTGGCACTAAAGCTTTGTAATACTGGAAGAAATTGGTGTAATTACTGTTAAATTTCAGGTTCCATGCCACAACTGTGCTATATCAAATTTGTGTTATAACCGCACTATGGTGGGGTTTCACAAAATTGCCAATTCCACAGGGAAGAGGAAAGGAAGGGTATATGGTATCGACTACAACTGCCCCTGACAAAATGAATGTCCAACAGCAGTTCACAATTTATAACTTTTCCAGACCTCTGTTACATACATACATGTATGTAAAAGCTTAGTTACAAATAAAAATGCATATAAGAAATCGTTTGCAAACTCAAACCATGTCTCCCTTCTAGTTCAAACTTCTCCCTTTTGGCTCTTTAGGATGAAGTGACTTCTAATTCTGATCGAACTTGAGCCCTCAATATAAGTTTTTCAGATGCAAAAATGTTGTACAATCAATCATGTTTATTGATATTTGAAGCCTCAGACACCTCACCATTCAGACACCTCACCGTTCAGACACCTCACCATTCAGACACCAACTGCAATGAGTTCAAATGAATCATATTTGCTTAAAATGAAAAAGTTAAAGTTACTTTCTAGGTAAATAAAAGGCAGGCTTGAAAACAAAAGGAGTCTCTTGTCTTATTACTTTTATTTCATTTTTAAATTTTAATGAATCAAACAATTTTAGAAAATATCCTAATATCAAAACCAACATGGACAATTTAAGTAAAAGGAATCTGTTTTTCCTAGTTCATATGCAGTACAAAGGAACAGTCATCCAAAAACAAGAAGTTGGCCACAGTGAGCTGCTCCTGAGCTTTTGGTAAATTGGCGTTGTATACATCAAGGTGTATCCACATAACAAGTAACATAAATCAGTGGCTAACTGTACTTGAGAAAGTGACCATATGCAAATCTTTAACACTTAAGCTAATCTAGAATGTGGTTTAGTTTAGTGCTTTATGGCACAGCAACACAGGTAGGTTATTTAGTGCCAAGGCAAATGGAGTAAAGTGCCTTGCCCAAGGATATACCATGGTAGCTGACACAGGCTGGTCTGATGGTAGGGTTTGAACACGCACCTTTTCGGTCACAAGTCTGGCACACTAACCACTGAGCCACCACAGCTCTTCTAGGATGTGGATAGACATATAGACAGACATACAGATGGGTGTATGAATACTCAACTGATTGCTGTCATGCTTCCACCAAGGCTGGCTTGACAAAATTGGAAACATACATGACAAATCTACCTTCTAAAAAAATACTTGAGGTACTGTAGTATCATTTAGTTTCATGGGTCTCAATTTTCATGGCTTTATAAAAAAGAAAAAGACATTTTCGTGGGTCCTTAAAATCATGGTTTTGCCTGTCAAACTTTTGCATATTTGTAGGTATTTAATTTCATGGATTAGCTTCCACAAATACACCAAATAAAGAATACAAAAGAACAAAACTATGCCAACAACAAATGGTGGTCGCTTCGATGGTTAAAACAATACTACCACCTGTATGAGCACAAATCAAACACCTGTCAAGATCAATCACTTACACTCAATATCAAACGGAGTTGATGCAGCCAACAACACTAAGCTAATCAGTTTTTTAAAGTTCAAGTGTAAGATCTCTTCCTTAAAACAATGTCCATAAAGTTGCATCATCCATTACTTTCCAACAACCCTGGCGTTAACACAGTGGCTTAAGAGTGGTAAAATTCAACTTAGATCCCTGTCGGTTTGGATAAAGTCATCATTCCACATGAGACCCAAACATGTGACTAGCTGCCCCTTGCTCAGTGCGACTAGATTTCAACATTTGATGTGTTCAGAGCCCATCCGAGTGTGAAGATGCTAGCTAAATTGAAAAACAAAATAACTTGTTTGAGCCTGCCTCATGTACGAACCAATTTAAACCACCAGACTTTACTTAAAACATCAATCAAGCTAATTCATGCTGAATGGATAATTGCAGCTCATGCAAAAATGTGTGAAAGATCGGACCTAATTATCCGTGGCTTTGAGAATGCTGGAATTGTTTAATTCAACAATTTCAGGATTATTTACCTGACAAACATTCATTTTTACCAGCAGACTTGATTGACACAATGTTGATTCAGTGGTTTTGCCCAAAAATCAGTGAAGTGAGAGTTTCAATACTTGGCAGTAATTAGTGTATATACCTAGTGTTTCATTAGTAATTGTGTTTCAAGCAATAGTTGTAGTATTTTACAGTCATGTTGTTCATTGGGATCAGGCATGCATGGATAAAATGAGACATGCTTTCACGAGGATTTAAATTTTTCGACAACAGTTTGACTTTAATGAAGAATCTATTTGAATAAGTATTAATCCAATTTTCATATACAAGTATCATTTATTATTCTTTCATTTTCAGTAATACTAGTGTTTCAATACCTTATGCTTTTTCTCATTTCTCTTTATCCTTACTTATGTCACAACATATCGATTTATGGCAGAGTGGAAATTACAGCTACCAGATACCATATTGATATGTGTGCACTGAAACAATATAAAATGCATTGTAATTCGTTTTTTTTAAAAGGATTAAAATAAAACCTGAACATATAAAAGCTAATATTTTATTGCCAGATTACAGAAATGATGTTGATTTATCAAGCAGTTTTGTTGATCTCTAGGAATGAAACACAGTAAGAAAATGGGGGGAGGGGGCAGGGCGGAGTCTTTATCACACGTGGCTAATTTTTTTGTTGGGTCTTCAAATTCATGGTTCAGGGTAACAACAAAATCCATGAAAATTGGTACCCTATGAAAATTAGTGATACTACAGTATTTTCAACAAAATACCTTCAGACCTCAATGATGTACAAAAGATGATGTCACACATTGTCATTAAAGACCTAATTGATAAACAAAAGTTGATGCCACACAGTGTCATTAAATGTACTTTTAGTAAGGTAGGTTTATAACAAGCAGCATTCTCACATGCAGGGTTGCATCTAGGATTTGGTAAATGTGGGCACCTGCCCCCACTGAATCTGAAAAAAGGGGGGCCAACGTAATGACATGATGATGTAAAAAAAAAATTAACATTCAAACAGAGCAATTGCAAGTATAATAAGTGTATTAAATGCATACAATGTGTTCTCAATATTACAGTATAACATTAAATACATGTGTTCTGTATATTACAGTATAACACTAAATGTATATTGTGTTCTGTATATTACAGTATAACACTTAATTTCTATCATTAGTTTGGAATATTATCGTACAACACTAAATACATATCATGTGTTCTATATATTGCAGTATAACACTTAAAACTGAAACCAAAATCTTGTGTTTTCTAAGAACAGTATTTTCTCTACGCACTGACCATTAAAGAATCAAACCATGCGCTGTAAATCATTTCACTCCTCTGTCCATTCTTATATCTTAAAAAAACTGTCACGTATTTACTGTGTGTCACTTGATAAATGTTATGGATGTAGTTTTAAGATTTTCACTTCGTTTCAAATCCTGAGTTTCCTGTTTGTGAGGTGAATTCAACATGTCTGTCAGGGGTTGATGTCCTGAAATTAGCAATTCCAAGTGTGAAGGAATTTTCTTTGCCAGTTTTTACACACCAATTGCAAATCATCTCATTTATTTCATTCATTTCCAGTCATGGTCGATTTTTTTTTCCAGTCAGAATTGGAAGATTTTTTTTTCTTTTCCCCTTGACGTTGGAAGGACACCTCAGTTTCAGCACCGCTATCTTTAGCATTGTCTGTTACTAGAATTTGTTTGTTCACTTTCGCTGTGCCTATTGACAGGAAAATATGCACTCTGACTATTATTGAAAGTATTACTGATAAAATAATGAAAAAGTGAGTTTGAACTGGTTTTGCTACTTAATGCATTATCCCGCCAAGATAGCCTTAGCATCAAACATCAATCGGCCATTTCCAGCAGGTCGTGAAATAGGTCTTTCTCGATTTGACAGAAAAGGCAGAGGATGTTCCTATTGCATCAAACATGTGCTCTCCTGACCTTTCTTAGTAATCAATCAGAATTGAGCATGTGACACACAGAAAATACATGACGTATTTCACAAATACACAAGGACAACATATCTGCAGAAAGTGAGAACTGGGATTTTTACATTAAAAGAAAACATATATAAAAATAGCACATTCTTCACAAAAAAGTGCACACAATTCTTATTTTGAGCGCAATTTTGCCTGCATAGAATTTGAAATTTTGCAGGAAATCTTAAATTTTGGGGGGATTTTCATGATCGCGCGTCCTAGATGCAACCCTGCACATGGGCATATCATGTCACACATACAAGGGAATAGACGAAATAAATATCCCTGAATATTCTTGAATCTTAAAAGTCTCTTGATATCATGATTTTTACTGTGATAATTTGGATCATAACTGACCAATGACTATGACATTATTGGAAATGTAATAATTTGATGGAGGCATGCCACTGACTTCTCTGGCTTCAACTTTCCTTTGCCACTTTTTCTCCATCTACATTGTCTACAAACTGTATTGATTGTCTGTTTCTCTCTGCTATTGCATTATTTATTTTATTTGTACTGATCAGCTGTGTGGTGTATTTGTATCTGCAATAAATCCTGGAATGAAAAGAAATACAGAATTAGGAATATATAAGGTAAACCAATTACAGATTGTAGTCAGCAGATGAAAATGGCTTCAGCTGCAGTGTTAAAAGACTTTGTATAGTCACGAACCCTGAACCTGTCAGATTAATTTTGTAAGGTTTAATGCCATTTTTCAGCACATGATCGGCTGGCTATACATGGCGGGCAGTATATTTAGTGGAGGAAGAATCAAGGAAGATCCACTGACCCATGGGAACGTACTGGAAAGCTTTCTTACATACCGTCGATACTCATGTATAAGCCAGGTCCAAATGCAAACGACATAGAGCCTGATCTGCCATCACATAATGCGCCATCAGATCAGGGTCTATGTTGTTTGTTCTACTGATTAATCCTTATAAACTGCATAGACCCAGATCTGCCGACGCATTATGTGACGGCAGATCTGGGTCTATGCAGTTTGCAGTTGGTATTGGGTAATACACGAGTATATACGGTACACATGTTGGATGAGCCAACCCAAACTCACATGGACAAAGGTGAGACATGCGAGTGATCTGTAAAGGTGAGCGCCTTGGACCACTCGACCACCCAAGGCCCAGAACCTGTCAGAGACTACAGTGGTTCCTCATTATAAAGCAGCTTAGTACACCACTGTTCCCTGCTTATAAAAGGGGTATGGTCATGGATCCCATTAAGCTCGCGAAGTATGTGTAATTACTGGTACTTAATCTCACTTAATATTAGTTCTTGACTAATGAAAACCATTTATAATCAGGTTTTCTCATCATCAAATACCCAATTGTGGACTTTTATAAGCACTGTTATGACACAACTTTGTTGGAAGATACCTTAGTACAAGTTAATTTCACTTGTAAACAGAGTCACTTGTATGGGTCTCATTATCAGCATTAAACATGGGAAGCACTGCACTAGATCTTCAGAACCTACAAGTATGCAGCATAGCATCATTATCCCTACACTTTTCTCCGTTATCTCTACCCCCTTTCCCCAATACATAGATACATAAGTATCCACACCCTTCCTCAAGACACTGCCCTCAGAGGATGGTTCAAAATTACAAAAACTTTCTGCACATCTCCAAGTTTTTTAAGTCTCTCTTTTATTACTGTCAAGGAGGAGCTGCGAGACATAACACAACACCTGAAATCATTACACATTTCTTTTAATTAAAAATTGCAAAAGTGTCCCCATCTCCCCAAAACAACTTATAGCTATCAAATAACTTGTCACTTTTCAGATTCCATTTTGTGACCAGATGGGACAAACAATCGGATTCCATTTTGTGACCAGATGGGACAAAAAATGTTCTCACAAAACATTTATGGATTACATCGAGTAGAATTTAGAGAACTATCTATGTTTGTATGATCCAAAAAACTAAGTAGACAACAAAAATGTCTATGGCTTTAATGTTACAACTTCATCATAAAATTCACATATCCTTAAAAAATGATCATTTCCAACAAAACTTTTACATCTAGATGGAAACTTGTATATTGAAAATTACAAACCATGATCCACAAGCCACCAAAATGAATGAGGCAAATCCATATCTGTGTGACCTAGTGGGATCACCTGAAAAAACAAAAAGTGTAATCAAGATACAGATACTCCATGTTTGCTACTAATTGTATGAAGTTTTAAGTTTTCACTGAATACCAAAATTCACCCTTAATAAGTTCCTGCTTGATCATGAAAAGTCCATCTCCCACTTTTATAATATTTTGGTAAATTTTAACTTTATGAAGTTTATTCCAATCATAAGCACACACCCCTCCCTCTCCCCTCCACTCTTTCTTTTTCAAAAGATTTACACTGTAGGCCAAGTTTATCATCAAAGAAATACTGTAAGAAAAGAAAACTATTGTTTACTATGGAAACATGATTTTCTACTGATAGCTAAAAAAATTAAGATATTTAATTCCAAATCTTGATATAAATAAAAATTCAACAAACTTAATATACATAAATGTTGGTTATTTTGGGACACTCAAATTTTCAACCCTCCTACAATGCAGCAGATATATTTTTCATTTAATCTCGAGATTTAAAAAAATAAATCGAACTGTTGGTTTTTTTCATTAAATTTAAAAGCCTGTAGATTAAGGCATATCATGAAAAAGTCTACAGAAAAATCCATGGAACTTGAATAGCCATGAGTATAAATTGGTTATTTTGACAGAAGACTACTAAAAACACAAGACCCAAATGGCTGACATCTACCTGCTGAGTTTTAAAAAAAATTCTATTTTTAGCAACAGTGATCATATCTGATGACAGATATCCATAATTTATTAACTTGAAAGGCCTGCATGCCTGGATGCTTCTTGTCAAGTTTGTCAAAATTCTGTCCAGCAGTTTTTGAGAAATCTTTCTTTTGTTTTTATTTGCTAACAGTGGCCATATTGATAACAGTTTGACATCATTTGTACAAATATGGAAGCCTTCATGTGAAGATGCTTTCTGTCAAATTTTGGTCAAATTCTGTCCAGCAGTTTTTGAGAAGTGGTTTGAAGTTTTTTTTAAATTTATTTTTAGTAATGGTATCCATACTTTGACAGCAGTTTGGCATCATTTGTACAGATATAAAAACCATCATGCCAGGATATTTTCTGTCAAATTTGGTCATATTCTGTTCAGTGATTTTGTTTATCGGAAGTTGTTTGAATGTTTTTGATTTTAGTAATGGCATCAAAATTTGATGGTGGATTGGCATTATTTGTACAAAACTGAAAGGCCTTCATGCTGGAATGCTTTCTGTCAAATTTGGTCAGATTCTCTTTAGTGGTTTTTAAGAAGTCATTTAAAGGTTTCTCCTGTAACAGCACCCATATTTGGTGATGGATTGGCATAATTTGTACAATTAAGAGTGAGATCCAAACATATTAATCAGGTAATCTTGCAAAATAGACTTCTATTATCAAGATATCCAAAGAGTTTTATTATGGACATGATCTATACAGAATAATGAGAGATGATCTTGCAACTGATTACTGAGCTTCTTACCACTGTAGAGACTGTGTTTCTGTCCATATTTTAATCAAACTTAAGGTAAATAGGTATTGTCAAGATTTTGAGGAGTCTTATTATAAGCTAGACCAATGCATATTTATGAGGTTATCTCTATAAAGTATATTTCTTATCAGCTCATGAACAAACTTTTTAAATAGTCTTGTCTTATCAAGAAGTTGGATGCATTTGATTATGAGCAATATATATGCATATTTATGAAGGAATCTTGTATTTGATTGAGTTTGTTACCACTGGAGAAGGCATTTCTATTGGAATTTGCTCTGACTTGGTATTAAATAAGTTCATATCATCAGTCTTAGATTCTATAATAAACGTGATTTGTGTATATTAATGAGATCATCTTGCATCTGATTAGCTGAGCTTGTTACCTCTCTAGATCTACAGACTATACTTCTTATCCAATTTTGACAAAACTTAGTAAATAGGTTTATATCATTAAGATCTTGGATGAGTTTGATTACGAGCAAAAGACTATGTATATTATTTATGCCTTTATCTTTGGAAACAGTTTTTATCACACTATAGTAAAATGGGTAAAATCAACATGATAATAAAGTTTGAGAGACAAGTTATAATACTACATAAGCCTGATCAGTGAAATGGTCAATTTAAGATGTGTATGCCAGGTAAGCAATAGCAGGTCCACTTGGGCTTCTAATTTAGTATAAGTAATTTGTAGGTTTTTCAATTTAGGTAACAGTGGCCATATTTGATGGCACATCAGCATCATTCATACAAGCATGAAAGGCCTTCACACCAGGAAGCTCTCTGCCAAGTTTGGTTTAAATTGGTTCATTGTTTTTTTAGAAGAAGGCTATGCCATATGCTAACTTGGCTTTATTGCAAGATGAGCTAAAAATTGTTCCAGAAGTTGCTCATAATTAAATTTGAGATAATGAAGTTATGCAACAGAAGTTCCATAAAATTTAGTATGTACCTATTTCCCTTTAATTTTAAATATGGCATATTTACAAGTAATGAATTCACTAGTTGGTTTATAATATTTTATGCATAGGTTGTTTCTGAGCAGTGGATTTAGACAGTCTTTAAGAAATTAGGTAGTACCAACATTCCATGGACTACTATACCAAAATTCCATGGACAACTATACCAACATTCAATGTACAACTATATCAACATTCCATGGACAACTATACCAACATTCCATGGACAACAATATCAACATTCCATGGACAACTATACCAACATTCCATGGACAACTATATCAACATTCCATAGACTACTATACCAAAATTCCATGGACAACTATACCAACATTCCATGAACAACTATATCAACATTCCGTGGACAACTAAACCAACATTCCATGGGCAACTATACCAACATTCCATGGGCAACTATATCAACATTCCATGGTCTACTATACCTCATTCGCAAGTAGCAATTCAATATAAGCATTTCAAAAGCTTTTAAAGGCAGAGTCTTCAAAACACACAAATAGACCTGTACAAGTGTGACACGGCCTACTGTTCAAAACAAACAGGCAAACTGACATTACTGATGAATCAGTCCCTTATTTAGAAGTCTCTTTACCACCACAAAAAGAAAGAGCTTTTAGTAATGGTACATCACAAAAGGCCCCACTCACTACAATAAGGCCCACTGGGCCTTAAACAGAAGTACTTGTGCTGTGAAACCAAAGTTAGAAAAAGATGGGTCATGACTCCTTGAACTGATGATGTGCAATGCTTGAAATGCAACTCCTTCCAAGTCTCATCAATACAAGCAACATGCCATGTAAAGATAATGATATGAAGTTGACTGACATGGGCAATAACTCAGTCCAAAATGCAGTAGATGAGTCACATAAGTCTATAAAACAGTGGTCCCCAATGCAGTGCCCGCAGGCGCCATGGCGCCCACCAAGGTTTTTTGTGTGCCCGCGGAAGAGGTTATAATGAATAATTTTTAAAAACAGGTCAAGTTAATTGGTTGGTGCCTGCCACTCTCTCATAAACTCACAAATGTGCCCATCAGCACAAAAAGGTTGGGGACCCCTGCTATAAAACAATGTTCACATTGAATTGCATCAGAATATGTTGAATGGTTCTTGAGCTATGCTGATTACAAGCAAAATCCCATGTTAACATGTATGAAGTTGATTCCCAAACCCATAAAATGCACATCTAGGTCAAAGAGACAATGTTCTTAATAAATTAGATCAGAATATGTTGAATGGTTCTTGAGCTTTCCTGATTACAAGCAACATTCCAAGTTTCCATGTGAAGATAAGAGCATGCTCAACATACATAGCTCTATCCATAATGAAGCAGACAAGATTAAACCCATAAAAGGCACATATAAGTGTATGAGACAATGGTTGTACCAAATTTCACCAGATAATGTTGAATGGTTCTTGAACTATGTCAGTTGCAAGCAACAATCCATGTGAAGACATGAAATTGTCAAGGACCATAACTCTATCCAAAATGGAGTTGACAAGACAAAATCAATAAAAGGTTCATCTAAGTCTACGAGAAAGTGCACACACCACACTGCATCAGAATACACCTCTCCCTCAATAACTCGCACACAACGGGGGTCCCAAAACACTGACCACGGTATAAGTGATGGCGCGAGGTACCAAGGAACCTCTGCAAATTTAAGAAGGGGATGCCATCCTGACCAGACATCTTCAACGAAAAGACAAGGGGGAGGGGGAATGTTAAATGGTTTAATACTTGGTTTATATTTGTGATGGGAATAATTGTCAATAAAATGCTTTTTCTAATAAAGTCAATCGGTTTTCTGTATAAATTACCTTTATTTTCAAGATGACCAACCTTTGAAAGCTTGTTAAAAATATTACTCCACAAGGTTTCGAGACACAACACATGCGTACCTCTAAAAACTGTTGTGTATTACATCTGACACTGCTTTTTGCTTGTGAATGTGGGTATATTTGAGTGTTATTGTTGATTCACAACAAAACAAGATTTCCTTTGTTCAAAAACTAGGCACATTTGATTCCTGAAACAACAACCATCAAAGTAAAAACTCAGTTTTTTAAAAAATACTGTTTTATTAGTAAAATACTGATGCCAAGATTTCATTGTAAGTAATAGTGAAATTTCTGCTATTCCTTAAACAAACCTCTGAGTGTCAATTCAGGAATTTTAAGTTCACTACAAACTTTGGAACTTGCTTCTCCATAATGAACCGTATATGTGAAACAGCTTTTCATGCACCAAGTACTCCTTTCTCTTGCAATCATTGATCACATTTGCGAATTAGTAGGATAAGCTACTGATTAATGTTAGACACTTTAATTATGTTACCTACATGATAATATTTATAAGTGTTCAACTGGTCAATTAAAATGAGTTGACCTGACACATTACTGTGACCACTAGTTCTCACACAGGTTGGATTATGCACACCTTTTAACCTTTGTTATTATTCCACCCCCTTTTTTTGATTTGATACTAAAGATGTTATTAACGTGATAATACAAAGCAGGTCTTATTTTAATTGATTGTAACAATACAACAAACACTTCTACAAATCAGAGATCAAAACAGTTGGCACTTAATTAGGTTTTCAGAAAAGCTTGCGGACGTAGCTGTGATGGTAGATTGACATTTTTCACATTTAAATACAAGTGGGCATATAGCATTTATGATGATTACTCTGAAATCAAATTAAAAGACAGAACTAAAACATTCATTTTACTTGACAAAACTTATTTAATTGGCGGTTATTTCTTACAGTGCCACCAGTAGGCATTACTGACATTTTCATGGATCGAAATATCGAATATTTTATTTACTGTGTACTGAGGATTTTGTTTTTTTTTTCTTACAGAAAACTTAACAAAATATATGGCTTCTTATTAAAAGTTGTGAATTTCATGATACTGAATCTGATTTGCAAGCACTAACCACCATTTTTGACAATAAAACGGGCTATATTTCAAAGTTTCATTTACTAGTTTTAGGGAACAATTTATTTGGTATTTTCTATTAACAAAATGGGATCAATGCCCGACCCTGCATTACAAGAGGGTTCACAGGTTATCCAGGTGCGAGTTATCGAGGGAGAGGTGTATGTTGAATTATTTCTGTGCTATGCTGTTACAAGGATTTGCTGTAGGGGGAGATTAAAAATTGATCCAAAAAGGGTAAAAACTATATCAAAATTGGACATAAAAAGATTAAACATTTAATAGACTCATCCACTTGACACAGGCAGTTAACCTACCATTGCATCCAAATATGCACAAGGACTGCAGAGCTTTGGTGATTGTAAGTAATGTGAATAGACAAATGGACATAATGATGCAAAAGGTCATTACTATAGGGCTCCTGCATCTTGATTTTATTCCTACACCTTGTCTGTTATAAAAAAATCTTAACATTATTGCTGCTGCTATTGACACTATCTGAAAGTGACACCCAAATGTCTCGATATTTGTTAATGCATACAAAACAATTATTAACTCACTCGTTAGGAACAGTGTAACAATAAAGCCTGATGCGCCACCTCCTACAGCATTCAGAAATGTGGACTTGAAGCAAGGGATTTGTGCTAAATCTGTCTTGAAGAACATCAATGACTGAAACAGAAAAAAGTACAGTGAAATCTAGCATGACATAAACCTTGGTAAACTGAAATCCTCTTCAAACCAAAATACTGTTTTTATCCTTAATTTTTTCTTCTCTAACTTAGATAAAATTAACATTGTAGACCAAATTCCCTCTAATCTAAAAACACAAACAAATTTTTAGTCTCACCAGTCCCGCTGAAATTTTGATTTGGTTCTGAGGGTTTTCGTTCTTGATGGGTATCACTGCACTTGAAAACTAATTAGATCTAAAATTTAAATTAAACAAAAATAATAAAACAGCATTATTAATGAGACATTCATTTGTTGATGTGTCTGCTTTAAACAGACTATGCCAACTATGAGAACCACATTTACTAAATAAAAGATTATTCTTTTAAATAGTGGATGCATATGAAAATGCTTCATACAATATCAGGTATTCTTTATACAGATTTTGGAAAGAAATTACATGTAATTTGAAAGTATCAGTATGGATTTGTATGTCTTTGGCAGTCATAAGCACAGTCCTCCATTGTCGCTCTATCTCTTTTTTTGCAAAGAAATCTCATAGTTTGGTATGTTTCATTTTATTCTGATGATTAGCTGATAATTGCTAGTTTTTGATATTCTGTTTTTGTGAAGTTGAGACTGTGTGTACCAACTCATTTAACCCTCATCTTTCATTCTTCATTATTCATTCCTAATTCCTCTGCTATTCTCACAGAATAATTTTACATTTTTTCCCCAACTGTGGTTAATTTAAAATACATGTAGTTAACATTCACTTTTGGCTGTAACTTAGTGTCCTGCAGTGTAGTTTTCACCAACCACTCTCTCCCTCTCTCTGACATGCAAGTACTACATTCATTACAAAAGATACTTATAATACAATTAACTATACTGTCACCATACTTCTGTCATTCTACATTCAAGTATCCCTATGACCAGCAAACATGGGTTTTGTCAGCTTTTACATGTAAAGATTTTAGCGATTTTGCTAAATATACATCATTTTAATGATAAAAAGCTGCACTTAAAATTCTGACATTTTTTAATGATAAATAAACTGAATATAAAGCTTGCATACTCAAAATAACTTAAATATTGTTTATTGACGAGTAATCAGGTAAAATATAATCGACTGAAGATGAACATCACCTCATACAACATAGAAACTTCCAAGTTATGGCAATATGAAATATAAGAAAAAAATTATATTGTTATACTTCATATTTATTCTGTAATATTTTCCCTTTCTTAGAGCATGCATATTGGTTTGCAGCAGTGTCCATGCCTTGTGCAAATCTTTACAGCAGAGCTCAGTGCAATGGCTCCATGAGGATGCATGGTGTATTAGGCAATTCTCTACATTCAAAATTTGCAAGGTGTCAACATGGTGGGGCTTTTCCCCACAATGTATAGAGAAATGAAAAATCATGAGCTGTACTGCATGCTTGCATGTATAGGGTTTAATGGCACATAACCACAATCATGGCTATATAGTGCTGGTTGAAAGTTCAGCCCAAAAAATGTAAAGGCAAAAGTTGCGAAAAAATTTAGAAAGATTTTTAACCCTTCCAAATAAACATATACTGGATACTCCTTAAAGTTAAAAGATATTAACATTCTGTAAAAGGTATATAAAATAATAAAGGTAAAAATTAAAAAAATTAAATCCTTAAAATATATCAAGTCAAATATAAATTTTAAAGATGTTAAAATTCTTTCAAAGGTATATCAAATAAAAAATAAAGGTGAGGAATATCAAATCCATAACATATTGGGTCAAATATTTTAAATATAAACTGCATTCTTTTAAAAAGTCAAATATTTTATCTAGCAGATGAGTCATGCTGAAGGACAGAAGCATAAAGAGATTACAAAAGTGAGATTTAGCAAATCTCAGACATTTTTCATGCCATCAGGTAGAGAAAGTAGCAGATCTAGTGTAGATCCTGGACCAGCACCTGAGTCACAGCCAGTGGCTCTGCAATAAAAAACCAATCAGGAACAAGCTACCATGGCAGAAGCTTTTAGGGCCATGAAAGTAGCTTCTTCTGGGTATTCCACACTGAACTGATTTGCTGCGAACAAAACTACAACCTGCGTATTCTGAAGATGAGTCTTTCTTACACCATGATTTAAGTGTATGTCCACTGCTATCTCGTGGCATTTTTAGTTACCTGACAACAAATCACTTTATTATTTGTGTACCTCTTAACTTCTTTACAACTTGTTCCCTGGATCAAAAGATATAAAAAACTTAATCTTCTGGATGTATCATAATTTTCCACTCCCCCTAAACAAAATAAAATGAATCTGATTCGCTTTTTAAATGTAGAAAGATCATAAACGTTACCTGTTTTTATATACATCCAGCAATATGGCTACTTTATATACCATGTAGAAACAGTTGTAAAGTTATGAAAATTGGCAACAAAAAATATTGGTAATAAAGAATCAATATTCAATGTTGCTACAGTGCATATCTTGCATGTACTGTCTATACTCACGTATAAGCTGGATCCAAATGCAAACAACATAGACCCTTATCAGCCATCGCATAATGCGCAGGCAGATCAGGGTCTATGTTGTTTGTTCGACTGATTAGTCCTTACAAACTGCATAGACCCAGATCTGCCGGTGCATTATGCGATGGCAGATCTGGGTCTATGCAGTTTGCATCATCTTATACGCAAGTACAGGCGGTATTATGCAGCTGATGTTAAAGCATTCATTTCATTTCTTCCGTAACCTTGCTGGTAGTAGGGGTGCCACTGATGACTTTGCAACAATCTCTCTCCAGTTTGCCCTGTTCTCCACTGCTCTTTGGGACTTTGCAAAGTTCATGCCTGTCCACTCTTTGATATTGTCTTTCCATCACTTCTTCTGTCTGCCTCGTTTTCTCTTTCCTCTCAATGTGCCCTGTAGGATTGTCTTTGACAGGCCAGTTGAGCGTGAGACATGACCATACCATCCTAGTTTTCGTTTCTTTACAGTGGTGAGCAGATCTTCATAAGGTCCAATTGCACCTTGGATTTTAGTGCGCACCTCCGCATTAGAGACGTGGCCTAAGTATGAGATTTTCAGGATCCTTCGATAACATCTCATCTCTAAGGCATGGATTCTTCTCTGTAATTCTGCTGTTAGGGTCCATGTCTCACATGCATGTAGGAATATGGACATGATGAGGGAGCGCATAAGCTTGATCTTGGACCCAAGCGTGATGTTGCTGTCTTTCCAAATAGGCTTCAGCCTAGCCACAGCAGCTGTTGTCTGCGCAATCCTGGAAAGAACCTCAGGTTTTGAACCTTCATCAGAGGCGATAGCACCTAGGTACTTGAAGCTTGTTACTGTGCCCAGCTTCTGTCCATTCACTCTTATTTCCTTTTAGATGCCACTCGGGTTGTTTGTCATTAGGTTTGTCTTTTCAGTGTTGATCTCCATCCCATATCTTAGTGATGCTTGATTGAGATGGTTCACTAAGGTTTCCATTTCTTCTTCATCTCCTGCTAAGCCATCGATATCATCAGCGAAGCACAGGTTGGTGATTGTTCTGCCTCCAACACTGACACTGCCCTCATGGTCTTCCAAGGCATCGGACATGATCCTTTCCAGGTAGATGTTGAAGAGAGTGGGTGAGAGAAGGCACTTCTGTCTGACTCCGATTACAATTTTAATGCTGATGTTGCACTTTTACATGCACATTACAGTTGATATTCCCTCAGATTCCTTCTTTGGAAAATACAATGATTCCAAATAGCTTCAGCTCACCTTCCTCCCAAACTGTATACTTCACATCACATGGAACTTGTAGTCACATGGTATTTATAGACAAGAATCTCAGTGGAACTGGAGAGCAAATCTAGCTCCTTTTGCTAAAACTACCGAGTCAAAACTGAATTCTCTCATTATGCGGTTAGCAAAACAAGAACTTTTATATGTTGACATAAAAAAATTAAAAAGGAGGGATAGTAGAGCCATTCTGGAAAAAATAGGTAGTCTAACAAAAAGAAGGAAAAAGTAGGAAAAACTAGGGCCGCTTGAAAGACTGCGACCTTGAGAGCCCGTTAATTTAAGGCTCAATTGTGGGTGAAGGACTGCGTGTGGTGCAGGTCAAACTTTCATAGTTATTTTTATTATTCCTTTTACTGTGAACATAAGTAAACATGATGACACACAATCTATGTGACCACATTTGGTGTTACAATCGGTACTCCATCCTTAAAAGCAGTCAAGATGCACGAAATTAGGTAACATATCGATACTTAAAAAGATGCCACTGGAATATCTCTTTATGTTTGATATATTAGAAATCACCTTTTTCTTTGCACTTTCGTCTCCAGATGTCTCCGACATTTTTATAATTCTTAAATCAGTAAACAGATTATATTTAAATAAAAATCACTAAAAAAAAATCACGCTTCAGCTTTTCGGTTCGCCTGTCACGTCGTTTAACAACGGTAGCGTGCCAGTAGTCTAGGGGAAGTTACTCCGTAACGGGTCGTTTCGTCCATAATCCAGTTCGTCCTAGGGTCGATTCCTGAAACTTTTTCAGTTCTTTTACCTGAATATATACATTTTCTTCCGCGTCCGAATATTTATTTTTCCTTCTTCGATTAATTACACAGAGACTCAATTGCCGCGTAAGTCAAAGGCCTCCGTTGAGAGGACATTGTACTGAATTATATAAGTGTGATACGGACCGTTTCGACATTACAAAATCGCGTTAATATCTTGAGAGTTTGTAGGTCCAAAGATATTATATTGACGAAAGTAACACCGAATTTAAAATATTTTAAACAATAGTTATCAAAAGTGTCATTCCTTTAGTTTGAAACCAAGTATATTTGGTTTGTACTAACTTTACTGTACATGCAAATGAGCCAACATATATCGGGGGCATATTTTTAATGCATTAGTATGCTTTTTATTTTATTTTAAGGTCATGCAATGCTGTTTTTCTGTTTTCTTGATAGAAATAATATGCATAAATTTGCTTTTTTTCACAAATTTAATATAATTCATACTCCTTCTTTAATGAATACTTATTGTATTTTATTTGATGTCACAATTATGCAAAAACAAATTGAAGAAAAACGTCAGGAATTATAGCTTCACCACCCTTAATAACGTATTTCAGACATTTAATTTATTTGGTGGTGGTATAGATGGGTATTTACTTTATTAATTTCGATGACTATAAAATCAGTTCCAACTTCTAGGAAGAAGGTCTATACTTGTGTCAATAATTTTAAATATTTCTACAATCTACTTATGCCACGTCTGACACTCTTTATATTCTGATCAAATAATACACTCAGGCTCACACCAGTTGACTATAATTATTTTTGAAGAGTAAATTGAATGCATTTACACTTACTATTTTGTTTATAAAGACGCTAATTTTAACAGTTCACGAAGGCAGAGGGGCGCAATGAAAGGGGCAGAGGTAAAAGATACTTAAGCCAAAGATTACTATACATTTTTAAAAACAACAACAAACAGATTTATTGCTAAAAAAAAAATCATTTTTATTCAAATTGCTTAAGCCCAAACTGTTTAGGCGGGCTTGGATCATGCAGTTTTTCTTCCTGCACGGTGCCATCCTGAAATAAATAATGAGATTCTCTACAAATCATTTTTTCAATTGAAAACTTAAACTCAAAATTCTCCATAAGGCTTAAATGTGTTAGCAGGGTTTTTTTTTTTTTTTTTTTTTTTTTTGATCCTACGGTTGCCAGCCTGAAATAAATAATATCGTTCTTTACTAATTCTAAAAAAAACCCCACTTTTTTGTAACATTTTTTTTATTATCGCAAACTGGCTGACTTTAAACACTGAATCTAGCCGAATACGGTAACCTTCAAATTTTATATCATGACAGACTTGTCGTACGGCTATCCAAGCACCTGGTCATAAACAATTTCTTTTTAGGAAAAGGTATAGAAATTTTTGCCGATGTTGGTTTGAGTTTATGGATTCCTATTTGAGATAAATCTGTATCTTTTTCATTTAACTAACAATATTTCGTTACCCCCAAAATGGATATATTTCGTATTATCTACTGCTGTCTTCCGTTTCTCTAATTTTATATTCACGTGAGTAGTATAGGATGGGACTAGGGACCCTTACTGGAAACCTGAGAAAAGGTCTGTGGATTATAGACCCAAACGGGAAATATAATATTAAAAATGTCAATAGGTTTAACATTATGCGGCACTTGAGTGTCAAGATGGGAAATCCTATATTAAAAAAATGTCCATAAATATTAATATTATTGATCTCTAGCGGACATTTATGCCGTCGAGAGCACTTTCTATACATTGTTATAAGCGGTTGTCCTCAAATGTGACAATATGGACTTTAACGGGAATTAACATTACGCCGTAGGTTTAACGTGTGCGTCTCTAAAACGTCCAACGGGAAATGCATTGGTAAAACTACACTATCACCCAATTTTATCTATGGCCACACAGGGTAAGATGTAAAAGAAGAGATATAAAAATTAGAATTGAGATCCCTTATAAACAAAATTAGACCCTTATCCCCTCTATAGCGTCACTGCCATCCCCTTTTAAATAAAACTACCATCACCTTCCCATCCTCATAATCCCTACAACCCTAACAATATTACCATACATGGGGTGAAAGAAGAGAAAAGACAAGATGGAAAGAAGAACAAACACGCGCCACTTAAGGACAGGGAACTGACTTACCTTTTACAATCCCAAACACAAGCATATATTCTTTACAAATCCTGTACTGTAGCCCAATAGTTATATATATATATATATATATATATATATATATATATATATATATATATATATATATATATATATATATATATATATATATATATATATATATATATATATATATTGGCTATCCTAAATATAAGATTTTCACTCAGTTCCGCCAACTATGTTACTGGCAACAAGTTGTATTTCCAAAATATTTAGTGTCAAGTCAGCAATTTTTCATTCATCATAATTTTTTATTGGGGGGGGGGGGTAGGGGTGAGGATGGGCTAAAAAATGTTACTAGGGGTAGGGGTGAGGATGGGCTAAAAAATGTTACTATTTTGCCAACCCTAGCACTGACTGACCGCGGTTTACGTTAAACTGGTCGTCCTACATTTTATAAGATGAGTGAGATTGTGGCTGTTTGGCGAGAGCGATGTTTTTTTATTGTTTAATGAATGAAATTTGATATAGGAGCTATTGAGACCAGAATTACATTTGTTACAATATCAGACGAACTCAAGACTTGACCTGTATGAATCTCAAGTAGAGTTTTAGAATTTTTGTAATATTGTTTTTCGTTTTTACCAACTCACTGGCAGTTAGTTTTGTTGCAAAAAGTTTTTATTGTCAAGTCAGCCAGATTCGATTATTCAGCAGTTAGTTACCAATTTTGTCAAACCTCGATTTTTAGTCTCACTGACTTACATAGGCTTACTTAATGTTACAAATGTTTTTTTTTTTTGTTTTGTTTTTTTTTTTGTTGTTTTTTTTTTGTCCTAAGTTTCATACGTTGAATTAAAATGTTGCTCTCTGACGAGAACTTTACAATGATTACAGTGTCAGACGAAATCAGAATTTGGCCTATATGAAAACAAGTAGAATTTAGAACTTTTGTATTTCTGTTTTTCTGTTTTAACATTTCACTGGCAGCAAAAATGTTCAGTGCCAAGTGAGACGTCATTTTGGTTTTTCATTCAGCAATTTGTTACATATTATGCCAAACCTAGGTCAGTTCACTTCGTTTTGTTACAAATTTTGTTTATCGTCTGATGAATGAAAATCTGACCAAGGAGCCGTATACACAATGTCAAATTAAGGTAGAATTTGGCATACTACGTTAAGATTTCTTGTAATGTTGCAACATTTTATTCAGCCAGTTTTTGTTTTCTTTTCTCAGTTTCAGTGACACATGTTATAATTTGCCATCCGAGATCTAGGACACTGACATACAACTGCAATCCCAAAAGAATTCATAGTTTGTATTGTATACAACAAGAAACCAACATCGCACTTAAGAAGGTCACTGAGTGTACTTTATTAAATTTTTTGCAGTCGTAAATTTTAATTCATTCACTAAAACGGTTACCGTATTTGTTTGCTTGATAAATATGCTGGCAGCAATTGTATTCCGATGATAATTACATTTATGAGGCAGATTTGTTTCTTCGTTAGTCAGTTTGTTACAAAATGACGATTTTTTTCCATCCTAGGTTTAGATTTGTGGCTTTGTCAGGGTATGTTTTTGAAACGTACAGTTGTTGTATCTTGAAATAATAATTAAATTAAACATATAAAACGTATAAATGTCTTGTGTCGTTTATGTAATTTCAGAATTGCAAACACAACTCGATAGTTATGGCTGCATCCTCCGTCATCAAAGTGATTGACTAAAATTCAGATTGTCAAAGTTAGGAGTCACTGTATCTTCGCCATCCCTTTAACATGCTGATTGCTGGACCCAGTGGTTCAGGCAAAACTGAATTTATTAAACGTGTGATTCAACACAAATCAGTTTTGTTCGATCGTCCTCCACAGCGTATTGTTTGGTGTTACAAAGAGTGAAATCCTCTTACACGTTACTGAAAAAAAGTCAAGGAGAGCCCATTTATTTTGTTGAATGGATTCCTCGCGAAGACGATGGGTTCGTGTCTGCCTCTAGTCAAATACATCTTGTCATCTTCGATGACATGTTAGGAGAAGACGAAGAAGAAATTAAACTTTGATTTACACGAAAAGGACATCGTCTAAATGCTAGTACTATTCACATTACTCAAACTTTTTTTCAACAAAGTAAAGTGCATCGCACCATCTGTCTCAATGCTCATAATGTGGTGATGTTTAAAAATCCAAGAGATAAATCTCAATTTCTAGTGTTAGCCAAACAGTTAAGAACACCTTGACTAAATTATGCTTATGACGATGCCACTCAATTGCCACATGCATATTTACTCATCGATTTAAAACCTACCACTCCCGATGGTTTGAGATTTCGCACGGATTTGTTTCACGATTGGTTTCAAGAAGGAGGTCCAGTCACCTTCCTCGTCTGTCCAATTTTTTTTAATAAAACACCATTCACTTTTCTTCTTTATGACACTATTCAACATGACTTCCTTTCAATCTCATATTCCTGCCAAACTGATTCGTGCACTGTATGCCATAAGTCGCACAAAAAATGCACAAGTGCGGTCACATTTATTTTACGCGAGTCTCCAAGAAGGGCTACGATGGTTTACATTGACAGCACGTCAATTACTACAAGGTATCATGCACATTCCACATGAAACAAAACGCTTTTCTGAAAAACACGAAGTTGCTTTGACACAATTCGCTGATCCAAGAATTGATACTCAAGCCAACAAAACAAATCAGTTTGAAACAAGGTGGAAATGGAACTTTAGGGGGGGGGGGTCATTATTTGTTCACTTTTAAAATGGAATCGTAATGTCAAAGCTAAAAAAGAAAACCTAAAAGACAGACAAAAACGAAGAGAGGGACAGTTAGTTCAAAGAAAATCCCAAAGGAAACAACTCCTTCAAGAAAGATAGCCGCTAGAACACGCACGTATTCAAGAAAATCTCGCTCTTTAACCGTGTCCTTTTCTCCTCCTCCGTTAATGGAGATGACAGCTAACCCTAATTTAAGACCAGTATTTGCACATCTGATGAAAAAAATGGAAACCCATCTCTAAAGAAACTTTTACCCCGTCGACGTTTTCTACTGCTTTAGTGGCTGCTGCTGCGGCCAAAAAAAGTGGCATCTCCTAAGAGAAAAGTACAAGACAAAACAGGCATGTTACAAAGTGTACTGGATTGGTCCACACAAGAACTGACAGATTTAGTCCGTTGAGAACACCAGCAGTACCCAAAGTCAAGTGGTACGACGTCCCGACAATCAGTGGAGACGAATTCCAGCATAAAAAAAGATGCGTTGAACAAGATTCACTTCAGTTTTCCTACTGAACAAAGATGTTACAAGGTTCACACCATCGTCCAAAGAGACCTTCAAAAAAAAAAAAAAAAAAAAAAAAAGAAGCTATCCCTCCTCCTTTAGCTAAAGATTAGGATGTTTTTGTCAGTACTTACCAAATCCAATGCTCAGATGCGAAAATAAATAATTTAAAAAGCACCAAAAGAAATCATCGATACCGTGTGTGAATGTTGTTTGAACGTTTTCAAAGGAACAGTTACCTGGACCCAGAGACAGAAGCAGTGATTAGGATGACTTCGTTAGGTTCTTCGACAAATTGTGGAAAAAGAAAATGCCAACCAGTCAAAAGAAAAAGAAAAACGCTCGTTCAGTGAGGAGGAAATCTACCCATGCTGATAGGACCATTGTTAAAAGTGACTGTTCCTTTGTTAGGATCGATTGCTGGACCTCTTCAGGAGGAGTGATGAGATGAAGAATATAAAAAGGACACACCTTCCTGGAAGGACATCACACTTGTACCCTTGGATATTATGGAAGGATGAAAATAAACTTTGGTTCCTTACAAAATATGGTGGGAACTCCATCGTTGGTATGAATAACGAATACCACATTTACCTTATAATCCTATTCTCACCAAAATATCACGTTTACAATAAAAGTTACAATCATTGATCGAACAGATTTGTCAGAAACGGAAAAAATCGCAACGCTACGAACAATTATTGCAAGGAATTCAACTGTTTCACCAGAAAGCTTTAGAAGAGACTACTCTGAGAGTAAAAACAAATAGTAGCGGCAGCTCCCCAGATGATGATAGTCTAAGGCAGTCTATATATTTCTTCACAGATGTCACCTTTTTGATACACTTCTCTTCTTTCATTTGTCTTTCACTTCTTATAACTGCTTTGGCCTTAAAACGAGTTCGATTTATGTGGTTTCCTTTCATTTTCTTCACCTAATCAACTGACACGATAGATTTTCTTTTGCTAAGCAGCATGGATGGAGGTAAGAGCAAATGTCTGGAACTCAAGGTCAGTCGCCATATTGTTTTTGCTATGAACTAACTAACACATTACCAATGAGCATGTAGTATCGAAAGGTTATTTACTCTGGATTCAGACAGGTCTGGACGAGAGAGTGAGGGTG
Source organism: Margaritifera margaritifera (assembly GCA_029931535.1). Lineage (NCBI taxonomy): Eukaryota > Metazoa > Mollusca > Bivalvia > Unionida > Margaritiferidae > Margaritifera > Margaritifera margaritifera. Next base: position 6,767,708 of record JAQPZY010001663.1, read on the forward strand.
TCTCTGCCCAACTTTTCCTCACTTAAATCCAACTCAAGCGGCTCTATATTGAGCTTCCTCTTTCCGTTAGGACAACGTGCACTTTTTAGAGACGTTTTTTTATCTAACATTGTGACTTTCATTACAATTGTCATACACATACGTACATGAAATAAGAAACATGAAGAAAAGAAAAGGCGGGGGGGGGGGGGGGGTTAGAGTGGTACAGGTCTATTTTATTCCACTAACTGACGAAACGACCAACTGCCAAAATTTGACGAAACGACCCGGTCGAAAACACACGGAACGGAACGACTATGGGACGAATCAGCCAGGAAGTTAAATGGTAGTTCGAGACAACCATGCCAAGTTTTGACGACGTGAAGGATCTTTTTCGACAGTACAAGTTTCAGATATGTTCGGTTGTTGTTGCAGGTTTGCAAAATATTGACGTTATTGATTTGATTGGTATTATTTTATTATTTTTCCATCGAAAGTAGCTTCCCGTGGGTCGGTGGTTCTTCCCGGGTTCTGCCTCAACCAAATATGCAGTCCGCCATGTATCATGTGCTGAAAAACGGCGTAAAACATATAACAACCAACCATATCAATAGCCCAACAACAAATCTCAGGCCAGTGTCATAGGAGGTCACAAACTACGCCAAGAAACTGTAACCAACTCATAATTTATAATATATACTCGTTTTTCATCACCAAGCACACACGTGACCTATTTAGTGCAGATACAGTTGGAGTTAAGTGCCTTGCCAAAGGTATCTGGTATCCGACATGGATTGATCTGAGTACAATTCAAAACCTCAATCCATTGATTGCCAAGTCCAGCACGCTAGAAGACGTGTACCAGTTGCCACATGGAACAATTTGTTGCACAATAATAATTGTTATTACTAGTAGTATTTACTCTGGAAGTGATCAATATATATAGATAATTTTGTGAATATGTTTAAAATAAAGAAGACATTGCTACATTTGTAATTAATGATGCAAAAGAATTACATCACCAGGATGAACTATTTTTAATATTATAAAATTTAATATATATTAATAAAATAATTTTCATAGTTTAAGACCATAAATACAATTTAAAATAATATTTCTCATAGTAAAAACATTTATAAATCACATTCTTGATTGTGTGCAGTAACTTTGGATGGTTGCAGAGGAGAAAAATCCTTACATTTCAGTGTTTAGATTTCCATCCTTTCATCCAAAATTACTGCACACAATAAAGAATAAGTATGCATTGCGCAGCAAATGGTTCTCTGTGGCAGCTGATGCAGACCGTCTAACTACTGTACCATGCCATCAAAGCCGAATGTGTCCCTGATGGGTTTACATCAACTACAATATTTGAGAGATCAAATATTCATTTTTTTTTATCTCAAAATATTATACTTTTTATATATAATAAATTTGAATTTTTGATATCATATACATGTATTTGAATATTTTATATCAAGAATTTATGATATAGAAAATATTTTATGATAACAAATATTCAGCTTGTTTTGAGGTAATAAAATATTATCAAAAATCTGTCATATTTTCACAGCTACATTAGTTGCAGGAAATTATGGTAGTTGAAATGAAAATTTGATCAGTAAGGACCAAATATTTCATCTGCAGTCGAGACAAACAGACTCCAAAGGCACATCATCCTAGGAGTTAATGACACAAAAATACATTAAATGGTCGCTGTGTTCAATTTGTTTCAAGAAAATGCCTCCATCTAAATTCAAAATGATTTGAAGGGCCTTACACCTATGTTAAAAATGAATGAAAATCAGACAAGAATTTCAAATTAGAGATGGAAACCGTCATAAATGTCTGCACTCCCCATTCCCTCCATTCAGAGTTTACACTGTAATCAGGATTCAGAGGCAATGTTGTCATCTCAGGGCTCAAATTTAATGCTCACATACTTGCAAAATGCAAGTTAATGGTGAAAAAATTGAGTTGAGGTTTGACGCTTGCCTTTTTTTGTGAGTGCTAAATTTTCCATTGATACACAGGAAACATTAGCAAAACTCGATGATCCTTAAAGTATGTACATTTAGCAAAATGCACATGCATAATTCCAAAACATAACATAAAGTATGTTTTGGCATTGATTCCTTTACTGTGAGATAAGCTGTTTAGCATGTAGCCTAGTACTGTGGCCCTACATGTGCCTACAGATAATACATGTACACAGTGGATTAGGGTACAACCATTATGTTTCAAGGGGATGGAAGATATCTCTTTCACACCCAACCAGTTTACAAATATGGAAATATTTATCCAATATTATCTTTGTTTAGGTAAAATCTGTTACTGTGTCTCCTCTGCTGACATGCTCTGCTAGTATTTTTTTTTTTTGTTGGACAGCTGACCACAGATATTTGTTTCCCATATTATCCACACTATCCCCTAAAAATGAAATGGTTGTCCCTTATATGTTCTTGCTCAGTATGTTGGGGTTGATTGTTTATGGACCTTTCATGGTCCCAAATAAAAGTAGGGATGTGTGTTATTAGTTTGGTGCTACATCATAATGACATTAATTCACCATGCAGCATAAAAAAACACATTATTTACACATTAAAACAAGAAATGTTTATCTCCTCTGTGTCACTCTTTCATGTGGCATCATATGTACCCATTATCCATGACCCATGTATCTGCCAAAGGTATTGTAATTTGCATCACTAAACAAGAAGAATGGGTTGTTGTGCAGCAATCATTTGTCATGAGACCAGGTCAAGGACACGGTTTGTTTAGATTTCCCAAGGATCCATCTTTAAGATCTGTGTGGATAAGGTCATTAAAGAGAACAAATTTTGTGGCAACAAATGTGGTGAGATTGTGCAGTAAGCATTTTTATCTGGACTGCTTTCATTCAGACCTGCAGGAGAACTTATCCATTGGTTTCACACTGAAGAAACATTTCCTGAAACACAACGCAATTCCCTCAATGTTTATTATGGAAAACACCAAAATCCAGCAAGAGAAAATGTCTATCTGTTGACAAATGTAGTCCACATTCCCCACACCATTCTAGCTTCATTATTTTACTTCCCCTCATTTTCTGACAGTTTGCAGAAATGATACAACAACATGCATTTCAGAAGTATGGAAAATAAGTTCTTTTAGAGATTCATGTTTAAGTACTTTTTTCCATATTTTGTTATCTTATTTTCCCAGTAATAGTTTTGTAAAGCTGTTGCAGGTTGCAGTCAAGATACAGTACAAACACTTTACATTTTGTTCATAATAATTTTTTGCATCTTTCATGTTTGATATATTTTCTTCAAGAACTGCACAAAATTCCAGGGTAATTCACCAAGCTTTTTATATTTACTTTCAATGCATACAAAGGGATGCACAGTTCATTCAATGAATAATTCCATTTTATAGAGCTCACTGCCACCATTTAAAGTTCAGTTATGAAGGTTTCTGTTTAACTTATCCTTTTAATCTTCCATACCTAAAAACCCCATATTCATTGTTATTATATATATCTATTGCATTATTTACAAAATATTGCATTTAAAAGTGTGACCCTCACAAAAGTTTACTCCGGTATTACTTGCCACTGATATGTATGCAGAAGTGACGGATAAGTTCAACAAAGAACTCACTAATGTATATATTTTAGTGCAGGAAATCTGTGATAGGTTGTGAAATGAAGAGTGCTCCCTGGACAATTAAAATTTAAACAGCAAAAATTACAGTTACAGTCATAATGATCATCAATAGATTGAGAGAAAACAAATGATGTGGTCGTTATTGGATAGAATTGTGAAAATACAGTGCAGTCAAGCATAAAGCATGATCTCAGCATATCTTCTAACTTCTCTGCTATATAAGAAACACTGTGAAAATAATATATAAGCGACACTGAAAATAAATACATCAAATCCCCTTTTTTCGAGTCAAAATCGTTGACAATAACTCTTTGAAAAATAAACTGCAGTTCTTTGAAATTGTGCATGGGTGACTCCATTCTCGTTAACTGAAACCCTTTATCTCTAAAATACAAGCATTTCCATACTCTGAAATACAAGCATTTCCATACTCTGAAATACAAGCATTTCCATACTCTAAAATACAAGCATTTTCATACTCTGAAATACAAGCATTTCCATACTCTAAAATACAAGCATTTCCATACTCTGAAATATAAGCATTTCCATACTCTAAAATACAAGCATTTCCATACTCTAAAATACAGGCATTTCCATACTCTGAAATACAAGCATTTCCATACTCTAAAATACAAGCATTTCCATACTCTAAAATACAAGCATTTCCATACTCTAAAATACAAGCATTTCCATACTCTGAAATACAAGCATTTTCATACTCCCGAAATACAAGCATTTCCATACTCCCGAAATACAAGCATTTCCATACTCTAAAATACAAGCATTTCCATACTCTGAAATACAAGCATTTCCATACTCTAAAATACAAGCATTTCCATACTCTAAAATACAAGAATTTGCTGAAAATTAATTCTAAAACTTTTAATGACTTTGTAATATTCAAGTGACAAATTTTATAACTATTAATGACACCCATTTCCATGTTTTATATGACTCAATTTGTAAAATTCTATAGATTATAAGATTATAAGTAGGATCTTAGTGTAATGACTCCTAACTATGTATGATATGAGCCAATTTTGATGATAACGTTGATAAATCAATTTTATGTTTTTTTGGTTTACTGAAATTTTTTGGCCAAAAATGGCACTTATTATACTTTGTCCTTTGCGTTTGGATACTGTTTGTGAGTTATACGATATTTTCCATCAGGTTTTTCAATGAAAGACATGAGGATGTCCTGGAAAATCACCTTGTGTGTGCTCAGTTTTAAAATTTGTCCACAAGCTAGATCAACCATGCAAAAATATTACATGAAACTGCCCAAGTAAACCTACTCATCCTCAATGTGAGTAGTCTTCATCGGTAGTACAGCTGAAATGAATACCAAATTTTCCTATTTGAATATTCGTTGAATGTATTTGGATAGAATTATTAATCACTGATGTTAAATAACGCTTTCAAAATTACCTTTGTTTTTGTCCACTTTGGTACTGATTGACACTACTCACCCAGACTATAGCCATGATAAATTGCATTGAAAACTGAAAACTCAGTCATCTAAATCTAATTACTGTATGTACTCACATATAATCCGATACCAAATGCAAACTGCATAGACCCAGATCTGCTGTCTCATAATGCACCGGCAGATCTGGGTCTATGCCGTTTGTAAGGACTAATCAGTAGAACAAACAACATAGACCCTGATCTGCTCGTGCATTATGCAACGGCAGATCAGGGTCTATATTGTTTGCATTTGGACTCTGTTTATATGCGAGTATATACAATAAATGACATTTTAGGGGTCTTGAGTACATGTTTTCATTGAGATTAATCAAAAGAGTGTAAGTGTTGTTTTCCCTGTTTATCTTCAAACTCATTTAGTGTTGAAGACAGACTAAATGTGAAAAATAAGGGCAGTGACTCTCAAGTGCTTGTTCAGTTAAAGGCGGGGACTATCAACAAATTCTGTAGGCAGTGATCTATTCACAATGAAAATCACATGAACTGGCTTTCGATGTTTCTTGGTAGGAGTTCAAAGATGTAAAGACAATTCATACACACAGTTGATGACTAAGTTTTGTAAATTGGTTTTTGAAATCACACTCTTTTATTTTATTTATAGTAAGCATGTGCAGAAAATACCAGAATGAAATTTGGATACATTGATTAATACATAAACGTTTTGTTGACTTCTGTTTTATGCTATGTTTTTTTTATCAACTTGCCATACTATACATTATCTTTTAAAGAAGACCTGAGTGACAATGAATAGAATTGTTGATGTTGTAGGCAGTGTCACTATTCCGAATTTTGAAATTATGCTTACCTTATTAGTGCATCTTTGAACATCAGGGAATTTGCAGACTTGAAGTTGTTCTCTTATAAACAAATTCAGTGTCCTATAGCACTGCAGTGATCCATGGTCAGCACGGTTGACTGCTGAGTTTGATTTTATGTATCATACGCACTATGTAAACAAATGAATATTCTAATACCATTTTTCTATTTGAATATTCTCAAAAATGTATTCTGATTCAAATGTTTGGTTATTCGTTTTGTTCATCACTAATCAATACATCCCAAAAATCTATGACAGAAGAAAATTAAAGAAAAACAAAGCATTTAAACATAATCTAATTAACAATGCTTCATAATGCTCAGACCAAACTGAAAATGTATACATCTAGGGTCTGGACCATATGTGTATTGCCCATATACTGATATGTTTGGCATCATGTACCCTATTATTCTTGTTTAAAATGTATGTGTATGAAAATCTATTTTGTAACACTACCCACTGTCAGGAGTGAACTAATTTTTACATTGCGTATAGTTGTGTACAATAAGAAAGTCATGGGTACTTATAGTTGTGTACAATAAGAAAGTCATGGGTACTTATAACATCACCCTTCCAGTCAATATCTGAGGTATGTTATTCATACTGTATGTACTCGCTTCGAAGTCGAGTCCAAATACAAACTGCACAGACCCAGATCTGCTGTCGCATAATGTGCCGGCAGATCTGGGTCCATGCAATTTGTGAGGAGTAATCAGTAGAACAAACAACATAGACCCTGATCTGCTGGTGCATTATGCAACAGCAGATCAGGGTATATGTTGTTTCCTGTTGGACTTGACTTATAATCGAGTATATATGGTACATGTACCAACATTGCGTGTATTTAATATTGTAAAAATCAGTATCTTTGTCAATTTTCACCTAATCAGTGTGTTTCTGGTACAAGTCATTTACACTTTGCTCAGTTTGTCAGAAACAAATAAATTCAGAAAGCCTTAACTTCACCTTAAGGACTTCCAGGCAACTTATTTGATATTGAGGTTATACTTCCTGGTGTATAGTCATAATAAATAAAACAAATCTCTCTTTAAGATTTTTTCAAGTTCATCCTCCCAAAGTGTATAAGCATATTCTAAAATTGGTCTACTAACAAAACCTTTGGAAGCTAATTCTTTCACATTTTTTGGGCAAGATGATAATTTTGCTTTGGTGCATATTTCTTGAATGTGGAGGTTCCATTTCAGATCACTCATAAAGATGATGCCTGAATATTTTGTTTAGTTAAAATTTTGAAAGTTCCTCTACAGGAATCTGACATACTAATTTTATTTTAAAATACTTGGATAATTTACACTGTATTTCAATCAGGGGTTGGAATTGCATATCACAATTTCATGCCCATTAAAAATCAGACTATAAACAAGAAAAAACATTTCAGCTGTGCATGTAATTTTTGGAATTCAAAAATGATAATATAAATTGCAATTGAAACTAATAGAAAAGTATTGTAGTTCCTTCTTACTCCAAAACTCCTGGCTTCTGGTATAGGTTGATGAAAGTAACTTATAAAAATAAAATTGCCAGTAGAAATATGATTTTGCAAATTGATATTTTCTACACTTGCGAAAAAATGCAAATTGTAAAAAAAGGTAAATCTGAGCTCAGCATCTATTCATCCTTCTGGAGCATCATGCTAAATATGATCACCCTTCCTTAATACGTGTAGATGGAGTTAAGGCTACAAGGTAGAGAACTCCTGCAGCTTGGTTGGTAGCATGATAGACTCATGACCAAAAAGGTGTGGGTTTGAATCCTAAAATCGGGTCAGCCTGGGTCAGTTACAATGGTATGCCCTTGGGAAAGGCACTTTACTCCAATTGGTTCAGCACAAAAAAACCTACTTCTGTTGCTTCACTGTAAAATACCAAATCAAACCAACCCATAATACTTATGAAAATATTACCTTCGAGTACCACCCCACCCACCCTGGAGGATTCCCTCCAGAATCTGAAACCTTCCTTGTCATCCCCCTGACACTTGTACCAAATATGATCAGTCTCCCTCAACTGGTGTAGAATGAACAGGTTACAAGGATAGCACAGTGAGTGATGGATGGACAGAAAGACAAGTGGACTGAGAGAGAGATAGACATGACTTATCACAATCTCTCTGCAAAAACAGATATAACAAAAGTTGCATGAAAATGTTATAAATTGTTTCTGATCTATGCTGATTGCAAAATATGGATGGATAGACAGAATAACAGACAGAACAGTTTATTACAACAGTGCACCTGATGCCTTAATGAAACAAAGTTAAACATGCTAATGCTTTAAAGGTAGACTTGAGATGCTCATTCCACTTGCCTCCAAATTACTGTATTCAGTATGATGATTTATGCAATATCAGGAAATTATGACTCAGTGTGATCAACAGTTAGCGAGAGATTTCAGTTTAAATGTACATGTCAAAATATTCCCCCTAGGCCATGTACAACTAAGGCAGTTTCCGTGACTCAAGGCTGCATGACATCACAAGAGGAACCCCACATTGCGAATCACCATTGTTCTACCATTGTGGAGTGTGAAGTTTTTATTGTTTTCTGATTGCAACATGGAAAGTAGGTGTGTCATTAGTGGATGTAGCAGTAGGAGTATGTCTTAGTCGTCTTAACATCACGAAAAATAGAATATAATCAACTAGCAATTTCTTTATCAGCAAAACATCAAATGAAAATGCAGTGTATCAAATCATCAAATTCTTTTGCAAGAGAGAGAGAGAGAGAGAGGTGATGTTAAGGCTGTGCTTCCAACTGCTGAAGACATGTAAATCTGTACTTGTACTTTCACAATACAATTTTTTCCACCAAATACTACATAAACAATACCATATATTGGATGAGAAAGTTTCATATGCAATCACTATTTTACAAAAATGTGTGATCATATTTTCTTAGTAAAATGTGGTTCTGTTCATTAGCACGCCTTTGGTTAAACATTCTCTTTGCAAGCATGTCTGTCTGAAGCAGATGCATCAATATTAACGTCCCATTATTAGTGAAGATGTTTTTAGCTTCATGTATATTAATATATTTACACGGATATTAAAATCAAATACCGGTAAATGGTAGGTTTAAGTCACAACAAGGAGAGAGTAATGATACTGTATATACTCGCGTATAATCTGATACCAACTGAAACTGCATAGACCCAGATCTGCCATTGCATAATGCATCGGCAGATCTGGGTCTATGCAGTTTGTAAGGACTAATCAGTAGAACAAACAACATAGACCCTGATCTGCCAGTGCATTATGGAATTGCAGATCAGGATCTATGTTGTTTCATTTGGACTCGGCTTATACACGAGTGTATGCGGTAGGTTGTGACCGGTTGCTGAAAAATGCACGGAAGGATACTGAGTCGCATCAAAAAGTGAATTTAATTCTTTTAAATTAACCATGATTGAGAAAAGATGTAAAATTAAAGCATGAGAATAACAAAGACAAGGGCACACATGCATTGAATAAATTTGTTTTTTGTCCAAATTTTAAATTGACATAAAGACAATTGATTCTTTATTTGGTATCCAGCTATAATTACTATTGTACAAAAGGTTTGCATATATTTTTGTGAAGAAAATGATTCAGAAACAGTCTCCTTTTTGTGCCTATAGACTTACAAGATTTGGACACACAAGCCAACACTAAATATAAACATATGTAAAACTTTTTAGTGAAAATGAAAATAGGTATCAGAGATAGTCTATACTTAATAGATATATACACGTCATTTAAATCATATTGCAAACAAAAGCAAGTTTTTTTGGTACTATTGTTGACTGTCACACTGATAAGCAATATTGCTAGTTCCTTTTGTGACGTCTCAAGCTCATGTGTGCATATCAGGTTGTCTACAAAAAGTTGGTTGTCTCTTTCTGTGGAGGTTGCATTTTGGTGGCAATTAAATATATCTCCTAATCCAGTGAATGAATATGCATTGGGTCTCTGTAGTGCATGTGAAATGTATAACAAATTAGGATTCCCGATTGTAGTACATAGCATTCAGGTTTCCCTTTAGGTTAATTGAATTATGGTATTTTATAGGAACTGGATTCATAGCCTGGAGATGGTACTTTGCTGGAGGAGTGTGTCGCAGCAAGCGTAACCTGAATGGGAAGACTGTCCTGATAACAGGAGCTAATTGTGGAATAGGAAAAAAGACTGCTCAAGATCTGGCTCGCAGAGGTACTGACAGGACTAAGCTATTGGCAGAAGAAATTGTCATGACAGATGCAGAGGTACTGACAGGACTGAGCTATTGGCAGAAGAAATTGTCATGACAGATGCAGAGGTACTGACAGGACTGAGCTATTGGCAGAAAAAATTGTCATGACAGATGCAGAGGTACTGACAGGACTAAGCTATTGGCAGAAGAAATTGTCATGACAGATGCAGAGGTACTGACAGGACTAAGCTATTGGCAGAAGAAATTGTCATGACATACAGAGGTACTGACAGGACTAAGCTATTGGCAGAAGAAATTGTCATGACAGATACATAGGCTACCTTATTGTTTTGTCCTTGTAAATCAAAATTGATGACAGAAAAAGAAAATCCTAATAATAAATAAACAAGACTGCTCACTGAATGCACAAGAGCAGTACCCCCACTTGGGGATTTCCCAGTCTCACATCAACTATCATACAGAAACTCTGAATTTTTAAGGGGTAATGAGTGGAACAAACAACATAGACCCTGATCTGCCAGCACATTATGTGATGGCATATCAGGGTCTATGTTGTTTGCAGTTGGACCTGACTTATAAGTGAGTTTATATAGTACTGATGCTAGTTCTTCACAAGCTTTGTTAGAGGTCTGATTCAGTGACAATAACTAAAAGAACAAATTATATGTCAGAGTTCACCACAATACCCTCGATGATTTTAAAATTTAAAAATCTGTATCCTGGAAAAATGCAGTGTTTAAAAACAGTAATTCACTTTTTCTTCTATAGCTATAAATCAAGAAACTTTTTTTTATGGATCCATGAATGCTTGTAAATTTACACAACTTTGTCATTATATTTTTAAAATAGAACACAAAACCTATAAAAGTGTGTAAGTACTTAATAGCTCTTTTTTTTCAAAAAGTACCCTCTGTCAAAAGTCAGCACGTAAAAAAGCCTCAATATCAACAATTCATAAATTACCACATGCATGGATTATCCAATAAAAATAACTCAGAATAAGAAAATAAAAGCAATCTTTTTAAAATGAGTAACATAAAACATATATTAAATGTAAATCCACCAGTGATATTCATTTAAAATTTTTATTTAATGTTTTCCCTGAGCTGCACACTTGAGCCTTTTAGCACAGTAATATTTAAAAGGGTACATATAAACATCAGCAATTCACATTTAGGTACCGTCTGTACTCGCATATAAGTCGGGTCCAAATGCAGACAGCATAGACCCTGATCTGCCATTGCATAATGCGCTGGCAGATCAGGGTCTATGTTGTTTGTTTTACTGATTAGTCCTTACAAACTGCATAGACCTAGATCTGCTGGCGCATTATGCAATGGGTCTGGGTCTATGCAGTTTGCAGTTGGTATCGGATTATATGCGAGTATATACGGTAAATGATTAGCTTATAGTAGTTATCTACCTTGTATACTGTTGCTCTTATGGTAATACTTGAAACAATAGTAGAAAATGCTTTTAAAAGCAAATCGCCAAAATATTTCTTCAAATAATGTTTCAGATGTTAAAATTTATTCTCTTGTGATATATAAAGAAAAGAGAATTTAGAATAATTTTATAAAGATTCCTTAAAACAGTCTATTTGTTTGCAATAGTAAATAGAATAATGAAAAGGATTATCCCTGGAGTTATGTTCTTCCATTTGATTTTATGTAAATTAGTATCACTTTAACCCTCCAAGCCATCAGTATTCTCAATACTTTGATTTCAACTGTGCATCCATGAAGTTGTGTACTCAGTTGGCATTAATTTTATTTCAGTTCTTTACTGTAGAAATTCATAGATTGAATAACTTCACAATAATTTAATATCAATGAGAAATCATACTGATATGAAATTAATGCAGTAATTTAAAGGAATTTAATGTAAATATTTACAATTGTGGTGGTGCGATAAGCAAGTAATTTTTATTTTTGGAAGTCGAGAGAAAACATTGCTGATTTATGTTTTCTATGCTAACAAAAATTTAACACTTTTTTCAGGGGCAAAGGTACTTCTTGCTTGCCGTGACATAACAAAAGCTGAAAGAGCTGCACAGGATATCAGTAAGACCACAGGGAACCCAAATGTGAAGGTGTATGTTGTTGACCTTGCATCCCTTCAGTCTGTCCGAAAATTGGCAAAAGAAATTGTGGAGAAGGAGAACAGGCTGGATATCCTGGTAAACAATGCAGGTAAGATAGAGGAGATGATGACCTTTAGATTAAGCCACACTGGCCTCTGGAGCCTAGGATTCTGTGTTGGAACTTTGGTGATGGCAAGAAGCTTTGTTTCCTTAAGCACCTCCATTGGCAGATATGATGCTGTATGTAAACTATGGCCATCTATTGGATAGGGAGTGTGGATGCTAAATAGCAATTCTTTCTGCAGGGGAGACACAGCATGTGCAGGTAAAGTAGTTGATGGAGGTATTGAGGCAATGTCAGTTTTGTATAAATTTCAGATATTGGAATAAATTGTGTGTGTGTTACTTTTGTTTTTGTCAGTTTCATTTTGTTTTTAGTCCACTTTGTGTAGTTGGATTTTTGCAATTTATGACTAGAATGTGAAAATCACAAAATATTAGACCACACTGAAATTTTCCCATATGCTGCATTTAGGACTGCCACAATTAATAAAATAAGTAGTTAATTGATTCATTTACAAGTGTATATGCTAAAAATGGTTACCATTACAAAAGTTAGGAAATCAATCCTTTCGGGTAACATTGTACTGCTTTGAAATTTGCTCTTTTACATTGAATTTAGTACTACAGTTAGGTGAGTTCAACCCCAGGATCTTGATGAAGGAAAATCATTGCAATACTTTTTAGTAAATAAATGTCTATGATCGTGTTTCCAGCATTCCTGAAGTGTATTATCTAGCATGAATGAAAAGCATTAGGATATAAACAAGAATAACTGATAACTGTATATACTTTTGACCATTGAGAATAGAGAATTCCTTTCAGTTCTGACCCAGTGCTTACACACTCCAAACTTTTGTTCCACAACCTCTTTCACAGACAATATGTCATTGTCATGATGGATTCTTACAGTAAAATCATACTGCTTGGCCTCCCATAATCTAGTATTATATTTGTGGATTTTTTGCATTAGTGAACTTCAGTATTCTGACTTGTGCTCCAACATGGTATTGTTGCTGCTTGTTGTTGGTTGTTATTCACACACATGGCTTGTAATTTTTACTTGTTTAAGTAACAAGTGTTGATTGTTTGTACAGGTTTATACTTTCAGGTTGCTATTTTCCAAATTTTGTTTTTGTCATTTCTTTTAGAGTTGAACAAGGACAACAAAGGGCACAAAGTGCAAGAGGCTTAAGACCAGTGAAGACATGCATGAGACCTGTTTGGCATACACTACATGCACATCAACTTCAGCCTGCAGTGTTTGCACCTCATGGTCAGAGAGAGTTTGGTCCATGCTGCTGAGAAAAAAAATCTAAAGAGCAAGGAGAGACATGGGAAGAACTCCATCTGTCACATGGCTCCAATGACGGCTGGGAGATAATGGGAGAGTGTCCTCCCTTTTGTATGCAGTCCAGCATGGCCCTAGGCCCTAAGTCCAGGCACATGGGGTATATGTCAGATTTTGATGATTTGTATAATCACTTAAACGCACCATATGCCGCTGTTCCAGCTGTCGAACAACCCATCTGGCTGGCCATACTGGGTGAAGACTGACAAGATATCTGTCACTTTGGCGAGCCATGCTGCATACCTGCCTGACATTTCATGGTATGCGGATTGAGTTTTGCAGGGATCCATCCATTTTGCTGCATGTTTCAGATGGCTGCATTGCCAACTGTCCAGACAGCCGCCAAGCTGACCGTCCAGCTGGCAGTCCATCATACTTCCCATCCATCCATGCTGGCAAGACAAGCTGTGGCACTTGCCTGGCCAGTAATTCAACTGGTATGTCAATTTTTAACTGTGTATCCATTGGTGAGTTGCATTGCCACTCAAAGGGATGATGGTACTGCCTCATCCATGCTAGCTGCCAATTACGGTTTACATGGACATGGACCCATTACAGTACCAGAATAGGAACTCCCCCCCCCCCCAGTGAGTAAGGGGATAACTTTGATGACTTTTCACATTCTGATCCCACTATGGAGCAGAGAGAGTTTAATTTCAAAGCAGGCAATGAAGAAATTGATCGAATTTTGACAATTTCCGAGTACACACCACTGCCATCTGGAAGCCAAGCCTATAAAGTAAAGGTTGACCTGAAAGATAAAGACGATCACCCGTCCTTCCATCTACTGCCACAGTTGGCATAAGTCCCCCTGCATGTATGAGCTTTCCCTTAAGGTCTATAGGTCCTGGCACATGGGGTTTATTTTTGACTTTGATGATTCACTTTTCTATCTGGCCAGGCCTTACAATGCCATTTCGACTGCCAACCATCCTTGCAAAGAACAGGTTGCTGTCAATGTCAATCAAAAGGTGGTATCCCCTCTCTTTCACTGATAAGTCTAGAGAGCTGGTGATGCAGGACTCATTCCGAGTTCTTAAACATTACTTGAAGTTGATGGAAAAGTATTTGTGTGACCCAACAATGCCTGTTTCTTCCAGTGAAGCCAGGGAAAGAGGATTTGTCCACTCAAGCCCTTGCATCTTGGCTTAAGTGGGTAATATGTTCAGTGATGACTCTGAGATCTCAAAGGATCAGATATGCCTCATGAAGATCTTAGCTCATGAAATCAGAGCTATTTCTGCAAGTCTCACATTCAAATTGAATGTTTTCATCTGAGATATAATAGAAACTGTTGGTTGGCAGGTATAGTCAATGTTCTGAAGCTTTTACCTGCATGTTGATCTAGCTTCACAGAAAAAAAGAATTGAATCTGGTAGGTTCAGTGGCTGCAGCCCAGACTGTCATCAGACCAGTTGAAGTCAGCACAACCATACTACTGGTGTACAGAACAGTGCTTTCACTGGATTCATCTGAAATTTTATCTCAGTAAGAAAAAAGTTTTTTTTCCCCCTCTTATCCGGGTACGGTTGTCATGGCTTACATGACTGTTTTTTGTGCTGATCTCATGCTAGGAGTGCGGTCTATATCCATATAGGAAATACAGTTTTTTTTCCTCAAAGGGTGAACATGATAGATGTAGGATGCTCGGAGACTCATTTACTAAACATTTGCTATTTCCTAAATGGAATCAGTCCTTGGTTATAACATGGTTCAACTTAAATCAGTTTGAGCCTTTAGCCAGAATCTCAGTGAAACTGATATTATACAAAGCATGTTTTCAGATAACCCTAGATTCAGTATGCAGGGTGAGTGTGTCGATTGCTTTTTCAGTGGACCTGAACTATCTCCAGTTCAGATCAGATGGTTCAATGGTCCAAATGATGCAACCAGCCTTCCTAGCTAAGAATAGGTTGCCATCAGTGGGCAATCAAGGAGTGGTCATCTGCTCACTGTCCTCAACTGGTATGTCTAGGGAGGCAGCGATGCAAGACCCAGTCTGTGTTCCCAAGCACTATTTGAAGTGCACAGAAAAAGGTCTTAGGGCCTGGTGTCTCTTTCTTCCAGTGAAGGCAGGGAAAGATATAATCCTTCAAGCATTAGCATTGTGGCTTAAGTGGGTAATATGCTTGGCATACTCTGAGATCGCAAAAGATCAGAGACACCTCATGAGGATCTTAGCTCACAAGACCAGAACAATCTCTGCAAGCCTCGCATTTAGACATAATGTTTTGATTCGAGACATAATAGAAGCCATTAGGCTGGCATGTTCAGTCAACCTACTCATGCTTTTTTCAGTGTGGTCTGGCATCACAGAGACAAGAATTTAATCTGGTGTGTCCAGTGGCTGCAGCCCAAATGACCACCAGATCAGTTTGAGATCAGGACATCCTCCTCATGGGTTTGAGTTCAGTGCTTTTGCTGTATTCGCATAGAATTATTTTATTCATTAAGGAAAAGTTGCTCTTTTTCCTTTAAACCAGGTATTCTAATTGTGGGTTTCATGAACATCGGTTGTGCTGCCCTCATTGTAGGAAAGCAGTTTATCCTTCATATAGGGAATCCTGCTATTCTTCCCTCAAGTTTGGCCATAGTAAAGATAGGATGCTCATGCTTTTCGTCCTTCTATTATTTCTTTTAATGCTAATGTGATCAGGGAACGTTTTCAATGGAGAAAGTAAATTTGTTAGTAAAAAATTGTGTTTCTCTGAGAAAACTTACGCAATTACATTACTATTAAACCTTCCCACAAATTCCCAGAAATACAAGCATCCTCATTGATATATTGCTCAGTTTAAACTGGTAAACATCCAGCCAATGGGTAACCACCTAGTGGTGGCAAGGGGAGGTAATGAGTAAGTTATTTTTCCCTTTGTCTGCATGTTATAGAGATGGGAAAGATGGAATTTTTGTCTTTCTGGGATTGCTGGGTTTGGAAGGTAGATGAGTTTATTTTTCCAAACATTAATGTGATTTAGTAAGTATTCCCAGAGAAACCTAATTTACTTAAAAATATATTATACTATAAGATGACAAAATGTTCTTGTGGTTATGTTTGTCTGTTTGATTCTACCACAGAGGAACTAAAATAGCAACTGTCCATCATTGTATTTTTTACTGTTTGATGATGTCACATGGGAATGAAAAAATGTCAGAATTTTCATGAAAATATTGTTATACTGTAATGACTATCTGTAGACAAGTTTATATGGTGTCATGTGAAAGGAGTGTGTAGTGTGATTGGCATGGTATGGTGTTCTGTAGTTTTTGATTGAAAGAGACCAGTAATTGATACAGATTCTGGATCTGATTAACCAGTCCTTTTAGGATTCAGAATTATTAGGCACTTATTGTTACTATGGATGTCCTCTGACAACAGTGTATGCCTTAGTCCATCTGGCTGTAATACCCTATAATCAAGGGTGTTCTCTGACAACAGTGTATGCCTTAGTCCATCTGGCTGTAATACCCTATAATCAAGGGTGTCCTCTGACAACAGTGTATGCCTTAGTCCATCTGGCTGTAATACCCTATAATCAAGGGTGTTTCATTAACAGACATCATTAAAGTAGCCAAATGCTGTAAATGGGTACATATATGGTTTTTGTATTGCCTTATAATTCAGATATCAAAGAGCTATTCTAGATGGTCAGTCCAAGATGTATTTCCTTTGAAATATCAAAAGCATATATTTTTTTCCAAACAAGCAGAGACTTATACTAAAAAATTGGACAAAATTATTTTGAAATAAGTATTCATGATACAAATTTACATTCCAACCCTCATGTATGTGAAATTCCAAACCTCATGTATGTGAAACCTCATGTATGTGAAATTTACATTCCAAACCTCATGTATGTGAAACCTCATGTATGTGAAATTTACATTCCAAACCTCATGTATGTGAAATTTACATTCCAACCCACATGTATGTGAAATTTACATCCCAAACCTCATGTATGTGAAACCTCATGTATGTGAAATTTACATTCCAAACCTCATATATGTGAAATTTACATTCCAAACCTCTTGTATGTGAAAATTCTGATAATCTGAACACTTGTCATTTGGATTGATGACGAATCTGTATCAATGAATACGCAAAAAATCATGGAGGAAACCTGTTGTCAACAATTGTCATTCAAATTCCAAGAAATATGTATGAAAGATTCAGATTAATGGGGCTTTGCTGTATTTATGAGACAAAAGGACAATGTGGAAGGGGCATATAATGTTACTCTTGCATTTAAGTCAGTTGCTCCGTTTAATATATTCTCCAGTGGCATTAATGTTAGGAAATAAACTCTACTACCCCATAAATCCAGCACTCCTGGAAAAATTTGTCGTTCCCATCTAAATATCATATAGACAAAGGGAAGAAACTATCACAAATTACATCCTCTTTCTACTGCTAGGTTGCTACCAATATACCAGATGTTTATCCAATTGAAACTTTCATTGCAGTATGAGTGACATCGCACTGCATCACCTCTCGACATCGTATACACCTGGGCACACTTAAAGTCTGTAAACTATTATTGATTAAGGTTCCTGCAATATATTGGTACCTTTATTTTGAATTTTTGCTTGATAATTGTGCATATATTTGGCAGTTTGTGGACTTTGTTTTTCTGACCTGGTAAGTCACACATCATATTGTTGATACTCGCTGTTTGTACATTTACTAGTGTACACTGGTGGTATAACTCAATTGTTTTAATAATGAGTGCAGTTATTGATATAGATGATGCTTCAGTTTATTGTTTCCTGTTATTTTGTCATTTGTTCATTGTCATTTCAGATACAATAATGACCAAGTGTTCTAAATGTAAGAAGTTTAATGTCACTGAGAACACTCATGAGACATGCCTTGCATGTACCAGATGCTTGTCAACTTCACTATGCAATGTGTACTCGAAGTGGTCAGAGAATTTGGTCCACTGTGCTGTGGAAAGTTTGAAGGGCAGAGAGAGACAGGCAGAATCCAAATGGACAGCAACATCTTGAGTCTCACCCTAAAACATCCATAGTTAGCAAAGTGGGGGATTCCACAACAGCCCATTCCACATGCAAGGATTGTTTGAGCTATGGGTTGTCGAGCTCTCAGAATTTATCTCCAATAAGGAGTCAGTTTCAACTCTCTGGTTTACTCAATGTGGCAGTGGATTTGATCCTTCTCAGCTACCTCTTCATGTGCCATCTGCAGATGGCACTTGTTGCTCAGTGTCACCCCTTTCCCATCGACCAAGATAAAACAGTTCCTGCATCAGTGGCAAGACAAAAAAGTTTTTGAAGCAGGAATTATGCTCGAGCGACCCAGCTCGTTAGGTTGGGCAGTCCACCTGTTTTCCCACATCACCACAGTCAGCAGTAACTGGGGGCCACAGTAGAGAGCCCTTCATATCAACCTTATGTAGATGAAGGCTATAATTAAAGCCTTTTATTTCTGGAAGGACCAACTATTTGGAAGTGTAATCCTTGTTATGTTGGACATCTCTGTTGTGGTGACCTACTTCCTCAAACAGTGGGGTCAGGACCAAGTCACATAATGGTCTGCACTGGTGCTCCCAGCACAAGATTATGGTCCAGATTAGATACATTCTCAGCAGGCTCAATATCCTAGCTGAATCATTGTTAAGCAAGGGCCACACTCCTCACACAGAATGGTTTCTTCAGCCGTTGATTTTTTATCAGATCTGCACACTTTGGGGGCATGCAATAATAGATCTCTTGGCAATACATTCCCCAGTCACATTAATGTTAGGAAAATAAACTTCACTACCTCTCGAATCCAGCCCTCCTGGAAAGACACAAATGTTGTCTTTCCCATCTATATACATGTACCATATAAACAAAGGGAAGACACTCTTACCCATTACTTCCCCTTAAACTGCTAGGTGGCTATTCATCAACTGGAGCTTTCGCTCGGTACGATCAACATTGTAATATTTTGTACTTTTCAAAATCCAAGGATGTCTTTATTATTTCAGCCTATCCATCTAGAAAGTCCGGGTAGTAGTGTGTTATAATGTAGGTATTTGCTACATATTGCAATGATTATTTTTTAATTTTGGTCAATATTTTCGTGAATTTTTTTTGTAGTTGTGGACTTTGTTATCTCACCTTGTATTGTGCTCCAACAATTTTTAATTGGTGCTCGTTGGTTTTTCTGTTGCACACATTGCTGTTGCTTAAGTAACAAATGTTGTTATTGTTATATGTGAACACTTTCAGCTTGTTATTTTTTGTTCTTTTTGTTTTTCATTTTAAGAATGATGTAATGTGCCAAGTGCAAGAATTTAAATCCATTGAAGACACTCATGATACGTGTTTCTATTGCATAAGCATTCTTAATCTTCTATCTGCAGTGTATGTGCGATGCAATCAGAAGGGATTTGGTCTATGGTTTTGCAAAAAAACTTGAAGTCTCAGGTGGCACAGTTGCTTACCCCAGAAAATTTGTTTCCCTATATCTGTCTCTAATCTCCAGTAGTGGCTTGAAGTTAATGGGAGGGTGTCATCCCTAATTTCTGCAGCCCAGTGGATGAAAGTCCCCCCGCATGTCTGAGCAAGGCCTTTGGGTAGACACATGGGTATTTTTCAGATATTGATGATCCATATTGCTATCCTTCCATGCTTACATGCCATACACCACTGCTTCAGCTGCCGACCAGCCAGTCCAACTATCTGGCGAGCCATACCTATTGATGAATGAACATGGATCCATCACTTCGGCAAGCTGTGCCACATACAAGCCGGCCATCACATGATATGCAGAGTCATAAAGTGATCCAGTTAGCCTTTCCAAGAGAGAGGTCAAACACTGCCCAACAGCAACAATTTAAACCCCAGTCTAATTTCAGGCAGCGACAGGCCTTTCAGTTCATGCGGCAGTTTATTAAAAGGAATAGCAAACATGGTTTAACCCTTCCCATGCGTCCCAACAATTGTCACTGACTCACCACCTGAGTTGCCCACTGACACCATGCCTAATGGCATCAGACCTTTTTTTGACCATCTTGGATTTATCTTTTTATGCAATATGAATGGCCTATCCAAGTTGTTTTGGAGAGGCTTTGAATTTGATTTATGACAGACATGCCATTCAATCTAGAGAAGGTGGAAATCTTGCAGAAAGAGATCTGTTTGTTACTTTACAAGCGGGTCATGGAGAGAGTTTGCAAGCCGAACTCTGAGGGGTTTAATTCCAGGCTTTTTCAAGTGCCCAAAGCCAATGGAAAGCTCAGGTTAGTGATAGACCTCAGCCAACTTAACAAGTACATAGTCGTGCCAAGGTTTAAATGGAAATAGCACAGTTAGTCTAGCTTTCTGTAAAGAGAGACAAATTTGTGATCAGTCTAGATATAATTGACACATATTTTCATGACCCTATCCACCCACAGCTTCACTCAAAATCCTTCAGTTAGGCTTCCAAGGAACAGTATATCAATTTCATGCACTCCCATTTGGTCTCAGCATCAGTCCTTGGGCTGTCACAAAGACCATCAACTGTGTTGTCACTCAGTTCAGGTCGACCTCATCAACAGTGACAGCAGTGTAATTGGACAACATTTTTCAAGATTTTGTCCATCTCAGTATGGAATCTTTTACCAATCTCAACCTCACTCACTTGGCTCCCGTGCATGCATGTGGCATGGATTATTGAGCTTGCAACCAAAGATTACCATTTGTAGGGACACCAGCTTGTATATTGTGGTGGTGGTGGTGGTGGTGGGGGACTCACCTGTTGCTTCACTCCACTATGGTCAGCAGCCACTGAAATCTGGTGGAGAAATCATTCCATATTTATGCATTTCATTTAGCGAAGGATCACCTTTTCGGGTGAGTAATTCTCATGTTGGACAACTCAGTGGTGGTGTCCTACCTCCTCAAACAAAGGGGGATGAAATCAGCTGACATATGCATTCAATTCTGGGACTTCCTACACTGGTGTTCCCAGCTAAGATCATGGTCTAGATCAGACACATTCCCAGCAGGCTCAATGACCCTAGCTGACTCATTTTCGAGAAGAGGCCAGACGCCAAACAGAATGGTCCCTTCATCCATTGGCCTTTTAGTGGATTTGCATACTTTGGGGGTATCCAATGATAGACCATTTTTTGTGACTAGGTGAAACCGTAAACTGCCCACCTTCATCCAGAAACCTGGGCCATGGATGCTCTTTCAGTCAGTTGGGATGAGGTTTGGTGCTATGCCTACCCCCTACCCCTCCCCCACCCTACTGGTACCAAGGATAACACAAAAAAAGAAGGGGGCAGAACTGCAAAGTGATTCTGAAATCCAGGGTAAATGATCTGCTTGATCTGGTGATAGATTTTCCCAGGAAGATCCTGATGAAATCCAGCATGCTAAGCAGCCCAAGTCACAGGGGTTTCATTTCTGCCTGGACTGGGCTCTCCTCCATGCCTGGCTGTTGTTAAGAGAGTCTATTTAAACCTTCAGTCATGGGGAGAAGCTCATGAGCTAGAAGGTCCATGACTTTAAAGGCTTATTAAGGAAAGTGCCCAGTTTTGGGGGACTGGTGTGAGTGCTTTGATCCCTCAGCTGGCTAACATTTTTTTACTGGATTTTTAGGAGAAAGGGTTAACTCCCATTACTGTCAGAGGCTACCATTCCATGATTTCCAACACTTTCAGGCATCATGATAGAGGGGATATAAGCCGTGATAAGGACCTGTCACACTTACTGGCCAATTTTGACATGAATAGGCCCAGATCACTCACCTTGTTTCCTAAGTGTGATCTTTCATGTCTTTTGACTTGGCTCAACACAGATACATTTAAACCTTTAGCTATAACCATGCTGAACCTACTATCATATGAAACATGTTTTCTGATAGCTATAACTTTGACATGCAGGGGGAGTGAGTTGCTTGCCCTTTTGATGGACTCAAACTCCTGTCAGATCTGATGGTTCCATGGTCCTAATGACACAACCAGAATTCATAGCTAAGAATGAGGTGCCATTGGTGGGCAACCAGAAAGTGATCATCCGCTCCCTTTCCTTGCTTGAAACATTGAGAGAAGCACCAATGCAAGACCCAGTCAGTACTCTCAGGCACTGCTTGAAATGCATGGAGAAGGGTTGTAGGGCACAACAAGATCTTTTCCTTATGTTGAAGGCCGGGAAAGAGGATATAATCCCTCAAGCCCTGGCATTGTGCCTAAAGTGGATGATTTGTTTGGCATACTCTCAGGTCTTACTTGACCAGATACACTTAATGAAATTTCAACTCATGAGATTAGAGTGATCTCTGTGAGCCTTGCATTTGAATGCAATGTATTGACCAGAGACATTATGGAAGCTGTTGGCTGGCATGCACAGTCAACCTTCTCTAGTTCCTATCTCAGAGATTTATTGTCGCAGAGATGAGAAATGAATCTGGTGGGTCAATGGCAGGGGCCGAGAAGATCACCAGACCTAGTTAATATCAGCACAACCTCCTTATGGGCATGAGTTAACGCTTTCACTGCATTTGCCTGGATTTTTTTCAGGAAGGAAAAGTCATTGTTTTTTTCATCATCCATTTTGTGACATCACAGATTACGTGACTGTTGGCTGTGCTGTTCTCATATTAGGAAAGCAGTTTATCCTTCATATATGGAATCAGCCATTCTTCCTTCAAAGGTTGCTGTGGTAGAGGTTGGATGCTTATGCATTTCCTCCTCCTTTAACTATTCTAACCTTAATGTGATCAAGGAATGTATTCTATGGAGAAAGTAATTTTGTTTGTAAATTATTTTTCTCCAAGAATTCTTACCTGATCACATTACTATTAAACCCTCATGCACCTCCCTGCGAATGCAGGCATCCTCATTGATGTATTGCTCAGCTTAAACTAGCAAACATCTGGTTCATGGGTTGCCACCTAGCAGTGGTAAGGGGAGATAATGGGTCAGGGTTTCTTTGTTTTATCCATATGGTATATGGATTGGAAAGACACAATTTTTGTCTTTCCTGAAGGGCTGGATTTGAGAAGTAGTAAACATTTTTTTTCATAATGTTAATATGACTGGGTAAGTATTCTTGGAAAAACATAATTTACTAAAAATTTAATTTAGTATTGTCAGAAACACATTATTAACTACAAAATTTACTTTCTCATGCATTTCTGGTTGCAGAGTCATGCAACTTTGTTTGTGGATGTACCTTGGTGAGTACAACAGCTTCCCACTAAAATTAAGTCACTGTCACCTATGTTCCATGCCTCAGTGATTTTATTTAACTTTTGCATTTCGGTCAGACTTTCTTGGGCATTGTTGATTGCGGAATAATGCAACTCTGTGCATTGATATACCTTGGTGATAAAAACAGAATCATGCAACTTTTTGTAGGTCAGCATGATCTATATACTTCATACCTCAGTGACTTAATGTAAGTTTTGCATTTAGGTCAGTTTCTTGGGCATTGTCAATAGATCAAATTCTGGAAAGGCACATGTGTTCCTGAACACATTTCTAGATCCACATTTCAGTAGTATTTACATGATAAATTCCTTATTGATTTCAGGTATAATGGCTTCAATAGATCCACATTTCAGTAGTATTTACATGATAAATTCCTTATTGATTTCAGGTATAATGGCTTCAATAGATCCACATTTCAGTAGTATTTACATGATAAATTCCTTATTGATTTCAGTATAATGGCTTGCCCTCAATAGATCCACATTTCAGTAGTATTTACATGATAAATTCCTTATTGATTTCAGGTATAATGGCTTCAATAGATTCACATTTCAGTAGTATTTACATGATAAATTCCTTATTGATTTAAGGTATAATGGCTTCAATAGTTTCACATTTCAGTAGTATTTACATGATAAATTCCTTATTGATTTCAGGTATAATGGCTTCAATAGATTCACATTTCAGTAGTATTTGCATGATAGATTCCTTATTGATTTCAGGTATAATGGGTTGCCCTCAGTAGATCCACATTTCAGTAGTATTTGCATGATAGATTCCTTATTGATTTCAGGTATAATGGGTTGCCCTCAGTAGATCCACATTTCAGTAGTATTTACATGATAAATTCCTTATTGATTTCAGTATAATGGCTTGCCCTCAATAGATCCACATTTCAATAGTATGTACAACATAAATTCCTTATTGATTTCAGGTATAATGGCTTGCCCTCAGTATATCCACATTTCAGTAGTATGTACATGAAAAATTCCTTATTGATTTCAGGTCTAATGGCCTGCCCTCAGTGGAAATCTGAAGATGGATATGATCTCCAGTTTGCTGTCAATCATCTTGGTCATTTCCTGCTTACCAATTTGCTACTGGATCTCTTGAAGAAGTCAGCTTCAAGCCGAATTGTAAATGTTTCCTCACGAGCTCATCAGTGTTAGTATTTTTTTAACATGTCCTTTTGTTTTTGCCTGTAAAGCATATGCAAAATGTATCACATTCTCATCAATATTACATTAAATATATACCGTCTTTACTCACTTAGAAAGTCGATTCCAACTGCAAAACAACATAGACCCTGATCTGCTGGCACATTATCAAGGTCTGTGTTGTTTGTTCAGTGTATTACTCCTAACAAACTGTTTAGATCCAGAATGGCCAATGCATTATGCGATGTCAGATCTGGGTCTGTGCAGTTTGCAGTCAGGCTTAACTTATAAGTGAGTACATATGGTAAGTTTACTCCTAATTGCTACATACCAGTTTGTTTAGTGATTTTTATACAGTCAGTGAATAATCTCTTGCAAGCAATATGACCAGGGAGAAAATTTCATGCACAGTCTTAGTCAGCTGTTCTGATTCATGATTATTATTTACACAAAAGTTCTGATTCACGATTATCATTAACACAAAAGTTCTGATTCATGATTATCATTTACACAAAAGTTCTGATTCATGATTATTATTTACACAAAGGTTCTGATTCATGATTATCATTTACACACAAGTTTTGATTCATGATTATCATTTACACAATTCATATAGTTGGCTGTTCTGATTTATGATTATCATTTACACACAAGTTTTGATTCATGATTATCATTTACACAATTCATATAGTTGGCTGTTCTGATTTATGATTATCATTTACATAATTCATGTAGTTGGCTCTTCTGATTTATGATTATCATTTACACAATTCATGTAGTTGGCTGTTTTGATTTATGATTATCATTTACACAATTCATGTAGTTGGCTGTTCTGGTTTATGATTATCATTTACACAATTCATGCAGTTGGCTGTTTTGATTTATGATTATCAATTATACAATTCATGTAGTTGGCTGTTCTAATTTATGATTATCATTTACACAATTCATGTAGTTGGCTGTTCTGATTTATGATTATCATTTGCACAATTCATGTAGTTGGCTGTTCTGATTTATGATTATCATTTACACAATTCATGCAGTTGGCTGTTTTGATTTATGATTATCAATTATACAATTCATGTAGTTGGCTGTTCTAATTTATGATTATCATTTACACAAAAGATTTTTGCTTTGGTCTTACTCTTTCTTGTGGAGGCAGAATATTTGAATACATGTATGACCTAAACTTTGAGGATGTCCACAAAAGTAGGGAATATATTCCACTTCATATATTTATTACCGATTGTAGGTAGAATCTATATTACCATGAAGCTAAATACCATTAATGTCAGTTAATTTTCACTATGTACTTTTGAACTATCATTGTTACAATACTGCATGAATCAAATTTATAAATTGGTATATTTATGTGCACAGATACCGTGAAGTACATAATTTGTTATCATAAATATGATTGCACATTTCATCTCTCTTTTTCAAGCTGGGAAGATACATGTAGATGACATCAACCTTGAAAAAGATTATAATCCCTATGTAGCCTATTCTCAGAGTAAATTAGCCAATGTTTTGTTTACCAGGGAATTGTCAAGGCGGCTTCAAGGTAGTATCTACATGTGATACTTATTATTATTATTATTAGTAGTAGTAGTCTTAGTTCACCTGGCCATAAGGCCAAGTGAACTTATATTATGGCCCTGCATATGTCATCCATCTTCTATTTTGTTTTGTCTGTCCATCAACAATCAGTGGTATACTAAGGGTAACTGGTGCCCAGGGCAACGATGATGGCCCAAAGGGCTAGAATACGAGGTCCAAATTTTTATCAGCTGTTTTGGCACCCCAAGACCTCTGGTGCCTGCTACAATCAACAATTGCTGTTTTTAACTTCTAAAAACCACTGCACCAATTTCAATCAAATTTAGCAGAGTTTCCTTGCATTAAGGGCTTTTAAATTTGTACAAATGAGGTCAATCTGCGTTAAAATATGGCCAAAACCACTACAAATAGATAAACCTTTACTTCTGCATACACTGAACAAAATTTGACCAAAATGTGACAGAAAGCATCTTGACAAAAGCCCAGGTGTTTGTGCAAATGATGCTGATCCACCATCAAATATGGCAAAAATAGAAAAACATTTAAACAAGTTCTAAAGAAAACACTGTCAAACAGAATTTGACCAAATTTGACAAAAAGCATACTGGCATAAGGCCTTTAAGGTTGTACAAATTATGCTGATCCATCATTAAATATGGTTGCCATTACTAAAAGTAGAAAACTATTAAATGACTTCTCAAAAACTGCTGAACAGAATTTTATCTGACAGAAATTGTCTCCTTGCATGAAAGCCTTCAAGTTTGTACAAATGATGCAGATGTGCCATCCGATATGGCCACCATTATTAAAATAGAAAAACCTTTAAACATCTTAAAAACTGTGGAACAGAATTTAACCAAATTTGACAAAAACATCCTGTCATCTGCCATCAAACATGGCTGTGTGGCTAAATTCACACACACAAAAACAAAACCCAACAAAATTTGATTAGATTTGACTGAAGGGCTTTCAAGTTGGGACAGATGATGATGATTAAAATGTATCCACCATTACTAAAAATATAAAACTTTTAAACTTCTTCTCAAGTAGCACTCAACAAAATTTGACCAAATTTGACAGAAAGCATCTTGGCATGAAAGCCTTTCAACTTTGTACAAATGATGCTGATCTGCCTTCAAATATGGGTCCTGTTATTCAAAATAGAAAAACCTTTAACACCAGCTTTGCCAATAAAAGCTCAAAAGAATTTGACCAAATTTGACAGAAAGCATCCGTGCATGAAAGCCTTTTGAGTTCCTGCCATCAAATATTAGTGCTATTGTTAAAACTAGAAAAATCTTTAATGCCAGCTTTGCAAAAAACACTCTATAGAATCTGACCCAATTTCACAGAAAGCATCTTGGCATAAAGTCCTTTAAACAAATGATGTTGATGTGCCATCAAATATGGATGAAGACAAAAAAGCTTGAAACAATTGTTTTCATAACTTATGCAATCAACAGCATTGGACGAAATTTCTGCAAGAAGCATCCCACTGACCAAAATATCTAGGCCAATCCGCCATCACATATGGCCACCATAACTAAAAAAAACAAAAACAAAAAAGAAACATAAACAGCTTCTTGGCAGAAACTGCTCAGCAGAATTTGTGCAAATTTGACAGAATACTTTCTGGCATTAGGGGTTTTCAAATTTGTTCAAATGATGTTGATTCGCCATCAAATATGGCCACCACTACTAAAAATAGAAAATTCTTTAAATGACTTCTTCTCAAAAACCACTGAACAGAATTTGACAAAATGTGACAGAAAGCATCTTTGCATGAAAGGTTTTTAAGTATATACAAATGATACCAATCTGCTATCAAATATGACTGCTACTAATAAAAATAGGTAAAAGTTTTAATAACTTCTTAAAAGTCACTTAACAGAATTTGACTAAATTTGACATTAAGTGTCCTATCTTGAGGACCTTTCACATTTATGGAAAGTATGCTGATACACCATCAAGTATTTCCACCTTTACTAAAAGTAGAAAAACATTTTATATAATACAACTTGTGTGAAAAAACTACTTTAGTGAATTTCACCAACTTTGACAGAAAGCATCCTGGCATAAAGGCCTTTCAATATTGGAAAAATTATGTTTATGTGTCATCAAATATGGATGAAGATATAAAGACAAGAAAACTTGAAACAATTGTTATCATAACATAAGAAATCAACAGCATTGGAACAAATTTCTTTAAAAAGCATCCTACTGATCCAAATTTCTTGGCCAACTGCTGTTACATTTGGCTATTAGGCAGATGTCAGCTTGGTGAGCAACCATTTTGGCCTCTTGTTATTATTACTATACCTATGCTTGTTTTCAAAGGCACTGGGAATATTGTGAAACCCTCCATCTATCTGTCTGTCCATTCATTACAACATCTCCTAAAATGCTGAGACTGGAACTTCATGAATCTTTATGTTGCCCCCTGTGGTAACCATCACAAGAGAGTTGTCATTCCTTGGCTACACCCACCCTAGTCTCTGGGAGAGGGTCAAAGAGCAGATGTGTAACAAATTTCAATTATGTTGACAGATTCAAATATTTTCTGAACAAACTTTATATATACAGTCACATCATCAAAACACATCATGTATGTGATTGATTTTTCATAAAGATCTAAGGGTCATTGTCTTGTATGGGTGGGGGTGAGTAGCTGGGGGAGGGGTGTTTGGAGTATGCTGGAGAAAGCATGGGGATTTGTGATGGCAAACCATTGCAGTTGTTCAAGTTGTTATTATTTCCATGCATTTTACCCTCTGTCAGTCCATGCATCTGTCCATTAACACATCTCTTTCTAAACCACTAGGTGGCTTTAAATTCATGCAACTTGTTAGTTATCATGTCCATGTGGTAACCATGTGCAAGAGAGGTATTAATTTTGACTTCTTCCCCTTTAGTGGTCAAAGGTCAAATGTACACAAATTTTCATTACAGTGCAAGTAAAATGGTTGCATTAGCAACTAAAATTCAGAAATGGTGAGTGAAAATTGTCAACTGGTAACAAACCGACTGTTGACCTTCAGAATCACAGTGTGGTAACTAGAAAATGACATCATCAGTGGAATATTTTCTTAATTAGATTCAGTCTTTGCTGCGCTCAGTAGTTCAGTGAGGGGTGGATGGTACAAATGTCATCAGTGTTCATCTTGGCACTCATTTGAGACTGAATCAGGTACAGATGTCATTAGTGTTCATCTTGGCACTCATTTGAGACTGGATCAGGTACAAATGTCATTTGTGTTCATCTTGGCACTCATTTGAGACTGGATCAGGTACAAATGTCATTAGTGTTCATCTTGGCACTCATTTGAGACTAGATCATGTACTCTTGTTCAGACTTCACCAAAGATCTTGTTGAATTTTTATCAGCATAGGAAATGATCTTTCTACGTCTGCTGTGAGGGAGTGGCAAATATGCTGGGTGGTGTTGCTATGTCGAAGGATGTCATACACTCCAAATTGACTATTATGTCAATATGGTGTTTGCACTGTGTGCAAAAAATAAAATGCTCCCCCTTGCTGCTGCACTTCACAAAGTCAAACTCTGTCCCAGAGTTCTGAAATTTATTTTTGCTCGCTTTGCAGATGGCATGTCTTTTCCTAAATCACAGCTGCATTTTGACATTTTGCCTTAAAAAATGAACCACACTTGTTCACTATTCCGACTACTGAAATAATCGTTTTGTGCGTTTTATATATGCAGCAAAATCTGACTTAAAAGAAACATTGCCACTGATCACAAACTTGCCAATAATCTTTAATAATGATGGCTTAAACATTCTCATTGAAGGCAATAATGTATCATAACTTCTGTTCTTTAACATGGATATCTATGGTTGTACGTAACTCAAATGTATTGAGTTGTTCCAGTTAGTGTACTTTACTGATGCAAATTAGCCTTAGATGTGCTCTCCCACAGGAGTGTTCAAAGAACTTGACATGGCATATCATCCTAGTTATTCTCAGCCAGTTAAGTTATTTGTGAAATGGTGGTTGCTTATCTCTGACTGATTTACCTTTTAATTGACTCCATAATAATCAGCTCTGTAAACTCCCCTGAGGATAGTTTTGCATGGGCTCTAAGCAGGACTGTTTACTGTTTATACAGACTACATGCTTTGGACATGTATTGTGGTGGTCAAAAAATGTCTGGGGTTTGTTTTTTTTTTGGGGGGGGGTCCTTAAGATTATTAAAAATTGTGTTTCTTGAAACACAATCGTGTTGGGGGCTATGGGAGTCAACAATTGTGTTTTTGGCATGACATGCCATGTTTAATAGCAGCAATACAATACCCTATCACTATTATATAGCTTATTACTTTTTCGTGTCGAAAAATCTCGTCCATTCGATGTGAAAACATCCTCCCACTTAGAGTGGAGATTTTGTCAACAAGACACGTCACACCCGTGCACCTCTCCGCGCCTGCGCGAACATTCATCTTTGTCATGGACGCCATGGCTAATGGTTGTGTCGTGCGAACGTAACCAGAGAAAAATTTTCTGCTGCGGTTTTCAACCACGTTTGGGTTCTCCTTTCAGCCTAAATTCATCTGGGTTACATTTGTCCATCGTGTTGGGGGCTATGGGAGTCAACAGTTGTGTTTTTGGCATGACATGTCATGTTATGGCAGGTATGTTACAGTCTGTAAGTGGCCAGTCTAATATGTGAGCTGTGCAGTCAACATCAGCTAAATGTATAGAGCTGTAAGTGCAGACATCGAGACAAATATGGAAAATTTAGTAGGCAGTAAAATGACTGTCAGTTGAACTATCTTAAATGCAGATATGGCTAAAGTTTTATTAGCATAAAGTATCATCAGTAAAATAGAGTCTGAAGAAAGTGAAGGTTAAGGCCCTTTGTCAGTGAATTTGATACTAGGCAATATGTAAAGAGATGGTGTAGAGAGATCCAAATAGTGAGTCTACAGTACATACTCGCGTATAATCCAGGTCCAACTGCAAATAACATAGACCCTGATCTGCCATCACATAATGTGCCAGCAGATCAGGGTCTATGTTGTTTGTTCTACTGATTAGTCCTTACAAACTGTATAGACCCAGATCTGCTGGCGCATTGTGCGATGGCAAATATGGGTCAATGTTGTTTGTTCTACTGATTAGTCCTTACAAACTGTATATACCCAGATCTGCCAGTGCTTATGCGACAGCAGATATGGTTCTATGCAGTTTGCAGTTGGTATCGACTTATACGCGAGTATATATGGTAAATGGCTGGCCTGAGGTTGAAACAGATGATGGTTGTTGTTAGTTCTATCAGTCACTCTGTATGCTATTAAAAATAACCTTATGCTTTTTGTTGGGCCCATGTTAGTTGGAAGCAAGACATAGCAGTCACATTTCCAACAGTGACATTGTAGTCAAAGTTTGTCATATGCACATATTTCCTAAACAGTTTTGATGTAGTATCATCATCTTTGGCATGAATAATTATGAAGCTAAGATAATTCATTCTGCAACATGCTTACTAGCCAATTTAACATAGAAAATTTGCATTCAGGTTTTTGTTAAAGTTTTGTCATTTGCTAATATTTCATAAACCCATTGATAGAGGGTATGATTCATGATGAAACCATGACAATTTATTCTGAGACATGTGCTCTTATCCCTTTGATCTTGGGATCTCAGTCACAGTCATAGGAAGTTGGTACAGTATTAAGGTTTTGGTTAAAGTTTTATCATTTGTTATTAATAGATTTTCTTCATATTTTGGATGAATCATTATGAAGACATGCTCACTCAACCTTGAACTGACCTTGGGTTCAAGATTACATTTTAAAGTAATGCTTTTAACATGGGCTTGGTAGACAGGCCCTAGCCTTTTTGTTTAGAATTTCTATTTAATTTGCCATAACTAGACCCTTCAGTTTTTGTCATCTTTTTACCAATAATTTCCTACTCAATTGATGTCTGTTTTCAATATCTAAGGCAACAAAATTAATTTTGCTTGATAACCTGAAATTTGAGATGACCACTAAAATTTTCAAGTAGGTCACCAAATAGCTACTAAAGTTTGAAAGGCACTTAGAGTACTGAATGGATTTCAGGTTATGACCCCTGAGTCACCATCAGGGTGAGGAGGGGTCTAAAATTATACTGTGTCACATTAGGTCATATGTAATAAAAGTGTGAAGTTTTGCAATGTCGAGCCATCAAAGTTGCCCTGTTATGGTATTATCATTATTATTATTATTATTTTATTATTATTATTATTATTATTATTGGTCAGAAAACTTGAAACAATGTTTTAAATTATTCCATACTTGTGTATTGTTACAAATTAGAAATTTACAAGTTCATGACTACTACATACTACATAGTCAAGTAAACAATTTGTCAATCACTCATCAGTATGGAAGATTATGTGATATATAAATATAATTGTTATATTCAGTGCTAAAAAAACTGAATATTATAAAAATAACAGTAATTTTCTCTTAGGAGCTGCAGTGGTTAGTGTGCTAGATTCATGACCAGAGGGTTGTAGGTTTGAACCCTGACCCAGACCATGTCAGGTTGGCTGTCTTGATATGTCCTTTGGCAAGGTACTTTACTCCATTTGTCTCCGCATGATATAACCTTTTGTGTATTGATGCACTATTACAAATCTAACAAACCAACCATGCAAATAACAAGCATCCAAGGTCCCATCAATCTAATGATCTTGAAAATCTTTTAGGATTTTATCGCATTGAAATATCTGAGAAAAATGACAACAGTAATATGACAGGGATAGTTTCATCTCCATTTCCACCATGTCTTTCAGGTACTAATGTAACAGTGAATGCCCTACATCCAGGAGTGGTACAAACGGAATTGTTCAAGTTCATGTTATCATCTTGGAAGATTATATTCACTCCACTGACTTGGCTATTTTTGAAAACTATAGAACAAGGAGCTCAGACTTCTATTTATTGCTGTGTTGCAGAAGAACTGGATGGTGTAACTGGAAAATACTTTAGGTGACAATCTTTTCATTTTATAATGATAACAGGGTAGTTGGCAGGTCTTGGTGTAGTTAGGTTGGTATACAGGACATATCTTCAGTGTAGCATTTGGTAAAGACATGTATACAAATTTCTGTTGCCATAAGTACTGGTGTGTAAGACACAACAAGCTGCATCAGAATAAATTAGACCAAGATCTGCCAATGTATCATATGTAGAACAAACTGCCTGAACCTGTCATTAAATTTTACTTGACTCCAAATCTTACCTAAAATTTGTCTGACTAATCAGAAAGCTGCATTTATACATGTAAGATTTCCAAATCTGGAGTAACATTTATTACCATATATACATGCCTATAAGTTGAGTCCAACTGCAAAGAACGTAGACCCTGATCTGCCATCGCATAATGCACTGGCAGATTAGGGTCTATGTTGTTTGTTCTGCTGATTACCCCTTACAAACTGCATAGACCCAGATCTGATGGCACATTATGTGACAGCAGATCTGGGTCTGTGCAGTTTGCAGTTGGACTTGACTTATAAGCTAGTATATACAGTATTCCAAAAAGTTTGATGATGGAGAAACCTGGACCCAGATCTGCTGGCACATCATGCAGTGCCAATCTTGGACTGTGCTGTTTACAGTTTGGTTGGAATAATCAGATGTCAATTTAGCTACTGGACTACGGGGCCAGTTAAATTTTCTGAAGTTGTTATTTTGATTTAATTAGGAGGGTCAGTTGATTTTCTGCATTGCCTATTGGTTTCCATGTGAGCTGGCCCTGCTGGCCAGTGGAAGAATGCATGTTAAGTCATACCCTGATAATGCACAAGCATATATGATATATAAATTTGCTGTAGTTTCTTATGAAACTGTGACTGAAACAGTCTTGAAATTTACATTTATCTCTCAACCTTCAAAACTGCATCTCCATGTTAAAATTTAGTTAGTCCACTGAATCTTTCTGTATATCAATATGACCACTTCTAGCCACAACTGTAAATAAACATAGAAAAATACATCTGTCACAGATTTCTTTATAACAGGTAAATAACATGGCTGTACAATAAATATCCCTTGTCCTTCAGTCTGAAACAAGTTAAACATTTTGCTGCACAAGAAAAATTTCCTTCTATTTGCCCAGAATTTTGCATCTGAAAAAGATTTTTTTTTATTTGTGCAACAGATTGTTTTCCCATTACCATCAGATGTAACAAATGTTGCATAGAATGTTAGAAGTACAGTGAAATCCCGCTCTAACATGCTTCATTATAACATGAATTCAGATATAGCACAGTCATGGCATGGGTCCCAAAATTTTACAATAATTTCACCAATTTCTTGAAGTCTTACAAAGTTTTAGTGCTATTTCCGATTCTAGCCCTCCCTGAAAGGCAAAAAAGCGTCTTTCCATCTTTATACATGTGTATATAGATATCATATAGATGAAGGGAATTAACTCTTACAGATTAACTCCCCTTGTTCCCACTAGGTGGCCACCAGAATCTCAGATGTTTACCATGCAACTGTTAAGAGTTCCTCTGAGAATCCATTGTAATTTATAATAATTTTTGACCATCCAAAATATTTTTTCAATGGTACAGTAAGTCAAAATATTGATATACCCGGTGTATACAACATTTGTGTTTTTTTTCATTGAATGTATTCATATTTATTCAATTTTTTTCCATTTGTTGTTGTCCATGTGATATTGATTGGTAATACTCAAGTATTCACTGGTGTATTCGTATTGTGGTGTTAAAGTTCAGTTTATTGTGCACTTCTAAGGTCATCTCAGTAATGCGAGTTTGCCTCCTTGAACAATTTGTATATTTGTTGTATGCACTTGCATACATGTGACAGAACCAGGATTTCAAACCAGTAGATTTACAAATTTTGATCAGAAGATTGGCTTCTAAAAAGGTAGATTTCTTATCGGCATAAATTGTACGTGTTTGAAGGGGATTGAAAACAAAACAAGTGCGTTTTTTCACATAATATGTATTCTCTTCATATTATAATAAAACACAAATTTTGAACATGAATCCGATTCAGAATCTGATGGAAAATGTTACAATAATAGTTAGTTAATATGAGCCAGTATATTGTCAATAAAATGAAAATTGAAGAGTTGTACATTTCACAGTTCACTGCAAAGATTTTGTATAAAATCCACAGGCATTTTTAGTTTCCTTCATAAGATCACTGTCTGGTGACCACTGGTGACATTCACTGTGATTGTCAACCTTCACACTTAGCAGGCTCTCAATAATGTTCTGGTCCAGATTTCCCCTTGAATCACTCTGGATTTTCCAAAGAATGGAGAATGTCCTCTCTGTGTCAGCATTGGAATGTGGCAATGACAGGACAACTACACTCAGTCTGGAAAGAAGTTCTAACTTAAGTTTTTCTGTTGCTGGGTTTCTGAGGCTGCTGACTGATCTCCAATATTGCTCCAAGCTCATTTCACCCAGAGGAGGAAGTTCCTGACTTGGACTTAATATGTATTCCTGAGCCTCATCCTCAAGGGCTTGTTTCTCTTCTAGGTTTAGGTCCAAAAATCTGTTGGCAAGTTTCACCACTGTAATTAATTTTAAACAAATTAGATTTAGACTTGAAATAAACAGTTAAAAAACACATGATTTTAATAATTTCCCAACTTTAAAATTAAATATTAAGTAATACATTTTTATCATTTCTTCCTCCATATACTATCTTAAAATCCACTTTGCATGAAACACACAATGCAAACTCAGGACCTTTGCTACTCGCCAGCACACACTTAAATTCTGGTATCCAAGCGTTGTTAAACTTATTGTAGTATTTCTTAGCTGGTGGCTTCTTAGCACTGGGAGAAAGTGGATGTTTCGGCATTTTGACATTAATTGAAAAAAAAAATATACAAGCTGCCCTTAAATATTCATCTTAATCCATCGTGAACAATACAAGAACAATTAAAAGACAACAAATCAAAATACTTAATCAAGTGTTTCTGCCGAGATCATTTTTGGTCGGTCTCTCTACTTTATCTTCCTTCCACGACAGGTCGGCCGAGTTTTAATCAAAGACTCAAGGTCATTATGGATTACCTTTGATCCTTTTATTACTTATAACACCTCAAACAACATCCCGCATTTGGCCTTAAACTCTCCAACTTACAACAATAAGGTAATCAATTAGCCGCTTGTTGTGTACACATGCTAGCTGTTCTTTAACAAATGTAATCCGACTACTCAACCACGCATAATCACAACGGTCGTAGCACAGGTGGAACATTTCCAGTTCCCAGTAGACTGGTTCTGGCTGGTTTATCTAATGTGTTGATAGAACGCATAAAAATACCGGGGTTTTTTATTTTAAAAATTTTTTCCTTGAAATTTTCAAAAGCAGTAGATTTCAACTACTAAACAGTATGTGCGGTAAATGGCCTTTAAAATGGTATTTTTGGCCTACCGCCGGTAGAATTACATGTATGCACTTGTTTTGCTTTTCCTCTCTCTTTCATTGCAGGGATGTCAATCAAGTCCATGATGTGCAGATGCTTTAAAGTCACTGATGACAATCACAAGATGTGCCTTGCTGCATGAAATGTTCTTCTTCACACCCATGTAGCGTGTATTCATTGTGGGCAGAAGACAATTGGCCCAACATTTTGAAAAGGCATTTGAAGGGCCACAAAAAAGTCACACTCGAAATCTTCCAAACATGAAGTATTAAGCATCCATATCAATTTGGAATCATTGGCAAGTTTTATATGGGATGTCAACATGCCATCCCCACCCAAGTGAAGATATTTAAAACTATTCAGCAACTATTAAAACTGATCCCGTTGAAGTTACACCAAACAATTCCACTCAAGCTATATTGGAGTTGTATTTACACTGCATGCAACAACATTCAATGAGCGAATTGGAGGAAACTAAGACCATTTTTAACCCAATTTGGCAGCCCACAAGGCAGAAGTCCCCATCCCTGCCTATGCATGAAATTAGATACATTTAAGCCAGGTGTGTGGGATTACCTTCCAAATTTGCCAGCCAGCTCAGCCTGCAAGTCATATATAATTTGCCATATGCCATTCTGGCTGCTGACCAGCCAATCCAGCCATCAGGCCAATAAGTGTATGGTGTTGGTGGGCATGAATCTATCATCTCAGACTGGTAAATTGCACATCACTCACAGAGTCAAACTGACCAGCTCTATGATACTAGTACATGACATACTGGCATCACAATAGGGCCCTTCCATCCAGCTGTCCAGTTTGACCCAACCACCCACACCAGACTGACGTTCTCCAGTAAGACCATGCACTGATCTGGTCGCGTTTCGGCCAGCTCTACTAGCATATCTGACAGGTAGAGCCTTTTTTACGCTTGGTGATGACATAGCGTCATCACTGCCATATGGAATTCTATACCCCTAGATGCAGAGCATACAGGAAGAGGACAACCCTCCGGTCAATGAAAGAGATGACACAGATTTACCTCCTGAACATTTTGATCCAACTATGGAAAGGGTGGAGTTCAGTTTTATAGCAGCAATCAAAGAGATCTACAGAATTTTGCCTCCACCGGAATGCCCTCCTCCACCCGTAGTCAATACTACTTATAAGGTCAAGGCCTCAGTGGACATTGATGAAGATGATGAACATCCATCCTTCAGGATTTTACCACAATCAACCATGGTTGCAGAAATTACCAGGTGTCTCTTGGATAAAATTTGCGACCCCAGTAATTTGTGGACCTTCTTTTCAGTGAGTAAGTTGCCTGCAATTTTCTCACCTCCCTTTTTGATCAGACATCTCGTGATCTTTTTCCTAGCTGAGAATGCCAGAAGTAACCGTGCCTGGGAATCAGTATGTCATATTGCCAAGATAGTCAGTCAGGCAGCTCACCACACAATGGTGAATGCCCTAATGGCATCTTGTAACCTGGACTTCTTCAGGGTCTGAATTGAGGAGGTGAGAAAGCAGACAGCACATGAGTTACCTCTTCAGCTCTCCATGCAAGCCCCTATCTCTGCATGGCCTCGCCAGGGGGTGTACCAGAGAAGGGATGATCATAGACAGAAAGACTGCAAGGGTAATTCTCAGCAACAGCGACAACCTTTTCATGGACAGGCGAGTTATAGGTGGTCATATGCCCCTTACTTTCACAGGCAGGCTGGGTGGGGTGAGAGAAAGCAAGGTTTCTGCTCCCCCAAGCTTCCCGCCAACCATCAGTGACTTGCCATCCCTCCTGCCAGCTGGCTACCCTCCTGTGGGTGCCAGACTCCTTCTGTTCCTCCAGACTTGGATCAACCTATTTCTGACAAATGATTTGGTAACCCAAGTTGTTTCAAATGGGCTCCAGATCTCATTCATCCAGACCCCTCCACTTTTGTCATTCCCCTTCATGACAGAGATCCCAAACGATTACACAAAGGCAGATGTTTTACAGAAGGAGATTGAGCTTTTGCTCATAAAGCAGGCGGTGAAGGTAGTCTGAAAACTGGACTCCCAGGGTTTTTATTCCAAACTTTTTCTGGTTATGAAAGTCAACTGAAAATTGAGACATGTCCTAGGCTTGAGCAGACTCAATCAGTTCATTACTGTCTCGAAGTTCAAGATGGAAACAGCAAGGTGTGTCCATCTGATGAATATGATGATCAATCTTGACATGTCCAACACATATTTCCATACACCCATTTGCAGAGTATCACTCGGCTACCAAGGGGTAGTGTACCAATTCGACGCCCTTACATTCAGCCCCAACCTCAGCCCTTGGGCCTTCACCAAGACATTAGACTGTGCCATATCCCACTTCAGGACATCCTTCTCTCCAGCGACTGTAGCATACCTGGACAATATACTGCAAAAACATATGGTAAGTTTGGTTTTAGTTCATGATATGAACAACCTTCTGTACCTCATTTGCTGTTTGGATGGATAGTCAATGTGGAGAAGTCAGATCTTGTCCCTTCTCAACATTTTATTCAACTAGGTATGGAGTTTCTAACGTATATCAACCTAGTTTTGTCTTCCTCGCAAACTCGTAAATGGTATTGTTCATGCATTGGAGAAGGTTTCTGGTAGGACGTTGATTTTGGCAAGGGAGTTTCTTAACCTCCTTGGCCATCTCAGTGCTGCAGTGGACCTGTTATACCTTGCCCACCTTTACATGCACCCTCCGCAGATGACCCTTTTGGCACAGTTGCACGCGATCTTGATTCATTTAGATCACCAGATTACAATCTCGACTGAAATCAAACACTTTCTGCTTCAGTGGCAAGACAGGGAGTGACTAGTAGTAGGAATATCTTTAGAAGCCCCAAATCACAATCCGTACAGATGCCAGTTTGTCAGGTTGGGGGTACATTTGCTACCGGATTTTGTGACAGTCAGCAGCAAATGGACACTGTAAGAAAAGAGCTGAATCTCATTGGGCCACTGGTAGATGCCAAGACAATTACCATGCCCGGTTCATGACAGGACAATTACCTCATCCATGGTCACGACCTTGCAACTTTTGCTTAATTCACCCAGAACAATTTTGCATGTAAAGCAATAGCCAGGTGCTGAATCCCCCAGGTATCGCCCTTGCACGTGTATCAACGCATAATCTTTGGTTGTGTTACCTTCACTTTAGTAGAAGTTCATCCTTTCAGTAGAATTGTCATCGGGCTCCAACAGGGTGATGTGGGTAGAGGTTGGATACACAAGCAGTTCCTCCTTCTCTTACCTATTCTCCTAATGTTTATGTGTTCGGGTCATGTATTTGACAGAGAAAGGACATTTTTGAAATTTTGTTTCTCCAAAAATACTTACCCGATCACATTACTATCAATCCCTAGCACCCTTCCCCGCAAATGCAAGCATCCTGTTACAGGTTTCATTCAAGCTTAAACTAGTAAACATCAGAGATATGGGTGGCCACCCAGCTGAAACAAGGGGAGTTAATCTTTAAGAGTTACTTCCCTTCATTTATATGATATGTTGACGGAAAGATGGAGGGATGGATTTGCAGGTAGCACAGTAATTTCCTAATGTTAATATAATCAGGTAGGTATTTTCAGAGAAACATGATTTGCTATAAAATTTCCTATTCTTGAAGAAAAAAAATATCACTTCTTCTTGCTTATTTTTCAGAGATGTTAGTTTCTTAAAGAGCTGAAAATTGTTAATCTAATTATAATTGAACTATCAGCAATAAAGCCATTAAGTCTTCTTTCTGTTTGGCTTCAATGCATCCTGTGTGCAGTTGTTGCTCAATCCAGGGTAAACAACAGCCTACAAATAGCTTACTCAACCAAGCACAAAACAATGCGGTGGTCTAAAAAGGTTTCTCAACTAAATTTATAACTCGGTTAATCATACATGTGACAGAACAGAAAGGTCAACTTAGGTCAGATCAGGAGATTTTCAAAATTTGCATCTGAGGTTTGACTTCAAAAGAGGGAGGATTTTTATTTACTCGATTTTTAGCATGCAAGTAGAAAAAATTACAAGTATTGAACAAAGTTTCATTTTTTAAATATTAAAATATGCACATCATCTCATGATATCAGTCCTTTCACTGTAACTTGTTGCCATTCATACTCTCCTTGTATGTACCACAAGCATTTTCAGCATTTCTTAGGAGATCATTGCCTGGATTATATTTGTGGCAGTCCTCATCACTATTGATCTTAACACTTAAGAGATACTGGGTCCAGGTTCCTCAGAATGGAAAATGTCCTTTCAGCGTCTGTATTGGAATGTGGCAATGTTTACAACTCTACTGAGTCCACCAATAAGTTTGTTTCCTGCCTGTGGGTAGATTCAGGTTGCTGACTGCCTGCCAGAATGTCTCAAGATTGGTGCTATCTGGGTCGAATTAGGGAAGTTGCTCTTAAAAAGGCTTTATAGAAATGGCAGAATGGATATTCATGTCCCTTTGAACTTGATTCCAACCACTGAAATTCCTGTTTCCATCCATTATTGTAAGTTTGTATGATATATTGGTTGTTTAGATTTTGGCGTTTAGCATTATACTTGCCATATTCCCAGACAATGTTGGGGGTTACATGTACTCTAAAACTACTTCAGTTGCTAATCTTCTTATACATGTATATGTGTGTACCAATGATTGGCTCCCAGCCCCCCCAAAAATGTAATAAATCTTTTAAGTATTTCTTGTTTAATATGCATCCGGTTGCTAAATGCATCACTGAACTCTGTCATCTTCAGTTTTGCACCCCACACCACCTGTCTTGTATAGCTAAACACATGCAGTCTTCAGTTAACTGACTTGTTTGGATATTGCGCAATATGGTATATAGCACAATGACACTTTGTGGACCCTGTCCATCATGTTATAGTGGAGTTTCACTGTATAGAAATATTACACTTTACATCAATAATTACTGGTTAGTATTAAATATTTAAAAATAAATATATCAGTAGTTTACATTTTCCATTTTCAGTGATTGTAAAGAGAAGAAGGTTGCACCCCAGGCACTTGATGATGAGGCTGCCAAAAATTTGTGGAACTTATCCGAGAAGATGGTGGGACTCAAATTGTGATAGTCATATATGTGATTGTGAGAATTTCGAGTAGATGGTGGAACATACATTATTATATCCATATCTATGTTTAGTGGAGGACACCTTAGTGCTTAATGTTGATCTTTGACTTCATGATTATGGATATTCAGTTCTAAGGTCCATGATGTTGTGAAATCTTAGAGAATTCTCAGGTCAAGGTTTTCAGTATGGTAGAATCCTTAAAACATATTACCAAGAAGCTTCATTGACAGTGACTGCAGTGTACTTGGATGACAACCTTCAACAATACATGTTAAGTTCAGTTTTATTGAAGGACATGAGCAACATTGTCTCACTTTTCTCCCACCTGAGCTTTCTAGTGAACTGAGAGAAGTCGGATCACATCCTTGCCAAGCACTTCATCTTGGTATGGACTTGTTTTATTCATCACAACCTCATTCATCTCCCTCTCATGCAAATTGTATGGATTACCGAGCTCTCAGAGTAGATCTCCAACAAAGAGTGGATTTCTGTAAGAGAGTTTCTGCAATTTCTGGGTTTGTTAAATGTGGCAGTGGACTTAATTCTTCTCTCTCACCTTTTCATGCACCCTCTGCAGATAGCACTACTGGCTTAGTGGCACTCCTTTTCCAGTCATCAAGATCATCATGTTATGATCTTAACCAAGATAAAACAGTTCCTGCATTAGTAGCAAGACAACGTCTTACAGCAGGAATTCCTATAGAGAAGCCCCAACCAGAGATCATGGTTTGTACAGGTGACAGTTCTTGTATGTTTAGGGGGCTCGCTTGTTGCCAACTTCTCCATGATCAGCTGCAACTAGAGTCAGGAGGAGATGGCACTTTATATCAACCTGTAAGAAATGGAGGCTAAAATGAATGCCTTTCATTTCTGGAGGGATCAACTTTGCAGAAAAGTAATCCTTGCAATATTGGACAATTTTGTGGTGGTCACCTATCTCAAATGGGGTGACCAAATCACCTGACCTCTGCATTTTGTTCTGGGACTTTCTACACTGGTGTTTCTAGCACACAATTACAATCCAGATCAAACACATTCCTGGCAGATTCAATGTTCTGGCCAATTCATTGTCAAGAAGAGGCCATACTCTTGATACCAAGTCGTCTCTTCATCTGTCCATCTTATGCACTTTGGGGGTGTCCAATGATAGATCTCTTTACAACAAGGTGGAACCACAAACTGCCCACCTTTATTTCTCTAGTCCAGGATCCTGAGGATTGGCCATGGATGCTTTGGCAGTCAGTTTGGATGGGTTTGGCACTATGCCTTCCCTCTAACTGTTCTGGTCCCAAGAGTATTTGAAAAAATAAGGAACCATGCCTGCAAAGTGGTTCTTATCGTCCCAGTGTGGAACAAGTCCTGGGTGAAGAATCAACTCAACCTAGCGATGTCTCTAGAAAAATCTCAGTGAGGTCCAATCAGCACAAACAACCCTGGTCACACATGTTTCATCCCTGCCTGAGCAGGCTTCTTCCTCATGCCTGGCTCGTTACATGAGGGCCTTGCATAGAAAGAAATTAGGACCATCAATAATGGAGAGAATCTCACAAGCTAGAAGGTCCTCCACTTGAAAAGGATAGTGGCATGTTTTCAGGGACTGGTGTAGAGGCAACAACATCATTTCTTTAAATGCCTCAATTTCTCAGCTGGCTAACTTTTTTCTCGGGCTCTTTTAGGAGAAAAGTTAACTCTTATAACTGTCAAGGGCTACTGCTCCATGATTTGCAACACATTCAGGCATCA
This sequence comes from Margaritifera margaritifera, assembly GCA_029931535.1. Classification (NCBI taxonomy): domain Eukaryota; kingdom Metazoa; phylum Mollusca; class Bivalvia; order Unionida; family Margaritiferidae; genus Margaritifera; species Margaritifera margaritifera. The sequence goes on from JAQPZY010001663.1 coordinate 6,811,536, forward strand.
TGCATAGGCCACTACAAGGACCTATCAGATTTGTTGACCAACTTTGACTATAATAGGCCCAGATCACTCACCTTGTTTCTTAAGTGGAATCTTTCATGGATTTTGACATGGTTCAAGTCAGTCTGTGTCTTGAGCCAGAATCTCACTGCAGCTACTATCTTACAAAACATGTTTTTCGATAGCACAAGCTTCAACATGCGGGGTGAGCAAGTTGCATGGATGTGAAATATCTCCAGTTCAAATTAAATTGTTCCATGGTCTTAATGAAACAACTAGTTCTCATAGTTAAGAACCATTTACCATCTGCTGGCAATCAGAAATTGGTCACTTATTCTCTCTCCTCAGTTGATACATCAAGAGAGGCAGCAATGCAAGACCCAGTACATACTCTCAAGCACTACTTGAAATGCACGGAGAAAAGTCATGGGACCCAACAATACCTCTTTCATCCATCTGCTAGTAAAGAGAATATAACCCATCAAGCCTCTTGGCTGAAGTGGGTGATACGCTTAGCCTGTTCTGAGGCCTCACAAAACCTGACATTTCAGCTCATGAGATTTGCCCATCAAGCCTTAGCATCTTGGCTGAAGTGGGTGATACGCTTAGCCTGTTCTGAGGCCTCACAAAACCTGACATTTCAGCTCATGAGATTTGCCCATCAAGCCTTAGCATCTTGGCTGAAGTGGGTGATATGCTTAGCCTGTTCTGAGGCCTCACAAAACCTGACATTTCAGCTCATGAGATTTGAGCTCTCGGTGAGTCTTGTGTTCAAACACTAACATTTCAATCTGCAACATTAATGAAATTGTTGGATGGCATGCACATACAACTTTCTATTGTTTCTGTTTCTGAGATTTAGCATCGCAGAGACAGGAATTGAATCTCGTGGCTCCAATGGTTGCAGCATAGACAATCACCAGACCCAGTTAACATCAGCACAACCTCTTCATGGGTGTGGGTTTAGAGCTTTCACTGGAATTGCCTAGATTTGTATTGGTAAGAAAATGTCATTCATTTCTCATTGCTTGTGTATTGATGTCATGTGTTACTTGACAGTCTGTTGTGCTGCCTTCATGTTAGGAAAGTGGTTTATGCTTCATATAGGGACTCCAGTTAGGTTAGATGCTCGTTCATTTCCTCCTCCTATTACCTATTCTCCTAATGTTAATGTGATCAAGGAATGTATTCAATGAAGAAAGTAAATGTTTTAGTTAATTATGTTTCTCCAATAATACTTAACCCGATCCCATTACTTTTAAGCCCTTCCATACCTCCCCGCAATGTGAGTATCCTCATAGATGTTTTGCTCACACTTAAACTGGTAAACATCCGGTATACTGGTAGCCACCTAGTGGTGAAAAGGGGAGTTAATTTGGAAGAGATTCTTCCCTTTGTTTATATGTTGTATAGACAAGATGAAATTTTTCAATTTGAGAGGTAGTGGAGTTTATTTAATGTTTTTAATGTGATTAAGTAAATATTCTCTGAGTAACATAATTTACAAAAAAATCGACTTTATTTCACTAGTTTTGAAATAGGTTGACCAAACAGTGTTGTGCCAGCCTATTGGCAAGGTTGATTGACAGGGTATGCCAGTTTAAGAAGTTTTAGTAATCATGGGAAATTTAAGTATGATGCAATGAAAGTATTGTCAGTAGAATGTGCGAGCCCTTATTGCCATGGCTCTATGAAGGCATCATGGTTTCAAATTAATTTACACATTAGCAGCTAAATAAAATGGTGAATCAAGCTTTATTTACCCCACCTGCAAATTTTTGCATATGTATACGTCTGTGCTGATTCAAAAACCACACACAGTAACTATAATTGGGTCTCAGACATCCTTTTGTGGCAATTATACAAAAAAATGATTGCAAATCATAATTGTGGAGTTACTTGGTGATGCATGTTATATATGAGACTCTATCATATCAGAACTTCCTGATCTGAGGGATCTGGGATTCCTGTTAAGATTTCATAATATCATGGACCTTAACATTAATGCCAAACATCCAAATCAAGCAGTCAAAGATAGGTGTAGAGTGCTAAGGTACCCTCAGTTAATGTAAGTTTTTATTACACAAATATTACTTACATGAGATTATAAGGATGGTACACAGATTGACAGAGCAAAATGAAGGGTTTGAGCTGGAAAGTGAAACCTGCAGATTCAAAATTGTTCCTCAGTGTTGGCCAAATGTTTGGCAGAGCAAACTGTATAATTGTTGCATTCTGACATGCTTAGTTGCCAGATAAATTATTAATTTACAAAATCCTATAGAAGGAGTTATACAAAGCCTGGAAACCCTGCACTCAGTTGGTATGTACAGTTTTTTATGTTGGAGTGCAGCTGACATCACACAATTGCAGGTGTCAAACCACTATTTTTGTATTAGGAAGTGGAAGTGCAGAGTACCATTTTCTTCATAATGTCAATCATTCCGTCAGTCATCATTTTTTCACATAGGAGATCTGAAAATGTTGTAAAAGTTTTGCTTTTTACAAATTTTATCTTGATCTTTTGTCAATGAAAGTGCCTTGATACATTTTGTATTTTACAAAGTTGAATGATGTAAAACAGTTATACTTGTTTCTACTATTTTGTCTTGGATATATTTCTTTGTACTCTTTGCAAAAGAATCCAAGAGAAATATATTCCTTTTGTAATTTTTAAAGAAATTGTTCCAGAAATGTGTTTTTTATGTTGTTTTCTGAAAAGTATTATTAGTACAAATTGTTACTTTTTTTGGTACAAGTTTTTAGTAAAATGCTTCAATGTTTTTTGGTATTTGGCCTAACTGATTTTTGATGTTTGGTGTGTGTGTTTATGTCTAATGTAGACTTTTAGATTGGTGTGTGTGTTTGTGACCAACATACACTTTTAACCTGTATGCATTTTATGATGTGAAATTTAATTTTTAACTTAATAGTGACAAAAGTTACAAAACATGAATTTCAAATCATAGAACAAAATGCTAAAACATTTTTAAAATTTAAAAATGTTTTCAAATGAGTTCGTGGATACATATAGAGTTAAAGTGTATATTTAAAAATGAGTTTGTATTATTCTTTTCTTGATGCTTTGTAACTTGTTAACTTTTCAGGATAAGTTTTCAATAAAAGGTGAAACAAGTAGTTTTGCATTTTGTCTTCTTTAGTTGAATGTAACAACAAACTCCATGTACTCAGTTAGATCCAGAGATTAATTTTGTTAACATGATAAAAACTGTTAGCTAAGCTATGCTTTGAAATAAAATCCTTCCAATTCAAAATATGCCTATTCTAAGCCAATCAGGGGTCATCACTCTGTAAGAATATGGTTAAATTTTGTCATTATCGATCTCACCCAAGACCTTGTTCAGGAAGATCTTATGAGCAAATATCGTTGAAATCATACAAAATATGTGAATACTAGTGTCCACGAACCATAGAGATGTCAATTCAGTGTTGATCAATGACCTTAACTCTGCAAAATCTACATGTCATTAAACTCATGTGAGACTTCGTTATAGGTAAAGGTTCACAGCAAATTTGGATGAAATCAAACCAAAAATGTGAATGTTTGTGAGCTCACAAGCCAAAGGGATGCCTCTTTTCAGCTTATCAAGGGCCGTAACTCTGTCAAATATGGTAAAAATCTGGCCATCATGAAACGTCAGAGATGATATTGAGATGAAACTGTATGGCAAATTTGGGTTGGAACCAAAAATAAATGTGAGGTTTTCACAAGCCTTAGGGATGCCTCTTTTGAGTTGATCAAAGGTCATAACTCTGTAAGAACAAATGTAAATCTACCCATCATCAAGCTCATTATTTGAATACATGCACCTTTATGAACAAGATCTGCTCTCATATTGTAGAAACTATCAAGGGTTTCCAAATGAATTGTCTTGTAGAGGGATATAGCAAATTGATCCATTGATCAGCCAGGAGGAAAATATTTAAAGCGCACCAGCAGTGAGTCATGTTGAAAGAAAAGATAACATATCTTTAGGAAAGTCAGGGAGACAGAAAGATCGTCTGCTAAGGAGGAAACTAGGGAGGAAGAAAGGTCTGATGGTTCAACACTTGCCGAGCATGGAGCAGAAAGTGTTGGATACAGAAATAGCCAGCATCTCATCTCATCATTTAAGCCTTGCAAAAAGTATGATTCTTGGAACAATGTGCATGAATTGTGGAAAATTATGTTTGGATGTCCTTAAGAACAGTTCTCTAATCTATTCAGACTGGCCAAAATTGCAGTGGATCTGCCTTTATAAAAAAAATGATTCTGAGAGGAGATTCAGTTCTCAAAACAGAATTCACACTCTGAGGAACCGGATAACAGCTGAAACAGTAAATAAACTGATGACTATACAGATATGAGGATGTCCAATAAATGATTCTCTGTTTGCAAAGGCTTTGAAGAAATGGAGTGATAAGAAACAAAGAATATTTTTTTTGCTGAGCAAACTAAATTAGATATGCAGATACCTTATATGTGATTGTAAAAGAAGTGATACAAAGTTAAATGCTTGTTTTAAATTAAGTATACGTATACCTTATAACATGTTATCGACCATCAGCTGTCATTTGTGATTGTTTCCTTCTCACCACCCACCCCCTCCTTATCCATGATTCCAACTGTCTCTAGGAAGGTGTGTGGGACCTCCCCCTCATAAGAAAATTTCTGGCAGCATATCTGATGATATAACTTTTGGGAGTATTTTATGGTCTGTATATGCTGGGACACAATGACATACCCCATGAAACAAAAAATAAATTAATAACAACCATAAGTCCAAGGTTACAGATTAATCTTTTTTTAAAAAAAAAACAAAACAATGCCCTACTACTATATTTGCTGAGCCACTACAATATTCCAACAAACATTATTTTAATTTTCAAAAATCAACACCCTTCCCCCAAAAGATAAAATAATATTTCAAAAATCAAGATCCTACCACCCATGATACATCTTTTTTTAGACAGTACAATTCCTAGACCAGCCACAAATCACTTTATTTTCATTTTTAGCTCACCTGACCATAAGGCCAAGTGAATTTATGGTGTGACCCTGCACCCATCATGCATCCGTCTGTCAACAACTGCTTGTTACCACTCTGGAGTCCATATATTTGATTTGATTTCAATCAAACTTGGAATATGCGTTTATATCATCAAAATTTCAGATAAGTTTGAAAATGAGCAAGAACCACACATTTTAATGAGGTAATCTTGCATCTGACTGGCTGACCTTGCTACCACTGAGGAGGCCAAAATAGCAGTTTGCATATTAAAACAAGGGAGGTAACTTATGAGAATCACAGGTTTTGCATTATGAAGAGAGGTCTCCCCCTTGTAAACATATTAAAACTGAACACAAATAATTTTAAAATACAGGACACATGAATTTCAATTTAACATGTCATATAAATTAAAAAAAATAATACACATTCGGGATTCAATTGAATAATACATAATTTGAAGCCGATGAAAATATATAAAATCAAAATATAACATTGAAAAAAATGAAAAGACTTGGGTAAACTAATATTTTATATATAATGTTGGGAATGAATTTGCAGTGTTGAGCTTAAAAGAACAGGTAGGTATTGTTTGTGGGTTTCTGATGCACACCAGCTGTGTTGCGTCCTTTGACAAGACAAGACACTTAACTCATTGCGTAACAAAACTAATGAAAGCTTCCTGGCAAAACACCTTAAAATCAGGATGAACACAACAAAACCAAAATGTTGTTGTGCATCTCTGATGTACATCAATATGTAACCTTGTTACTTAACAAAATTTAAAAGTCACCTACAACCTTTAAATGGTATTGCTGTATTAAAATGCCTAAAATATTTGTCATTTTTATGTTATCACATATATATTCATTATTTTATGGCATTTTAGATATTAAATGTTATTAGTCACACAATAATTTTAGTATTATATATGTAGTTGCGTTTAACGGTACTTCTGCATAATAGTGTCTATATTGTAGGTCTATATCTGGTATTTTTGGCCTAAATAATAATAATACTAAAAAAAATTTTAAAAAATAACAAAATATGCTTTTCTCTTGAACCACTTCCAAATTTAATTACTGTTATTAACCCATATATTCTGATCCTCCAATTTTCCGGGGGATCATAGACATTTTCCGACCATAAAACAGTATAGAATATTTTAAAAACTAACATATAAATTCTCAATGTTATGGCCAGACTGCATTTTTTTTTCTCATAGCTAACAGTATTAAAGATCCTGCTCATTTGGATGTTTACTATTTTCCCCGATATTGTTTGGTACCTACTGGACATATACAAAAAAGCATAATTCAATAATGGCTTTGTGTGCTGTTTGCTAATCATGGTCAATTCAAATTTACAGGAAGTTACACCAGACAAACACAAATTATTTAAGTTATTATGTAGAGTGTATCTCTAACTATCATAAAACATTGTGTTGTTTAGTAATACTGACAAAGTCTTTTTTCAAAAAAATAAAATTAGGTCATACAACCGTGGTTCACTTTTGGTAAATGGAGGAGGAAAACTGAGTTTAAACAACTCTTATTCAGACCAACCAATCCAATTTGTTTAGCATGAAACATATATTGTTAGGCCTAATAGAAAATGTGGAAACTAAGTGATCCAAACCTACTTCGGCCTCTTGTTGAAAAGCCACCACCTACCACCAAAAGACAAAAATAAATCAATAACAACAATGAACACAGCCCTGAGGTTATAACCCCTACTACATAAATCATTTACCATAGCGACGTCACGCCTGTATGCGAGCAAATCAACCTCCGCAAAGACCAGTAGTGCAATAAGTTAGATACTGGTTAGGTTTTAATTGTAATTGTTTGCACTACATTAAAATATGTGATGAAGGAATTTAAACCTGCACTGAAAACCTGAGCTATTGAGTGATTGTGTCTGTGTATGTTATGTGACTGTGTGTTGCAAAAACACATAACAACACAGACATTTCTTTAAACAAGGATTAGATCTGTGTCCTCAGTCATGTGTAGGATTTTGCTCAAAATTCTATACTCTGCGCAATAAATCGGACTTGTAACTAATATGATTATTCATCTAATAGTTGAGAGCCCAATGAAAATATGATGTCGCTAAAATAAATAAAAGATATAAATTTCCTTGCTCCAAAATGTAAAGAACCATCTCAGAATAAATGAAACAAATTATTCTGAAGCACAGTTATTGTAAAATTGTGTATGATGAAATAATACCACGTACAAATTCTCAAGATGTCTGCTGCTACTGTAACGGTAACAGAATTGTACACAATAACAAAATGTCATTTATTTCCACCAATAATATTGGATATTCCTGCTCGGAAATTTGCAAGCAGATTATGATAAACATGGGGTTATAAATATTTTTGAGGAAAATAGACTCTGTTTATTATGTTAATGAACCTGAACAGGCAAAAATAAATAAAATAATTGATGATTTCAAAACTTTAAATGGCGAGTATGGAACAATGATTTTAAAGAAAATTAACTATGTCAGTGTAAACAATAAGCAATATCAATGGATGAGAATGTTACATGTTACATGTTACAGTTGTGGTGAAAATAAGACTATTCATAGTATTCTTTTGGTCTCATTTTATCTGGAATTTGTTTTTCTAACGGTGTACTTTATTGTACAAGCTCATACAATCTTTACGTTGCTTTAAGTGTTTGTAAAATGTATCTATCGATTTTTGTTCATTACATTTTGCATATGTTTCAAGATCCAGTTATTTATGCTATTATTATTTTTAAATAGACTAGTGACCATATAAAATTGTGTTTTAGTTATCCATTAAATAATGTTTATTTTCATATGGTTAAAGAGCAACCTTATTCAACATAATATTGTATACCGCATGATGGTAGAATTTATATAAATTCCTCTCTTGGTGATTTAAACTTTGCTTAAACAAACAATCCTTGTACATGTCAAATTTTCTTTTCTTGTAAAAACAGATTTCTCATTACGCTTGTATACTTTGTTTTCATCTGTGTCAGACCTAAAAATATATTGTTTAATTCTAAGTCAAAAGCAATGTATTGGTACACTATTCATCTCATCAACAACTTTCTTGTTAGCTAATCCTTTGTATATTATACATCTGGTAGTCGCTAGTCGTATAACTCAATATTGTTTTCCTTATATCGTTCTAGAAGTTATCTGTTTCATTATATATGCAGATATAATCTGTATCGGTAAATTACGGTTTCATTCTGACACCATATTGGTTTTTTAGATTATTGTAGTAGAAGTTATACATAAGCAACGTACTTAAATCCAGCACTGTAAAGCCATCATAAATTGGTTTGATTAATTGTATTTTCTTGTTCTTTAAACTAACAACATATCTTTTTTATGATTGTTCTCCTTACAAATGAAATATTCTTTTAAATGTTAAAATATTTCTCTTAGTTAGTGCATATTTTTACTTTCGTTCTCTTTCATACATTTTTCATTTATATTATAAATTCCTTTCCTTATACAACAAACTAAATAGTTTATGCACCAGTGCGTTGTGCATTAGCTGCTCCAGATCTTCAAGTTCAGTGTTTTTCCTTACTTTTTCCTTACTCTGTTTTAAGAAATGGTTATGTCTCTAATAAGCATTCTTCCCAAACTGTTCACCACTGCGTTATTAGCATCTCCCTGACCTATTTATCGAACGAAATAAAAACAAAACTACCAGGTACAATCAAGACGTTAGGCCCCAACCTAGGTATTACCAATTGATGCATTTACTTAGGCCTTATACTACTTGGCTCATGTATAATACCATGATGCGTTGGATTAAGATGTTTAACATCCTGTTGTGTTATTTTCCTTTTTGTGGGGGCGTTATATAGTTTTATATTTTCCGTCTGTTGCCATTGTTAGCTATTTATTTAGCTATATTTCAGTACTTGCCGAGTAATCAAATATTCGTATACCCCGCATAGAACTAACTCCTATTACAAGGGCAATACAAATATATTTATAAGTTTCTGTTTATCGGAAGGCTGGTAAAAATCATTAAGTTTAGGCTTTTCTAAGATCAGGAGGAGTAAAATGATCGAGAGCAAAAGTATCATCCAAATTATGTAAGTTCTGAGTATCCAAACCTTGTTCAGTGAATCCTTCATTCAGGTAATCGAGTGACACTTTGCTCTGTTTTCGATGAACTCTGCAGTTTTCTTTTGCAATTCCTCCACGACTTCTACGATTTTGCGAGGTTTTTTCTTTCTACATTTGCATCATTAAAACATACAATTATTTCATGTGAATGCTAGTGCATTAACAATAGCTCTGCCAATCATAATTGCTGCTGTTGCCATATGTATTGTTTCGGTTATTTAATACTAGCACATTTTGATATTGCCTCCTCTCTGAAATGTTAAATCAAATGTTTCGTCTCTATTATAAACTCTTCTAACTGAAAATTTTTAAATATTGCCCTACTCCCAAATAATTATTTTAGTAATTCTTCTATTATATATTTTCAGGTAATTTATTGATATCTAAAGAGTAAGCAAAATTATTATTGTTTACCACTAATATAACATAAAAATCAAAATCAGCCGAAGATATAATGTTCAACTTGAAAATAATTGCATAAAATCCTGATTTCTTTATTAAAGTGACATAATACTGTGTCTTATCCATTGTTTGCAACTTATTTTCATTAAAACATGATGAAGCATAATAAAAACCATCTGTAATAGCTGTTCTTGGTGTTGTGAAACCAGATAATAAACCTGGTAAATCCTATGTATCACCCTCTCCAAATATAAAAAATATATACTCCATTTCTAATATCAACTAAAATAGCAAAATCCTTTGAGATATTATAAAGATCATAAAGCACTACATATCCAGATATTATTCCTTTAAAAAACCTCATGAGAATAAGAATTTGTTCGGTTCGCTCTCTTTAAAAAAATTTTCTTCTAATATAATCAATTGTAGTATTTATTGCAATATTCCTTATTCCAGTTTCTGCTTTATTCGGTTTTAAAATTATTCTGTCTCATTCCTTTTTTATTTAACCGTATCGATTTATTCACTTAATGCTAAAAGCTTTTTAAAAGCTTTTTTTAGAAATAAATATTTGTGTTGATTGCAATATGTTGTTTTTCGTGATCTGTTTTGAAAGCATCTGTTTCGGTTGTGATCTTTTGTTCTAATTCATTAAAATCGTTCACCTTTTTTTTTATCTCTCATCAATACTCACCGGTACCATGCAAGTATTATTAACCAATTCACGACCTGTATATCCCTTGGTATATCTTTTTAAATCTTTGAGTTTAGCAGTGAGTTCATCAAAAGAGTTAATAAGGATTTATCTTTTAGTGTTTGAATCTTGTCACCTAAGTCAGTAATAGAAAAATCGTAGGTAGTTTATCTTTTGTTCAACGGGTTGTAAGTATTGCTGTGTGTTTGGTAGTACTACAGGTGTACATCTAACGGTTTGTAATGCTTGTAAATCATTAATATATTATCTAGTTTCCTGGTGAATAAATCTGAAGCATCTGAAATCTTCTTCTGTTGTCGTCCATTTGTTTCTGCAATTCTGAGATTTTTTTGTTTGTTTGTTTGTTTGTTCTTTTTTTCTCCTTTGAGCTTTGTTCAAAAGTTGTCAATTTATTATCAACATGTTCTCCCATGTTTTAATATCTTTAAAATTATCATCCTCCAAAGTCTTAACTATTGGTGTGTTAATTCGTTTTTGTGCAAATATTTTATTACCTGCATCAGATTTTGTATGGCATCTCCTCAATTTGTAATATAGTGGTTATTTAAGTTTCAATATTGTTTATTGATTGATCTAATGCATCATCTTTTTCATCTGTTTTCTATAAAGATCTAAAACTATACTCACTAGGACCTCTTAAAGATATTTATCCCATCGTGTGAGTAATTCTATTTAGTTAACGTGTAATGGACACATTACAGTCTTACCATATAATCCTATCACGTTACCATCTTCATCTTTAATGCTGATATTCAACCTATTTAAAATTCCACTTTACAATGGTTTGAATGGAGTACAGCATATAAAATGAAATCACCATGGACAAATTAAAACAGAACATTTTTTTTACAGGCAAATACTCTAGCAAATATTAATAAGAGAGTGGAGCAAACGAGTTCTCACCGTTGAAGTAACTTTCACTATTATTGATCTGGTCCAGAAAAGTGTATGTTTTGTAGCTTTAAAAAACCCACAAATTGTGTCCGATTAAGTAGATGTCTGTATAGCTGTCTGATTATTGAATCTTAGCAATTTCGAGTTGTGTATGTGTGTGTATTATATATATGTATATGTTTGTGTGTGTGTGTATATATATATATATATATATATATATATATATATATATATATATATATATATATATATATAGAGAGAGAGAGAGAGAGAGAGAGAGAGAGAGAGTATAATTATACAGGTTAGAGAATATTTTAATTCGTTCCCTACCGAGACTCGAAGCCAGGTCTGCATGTTACGGTAACAGTCGCCTTGCCTGCACGCACCAACTCCTATACCCCCTCGACCATGCACACATCCTAAAAAAGGACGGAACATAGTCGCGCTGGCATAAACATTCGTGCGTAGCAGACACACGTGCATGGCTAGCCAGCAATTAACTCTCATCTAATGCACAGTCATTCCGGATTCTTATGACAGATATCAAGGCATATTGAAATTAATATTGATAGGTATAAATATACACCATACAGCGGAAAAAGATATCCCTGGATCCTATATGAGGATGCGTGATAATATAGAGTGAAATTATTATATATTGTGCAAGAATATTATCGTCATAAGAATTCGGAGTGACTGTGTATTAGATGAGAGTTAATTGCTGAGTCGTCTTGCGGGTGTGTCTGCGTCCGCACGAATGTTTATACCAGCGCGACTATATTCCATCCTTTTTTGGGGATGTATGCATGGTCGATGGGATATAGGGGTTGATATCTGCAGGCAAATCGACTGTTGCTGTAACCCGCGGACCTCGGTTCGAGTCTCGGTAGGGAACGAATTAAATATATTCTCTAGCCTGAACCTGTATGATAATATTCTTTCTCAGTATATAATAATTTCATTCCATATTATCGCGCATCGGTATGTCGGATCCAGTCCAGCGATAGCACTTACCGTTCTATTTGGTGTATATTTGTATAATTTATATACATATATATATATATATATATATATATATATATATATATATATATATATATATATATATATATATATATATATATATTGTGTGTGTGTGTAATTATTGCTCGGAGTTACTGAAACGTTTGAATTATGTTTTAAACAATAGTTATCGATACTTTCTTCATTGTCGCTATTAGCAGTCATTCTTTCTTTCACTTTGCTCACCTACATCTCAAGGTTATAAAATCCATCTTGAAATATAAACGTTTTTGTTTCATTTTTGTCTTTGATGTAATATATTGTCTTTTTTCAGATCATTTGAAATATTATAATAGGTAACTACAAAATCTATTTTCTGTGATGAAATGGATAATTTAGCGTCTCTGTCATCAATTGGATTTGTAAAATGCATTTCTTTCTCAGGCTGTCATTTTTCATCTCCTTACATCTATTATAGTCAGCAATTATTAAATCAGATTCCTCATGAGTTATATCATTATCGCTTATTGCATTACTAACCATGTCATCAATATTTTAACTTCATAATTCCACAGGTTACAAACTCATCATGTTTTAAAACGTTACTGTATACTATTCTTTCCTAGAAAGCTTTAGCGACAAACGCAAGTAAAGTTGCGCCTAAACAAGCAAAAGATAGAGGAATAAACAAATTATGCTATTATTCCTCCAAGTCTTAAATCAGTAGCTGTGTATCTATTCCAGCCGAAGCTGTTGCCATGCTAACTTCTACCCAGTTCAATGTTGTTGTTGGTTTTTTTTTTTTTTTTTGTTCTTTCTTCTAACACCTCTGTAATGTTTTATTTCCTTAATCAAATCATTTTAAATTTCATAGATTTTTGCAACCTGAAATTCTTAGCATTGTCTGAGATCTTGTGCCCTTCACTAGGACTATTTATATGTATGAAATAGGCAGCTTAGATTTAGGATTTTCATTTTTAGTTTTTCTTAGATTTTATAACTTCTTTAATTTAGCAACTTCATTGCTTTGATCACTAGAACTAGTAAACTTGATCTCTGTTATCACTGGCTTACTAACTATAACTTTTTAGACTTTTCCTTGCTCTGCTCTTTTAATTTTTATCCATACTACCTTATTTATCTTAAGTCCACTAACACTCATTTTGTTGTTACTTTATTCACTTACTTAATTATCTGGCCTGGTAGCATCCCTTATGCTATTAAACAATCAGTTGTAAACTGAGATAATGAAATAATAATAATTAACTTTATGACTTCTTCAATATCCATGTTTAATTGGTAAATTTATGGACATTTTAAACATTTTTCTTTAAAAGCATGGTGTAACCAACTGTAAGAGTTGAATTTAATTATGTGTTGTAAATTGTATTAATTATGGTATTTTTCTCACTAGCCATTTTTTTTAACAACAGTATTACAAGTTTAGAAGAACCGACAAAATTGACTGATGCATCTGCTAGGCAGTAAGTACAAAGGCATATTGACAGTCAAATACAAAAGACTTTTGAGCATAATAATTTGAAAGATATTTAAACACGGAGAGAGGAAACTGATACAAAATTAACAGATATTAATCAGGCTATGACAGAAATAACAAAAAAGATAGATGAAATTAACAATTATATAGGACAAAATATAACAACAAAAATAGAAGAACTTTAGAATCAAGCACATAAACTTAATTTAGCATTGCTTAAAGAATCTTTTATTTAGAACATCTTTATAAGAAGAAAAACGTACAGGCAGCATGAACTAAATTAAACCAAGATATTTAAATTAATGCTGAAATACCTGGAAATACGTGACTGTTTTATTTTCGTTATATACAAGGGGTTTCTTTTTTGTTGCAACGCATAAAGTATGTATGTATATTGAAGTTGACACATGATATAAACGAGCATAAACAAAGTTTTTTAAAACTTTATTTAATGTTGAGATTAGACCAGAAACACTAAATGATGCAGGTGGTTATTCAAATCAGATTTTGTCGATTACGGGTTGTATAGAATAGAAGTTTATGAAGATCCCTTTTGATGCGTAGATTTCTTTTGTATTATTAGAATAATGAAAAGAGCGGATTTTATACAATTTATGTTATCTTAAACATTGAAGCATCACATTAATTTTCATTTTATGTTAGATTACTGACAATTATTAAATGGAATCTTGCTTGTACACTAGATATACGGCATAAACGAATCAAAAGCATATTCTTTTGAAGTCATCCATAGTTTTTTTTTTTTTTTTTTTTTGTTTCAGTTAGAGGAGTTGGAGATGATATTCCTGATCATTTAAATCTAAGTTTAGAACGTATAGACTACATACAAATTTGCAATCATTCAATAGCTCGAGCAGCAGTAATATTTGGGGGATTAGCAGCTAATGCTTTATCATTCACATGAAGCAATTTTCTAATTACGGTATTTGATCCTGCTGAATGTAAAGTTGAAGAAAAAGACAGGATAAATCAACTGAGGAATAGGAGAACAAATAATTAGTTCAATGAACGCAGAACAAAGACACTTGATTACATAAATCAAACATTAGGGAAACAAGGTTTGGTTAGTGAGTATTTGGATAAAGCTTTTGATCTGTATTCTTCTACTAATCCAGACGATAGTATAGAAAAATCTAAGCAACCCAAACGTAGTGATTTTTACCAACTTTCTGATAAACAGATAACTTTTGAGCATGTTTTTATTGTCATTGTAATGGGCGCTTGAGTTTATATGGACTATAAATTTCTTTAAAACTGAAAGAAGTATAAATAAATTGTAGGTAAATAAATAGGATGACAACATATGGAAAATATATAACTTCACCCACCCCCAACAAGAAGACGCACCACAAGGTGTTAAGCATTTTAATCCGACACATCATTGTATTACGCACACTCCAAGTACCATAAAACTAAGCAACACTTGCAAGTTGTAATACCTAGGCCTGGAAGAATTGTTTTTATTGTACAGGTAGATTAGTTTTTCTTTTTTCTTCTTCTTATTTTTCAATGTAAAGGTTTAAAAAGATGCAAATTATTCAGTTGCACACACTCTTGGAAGAATACTGATTAGGGACAGTCTTTTCTTACGGTAGTGATGATATTTTCTAGCTGAATGATTACAATATTTTTAATGACGTATACAGACAGGAGGTTATGACCGTCTGTGAGAACAAATAAAATAGAGCAAGGTATAATGAACGAAAAACTGAGAAAGGTAAGCTCAGGAGCAACTGATACACAACACACTGGTACGGAAACTTTAGTTTATTGCATACTGCGAGAAATTCAGAATTCCACTAGATATACAGATATTGAGAGATCATTGCCTCGTGTATCCATATGATCTGCCTCGGTATTTGAGATTTATGATTACGTTGGAAAAAACACATCAAAAGTGCTAGAAGGTGGAAACCAAGATTATGAATTGAAAACTATTTGCTCCCAGTACGACACGGGTACTTCTGAGCTGTTGGAATTGCTTTCTTTCGTGATTTTATCACAAGAGAGACAATTATTGATATAGCTGCTAATGCAACATTAACAAATGTAACACTCGATTCATAAAGAATGAGTCTAAAAGGAGTCTTGATCCTCTGCAAAAAGGACAGAGAAACTGATACTGAGAAGTATTTTAATCGAGCAATAGAAAAAAGCAATGATTACTGTGGAAGAATTACCTATCATGTTTTATTCACAGATGTATATGTTGGATCATCAAGTTACCAATAGTGTAATCAGTTTTTATACTGATGCCCATTGTTTATGTTTGGATTCCATAAGCACACATGATAATACATTGCATGCAACAGGACATAAATTATTAAGTGTTCAACAAGGTATACACCAACAAATAAACAGAAAAGGAAACTTAGATGCTCACAAAATGTATATTATTATTAGATTAGTGCATTAGTTTTGACTGAAACCTAATTTAAAAACTTTTTTGATTTTGTTGTAATTATATGTACAACCCTTATGTACAATAAGTCTTACAACAGAACACAAATTGGGGATTTTTTCGAAGCAACAATGTAATTATAATGATCCTGGTGATACATTAGATAAATTGCTACAATTATCAGTGTATACCAGGAAACTAATACTTTGTTTCTTATATACAATTGTGTAAATGTATATGATGCATAAAATAAATCAACAAACTTAGCCACACAAAAAAGTTTTTAAAAATGTAAAGAATTCAGAGATAGGCGTTATGGAATATCTTTATGGTTAATAGTAGAAAAGTCTAATTTTGTCATAAGAATCTTCGTGAAGATGTCAGATTTATAGTAATCTTTTACTCAAAAAATAAAAAGTCTATGGAAGACATATTTAATTAAAATAGTGTAGTACCAGCAGTTATTATAAATAAAATAGTTGAAAAGTCTAAAGAAAACAGACTTTTGATGAGGCTGGAACATCCGTTTGATTACAAGCTAGAAGAAGAATAGCCATAAGGTATAGTATTCATGTTATTCCCCCAAAACATTTATCATCGTATGGTGAAAGAGCAATTTTATTTATCGTTACATTATATATCTCGTGATGGCATCATCTAATTGAACTCATCTCTTGCTGATTTATAGTTTGGTTAAATAAACAATCTTTTTACATATATAAACTGACATTTTTTAAATACCCTTCCATACTTCTGTTTTCTACTGTGTCAGTCCTAAAAGCATACTACTAAGGCCACACAATTCTTGTATTGGTACACCATAAATCTCATCTTTGAACAATCCAACAACGTTCTTGTTAGCAAATGGTGTTCCATATATGTTATCATTTTTATATTTGTTTGTATTATACAACTTTATATTTTTCTTCCAATCATCGTAGAAGTTGTCTGTTGCAACACTAGTGCACACAGAATCTCTAGCGGTCATTAAAGGTTTCATTTTGTAACCATATTGTTTATTTAGCTATTAGTAGTAAAAGTCATACATCAGCCACTTACTTACTTCTAGCATTGTAAAGTCACCATAAATTGGTTTGGATAATTTTATTTCCTTGTTCTTTAAACCAACCAATATCGTATATGTATCTATTATTATTCTTCTTGCAAATGAAATATCCTTTTGAAGTTTTAAATATTTATTTTCCTCAGTACATACTTTTACATTAGTACCCTTTTCTACATTTTCCATTTGCTTTCCAAAGACAGCTATATCCATTGACTTAAAAAGGTCTTTTTCAAGTTTTTCAAGTTCATCAGATTCTTTTTTTTTTTTTTTTATTAAAGATGTATTGACTTCCATGTTTGATTTCAGCCAGGGCTCTTGGTCGAATATAACTGATCTATGAAATATTTTTAGTTTAATTCTTAACTCAAGATGTAACTTTAAATGTCGATAATAAATAACATATTTTTCTTTGATTTTTAAACAACATATTAATTTTCGGACTGAAGGTTTTGTATCCTTTTTATCTTATGTGAATTTCCTTTGTAGCGAAGATAAATCATCCTGACTGGGAATTAGTTTTCTGGTCCCAATCTTTAACACAGTCTTGCAAATCTGTGATTATTTCTAAATCTACACACGAATTTTCCCAATAAATTATTATTACTCCAAGACATTAAATGTGTTCGAATACTTTTATTGTTCTTTGTACTAACAAGCATTGGTTGGCACATGGCCAATACATACAAATTGTTGATGTTTTGGTACATAATATATGACCTTGGTCTTGATGTGTAATATTCTTCGCTATAATACTCGCAATTTGCTTTAGTATATCTATTAGGCATCATGCTTATTCCTTCTCTGATTCCAGATTCAATCATTACAAACATATAATCGGTTAACAATTTTAAATCTACCTTACTTATTTTCAAACTAGCATCGTGAGCTAGTTCTGGTGCGCTAAAATAAAGGGTTGGGTCTGGTTTGTAATTATTCATGCACACAAATCTCAATTCGTCAAACATAGCACTTAACATTAAAGTATCTTTCTTTAGCAATACTCGTGTAGATCTCCATGAGAATTTGGTTTGAAAAGTTTCAAAACGACTTTGACACACTGGTAAATTCATAATCCAACGAGTTTTTAATATAATTTCTCGATTGGTGGTAGTTCAGTTTAATTAAATCTTTCAAATAAATCCATATATTCGTATGGATAGATATTTTGTGTCAAAAATCAAAAGAACTTTTAGACTTCTTCGATTCTCTTAGCCACTATTACCTCGATATGTTGTATTGTTTCTGTGAATTTATCAAGTTACTCTAGTGATTGATCAATAAAGAAAAGAAAAACCTTACTAAAGGATATATAGTTTTCATCATTGTTTGATATTAGTTATACTTCTTGATTGGGATCATTTTTCTTTTTTACTAAGGTTTTGATAATAAGATAAGAATCGTATCCAGAAATATTATTCATAAATTCTGGAATATATTTGGGATATTTATAATTTAAATTACAAAACAGATGTGCTGGACATCTATATTTTTCGCTTAGTGATCACGATCTCTAATTTTGTAGTTGGCTTCGTCGGACACTATCTCTTGTTCAAATATATGATATATATTGGTGGAGTTGTACTGTTTTATCTTTACTACTAAATATCATTTGAACAGCGTTACCTGGTCTTAGATATTCAGACACAGTCTATTCGATTGATCCTTAAGTTTCAGAATATTAACTATACTGTCCTCTGCTCTGTAAACCATTGCGTCAAACTCCTTGTGGGAAGATTTAAGATAAAGGCAAAATCCTGCTGGTAAGTGTTTTGCTGTTTTCATTGTCCATGACGTATTTGACTCCTGACTCTCGGCAGCCTCAGAACTTACTGGCTCAATGATACTTTCAAAATCACAATAAAGAACAAAAGGAGCCTTTAGATGATTTTGGTAGTTTTTAAATATAACGAGAGAACCCTCTTTTGGCATTATGTCTATTGTGTAATATGTTTGGCTGCATGTTTGAGTTCTTGTAATTTTAATTCAGACTAAAATATAAAAGTATTTCTTATAAAAGTGTTTTTCTCGTGCATTTTCTTTATTGGAAATGAAACTAATTTTGATAAGTTCTTTATTCCACAAAAATAATAATTGTCCCCTTCACATATGATTAAAAGATCTACATGTATTTCTCTTTCTCTTTCCAATATTCTAACTGGCCCTATAAGTTTTTTTTTTTCTACTGGTTCATAGATAGTGACTTCTTTAAAAATAGCAAATACAAATTTCGGTAACTTTCTTGTCCAACTTCAAATCTGTATTCAGTGTTCTGTTTTGTTTTGTTTGTTATTTTTGTTGTTGTTGTTGTCGTTGTTGTTGTTGTTGTTTGTTTTTGTTTGTTTGTTTGTTTGTTTGTTTGTTTGTTTTTTCTTGCTTTTTAAACGAGTCTTGTAGCTTTCTTGCAACAACTTTGTTTAGTTTCAATCGCAATTCTTTATATTTCTCTTTATATTTGAAGACGAATTAGAAGAGGCTGTAATTTCCTCCTTTCAGATTCTGGTACTTTTTAAAGAAACAAATTGTGTGACATTTATTATTACTATTTTCTTTCAATCAAAACCTCTGTGAAATTTTTTTGTTGTCTCTTTTTAGGGATCTTCCAGTTATAAAATTAGTGTGAAATCTACCTTTTTATAATAGAACATTGAGCATCTTTTAATATCTTATCCATATTCACAAGTTATCTTTGTTTGGTTGTGTTCCCTGATTTTCTTATCTCCTCCAGTATAATACAACTGAGATTTCATTATATTTGCACAAACTTTACATAGTATGCAGTGAGTATTTCAGCGTTCCATTTCATTAATAGACTTAATTCGATAACACGCACAAGAGATGGTTGATTCCATTTATACAGTGTAAATTATTTACATACAACTAATACAATGTTTAGGACATCAGGACTGCTTCGTTAGTGGGACAACATTTTATTTTCGCTCCCAGCTATTAAAAGATTCGTCATATCCTTTCCATTTTATAAACATATATCTTTTGCCATTCATTTATTTACTTTTTAAAACATTTTTACTCTTGAAGATATCATCTTGTTGTCGTATAGAGTTAACTAAAATATTCAGTCAATATTCTCTCCTTTAAGTCTTCTAATTTATATACCTTACGATCTCCTAAAATTGCATCTCTCATCTTAAACATCTCTTCCGTGAAATTAGAAAGACAGCCATCAGGAAAAATAAACTTATATTGCAACATCCTGACTTTCTCACCTATCTTATATTTGGGTATTCCATAGACATCTGTTCTACGATAGCCGAATAAGT
Source organism: Margaritifera margaritifera (assembly GCA_029931535.1). Lineage (NCBI taxonomy): Eukaryota > Metazoa > Mollusca > Bivalvia > Unionida > Margaritiferidae > Margaritifera > Margaritifera margaritifera. Next base: position 6,831,953 of record JAQPZY010001663.1, read on the forward strand.
TAATCCATTCTTTAGATCAATTTTTTTCCTTGCTCGCTTCAATCGGCTACATGTGAATAGATGATCTTTGGCAAGATTTATTATATCCATCAAGAAGGTTTTGCAATATATTTATCCATTTTCTGCTTTGATTTTAAGTAAAATACTTCCACATACTAATCTTAAGAGTTAGATTAAATCTTCATCCTACAGACGCTTTCATGTCTAACTGAGTGAAAAAGCATTCAATATTTTCTTTCTCCAACAATTCCTTGATTTTCTTTTTCTTTATCGAACTGTTAATTTTTGCTGGTTTTCTCTCATTAAATAGTTCTATAAATCACTGTGTATATCTTATCTTCTCCCGTTTTGTTTTTTCTTTCTTTGCCGAAACGTATTTTGAGAAGACATCTCACACTGTCAACATATATTTATATTTATGTATAAATTGTTCGTAAGCTCCCATATCAACTATGTCTGCCTCGAACCGTGAATCTCAGTGGGTAACATAACCCTTTCTGCATTTAAATCTTATTTTAGTTTGTTTATGTGATGTGTAAGTAGACTGCTTTATAACCTAATCTTAAAGTTCAGAATATTGTATACGACTACAATATTGCTTCTTAGGTGACTTGAGGATTGCTTTGTGATCAGACTTAATTTTTGTCTCCATATCTGAATAATATTTGCAAAACCAGCTCGACTTTTAGGATCGGAATATAGATATCTTAAATACTGTTTCTGGGTAGTCTAGGTCATTCAATTATAAAAGTTGTATTACCTCTAAAAATGTGTGGTTATATACGGTATTGTAACGATCGGTCTGTCGCCGCCACTTGTTTACGAGAACGAAGCAGTTGAACTTAATACTAAAACAGATGTGCTTTGCTGGGACTATTTCATAGGTCCACTTTGCTTTGTTAGAACATACAAAATATATCTATATAGCTGATAATTAAATTGAATAGTCTGCTGTCTGTGTAGATTTATCGATCGATGTAGGTAATGAACCACCCAAGATGACCTTGGGTTTTTTTTATATCGTAAATGGATATATTTATAGGACTTATAGTAACCTTATTCTTTCCTATGTGCTATTTACCAGGAAGAGTTTTCGATTATGGGGTGGGCCCTTTGTCAAAAATTTGTTATAGTTAATTATGTAGTTAATACAATTTGGGGATGGGCGCCGACTTTTTATCCTATATTTTTTGGGGGTGGCCCTCTATTAAAAAAAAATTGGTGGACTGAGTTTGTGGGTTTAGTGGCCAGAGGAGTGATACAATTTGGACGACCAGCCTTTAGGGTATTTTTTCTAAATTTTGACAACCAATGGCCTCGGTTTTGTGTACAATTTTGGCGACCAGTGGCCTCAGGATTTTTAGCTTAAGTAAAATAGTAAATGAGTGGCCTCGCACAAAGGCCTTACCAAAATTAACATAAAATTCATACAAATTAGGTAAAAGTTAAAAAATTGGATGAAATGTGATATCAAAAGGTGTTTTGGTGTAAATTCTTAATAAATCTAATAAATAGTGATGGAAAAAAACATAAAAATCTTAGCAAATAGCCAAAAAAATAAGAATAGATTACGATAAAATTCCAATTTTTTTAAAAACAAATGACTGAAAAATCGGAACAAAGTTAGTAACAAAATTAAGTAAGTGACTTCTCACGAAGAGTTTCTCTACTACTTGTGTACTTTGCTGCGAATAAAGATCTTAAACTTCATAATTGGGATGACACAAACAAAACCGAGTTATAAATTTCAAAATGGCCAGACGTAAAAAAAAATCCAATATTACTGTTGAGGGTTTTATTATCTGTTGTTCTATTGTTTTTACTTAGACATGATTTTTAAACTAAAATTGCATTTTCTTGCTAGGTTGTATAACTTGCAAACTTATTGCTAATAGGTGAAGAAAAGCATATTGTACAGTGCTTTAGTCATCTCTGACAAATAGGCTATGCAGTGTGTGTGTGCTAAACCGAGCTCCCGAGCTCATAGTTTATGGTAGTTTAACCAATATATGAATATGAGGCCAAACGTGACTGTGCGAAATCAAATTCAATATCAAACGACGTTGGTTCGCATAAGTGTCAATAACTATGGTCACCTATGTCAATACATCTGTCTGTAATTTAAAAAAGAGATCCTAGGTGCCCATTATGACTCACGCTGTCGTCTGTTCATTAATTGAATGGGCTAGATCAGAATTTTAGGGAGATGTCACTTCTCACTAGAAGGGCCAAGAATGAGAAGTCTGAACTCACAGTAAACTTGGTGTGAGTTGACAAATAATATGTTATGTATGTATGTAGGTACGTAGGTAGGTAGGTATGTTGATGACTGGCTGGATAGATTAATAAAAGTGACTATGCAATGTGTCAGACTTGATTATTTAATTCTCTATTATGTTAAAGTCTTTTACTTGTTTCTCTCAGAATACTGAGCACAATTTCAATAAATCTGTATTATTATGGTTATGAAGAAAAGATAGAAACAAGTTGCAGGGAAAGAAGATAGGTATCTTGCAGATATTGAATAAATCCAGTAAACACGGGTAATAGAACAACATAATATTTTTATTCAGTCATCTGTGACTTGTTTTTTAGACATCTCTTCAAAGAGGCAATTATCAATTATATAAATTCATTTATTATAAGTTTGCCAGAGAAGAACATAAACAAATTCACAGTGATAAACAACTCATGTATAGTTCTGACACTTACTATGTAGTGTCACGTATTAGAATGAGTCAATGACATTGATAATATATTATGCAAATAACTTATTAAAACCTTTCTCCATATTTAAGATCATTTCAAACATTTAAGCAACTTTTTCTTACATTTATAACTGATGGAATTTGAAACCAAAATTGAAATGTATACCATATGAACATGTATTTTCATTTCAGGGAGTACCATGGCTTATTTCGGTTCTCTAAACCCTAACGAACTTGTTAGCGACATATGGACAGTGTAAAGTAAAAAGTAAAAGTAACTACATCACCGTTATTTATGAACAATTTCATAAATCCCCATTGTAATAAAAAGTACAAGAACTTGTCATTACCCAATTGTAATATCCAATTAGCTGACACCAAGACAGTATGCTCCGATGATCCGTTGCAAATTTTGGTTTTACACGCCGACATTCAGATTTGAATTGACATTTCAATAACTATTTCATTGAAAAGTGCTTGCAAATCTATGTCTAAGTCAGTTTATAAATTCATATTTAATTCAGTTATTTCTTCCTATTTTAAAACATTTATCACATCAAATAAATGCATATGTTATTTGCGTATAAACTAAACGCACTTGTTATTTGCGTAAATGTTTACTGTACATGGCTCTAAAACCGATAAAGGTATTAGTGTTGAGTCATCTCACAGCGAGTACATGCAGAATTTGCTCCCTTGATTTGTTCCAAGTGTCCACGGGTAAGAGAGCGACTTTATCTTCGTCTCAGAGAAAGGGTCTATTCGGAAGATTCAGAACGAATATTTGCTTCATTGCGTTCGGTCAGATGTATTATAAAGCTCAACACGTTTAGAAGGAGTTGCATCCTCTTTTAAATTGTTAACCCAATGTATTAAATAAGAACTGTAACAGTGAAAGTTTATCTACAGTGTTCTCCTGAAATGAATCCGGTGGTTTGTCGCATCGTCTTTCTTCTCTTTCATCAATTTCTATTGTGGAAATACCAGATCAAGGCCGAATGCGAAGTTGCTTCTTTTCGAGTTCAGGAAAATTTGGATTTTACGAGGGTAAGTTATGTAAAGGTATTTAAACAATTTGGTTTAAATCATTTTCATTTATTAAAAACAAAAGAAAAAAAAAAAGAAAAGCATAATACACGGCAGAGGCTAATGTACATGTAGGTACTCTAATGTTTGACGGCACATCAGCATAATCATGGCTATATAGTGCCAATCGAAAGTTTAGTGCTAAAAGTATAAATGGAAAAACTGCGAAACGCTTTAGGACGGCAGAGGCTAAATATTCAAGTGTAAGCACCGAGCTCAATACAATAAGAGGGGAAAAAGCTAGACAATCCAGGGACAGGATTCAATGAACAATTTTAAATGTGCTTTAGATGTTTCTGATTCCAAACAGCATTTGGTAAGTTTTTGTGCCTTTGTGGTGGTATATTTATCCACAAAAAGTGAGACATAGTTCAATTTACAAAATTGCAATTTACATTGAATAATATGCGAGCAAATGCGTTTTGCGTAAAGGTATCCGCGTCTAAAATTTTGTCACCCCACTATTATTCAACATTTTTCTTCGACAAATATATTCAAAACGTCATCTGTTTAAGGTACATCTTGGTAATGACTATCTCTCAGTATGTTGTTACATTTTCCAGAAAGCACTGGAAAGACTGAATTTTGGAGAGGTGAGCAAAACGATAAGCCTGGTGCGACGCACTGACAACACAAGATAAAAAAAGAGCTAGATGAAATAATCTTCAATATATATTTTTAAACACAAACATTTTATTTAAAAAAATATTATCTACTTCCAAAGAGTGTTTCTTAAGGTGTAAAATGCAGAATTGAGGTACGGAGAGCAAAGAGAAGCAAACAGTGTGTGTGTGTGTGTGTGTGTGTGTGTGTGTGTGTGTGTGTGTGTGTGTGTGTGTGTGTGTGTGTATTCTTCTTCTTACGGTGTAAAATGCGGAATTGAGGTATGGGAGGCAAAGAGAAGCAAACAGTGTGTGTGTGTGTGTGTGTGTGTGCGTTTTCGAGGTGTAAAATGCAGAATTGAGGTATGGGGAGCAAAGAGAAGCAAACATTCTGTGTGTGTGTGGGTTTGTTTGTTTTTTTAAGGTGTAAAATGCAGAACTGAGGTATGGAGAGCAAAGAGAAGCAAACAATGTATGTGGGGTTTTTTTAAGGTGTAGAATGCAGAATTGAGATATGGGGAGCAAAGATAAGCTCTCTCTCTCTCTCTCTCTCTCTCTCTCTCTCTGTGATGCCAATAAAGTCAATCAGGTTCACTTTGATTTAATTTATATTGAGTATGAATATTCAAAAATGCATTGTTTAAGACCTAGGACGAATCCCGGTTTAAGAAATCATATAAAAGTAAACAACGATAATAAATCTGCACTTGTGTCACACAGAGCCTCTCATATATTTGTATATTTCATCGACTGTCAGCGACTTATTTTTTTAAATTTAATTTATAGACATCATATTTTATTTACATATTTCTGAGAAAATATAACAAAGTTAAAGACAAGTATGTGTCTGCCGCGTTTGATTTAGCGATTTGTTCCCTTGTTTTTCTTCTTGTAAAATAATAGCTTGTGAGAAGAAATACTTGTTGATAGTGTCTGTATAGCGAGTCATCTCGTTCTCCCAAGGAAGTTAAAACTTCACCACGAATGAAACATAGATAAATGGATGTAATAAGAGGACGGTAATGGAGGTGACCCCCATAGAGAAAGTACCACCTTTGATAACCGGGGAAATCATATTATTCAGCTAAATCTCACAGGGGATAACCATACATTTGCCAACACTATGATTATGCACAGATGGATTCCGTTTGATGTTGTTCAAAGAAAGTCGCAGTTTAAGACAAAGGAAAATATTCGAACATTTACTCCAATTTCAATCGCAAAAATTCATAGCTGGGGTCAACTTAAAATCGATCAACCTTTGTAGAAATAATATATAGGAAAAAAAGTAGTCAAAGCTGATAATTTCGTGCAAGTATCGATTAAAGTTGCTTCTACGGCTATGAAGAAAATCGTCGACAATGCAGCTAATATAACTTTAACGAACCCCACACTTACTTCTCGCAAAATGAATGTAATTTGCATTTTGACACAGTGCAAAAAGAGTGCAGAAAGTGACCCATAAATGTTTTGTTGTTTTTAATTTAGGAATAGAACAATTTCGGACAAGAATGTCGGCAAAACATGATTTTTCCCCCTGAGTTTCCAATTGAGGCAACTGTTTTCAGAAGCGACAAAGCATTTCTTTGATGAACAACAAAACCACACAGAAATTAGAAACGTAAGTGTTAACAATATTTAGACTGACAGTCACTGCATCTAGCTTGATTTTAGAAGTACACACGATAACACATTATACTGTAGCGGTCTAACATTAGCCAACGTACACCAAGCTATCCACTTTCAAATCAATAGACAAGAAATTGTGGATGCTCACAAAATGTATATTTATTTCGTGCCTGGTGTTCAGGTAAACATCTAAGACAATTAGATTAAATCAGTTATGTCTTAGGTATCAATAAATGTATTTAAAAGAACCCCATAACATGATGATTTGTGGAGTGACTAATTGTGGTAAAACATTGTTTGCACTTAATTTGATAGAGACGGAATAAAAAAATTTTTTGATTACATCGTTATCATATGTCAAACTTTTCTCTGCAACAAGACTTACGATAGAAAATGGTTACGGAAAGATGAAAAGTGATTGTGATAAATCCTAATGATAAATTTAGATTAGTGGTTAGAGTTACTGGTTGATATCTATCAAGGTAGTAAAGGTACAAATACTTTGCTTCTAATCGATGATTGAGGAAATTTTGCTGACGTAGAAAAGAAAGCAATGAACATAACTTGGCTAGCTTTTAGTGGTAGACAGACATTTTAAAATATCAGTATGGGTGATTGTGGGCAAGGACAACTCTGTAATTAAAGATTTTAGATATAATACACTTCTATGGCAAGGACAAGCAAGCAATGCAAAATGTCTACACTGAAAATGATCTTATAACGGATGATATACAAAGAGAGAATGTCGATACTATAAAACAGAACAACAAAGCCTAAACTTTTAATGAGATTTGAGTTTCCTTTTCAATACCAAGCACTGACGTAACCTACGGTAAAGTGTTTACCTTATTCCCTAAGTACCGTTTATCGTAACAGGCAACTTTGTTCATTTGTATGTTATGTCTCGTGATTGTATGACCTGAGTAATTTCATCTCTTGATAATTTTCCTTGTGATTGGATAAGCACTATTTGTACATCTCAAATTTAAATTAGTTTTGATTACGCATTTCTTTCTTCCTTTATACACTTTCTTTTGATCTTTACCCTTCTTAAACGAAAATAGAGTTTTGACCTTAACCCAAAAAACTGTCAGATTGGTACACCGGTGAGTTCATCTGTTAAAACTTCCGGAACTTTCTTATTCATTTGTCCGACGCAAAATATGTTTTCCTTTGAATAATCTCTGGTGTCATAGAACTTGGTGTAATTCTTCATGTCGCTGAAATAGCATTCTGTTTCAAGATCGAAACATAATAACTCAGTATCAGTCATTAACAGTAACATTATATCACCATATATGTGTTTTAACTTGTTGTAATATAATTTTTGCATCAACCATCTGGATAATTCTAACACTGTAAATCCACCGTAAATTGGTTTTTGTTAATTTGATTTTTTTTTCTTTTCTTTTTTTTAAAATATTTACCAGCACTACGTTGTCGTGTATTATCATTCTTCTGGCAAATGATTGATCTATCTAGTTTTTGTACAAATTGTTTTGTTCGGGCATACTTGTATGTTTACAGTTGTTCGTTTTCTCAAATTTTACATCTGTTTCCAGAATACGGAATTATTTATCAATTTTAAGAATAAAACTCTTTCTCGAATTTATTTGTTGTTTTTGTCACATACTTGTATTCAGTTCAATGTATGGTTTAAGCTACGGTTGATGGTCAGACAATATAACTCTGTGTATCCTTATCAGTTTCAAGCCCACTCGCACGTACAGCTTTACATTTTTCAAACCCACTCGCACGTACAGCTTTAAATTTCTGTTGTGATTTACATATTTCTCTTTGTTTTTCAATGTACATAACAGTTTCGGTACTGTTGGTTTTGTAGCTTTTTAATCATTTATTAAAGTTTTATTTTGGAAGGACGATAAATGATTGTTTTTTGGTTTTTTTGTGGGTTTTAAAGGCACTTTAACACAGTATGGCTATATCATGTCATGGAGCTAAGTGCCTTTCAAAAGGACACACCGAGGCAGACGACCCGGGCTAGCTTGGGCGGGTATCGCTACCGCGGCTCCCTAGGAAGATACATGGATCTGGAATTAATTTCTTAGGGAAGTAGGGTGGGCATTATGCAAAAACTTTTTCATATTTAAATATGTGATTAATAAAATTGGATTATAGGTGCTGGCTTTGTTATCCAATATTTGTTGGTGTGTGTGATGATCCTGTGATAAGGAGTATTTTGGTGACCACTGAGCCAGTTTTTTTTTTTGTTATAACAACTAATTTGAAAACTACTTTGGGGGTTAATGAGCTAGGTTTCTCTAATGAAAGAAAATGATGTCTTCTGAGCCATGGTTTCTCTCATGAAATATTTAATGAGCACTGAGCCAGGCTTCTCATAAAAATTCGATAACCACTGGGCCAGATTTCTCTCATAAAGAAATGATGAACACGGAGCCAGAATCCGAATACAGTTTTTTAAATAAAAAATGTGACGACTACTGAGTCAGATTTGTCTCACAAAACATTTGGAAACCACTGAGCTTGAATCCGCAAACAGGTTTTAACAATATTTGACGACCATTGATCCAGGTTTTTCTCATTTAAGAAAAGTTTATGACGACTGATCCGTGTTTTTCTGTTAAATTAAACAGGCAGATGGTCACATGTTATGTTTAAAAAGTTTGAAAACCGGTTTAAAATGGATGAAAACTGGCTAACCGGTTTAAAGTGGATAGAACAGGATAAGTGAGCCATAACCTGCATTCTGGAAAAAAAAACGGTTTTTTATTCTTAACATGAAAAATAGTCTAAAAAGTGAATAAAATATTTGTATAAAGTAAAATTTGTGATGAAAAGTCATTTACAAATTCATTTGTGATGATTTGTGTAATAACGTTACTAACAAATTCAAAAAATTACCCCAACCCCACCCCCCCAAAAAATAATGAAGTGCACCAGAAGTCTCAAATACCCTACTACTTTGACATTGTTTTTGTCTGTGCTGCAAAGCTCAGATTGATGATCAAATGACACTTTGGGCGGTTTGCTTTGCTTCTAATGCCTTGTTGTATTGCGATAACAGAGTTTAATATCTGCATTCTACCTGAGAAGAATAAATTTTCTAGCTAAAGTATGTTTTCGTGATCTACTTTCCTTGCCCAAATTATCATGCTGTGTCTCTGTGACAGGGCACTTTACCAGTAACCGCTGCATTGCACTGTCATAAACTGTGTAATTAACATGCGTCAACAGAAGAACTAACTATACAGTATAAAGGTAATACAGGTAAAGTGGATCACTGTAATTTATGTTTCACACTTGAGTGGAATTTTTAATTTTCTACATCTGAATCCTTATTTTCAGTGACCATTGCTTATTGTTTTATTAAACCTATGTTTAAAGCATCCATGGCCAAGTGGTTTGTGAGTTCGAGTCTCGGCTCTGTCAACATGGGTATGTGAGAAACCTTGCCAGTAGCTTCCCGTAGGTCGGTGGTTCTTCCTCCACCAAATATACTGGCCGTCATGTATAGCCTATCATGTGCTGAAAAATGGCGTTAAACACAGCAACAACAACAACAACAACAACAACAACTATGAGTACATCTTTATGAGGTTTACGTCTCCCTGTTCTAAGTAGGTAACATAAAGCGCTTTAACGAGACTCGCTATTGGAATTAGTCTTCATGTCATTTCTGTCATTTGAAATTTTTTATACTCATTGTATGCGTGTGGTATCGGAAGAATGATAGTGACATGTTATTCGTTTGCAGTTGAAAGATTCAGTTTTGAAATAAACAGTTTCCCTTTTTTTCCAGAATTCCGGTTCAATGACGGAAGAAAATGTATCAATTATGAAGTCTGTAATATTCCAAAATTGAATTGCAACATATGAAAATAACTAAATTATAATGTCTTTTTTTTGTACATAATAACATGTTAAGGTCCATATGACACAAGTCTGTGGCGATGAACCATGCTGCTATTAGCATATACGCCACCAACAACAATGGTATCGGACTTCAAAGTTTTATACCGTTCAATTACCCATTAAAATTATTAGTACTTTCTATGTAGGTGGGTATTTAGTTATTCATGTCTACCAGATATCAACTTAGACAGTGTAGAACTTACTCCAAAGTGAAAGGAGATTATCACAAAGACGTGTTATTTCAGACAAGACTTGCAGATTCATCCCGAAAAGCAATATTCATGACCGTTTAAAAGCAATATTCTTGACCGTTTAAAACAGCTATTGGACTTTAGAAAATGGTCATAAGACATAATCATATCCGTACCTTAGATATCTCTACAAAACAGCTATGTCTGATGTTTATGCGTGGTAGCTTGCATAAACATTTTATTTATACCCAAAATCACGGCAGGTGCAGCAAGATCTGGTGACATGGCCTGAAGGAATCTTCCATAACCTGCACCGCAACCATACTAATTTATGTGGATGTAATGCAGGGTTCCTCAATTTGGAATGGGGGCAGGAAGTTTTCCTGTATCGGCGTGTTTATGAGAAAATCATGCCGTCTCAATTCCGAGTTTTCCGTTAAATGTCCTTTTCTTGGACAATAAGGGGGTTGTACAGAAATGCTTTAAGGTCTTAAATCTCAAGTACTAACCAGCTCTTAAGGTCTTCACGGAAACCCACGTTTATGTTTGTTTGTTTTATGCATTAGCAAACTTAACGTGAACACTGCTAGTCTTTCCTTTGCTTTATGATAAGCTTTGACCCAGTCAGATAATAGTAATTCATAAGGTACAATGTCGAAAAATATCTATGACAAGTGAGGTAACCTATGCACACTTGACCTATAGCCTCTTAGTGTATTCAAAAAATAGAGAGCAACTCTCATTGTCCGAGTGGTTGCTAACATACTGGATTTAATTGTCCTAATGATTTTGTTTGTTCTTACAAGGCACACGTTTAGTTGCTGTTCAGAAAACTGTCCATGCTATTTCTAGTTGAGTTGATCATGTTGCAATGTCCTAGGCTACTGTAACGTCCGTTCATATTTTGGAAAATTGTTTCATATCATGTCGCTGGACCCTCATGTACTTGAGACGATTTTGATAGCGATAGAAACCTTTGTAGAAGAGACAGCGCAAAATATACAAAGCTATGGGGTGGGGTGGGGTGGAGGTAAGTTTCACTGGTACTGAGGTGTGAGGATGTTTAATAACGTCCGTTCATATTTTGGAAAATTGTTTCATATCATGTCGCTGGACCCTCATGTACTTGAGACGATTTTGATAGCGATAGAAACCTTTGTAGAAGAGACAGAGCAAAATATACAAAGCTATGGGGTGGGGTGGGGGTAAGTTTCACTGGTACTGAGGTGTGAGGATGTTTAAGTCATGGTATAACAGAATAACACATTATCTGCTTGTATTTCGTTTTCTAATCTTGACAGTAAGAATGTACCAATATTCATATAACCTATGTTTCGAAAATTCACCTATTTTTAAAATTTTTTTTTACACTTCTGCTTTTGTTCAAATCAATAGCAAATCATTTATCAAAAGTAAGTGGGACACAATGAACTTATTCAAAATAAATAGCTTTTATGGTTGCTCACGTATATGTTTGACTTAGATAAACCTAAGATTCATTATTTAAACCCTGTGCATTTTTTGTCACTTTAAGGAATACTCCAAAGTATTTGTTCAGCCTTTAGTGTACTGGAGTATAATAAGCTGTCATTGTAATTCGAAATGATTTAAACTGCATTTCTTGTCTTGTTTGTTTGCCTCGCGTCTGATTCAGGGGAATTAGTGTTGCCCGAAAGGTGAAACTATCTGCGGTATGTTATGTTCTTACCATACTCCCTAGTTAGTATACAGGCATACAACAACGTACAGAAAAGTAAAGTTGACATAAAGTAATATGAATCCCGACTCTAAAAAGTGAACATCAAGCATCAAAATATGTCATGGAGAAATATGTTACAGAGACCAAGCTAAAAAGTAGTTTAGAACTTTTAACATACATTTGTAGTGATACAATTTCAATGCAGTCTTATTTGCAGCATGTTTTTGAAATTTGAACGTACAGCACGCATCTGAAAAATGGACTTAAATCTCAACAGGTAGAAAGCCGCTGGAACGTACAAAAAAAGGTTACAGTAACCCTTTTATACTATATTTAATGGATTCAGACGTTCATCTTAATTTACCGCTGTGCGTGCAGCATTGACTGAGAAATGGACCATGCCACAGAGATTGACTGGAACAAAAAAATAAGTCCAGGAGATTTGCTTCTCAGGTAGGACACACGTATCAAGATCCATTATTGCTTAGATAACAAAATCACTAGAGACAAACTTATCAATCAGAATTGTATCTTGGCCATCAAAGCCTGTTTTGCAGGCGGGACAAAAATTATGTCATCCAGACATTCGAATAAATGCAGCTTTTTCCGTGCAAAATGCTCAGAAGTACCTAAAGTTATGATTGATCATTTAATTTTGTGCGATTTTAATAGTCGTGACAAAAATAATTTACTGCAACTTTATCTAAAAAATAATCTTTAATATGGTTATGATTCAAAATGAAGTCATAATGACCTAAAATTTAAAAATGAAAAATGTCAGACAAAAACATTTCATCTAGCACACTTTATGATACCCATTTTCAATGTTTGATTGCTTTGAACATTCCATGCACATTGTACCAAAGTTTTGGACGAATCGAACATGACTAATTACTTAGAACGTATCTGTACAGAATAAGATGCTTACAGAATGACGGTACTTACACAGTTGAAATGTGTTTGTTTCGTTTCAGTCATTTCATTGACAATATTACATATTAGACAGTTTTTATATCCGGGTATTTTAAGATGATCTCTCATTTGGGTGATATGAAAACTTGATCTTTATCCTTTATGAAACATCAAACTTAGGACATTATTTTAAAGTACTGACCGTTGCATGCGTTTAAGAAATGTTTTGAGATATTACTGAAGGGTATCTTGTTTTAGATAATTCAACACACTTTTGTAAATTATTTAAGTTTAATGACTTGAATTTTGTTGCAAAATTGGGTGCACCTAGAGGAAAAGACCTAGTTATTCACTGCATCGAATCAGGCTGTCCTTGTAATGGAGACAACAAACACTGGTTGATTACGACACACACACACACACACGCTTATATAGCAATTGGATGGTACTACAGGTTATTGCAACTTATCAAAAGTCATCTCCCTTACAAAGTAAATGCGTACTGTATAGCATGTTTATTTTTGCGCCTCCGTTCTAACGACGTTTTAGCCGTGTAATAATCTTGCGTTGATATAAGCCGGACATTATTATTTTTATTATTAGACTTGTAATTACATTTTCACCAACTTGTAATTACATTTTCACCGATGTTTTATTTCATGGAAGCCTGGTTGAACGCGAAAATAGTAACAAAATCCCAACGAAAATAACCTGTTATGCAGTAAATTATACTTCAGGCGGCACAAGAGAATGGTACATTTAGCTGGCAAACAAATTAGGGCTCATTAGATGTCTTAGCCCTCAGTCCCGTACTATTCATTTTCGAAGTCAGACAAGTAAATTTTCCAAGGCGCTGGTCTGGGACAAGTGCTTTTTTTCTTCCTATTTTGAAACAAGTCGGGCAAGCGCTAATTTTCATATTTTAATCAATTTGTCTACCTTTAAGCCCTCCGGGAATACTGAACGCTTGAATCTACCTCTCTTCGAGTATTCATTCGCATCCTGTTATATGTGATAGAGTAAGTGGTTATTGATAACTATCACATGGGCATGAGTTATATTACTGCTTGACTACATATTGGGCTAAGCGACCAAATTATCAGCCAATCAAAACACTACAAGCTAGACAAAATCCGGTATGATTAATTAGCAGTGTTTTAAATGACCTTGTTATATTGTGTTTACTCAGCCCAGATACTTACTCCATGCTATGAAATTAACAAAAAATCCTTTACCGACATAAGTGTCCGTTTCCTTTATGAATTGATTAAATGGCAGTAATGAGTCTTACATTTTTTAAATTGATCATACAAGGATCAGCTTCCGCGTGCGATATTGTGTTTGAAGCGAAACAATTACACTAATTAAGAAGCGGTCTGTGTTTGTATTTAAACAACAAAATGTATGCTATGATCACTTTAGTAGAAGTAGTTGTCAAATGAAGTTATCTTTTTTATTTGTAAAAAATGAGTTTACTAAATTATTTTTGCAGGAAAGCTCATAAGGAAGATTAAGAGAAGGAAAACACGTGCGAATGTGAAGGGATGAAACAAAAGGCTGTCACTGAGTCTGAGATAATTATTCCTCCAAAGTAACATCAACCGGACTCTGTGGCAGCAAAAAAATGTCAAATATGATACAGCTTAGAGACAAAGAAATGTTCAGCCACATTGGATTGACAATTATCCATGGCTTGAATTCATTGACTCTGAACGAAAGATGTTTTGCAGTTATTGCAAACAATAACCTAAACGGACACGGGTTGGAAATTCAACCAGTGTATTTGTTTAAGGAACTGACAAATTCAGGATTTAATCAAGCAAGTCTAATGATAGTTTTGGGCCTCATAAAGCCTGTGCAACACAGTATATGCATGACACTAGCCAGCAGGTGCAGAAAATTCCTGAAGTTAGAGTTGCTGAAAAACCAAATGAGAATGAAATATATAAAAAAAATTTTTTTTTTTAAATGAGAGCCCTCTTTAACACAGTCTACACTCTAGCCCAATATGAGAACCATATTCTGATATGGAAATGCTGTGTGCGCTCCAGAAGAAGAACTGTGTTGAACTTGGTGTTAATCATAAGAACAGACACATGGTAATATACTTTATTCTGTCAATTGATCAAGTCTTGAGAGAAGAAGTTAGGGAAAGTCTGAATTCCAGTAAATTTCTTTCCATTCTTGCTGGTGGAAGAATTGTATATAAAATCCATTGACAATGGAAAAATGAAAAATTAAACCTTTGAAGAAATATATATTTTGCTCATTATTTCTTTAGTTTCTTCTATGGAATTAAAAGGTACACATCTCATAATCAAGGAAGAGATTAAAAGTTTGGGACAAGTGAAAATGGTGGCACAAGTGAATTTTCTGAAAGTGATTGAAAAAAAAACAACATTTTGATCAGCCCTGAAAGTCATAATTTAACTGGACAACATGATAACGGAAAATTGTGTGAAAACATTTAGTACGTAACAAAATAATATAATTACAATAAAACTAAAAATCGAGATAAAGTGAGAGAAGTTAGAAGTGGGCAAAAAATAAAGATACAGAGACAACACTAAGAAAAGGTAACAGCTTAGTAGGTAAATTATAGGTTAAAGTACATGTAAATATATTAAGGCAAATATGTTGACTTCTTTAATACAAATAGGAGTCTGTATCAAGAAAGCTTAATTTTCAGTTGATGAATAATCAATGCTTCCATTTAAATTCCTGAATCGAAATTGAAAGGGTTATCTCTTACTTTTCTGTTAGTTTTATCTTAGGCTGCAGTGTGATTGTTTATTTAATTTGATTCGCTTCTTTTCTAGATGTTATTTGTTTTTTAAAATATAAAGATGATTCACCTACCTAACTGAGTATTTTGGACTGTGCATAAAGTGGCTTTGTGGGTGGAAGCAAGACGATTTTCCGTATAAAAACAAAGAAATTTATTCAGAAAAAAACAAACAGAAAAACAACAACTAACAAACAAACAAAACAAACAAGCAAACACAAATTCCCCCCACCCCACCCCCCCACCCCCCCAAAAAAGTTAATAGTCGACCGCTAACTCTTGCAATGGTAACAAAATAGATTGAGCCATATACCCCAGAGGCGTATCGGGATTACTTATTCCGTTCTTTAGAAGATAAACAATTAAGTTCTGATATTGTCCAAAAGGCAATATTTGTGTTTAAATTATGTTTTGTCTATCATGGTCCAAAGATAGGCAAACTGTCTAGCGGAACATCGCTCGAACGTTTCCTTGAATCCGGAGAAATTACCTCTGAAGTAGTTGGACGAATACACATCAATTTGATGAGTTTGGTGATTCGTCTCTGGCGGAGTGCACCATATATGTTGCGACAGAAAAGACCGACCATCTTTCTGGTTGTGACTTTGTCTCCTTCCGACGCCATAATGTCCCATATAAACAAAAGTAGTTCCGAATATAGTTCTCAATGGCAGCGAATTACATCTGAGGTTTCTTTCTCGACTTGACGGGAAAGACCGAGGATGTTCTGATTGGCAAACTGTGTGACGATGAGTTAGTATTAGTCTCAATTATTTTTTTTTCTCGGTTGCAGTACGTTGGGAAGTGGTATGAACAGAAGTGGCTTCCTCAGAGTTATATACCTCCAGACCAATTGTTTCAGGATTACACTCACCACTATGTCCTCAACCATAACAGCTCAGCCACAGTATTCATAAGCGGAAGGTATCAAATATCCTTGAAATATGTAATTGATGATACCTATGCATGGATATTTCCGTTTGACTGCACATAGACCATGTACGGTTTGTTGTTCTCAAACGTTTGCCGGAGCACAAGAGAATAGTTTGAGAGCTAGGGGTCAAAGTCTTTCCTGAGTGCTCCGGTAGACGTTTGCAGCGTATATGATCATTATTCATGTACGATTAATTATAAAATAGATGAATTATTTATAAATTTCATCCAAAAAGAGTTTATAAAAGAAAGAAAGAAAAAAAACTGTATGTACAAGATAAATTGAAACATGAATGAATGAATTATTTGTGAATTTAAAAAAGAAGTTTTAATAAGAAACAGAAAAAAAATGTACTAAAGCGCTTCGTGCAATTTCGATGTTTGAGTACAACTGACGTCAAAAATCCACACTCGTAGTAGGTGTAAATTGCCGCTCGGAATTTGAGTCTATAAAGTGTAATATAATCTGCCAGAATGGAAATTGGGTCACCCAAGGTGTGAAGTCATCAGGTCATGTAAGGCTAGACACATGCCTAACAGGCGTGATTTCAGTGAGTGGTTATGCACAATAAGTTCTTGGTATCTTTTAATCAAAGTTTGTATAGAGTGAAGGGATTTTAATGACTTGCTATTGTATATGTATTTAGTCCTTACTTTTGCTTTATTATATTTGCCATCGCTCAAAAGCAGCATGACTTTTGTCCAATGCTTTCTGGCATTCATAATGCAGTGACACTTTCATGGTACATACTGAGGTGCATACGTGCTTACCTGAGGCAAAATCCATAAAAAAAAACAACGATTGTGGAGATCTGATAAGAAAAATATATTAATAACAAGTATTAGTAGAGACTCAGTTGTAGCCTCAAATCACAAAATACATGACTGGAGAGAAGCTACGAATATTGATAAACAGAAGGTAAATGGGATTTCTGATGAAATTTTTGCAAAACTTCTTTTGGATAGTTCTAATAAAATATTTGCAAATGGGAACAATAAACAAATATCTCATAATAAAGTACATAGTAAACCATTTTTGGAAAGAGAATGTAAGTTAGCTAGAAATAAATATCATACTACTAAAAAAATCACTCACGACTAAAAACACCCGAAAGTCACAATGACATGCCTTCTGCTAGTAAAGTGTACAAGAAAACAATCAGAAAATTTGTTAACTTGCATAACAAGAAAACCCAAGATAAACTAAGAAACTTGCAAACAACAAATACCCCCCCCCCAAAAAAAAAAAAAAAAAAACAATACTGGTCAATAATAACAGCATTTGACTAAAGCAAATGATGATATACCTATAGAAATTAACACTTCAAATGATTATTTTAGCAATATAAACTCATCCCATGAAGGTAATGACGAGACTGATGAAAATGAGGAACCATTAAATTTAGAACATTACACAGTACTAAATGAGCCAATCTCTTCGGAGGAAATACTCAAAGAATTGAGAAATTTAAAATCTAATAAGTCGCCTGGTGAAGACTCCAACTTGAATGAATATTTGAAATGTACAAGATACATTTTTTGTTCCTGTTTTTGTAAACTTGTTTAACCTGATTTTAAATATAGGTGTTGTTCCAGAAACCTGGATTACAGGGTTGATTAAACCGATATATAACTAGAGTCCCTCGAAGGGACTGATGCTGTACTGGGCGAAAAGAATTTCCCGGAATTCAAGATAAGACCATTTCTTCCTTTTCACTGTCGAGTGTTGAAACCATCTCCAATATTCTTCAGCAATAGCACAATTTTCAAATTAGCTGCTGTGGTACCCATATCGGATGTCAGCTTGGCACCATTTTCATTTAGGACAAAGTGGGCATCATTAGAAGTCTTTTGTCGAAAACCCCATTTCATAATGATCATTCTTTCAGGGCGAGTAGTGACAACAAGATTTTTAAGACAGTCGTCATGGCAGCCATATTGGATGTACGACTGGCGCCATTTTCATTTAGGACCAACTAGGTATCATAAGAAGTCTGTTGCTGAAAACCCCATGTTGATATAGCCATCCATCTGGAGAGTAGTAGAGATAACAATATTTCAGGATATGACTTTCCATTCTGGAGTAACAATAACAATATTTTCAAGATGGCTGATGTGGCTGCCTTACTGGACTTCAGATCAGCACCATTTCATTTAAGACTAACTGGACATCATAAGAAGTCTTCTGGTGAAAACCCCACGTCAATATGAATTTCTGTTCAAGTAGAGTTGTGATAACAAGATTTTTAAGATGGCTGCCATGGTGGCCATATTGGATGTCAGATTGGCATCATTTTTATTTAGGACCAGCTAGACATCATAAGGAGTCTTTTAGTGAAAACCCCATGCTGATATGACCATCCATTCAGGAGAAGTAGCGATAACAAGATTTTCAAGATGGCTGCAGTGGCGGCCACATTGGATGTCAAATCGGCATCATTTGCATTTAGCACTAACTAGACATCAAAAGAAGTCTTTTAATGAAAACCTTGTGTTGATATGACCATCCATTCAAGAGGAGTAGCGATAACAAGATTTTCAAGTTGGCCGCTGTGGCGGCCATATTGGATGTCCGAGCAGCACAAGACCATGGGATGAATATGTGTGTAAAGTTTCAAGGCAATCCTCCAAGTAGTTTAGGAGGAGTAGTGATAACAAACTTGTGCTAACGGACGGACGGGCGGACGTCGGACGATGGGCAACAGACCATCCCATAAGCTCTTCTGATCTATAACCAGTAGAGCTGAAAACAATGGGTGATAAATCAGATCATTCCAATTACAGGCCTATTACTTTACTGAGTTGTCCTAGTAAGGTCTTTACTGCTCTTCTTAACCTTGCTAAATTTAATTTAGATATTTGTAATGAAGGAATACGTGACATAGGGAGTTGAGGTCATAAAATGTAACGTTAGCAGATAACATACCGACCTTGCTACGTACTAATCCACCATAATGGTCTTGTCCGACCCAAATTCCATCCTGGCCGATTAGTATATAGCCAGGTCGGTATGCGATCTGATAACGTTACATATTATGACCTCAACTCCCTATGTCACTTATTCCTTCATCACAAATATTTAAATTTAGGAAGGTCGAGCTGCTCTTTAGCCACGACAAGTATAATAATGCCGAAGTAGAAGACAATATACATATTTCATAGGCAGTAAGTCATAAAAAAATCCCTTCAGTCTATACAAACTTTGATTGGCAGTACCATAGACATCTTATATATCACTACTCACTGACAGTTGCAATATGCAACATACGATAATAACAGTATTTGACTAAAGCAAATGATGATATACCTATAGAAATTAACACCTCAAATTCTTATTTTAGCAATATAAACTCATCCCATGAAGGTAATGACGAGACTGACTGATGAAAATGAGGAACCATTAAATATAGAACATTACACAGTACTAAATGAACCAATCTCTTTGGAGGAAATACTCAAAGTATTGAGAAATTTAAAATCTAATAAGTCGCCTGGTGAAGACTCCAACTTGAATGAATATTTGAAATGTACAAGATACATTTTTTCTTCCTGTTTTTGTAAACTTGTTTAACCTGATTTTAAATATAGGTGTTGTTCCAGAAACCTGGATTACAGGGTTGATTAAACCGATATATAACTAGAGTCCCTCGAAGGGACTGACGCTCTACTGGGCGAAAAGAATTTCCCGCAATTCAAGATAAGACCATTTCTTCCTTTTCACTGTCGAGTGTTGAAAAAATCTCCGATATTCTTCAGCAATATCACAGTTTTCAAATTAGATGCGGTGGTAGCGATGGCAAATATAATAAAGCAAAAGTAAGGACTAGATACATATACGATAGGTAGCAAGTCATGAAAATCCCTTCACTCTATACAAACTTTGACCCAAATTCCGTTCTGGCGGATTACGTTACACTTTATGACCTCAAAATCCTAAACTACCTTTAATGCGCCAAGATGGCGGCAGACCGAGCTGCAATTTACACATACTACTCGTCAAACTTTCTGGAACCGGGACGATCATGTAAGAACTTAAAACATGTAAGTTGCGATGGATCTCCAGATTTCTTAGTCAATATTCTTCGATTTTGATCCTAAGTATCCCTTCGTTTCTTATTTAATGGTATCCGTTCGAAATAAATGAATCCACATTTGTTTCTTCTTTTTTTTGTTCTTTTGTTGACTGAAGTAAACTGTTTTAATCAATAATATCAGTCTCTTGCGCACATCCTTTAACATGTATTCATCACTTTCTTCTTCTTTTAAACTTTAAACCATGTTATTTGACTCTTTGAAATCTTTCTTTCTAGACTATTTGTGTGTGTTGTCTGTGTTAATCTGCACAGCCAGAGAATGTACGATGAATGAATGATACAACTTAAAAATGTTTTGCGAATTATCTCGTTTCTTCCGCTTACGCACTTGCAGATCCCCAGAAAACCTCAGTGTATGTTTTCATTATGTGGCCCTGCTGGAGCAGACGACAGTTCCTGGAAAGCTCAGATACACCAGATATTTCAACCAATCACGTAAGTTCCTATGCAATAACTGCTTTTAATAGTAAACAGCCACAAAGAAACATATGCAGGCAATGGAATAAAGTTAGGAGTGTTTGGGGTTTGTTTTGTTTTGATTCTAAAATCACAAATATATTTCTGTGTGTTAAATGTTTTAAAAGTAATTTGCATATCAATTAATAGGTAGTAAGATGCTATGATTCTAATGTGGTAGTTAAGTTATAAATGTCTACAATACCCAAACCTTTTTTATTTTTTTCTGCAGGTTTTTTTAGCTTTAGTTTTGAAAGAATTCAAAATCAATTTATCATGTTTATAATTAAAAGTTTGTTGACACAAAAATGTAATCATGTAGTATTCGAAAGTAATGTCAATCAAATTGTATTTTGATTGCCATTGACTAAATTATGCTTAGTTGTATTTAAAAATCGCCCGATTATCAATTACTTGTAATTGCTTAAAATAAATAATCAACTACAGCTAATAACGATAACTTAATTATAATTACTCCAGGTCTGGATGCGAGTGGATCTGTGTGGTTTTTATTAGCTCACCTGGTTGTTGGCCGAGTGAGTTTATGCCGTGGCCCTGCATCCATTGTGCATCATCCATCCATCAACATTTGCTCTTTTAAACTTGTCAGAAACCGCTGGGCCAATTAGGACCAAATTTCAGAGTAATCATCCCAGCATCAAGCTGTTTATACACACACACAAACCTCCCCCTCCCCCCCCCCCCCAAGGGTGTGTGTGGGTATGCTGAAGTCAGTTTGTTTGTCTTTTGGACTTTTGTGTACTATATAATCTCTCCGAACCCTTTCAGATATCTTCATGAAGCTTGGTATGCTTCTGTATAAATGACTAATGATGCTAAAGTAAAACTTTGTTAAGATAATTTTTTTCCATATTAACAATAATTATTATTTTTAAAAGACTAAGAATTTGTGAATGAGTTCTTCGTGCCTACAGTCTTCACTGAAGCTTTGCAAGTTTGTGATGTGGAAAGTCACGACGATCATTAATAATTATTTTTGGATATAATTTTGCTTATTATTATTAAATAGACGGAAAGCTTCCAAACGATACGAAATCTTGAGAATTTAAATTATACCCCAGTTTTACATTAATGTAGTATATACCAAGTTTTTAAATTTATATAGATTTTAAATTAGTGTTCAGTCACCACCAGTGCACTCTATAAGGGTTTGCAGTCACTATTCTTCTTCTTCTTCTAATAATAATAATAATAATAATAATATTTATTATTATTATTATTATTATTATTATTATTAAATTTTTCTTCCAGACTCAGACGTGATCGATTACTGGGTGGTAAGTACAGACTACGAGCACTATGCCTTTATTTACGGCTGTGAGAAACAGAATCCCCAGGGGCGGTGTACCTACCAGAACTCCTGGGTGTGGAGCAGAACTCCCATCCTCCCTGCCAGCTACTGGACACTGGTCAATAATTCCATACAGGCCGTGTGTGTAAACTATTCCAGATACCTCGATACCCAACAAACCAACGGTAAGTACATGTAAATACTTATTTTCAACAAATTATTACAAGGCTCGAGACTTATTATCCCATTTTTAATGTAAACTGATCTCTGGTATGTATTCTAAAAATTGCTGGCATTGCTAACCATAAATACATATGTGAGATAAATGGAAAGGTATGTTGAATGCTATCTTCATATAACTAATGGTAAACGATGCATAATCTAGTGTGTATGATTCAGATGGCTTGGACAAGCACAACTGAGAAAACTTACAAAATCTAGAGTTTAAACTGGCTCTAGATTTGAATTATAAACAGATTTTGGTCAGTAATGATTTCTTTAAACATGTGTTAGAAGTAATAGCTATATAGTCAGAATCAGTGTTCTAGTAGGAGTTTTTGGGGTGGGGATTACGAGGAGTATTTGAAAAGTTCTAAATATTTTGTGATAAGTTCTATGTTTGTTTGAACCTGTCAATAAATGTAATGCCGATCGATAGACAAAATACGTTCTATAAAATGCTCTGCGGCTACACGTGCAGTACTCCCGACACCTGCAGATATATGCGTGCGAGATAAAATGGGTAAATGACAGTGACGTAAAAATGTCAGTCGAAAACAATTCTTCTGCTGAGCAAAGAGAATATTGTAAAATCCGGGCGCTCTTAGGGTACTATCCGACTGATATCAAGGCTGATTTGGATAACATTTACGGATATCATTTTCTGTCATATCACACAATTTTGCAGTGGTTTCATCTTTCTAAAGATGGTCACGAATCCATGGAAGATGAAAAGTGGCTGCTGCTAAGGGGGCAATTGATGAAGATACTCGATACACAGTGGAAAATATTTCTATTATCACGGGCATTATTTCGTCAACTGTGTTTAATATATTCTAGAATCAGACCCACACCTGTGAAACCTATGGATGTGTTTAACATTACGTTTCCCTTGTCGTCATATAAAAACATAATGTTAAACTTATGGCTTAGAAGCGTAATGTTAAATTCCCGTTAGAGACTATATCGACCCACACATGCTAAAGCTATGGAGTAACAGCGTAATGTTTAATTCAAGTTAGACCCCATATAGTCTCACATATAGGTTGGGCTTAAAATTCTAAATTTAAACAGCAGTAAAAAAAAAGCAATTGGATCAGAATTCTCCATATATATCTAATTTTACTGGCTTGATGAGAGAAATGTTTTTATTTGTTATTTTTAACTCTCTCTCTCTCTCTCTCTCTCTCTCTCTCTCTCTCTCTATATATATATATATATATATATATATATATATATATATATATATATATATATATAAATATATATATATATATATATATCTTTGTCTCTCTCTCTGTATACCTCTGTCTCTCTCCATCTCTCTCTCTCTCTCTCTCTCTCTCTCTCTCTCAGATCTCAGACACACGTTTTGCCCTTTTCAAACTTGAACAAACAATGTTGTAACCTTGCAGCAGTTTTGAAACTCGAACTGAAAAATGTTACAATCTATTTACGAAATTCACTTCTAAAACGTTTGCTTGGCTCATGCTTGCGACACGTACATTTTAGAACCATTATTCCATCACTATCAGATTGGTAGCGTGATTCCAGAGGATATTTTTGAAAAGATATTTAGTGGTTCTCGCACTCTTTCAGATTTTGCCGAGTGGATTTTAGGCCCCACCAACGAGGCAAGTTTAGAACACTTTCATCGTCTTACTACAAAAAGAGACTTTCATATTTAGAAATGATAGAAATTGAACAATATCATCATGTAATTCAAAAACTTGTTGTTTTTTATCATGTCTGATTTTGGAAAATGAACGGGTAGCATTTTAGTAAATTTAAAAGAGGCTATTAGAGTAATCAGTGACCCAAACGTCTGTGGTCAGAGATAAGTCCTTTACTTACATGTCTGGATAAAAGGTTAGATTTCGGAAAAAGAAAACTTTTAGTGAATGCATTGGTAGCATGACGGATGCTTAACCTCTATAAGATATTTAACCTTTTGTTATTGGACCGAAATGAGGCATTGGTCTTAGCTTACCCATAAGGGAAAGTAAATATGTTCAAATGTATAAAGAAATGTACCAAACATGACAAAAATGGAATATTTGATTCCTATGGATTACCTCCCCTGGAAGACGATATCATCGACATTATGAGAAGAAATGCAGTATCCACTCACTTCAATAATGTGAGATTACAAGGATAACGCAGCCTTGGATTCCTTTTAGAACACGAACTGACGCAAAAGAAGAAACCACGACGGAGCAGGCCGCTACCTGTGTTTGTATAATTCATAATGACTTGTCGTATTCATAATGATTACGTGAAATAGAAAGTTATGTTATTTCAGTTTTGCCATTTTCATACTTGCACACACACACACACTGTAGAACGGTTGTATGTTTCTTTATAGGGTACATTTCACTGATCATATTAAGTCTAGAGTTTAGTTTGGCTGTTTTCAAAGAACTGGAATATTTAATGTTGCAACCTTACAGCGGTTTTGAAACTCAGACCGAAAAATGTTACAAACAGTCTTTGGCTTGACAAAAAGTTTTAATCCAATGTGTCACGTAAAAATGAAGTGACATTAGATCTGCCGTTTTGAAAAGAAGAAAAAAACACAAACTCGGACCTTTACCAAAAATTATTCAATTCATACAGACCAAATTCTGGTCTAACAATGTCGCAAAAGAAAAAAAGCGGGCCTAAAAAGACAGATCATAGTTAATATTTTGCACTGCATGATTTCAATCTAAGCCACAACACGATATTTGTAACAAGTTAACTGACCTTGGATAAAAGATCAGTCTGTGTACGTTAGCAGAATGGTTACAAATTTTTAGCAAAAACTTATGACCCCATTCTGCTTCATATGATATTTTGCCTTCGTCAGAGAGAGAGAGAGAGAGAGAGAGAGAGAGAGAGAGAGAGTCGCAATAAATGTTCACTCCGTACACTGAGTAAGTTAACAGCCGAAGTCAGTCAGTTTACAATGAAAAGAAAACTAGCTACTGGCATATAGTAAAAAGAAAAATGAATCAATGAAAATTTGCCTCATAATGGATTATTTTTTTCACAACTCAACTGGGTGACAGGAAAATAGCGAATTTTGGTAATAACATTACATCTATGCTCGGAAAATAAAAGGATTATAGCGTGGACGCAATTATGTCTCTTTCTTTCTCTCACTCTCTTTCTCTATCAATCTTTGACTTGGAATACAAAATTATATCCCAAGCTTACGATGCACAACTTCGATGTACTTTTATGTCAATATATTTAGTAAGCAAACAAATAATGCAGCCACTTGACATTGCATATATTTTGTAACAAAATTTGCTGCCATTAATTTAGTAAAAATAGAAAATCGCTCTCTCCAAAGAGACACAGTGTAGGCTGGCATAATTTTAACCAATTTAAGAAGCCTATTTGACATACGCCAAAAATTATGCGTTCATTCGACAATGGAGAAATATAACACCGGTCTTCAGAAACTGACGAATGAACATTTGCCAGCCTTAGGCAAAAAGACAATTTGCTACCAATAAGGCTTGTCAATTTGTCACATTAACTAAAAGAAATTAAATCTGGCTAGGTTGAAATTGGATGGGTCTTTTTTAAACATGCTGCGAATAACATACGTAGCAATTTTTTAGTTATTAAATTTAGGATCTCTACAAAATGTCACCCCCCTTTAACTTTATAAAGAATTTATCAAAGATAAAATCTATAAACATTTGAAACATAGGATTTACTTATGTCACTATAACACGCCCCCCCCCCTCCAAAAAAATAGTAACTTAATGTTGATTTTCTCTTGTAACCCAAATGCCGCAAAAAATTTAATTAAAAAAATAAAAAAATTAAAAAAAATTAAAATAGCGGCCTACTTTTCTCTCTTCTTTCACTCCACTGGTAAATTATAGGTATATGATGATAGTAACGGGATGGTAGTTTTGTTAAGTACAGGAGGGTAGAAGAGATTAGGGACATTATAGAGGGGCTAGAGATTTTACTTTATTTATAAGGGTATCATAGGGTAGTAGGGGGGAAGCCCAATCTGGGTACTTTGACATTGGATGTTTTTTGCAAACTTGCTTCCAGTAACATACGTAGCAATCTTTTAGGGAGAATTTTAATTTCCGTTAGAGCTCGGACAAACCCACACATAATAAACCTACAATGTAATATTAATTTCATTTAGAGGGCAGACAAACCCGCATGTTACATTTGTTATGTATATTGAATCTATAATGTGTGCTTAACATTGTCCATTATAGTAAGGTTGTACTTATTTGTACTTTAAAATACGGTTTCTTGTCAACAGGATGTTGACCAGCATTTGAGTGCAAGGCCGGTCTTATTTGCTATAAGGCTGGGTTTTTTTTTTCATAGAATGACTCACGTCCTGTGATGATGTGGGTCATTATAAAACATGTATATAATAGAGACTTGATACGCATTAACTTTTTCCTGTTTTAAATCAGTCTGTGGGGATCCATTTGTGATCAGATTTTACATTGTGCCAATGAACTCAGATATCATTTGAGAGGAATTGTTTATTTAAACAATCATTGGAATTACTAAGTGCTCATTGACTTTTGAATTAATACATTACTTTGGACTTTTGTGAACTTATTCAAAGACATTCAGGATTATCATTGTGGTATATCAGAACATTTAAGACTATTGGAACTCATTCGGAATATTCTATATTCTTAGACTTGTGATTAGGACGTTTAGAATTATTTGGAATTTGATTCAAAATATTGTAAGTATTGTTTTAATTTTTACTTTGTATTGTAGGGAAATAAACTGCTTGCTGACTTTACTTAAATTGTTGTTTTCACTTTCTTTCTGTTTCCCACCAAATAAACCCAACATGTTACACTGTTTCATTTCTAACCAAACAGACTCATCGTGTGAAACCTATGAATCATTTTTTACCATTACATCTTGCACCTATACATTTTAACATGGCGGCCTGATGTTAATTTGCCGTTAAAGGCTATAATCTTTTTACCTGTTTAAGATAGGATGTTCCCTTGAGGCTATATCGCCGCACTATACTATTAGCACATCATCCAAACTTTGCCACATCCTCCATACAGCCCTAATTTAGCTTGGCTGAATCCCGTTATCAAAGTTTCGCTGAGGGACAAACGATTTGAAAGCAGCCATGCAGTTGGAAGTGCAGTTTTCCAGTGTATGAACAACGTACCAAAGGATGAATACAAAATGGCATTTAATAATTGCATAATCAGACTGATAAAATGTGAAGAGGTGCGTGGGGAGTACTTTGAGGGGATGCACTGATAATAAATAACTTTGTTGTACAGAGCACTAATATTCTGAACTTTTCAACTACCCCTCATATTTTGGAACCAGCCATCCCGTTACTACGTCCGTTACACTTTCGTGTCCCGTTCATATTTCGTGAACCGTTGAGGCTATCTTTAATAAACTTAGTGTGCGTGTGTTGCTTTAAAAAGAAATGGCTTTGTCGAATAAAGATATTTTTAGTTACCTTTCCATTTTTACAAATCATCCTGTCTCCATCACGATTGTATGCACTATTCATAGCATTCATGTCACCTCAACCATTTGAGATATCTTTATGAAATTTTTATGTATGTATATCATAATTAGACAATTTGTTGCAGACATAAATGCACTCTTTCAGATCAGTACTTTTGTAGTTATCTCCCCGTTTAAAAACAAAATGTGATTAATCCATCACACTTTTGTGTGCCGTTCATATCTCATGAACCATTTGAGTTGTCTTCACTAAATATGGTATGCTTGTGTACCATGTTTACATGGTATGTTGCGTAGAAAAGTGGGCGTGTCAAATAAATATCTTCTGAGTTATTTTCCTATTTTAAGAATTTGTGTTCAAATTTCCTGAACAGCTTTAGGTATTTTTATGAGACTTAGTATGCATCTATACCATAAGTAGGTTGCATACAATGTGGCCTTTGTCAGATAAGTACTTTTTGAATTATCTTCACGTTTACAAAGTAGCGTGCCCTTCATATCTTCCGCATCGTTTGACATATCTTCATGAAACTTTGAATCCATCAGTATCATGATAAGGCAATGCCTTGTATATCAAACTGGGCTTTGTTGAATAGGTAATCTCTCTCTCTCTCTCACACACACACACACACACACACGCACACACACACACAGACAGACACACACAAATACACTTGATTAGTAAATGTATGCTATTCATGTCTCCTGAACCGTTTGAGATAATTTCATAAAACTTGGTTTGTATGTGTACTCTGGAATGGGCATACTTTAATTGAAATTTAATGGGGAGGGGGAGTTAATAGACACATACATCTGTTTTGGTAGTGGCAGTAGTAATGCGAATACTTCGTAGTACCAGCAGTAGTAATAGCAGCAACTCTAGTAGTAGCAGAATTAGTAGAAGTAACAGCATATTATCTACCTAGCCAGAAACGACTTTTTATTATTGGAATTTATATATATATGTAATTAAATTGTTTAACACTTCGCTGTACTCAGTCTTCCTCGCTGCATAGTCTGTTTAGTATAGCAGGGAAAACCAATTATTGCAAGTGTTATGTATGATGTTTATTTAATATTATAAATATTTTAGGAAATTATAAATGTTTCTTGATTTTAATATTTGCTCAAACCTTAATGTTATGTATCAGGTTTACATGTTTAGCTATTGTCCTTAAATTAGGTTGTTTGCCTAGTATTTGAGTTCAAGCACGGTGTTGTTAAATAAGTTGTTGATTCAATTTGAGGTCAGGGTTGATTTTGTTTACAGATAAAACTAGAATTTCCTTTAGAATTATGTGTTAAAAGTCACATACACCATATAATTTTCTAGAACATTCTGTCATGTGACCTATTTATATATATACCATGTTTAGTGGACAATTTTTAGTTTCGACCTTAATATCAATCTTTAAAGAGTCATTACAGATTTGAAAAATCATTCCAAAGTCAGAGAGAGGAATTATTTAAACTAGTGGTTGGATTCTAAAAGTGCTCATAGACTTGTTGGATTTTTTATTTTGAATTGATGATTTCAGGATTTATGTGAGCATATTCAAAGATATTCTGGAGTACTTCATTTTGGCACATCAGCACATTAAAGGCTACTGGTACATCAGGACATTAAAGACTATTGGCATATCAGCACATTCAAGGATACTGAAATTCATTCGGAACATTCTATATTTAGGACTTGAGATTAGGACAGTTAGGATTATTGGATTATTTGGATTTTAATTCACGTTACTGTAAGTGTCTTTTGATTTTCATTTTAATTATCTACAATATATATTTGTTTCAGAGTGTACAGTGGGTAAGTAATCCTCGTAACTTTTTACATTCTTGTAATTATTAATCATTAGACTATTGAAATGTGATGACGTTTTACATTTTTTTCTACCATTGTTCACTGAGTAAACAGATATTAAAATATCGATTTCATGCATTTTAAATTATGTATCCCATGAGACTGATTCAAAGTGTACATTGTTTATTCATATTCATAATGTTAAATCTCTCAAAGAAAACTTCCATATTTAAGCAGTTTTAAAGAAGTGCTAAATAAATTGATAAATAAATAAAATATTTTGACTTAGTTTTATTTTCATATATGTTTTGCTCTTAAACTGATATTGAATCTCCGTGGAGTAAAATACTAATTATAGCTTGAGAAAGAACTGGCGATTTTATACCAGTTTCAAGTTAGATATACAATTTCCATGTTCCTTTGAGACTTTGCTTATATTTTCAGGTAATAAAACACACATATAAATTCTTTTACAGACTGTTTTGTTCAGTCTTTCCAAGTCCAGCCAAATTTTAATCTGAACATGGTGAGTAGATGTGCTAATAGCAACGTTAGAAATACAAATTGTCCCCGCCTTAATTGTATTATTTATTTATCTGGTCAATCTTTTCTTACATATACATTTTGTCCATCTTATGGACTATTATTATTATTATTATTATTCTACAAATGATTAGTGATATATTTATGATTTAAAGTATAACTATTTTTTCTTGAAATTGCACACCCTGTACCATCTTGCTGCCAAGTAATGTCTCAATTTCATATTATCTTTTTGAACAATTCAATATTTATCCAGCGTAGATGTAAAAGACCGTTTTCGACACATGTGCCTTAGCAGTTTGCCACCAGTCCTCCCGCCCCCCGGCTCCAGCCCCATGAAGCCACTTGGTTTTATCATACAGGTGTATAAATGTACTTACCCTATACTGATAGCCCTAATAGAAATCCGTTTGGCTATACAAATTGAACTGCCATTGTTTTAATGATGTAGGTTATATAAATGTAAGTATTTGGTACATGCTGTGAGTTTCAACAGGTAACTGTCATTAACTCTATCTGTCAAGCGCATAACCGCAAACCCGTGTTATTACTGCTTTTTCGTGCATGGATCGCTTACCGGATTGAATGCGGGGCATTTACATGACGTTTTTAGTAATTTTTTTTAGCCTCAACTAGAAATTAATTTTTCAGTGATTAATGCTTGTCAACGGAACACTTTCCGAATTGAAAGCGGGGCATTTACAGGACATTGCCAGCAGTTAAGCAACTTTACCTTCATTACTGTTACGACGTAGAAGCATACCATATTTAACATTGGTGAGGTAAAATGTGTACGGGTTGCGTTATTATTGACGCGTTTATGCCGCTGACTGTACTGACAGTTGCAACGCTTATTGTTGTGGGGGCTGGATTTTAGTAGTGACTGAGGGAACAAATAAAGATACTGCTATTAACACTGATTGCGCACGACCTGCTGCTGCAGATACAACCGTACTGAAGGATGGTGATGGCACGTGACGTTACAGTTGTTCTGTATGAGGCGCTGTAAACAAAACATACTGAGGAAGCTGCAGTGTTTACCACAGAGTGATAATGTACTCCAGAAAGTTATATAAATATCCTAACGAGCAGACTATTAGCGGACACCCCATGTCTTCTATCGAGCGTATATCAGCCCGCGGGGGGGGGGGGGGGGGAGTAGTATTTTTGGCCAACAAAATATGCCACTTCATTCCATGCCGCGGGTTGCGCCATACCTCTTGCAATTGATTGGTGATTTTGGTTAGGCAGCAGGATCCGGGAGCCTTTTCAGTGCGCGCTGCCGCGATTACTGCGTGAATGTCTGCCCATCTCTCCTCTGTTAATCCCATGGTGTACACTAAGCTGCATAAAAAGCGGAAACATTGCTTTTGCGTATTGGAGCGGCACGTTAAGGTGGGCACAATGCATAATATGGTGGTGGTGCGCTGGGGATAGGCCTCATGCTCGGAAAGCAACAAAGTTGTTGTCCCAGCTAGTCTGGCAGTTCTGTTGTTTTACTGTTTCTGTCGTTTCCGCTTCAGCTGACACCACACAACTCACATTTATGCGGAATTTCCAGAGAGATTTTTCATGATCTCTTCGCCTACTTCTGCTCTTCCACGGACTATCAACTCGTTTTTTGACACTTCATAAACGGCAACTGAAGTGTATGCCTTGTGCGATGCAGCCCGTGTTTCATTCCTCATGACCGTATACTTGTCGACTTTATCGAGGATGGGCTTACACTCTTCCTCAGAGATGGCGTTGTCGCAGAGCACCTTGGATATATAGTCAAGCGCTCGTCGCGATAGCTGTCTGGGGGCCAAAACAGCGCGTCATATTCATTCTGGGTGATATGCCCTCCCTGGAGCAGCTCGCTCGAACGTGTGATATCATACATAGTGTTGCGCTATGTCAAGCGTTATACATATCAACCCAATTCTCAAAATGGACTTTATTTTGTCGTTCTTACGTTCAGCTTTATACCTATAATCCCTGTTCTCCATTTGATTTTTACCTTGACTGAAGCTCACAAATAACTTTATTAAAATATCTCTTTGCATTGTTTTCTGCTCTCTTCATGTCTCTTGCTGCATGAATACCACCACAAGTCGCACATATCCTATGCTCGATCCATGTTCCAGTACTTAACTTCCAACATGGGTAGACTCTACATCCTCTTCTAACCTCTGTTATATGCATGCCACAATATTTACCAACACAGTTTTTCCCACAGAGCTTTTTAGGTCCTAGTTTCAGCCATGCGCACTTGTTTTTGCCTTGAACACCATCTCTGCGTGAAGTGTTATACATTTTTCCCCATATTTCTTTAAATACAAAATCCCACTCCCTAGCAGGCGGAAGGTCGAAAACTGTTTTCATTGCTGTCGGTTTAAGGTTAGCATTAAATATAAGATTAATTCAAGTATTTACTTCAGACAAAGGTATTGATAAAACTACTGGTAATGTCTTGCAAACGCAACGCATTCAATTCCGTAATCGATCCATTTGAAGCATTAATAAAAAGGGCTTTCGGTTACACGCTTGACAGCCAGAATAAATGACAGTTACCGGTTGAAACTCACAGCATGTACAAAGGATTTACATTTAGATAACCTACATCATTAAAAATTGGCAGTTCTGTTTGTATAGCCAAATTGGTTCTATTAGAACTATCAGTATAAGATAAGTGCATTATACACTTGTATGATTAAACCAAGTGACCTAATGGGGGTGGGCTGGCTGGAGCAAGACACTACTTTAAAGGTCCCGGATGCGGTGCGGGCTGTGACTAAACCGCTAAGTTACATGTGGCAAAAAAGTCCAGAAATCTTAAAGGTAGATAAAAATGGAGATACATTATAACTAAAACAGTTTTGAGTATGTAACTATTCCGCTTATTCTTTTGTTTCACATAAAATTAAAAAAGAAAAGAATGACCTAACAGAATTGCCAAATATGAGAGCTATTCTAGTAGTCTTACAGAAAACTAGGACATACTTGTCTATATAAATTCCAGGTGTTATATTTCTTTCAAAAAGTCGTGTTTTTAAGATATATTGTATATACAAAAAAATTTATAAATATTTTCAATAAGTATTTCAGCTGTACTTTTATTAAACATTGTATTTATTATACAGTACCTTGGCAAATGGTATGAACAAAAATGGTTGCCGCAATCCTACATCAATCCCAACGAACTTTTCCAGGATTACACGCACAACAATGTCATCAGCAATAATGGATCTGTTACAGCCTACGTTAATGGAAGGTAAAATGTACAAAAGGGCATGGAAGCAATATGTTGCTTTTTCTTTCGCTAATCAGAAATATATATATATATATATATATATATATATATATATATATATATATATATATATATATATATATATATATATATATATATATATATATATATATAACAAGTTAGTTAATGTAATGGCTTTTATTAATTCTCTATATTATGTGGATTAGTAAGAATATTACAATATTATTAGTGATATTATTTGCATAATCCATTGGTCTAATGGATTAAAATTCGTACAGATCTTGGCGGGTTTGACGAGTGCGTTTTTGTGATGTGAACTGAACTAAAAAAACGGGAAATTTTCGAGCTGCGTGATTACGATTCTTGTTTTGCTTATGCCGACTCCGGGGCAGAGTTACACGCGTCGCAGATGACAGTACGAGAAGATGGACGTGACATTGATGTTATGGTCGAAAGTGGGCAAATGTATGTGATAACTAAATGCCGCAAGAATACCCTTGCTACGTATACATTCTCCACAGCAGGTGTATTGCTGCAAGGTCACAAGTTCAAGTCGCGCGTGTTCAGTAATTTGGGTATAAACAGCGGATATTTAAGAATTTAGTTACTTAATTCTTATGTGAACAGTGCGAGAAGTCTTATATTCTAGAGTGGATTTTTGGGGTAGTTGTTGAAAATTACTAATTAGGGTTGCTGATCATGCGAAAGTAATGGTTATACCCGATTCGCTGTGTTCAAACGTGTGCTGGAGATCGGGAATGTTTTTAAACCCTCGGGTTACACCTTCTGG
This sequence comes from Margaritifera margaritifera, assembly GCA_029931535.1. NCBI lineage: Eukaryota > Metazoa > Mollusca > Bivalvia > Unionida > Margaritiferidae > Margaritifera > Margaritifera margaritifera. Next base: position 6,866,359 of record JAQPZY010001663.1, read on the forward strand.
TTCCCTTCTTAAACGTTTGAAAACAGTAAATGGTGCACGATCCCTATATTCTTACGTCATATCTGTCTGGATTTTTGCCCTATGTTTGCCCAAAAGTACCCACAAGAAGGGAAGGGGGTACTGGAGATTGGCCTTATCCTGTAAATTGTATTTAATTTGTTATGTTTTTTTTTTTTTGACAGGGACCCAGTTGATCTGAAGCAGTGTTTCAGTTATACGATGCTGTTGGAGACAACAAATACACCTGGTAAACTACGAAGGACCGCCTACGTCAATGCGACAAGTAAATTTATGACCAATGAAATCTCTCAGAAGTCGCCTCGTGTGCTTAACATTTTTTTAAATACTTTTTTAGAGAGTACAAGTCGCTGTCATAATAGTACCGTCTACATTTCTTCAAAGTCTGGACCCATTTCTGTTATCTTTTCAAACCTCAAGGTTGACAATTCTTTCTCCTCGTCACCATGAACAGCTGTACCGAGGAATGCCTCCCTTGCTGGATAACAGTTTCTTTCTCAGATGGTTATCAGTTGTGACCATTGCATAAAAACATACTCAATAAGTTATCACTACATATTTTCGAAAATATTTGTTGATATTTGTTATATATTCGCTTAATATTAAGTATCAATCGCGAAATAACAACGTCATTTTACTACTAGGTCGTCAATCCTGATTTCGCCTTGTGCTATTTCACTACGCTGCAAATCCAAACTTGGCTCATGACATTAATCATGGATTCACTTTAAGTTTATGTATCAATGTGTATCGTTACTTACGCTCATTTTAATGTGCATCTTTTAAGTGTTCATGTCAATGAGTTTCATTGCTTTTGCTCAGTTTAATCAAAAGAGTCTTTGTTCTTTGAGTCATCGGGACATTTTAGCGTTCATGGATTTTGTGTCTTTTCTTTAAGGGTTCTATTTTTATAAATAAATATGTATTTATTCTTTTTCATAACAGTTTAGTCCTTTCTCTTTGATTCAATAGCATATTTAGCGTCTCTTTTTAAATAATCATTCCTTGTCACAATTTCCGTTAAAATAGCGTCCATGGTATCCGATTACTGGGTGATGAAGACTGACTATACTGGGTACGCCGTCGTGTATGGTTGCCGGCAGCGAAATGCGTGGGGCCAGTGTATACACACGGACTCTTGGGTCTGGAGCCGGACTCCACAGCTTAAGGTTGACCAATGGGCAATTATTAATACAACCTTAGAGAACTTATGTTTGCCAGAAGCAAACTTCGTGGCCACACAGCAGACCAACGGTAACCATATTAGTCATACAGTGGTATAATAAATGTCTAAAAAATCATCTTGTCTGGGACGACGAGAAATGTAAATTAAACGTACAATCAATAAAAATGCAGTGACATACAGACAGACGAACGGACGGACAGACAGACAGAAAAACAAACAAACACATAAGATTTATAGTTTATTTGAAACTTTTACATTTTTTAAATTCAAGAAGTAAAGAAATTTTGGACATATGATGTCCTTGTGTCATACTCAAAAGAATATAACAGGTGCAAACTTTAGAAAACATCGATTTGCAAAATGTATTTGCAAAAGCGAATGTTTCAAGATCGTGTGAGTACACTGGGCATATGTTGATGGACAATTATCACTACTTTTAGAGCTACATAAATCTTCATATTTTTACGTGCATTTTAGCTTTAAATATTGATCGATCGGTGTGTGTCGATACGATATAAATGTATGGTGTTCTTATAAGTTGTAAAAGCACACAATTAGGCCACCATGACCACCATGACCATCTATAACAATTTTAAAAACCACGAAATGGTCGTATAACAAATGAAACCCATAAAATTAGTATTTATTTCTAGGCCGCCACCGTATGATTTTTCACTTAAAAATCAAACATAATCATAATTATATAACAGAACTTCTAAGCCCCATTAATCCCCAACCAAATACGAGCTTTATAACGCGATTACAATATTCAATTAATCTATGTTTTTGTTGTTGTTGTTGTTGTTGTTGTTTTGCTTGTTTTTTTTAAATTTCAACATATATGGTCCAAGAAAACTGTAACAGAAAGAAAGTGAAACTAACAAAACAAGTAAAAATCAACAAGCAATTTATTTCTTGACAATTAAAGTGAAAATTCAAAAGACACTTACAGTAACGTGAATTAAAATCCAACTAAGCCAATAATCCGAAGTGACGTAATCAAAGTCCTAAATATAGAATCTTCCGAATTAATTACTGAATACTTGAATGTGCTGATGTGCCAATAGTCTATAATGTGCTGATGTGTCAAAATGAAGTGCTCCAGAATCTTGGAATAAGTTCACATAAATCCCAAAATCATCAGTTAAATATCGAAAATCCAAAAGTCTATGAGCACTTTTATAATCCAATTAATATTTTAAATAATTCCTCTCTCTGAATTTGTAATGATTTTTCACAACTGTAATGACTCTTTAAAGACTGATATTAAGGTCGAAACTGAAAAACTGTCCACTAAACATGGTATATATAAAGATAGGTCACATGACAGAATGTTGTAGAATATTACATAGTGTGTGTGACTTTTGACACATAACTCTGAAGGAAATTCTGGTTTAAACTGCAAACAAAATCAACCCTGACCTCAAATGGAATAAACAACTTGTTTACCAAATCCGTCCTTGAACTCAAATACAAAGTAAACAACCTAATTCAAGGACAATAGCTAAACATGTCAACATTATACTTAACATTAAGGTTTAAGCAAATATTAAAGTCAAGAAACATTTATAATTTCCTAAAATATTTTTAATATTATATAAACATCATACATAAAAATGTACTTTTCAATTTTTATATCAAGTGCATTCTTACAAATTGGGAATTTTAAATCTGAATCATTTCAATAGTGTTCAGTTGATTTGCTTACGGATTGTTATTGAGTCAGTGGATTGTAATATCATTAGATGAATTAAGTAATTCGTTTGCAGAAATGTATATACACTGGGTACATGATAACATACGTGTTAAAGAGTATTCGAAATGTTTTTAGAATTATTCTTCTGTCGTAAACAGTAAAGAGTAATTATAGTTTAATCATGTACGAAATGTGCCTATTATTCTATGGTAAATAGTTTTCAAAAATTATCCTGAGATCAGTGATCTATGTGATGGGTAATTTCAGTATCCATGCATTTCATGAGAATAAATACGTTATTATAAGGTACATGCTACGTTATGAAATACATTTGCTATGTGCATTAAATACAGAATCTTTTTGAAAGTTTACTACCATAGAAAAGATTTTAATTTTTAAAAGAACGTTGTTTATTCAATAAATTCTGGCATTATATTTTTATATTTACTAACCACTAACATTAGTACACAAATATGAAAATTTTCCCACTCCACTAGCACAACCTACTGTATAGTACAGGTTTATATAAACCGATGATATTTATATGTACCTGCAGTGCAGCATTTACTTGATAATAGGGCGGCTACCTGCTATTATGGATGATGGGAAGTCTCCAGACTTTACAAATAGTTAGAAGGCAAAACGTAACCTCCGTTGTCGTCATGGTCTCTGTGGTTACAGGGAGTCGAAAGGTCGAATGATCTGGGGACACTAGCGGCTGGGTGCGAAATCGGTTGTTGCAAACCATTATCTTCCTTGGACTGCTGAGGAACTGCAAATAATTAGCAGGGCTAAGTACCCGGTCATTGAGCTTGGGCTTTTGCTAATTGTGTTTTTAACTGTAATTAAATAAACGGAATAAAAGCATTCAATGTATATTTCATATTTGACAAAACATGTTGAGGTGATAATACAAGACCAACAGGGAGGTCTCTTATAACTAGAACTTCAACATGAAATATTTTGGAGAGTTTTATTTAAACTTCAAAATTAATTAATAATTTCATATGAATACAAACTTTTGCTCTTTTAAACGTTGAATTTATTAAAGACAATTCATAGACAGAAGTCTCTGAAACAGTTTATTCATTCGTTATGTAGAGGGTTGAAAAAATAAGTAAGTTCTTGAAGTCTAACAAAAATGAAGCTAATAAGATTCCATAACATTAATTTTGTTCAATATATAATTTATACCGTTTGTGTATTTTACAGTTTGAAGGATTGTATTTTGTCTACTGAGGATAATAAAAGAGCTACTTATTTCAATATCATTATTATTGAAGTTATCTGAAATTCTCCGATCTTTTTTTTTTTTTAAAAAAAAGGATGAATATCCTTTTTAATGTCCGAAATGATGTTTTAGTTCCCTTTCAGTTGTTGTTTAACTAAATTAGACCATACTTTTACACCATCTAAATTAGAAAGTAGACAAACATTAATTTGGGAACAAATTAAAAAAGACACATAATTTCAAAATATAGTTCTATCTTTTCAAATGGGTACCAGCCTAATTTTACAGATTGTTTTTATTTCCAATTTTTTAATTTTTAAAGTTTCACGTGTTATTTTAGTCGATCCAGTTTTGTACAAATTGGTCGACTCAAATTCCTCTATACAACAACGCGGACGATTTATACAAGATTGAATATATGTTTCAAACTTAAATGACGAACGGTCAAATATATGTCCTTGTCAAAAGGAAAGGATATGCTAGGAACCAGCTGAAAATACTGTGTCGCTAAAATAAATGGAAGACATAGAATTGGTCACTCTAAAGTTTAAAGAACTCAAAAGAGTAAAACCAATAAGTAGTTTAATATTTTGTACGATGAAACTATTTTCTTAAATAAGTCTACACATGTTTGTTGGTATCGTAACAAAGACCTAATTAACAATAAAATTTAAATCATTATCAATAACAGAAAAATGTGTTACATTTGCAAGCAGATAATAATAGGTTTGGGAAAAAATATCAAGAAATAGATTTAACATTTTGCGTTTTTATTTTTTAACGAATCTGAACAGAACAGAATAGGTCAAATAATTGATGTTTTAAATAAAATTAGATTTTTAAGGTGCAACGATTTTTTTAAGTAACTCCAAAGTTTGATTCATTTGTAAAAAAAAATATACTGGTAACATAAATTAGTACAATTAAATGTTATAAACGTAACCGGGAAAAACCGGTTAATAACGAAACACAAAATACCAGAGATGCATATAATGTACCAACATGATGAAATCAAGCTGGTTTTATAGTGGAGGAAGTATTATTGTAAGAGAAAAGAATCACAAGAAAATTACATGTGAATGTGGAAAGACTATTAAGGTTAATTGTCTGCTCACAAAAAATAAGTTTTATAATAATTATTTAACTGAAAATAATAGTTGTATAACAAAAGCCTGGATTAATTGATGCATCTTTGCCAGAATATGAAAGAATACAATTAGCTAATCCTCAAATACGTTTTTCAACGAGAAAAGAAATTAAAGAATAACTAGAGAAAATGATAAAGAATTATAACATCAAGACTTCAGGATTCGTTTAATAGGAGAGTTAATGAGGACATATTTTACGGAGGAAATAACCAAGATCTGTACGAATTTCTTAATGAAGTAGAATCCTACTTGAAAAAGATAAGTAGCAAGATAAGAGAAACTGGTTCGTTAAAAGTTAAGTTAGATTTGTCTTTATCAATTCAGCGATTAATACCATCAGAAACAGAAACAAATATTACAAGAAAATAAGTGCATATTAAGCTGGGTGTTTAGCAATTAAAGGAAGTTCATATATAGAATTACCAGGGTGGATAAAGGCAAAAAGAAAGGCTTGTATGAACTTTCAGAATGTTGACAACAAATGTTTGTTTTTTTATGCTATTGAATCAGTTCTATCACTTCCTAGATATCGCAAATACAGACCATCAAAATGTAATATTTATAAGTATAACATTTGTTTCACAAATGTCAATAAAGTTAAAAGATATTGAGAACTTTGAAAAAAAGATTTTAGTGTATTAGTCAATGTTTATGAGACAGTAGATGAACGAAGTGAGCAAAGCGATCAACACCATGAGCAAAGTGATCAGAGAAATTACATAAAACCGGTTAGAATTATAAATGGGGAAAGAGACTCCCCCGTTGACATGTTGTTTTTGTTTGATGTTCGAAATGGGTATCATTATTGTGGGATTAATGATTTATCGAGGTTGATGTCATCTCAGATGGTAAAACTCACCAAGTTTAGGTTTTCTGAATTTTTCCAAAAAACATTAGTATTAACATTAGTATGATAAGCACAATAAAAAGCAGAAAAAACATGATCTAAATAACTTAAGCACCATGAGTAACATTTAATTAGTCGAGTGTTTTGGGTCTGTTTTGTTGTACTCTGCAGTTTTCTTTTCCAATTCTTCTCATGCGTGTTTAATGATGTCTACATTAGCTTCACGAGAGTCATATATGTTAAGCAGATAATTACTTCCTGTAAATGCTATACCATCAAATATTGCTCCTCCGAACATTACTGCTGCAGTTGCCATTTTAATTGTAAAAATATTCATTCTGCTACCTTGTTAGCTCACCTGACCGTAAGGCCAAGTGAGCTTATTAGTATCGCCTTGCGTCCATCGTGATACGTGCGTCGTCCCACGTCAGTTCGTCAACAATCGGTTGATACAAGAACTGAACGGAAGAGAACTCAACTTTCTTAATTAAAAAAAATTTCAGGCCACTCGCAGGTGGCATATTTTAAAAAGACAAGAAAAAAACAAAAAAAAACCCCCACACATATTACATTTAAGGTGGCGTAGCGTATTCATTTTAAGGAGTCTTTATTAATTAGTGTGAAAATCAATCAATAAGTGGCAGAGAGAGAGAGAGAGAGAGAGAGAGAGAGAGAGAGAGAGAGAGAGAGAGAGAGAGAGAGAGAGAGAGGAGGGAGGGAGGGAGGGAGAAAGGGAGGGAGAGAGAGAATTAATTGACTTTTAAATGCATAATTCATACGGATAAGAATTAAAATAGATATTCATAGACACAGTAAATTCAATGCGTAAAGAAATACTTTTAAAACTACTGAACTTCTGTGTTACCATTCTGAAGTCCGTATTTCTAATCCGATTTATATCAAATATTGGATATTTATTATGGAAATCTTAGACGAGTTCGATAACGAGCGAGATCCACGCATACTAATGCATTGGTGTAGCATCTGATTATCTGACCTTGTTACCACTCTGTATGCCATATTTATCATTTGATTGTGGTAAAAGTTGTTATATATGCTTAAATCATCAAGCTATCGGAAAAAAATGATAATGAGATAGATTCACGCATATTATTGGCAGATCTGGAGGCATTATTATAATCATGTGCTGTGAGGGGACGAGTTGATGCCAATGCAACATAACTTAAGGCGGCCTTAGCCCAACCTAATCAAAGTTTTATTGTGCGTCTCTGATGCACGCCAATAATAGAGATTGTAACTGAGGAAATATTTAGCTAGATTCACTGATGCTAGGGACAATATACAATTGCACGCTAACATAAACTATGTGCAACGTTGTAATTAAAGATCAGACCTTCTTTACACAATTATAGATGTATGTTTTCAAGTAATTGTGCGTTTTTCCTAATATTGAAGAACATATTTCTTCAAAGAACCATTGTTTAATAAATTTATAAATTTATATGCAGAGGATTATTTCTAAAAACTTTACAACATTTTAATTTCTTTTTTTTTATATTTGGGTGAAATTAATTTTGACAGCTGGTCGTATTGTCATATTAAAATGCCTGAAGCAATTGTCATTTCTATGGCATCACATGCATTATTTTATGGTATTACCTATATTCAAGGTCATCGGACTAAAATCATATGGAATCTATATAAGTCTATATTGCGTATTTTTCTTTATATATATATATATATATATATATATATATATATATATATATATATATATATATATATATATATATATATATATATATTAAACCTTCGTCTATAAACCTAATTTTTTTAGATCTTGGATAACTTAGATTGTGAGCCAGATATTATGCATATTAATTATGCCTTTATGTTTGGGAGGAATTTTATCAAAGTATAGTAAAAGAAAAGGTAAAATCAACATGAAGTTTGGGAAATAGTTTACATAGCTTTTATTTTTATCTGGTAAGAGTGGATTTTCTCTAAATAAATCAATTGTATACTGTGATAGAGAAAATGGAATAATCAATTGTATCGTTTCAACAGATTCAAAATTACTTGGCAAATCTACTGTAATGTTTAAAATCTTCTTCTTAATAAAACTGTAAGTAACTGCAGATGATTATTTAGTGTTGTCGAATAAATTATTTCATCTTTCAGTTGCCATTTTTTTCATAATTTTCAGCTTTAAATTTTGTGTGTTACTCTGCTTGGAATAAGACCTGTATTTTGCTCGTACCTTTTTGTGAAAGCAGCACGAAGAAAAAGTAATAACAATTCAGCTGACTCTTTAAATTATATAGTTGAACCAATACTAGTTCCAAGTATTTGTTTCATTACGTTACTGTAAGAAAATGTTAAGTCTGTATCTATAATAACGGCAATAACTGGACTTTCAAAATCACCAAGTGTTGGATCATGGTGTTCTGTTGTGTTTGTTGTCGTTCATTTATGTTAAAATGTACAACATTTCAGGAAACTAATTGTTTGTATGTTTGGTTTGTTAGGAATTTCCACTATTTGTTGTTTGATTTAAGTATTTATCATAAATTTGTTTGTATGCAAAAATATCAATAATTATAATTATAACACCACCTACTAAATATATCCACTTGTTTCAATTAACTCTTTTCATCTTCAATATTCGTTGATTTTTCTTGTTCTGTCTTATATATTTCTGATTTTGCTTTTTTAAATTCTTGTGAACGTTTTCCAAGATGTCTACCAAGTTCAACTCTACGTGGATCATAGTCTTTTTTGAAGTTACTTTTTCAACCTTTGATTCAGACTTATTGTCATCTGTATTTTCACTTTGATCAACTTCCATTTAATTTGCAACAAAATTACTAGTTAAAGCAAGCATTGTGTTGGTTACGTTTAAAATAATTCTTTTTTATATTCAAGTTAAAAATAACAATAGCAACAAAAAAAATATTGAATAAATAGTAAAATATAAATAAAGGAAACATAAATTTTTTCGAAATGTAAAGTTGAAAACATTAGCGAGATCTACAAAACCAGTGGTCTTTGAAAACATTTTAGAAGTGAAGACAGTAAACAACGAAAGATAAAAATAAGAACTACCACAAAATGTCGAGGGATGAAAATAAGGACTACTTTACAAACTGGAGCAAAGAGAACAGGGAACACAAAATGAATACTTTAGACAAAGATACCACAACAAATAAACCACAGGATAACTAATTTAGCAAAAGCTAGAACTATACAGTCATTGTGAGACAATTAGAAATCAAATACAACTTGAAATATGTTAGATGCATAACCTATTCATTTTTATCTTAGGTGGTTACATTTTACGAAACCTGAAGGTGTTCATGATGATGATTTAAATATAGACCATTTTATTCTTTATGCTTCTTTTGACTTATCTGATTAAAAAAAATGTTTTCATTGGTCGAATACAAGATACACAAAGGCTGGCGATAACAGATCCAAGGCTGCAAAAATGTCATCAAAAGCGACAGAAAAGAGAACAAAAGAAAACAGTCAACGCTTTTAAAACTGCCAACCTTCTTATTGATGATATTTTACATAGCATTTATTAGTTTGTTGTCTCCAAGAAATAACTATTATTAATAGCTATTTGATTGTTTTCGTTCATATATGTCCAATTATGATAAGGAGGAACTATTAACCTTAACCTGTTATAGTTTTAATTCTTTCAGATCTATATCATTGGTATCTGAATTAAAGGAATTATCATAAGATAAAGGTAGTTTACATTCAGACAACAGATTTCGCATTTGAAAGTAAACCTGAAACCTATATACCAATTTTACTAACTCTTTTACATTTTGATCTGTTAGAAGCTAACAAGATGTTCCACGTGCAGCTTTTGCCATCCATACTGCCCACTTAATTTGGTTCTGCAAAAATATCATGTAACACTTTGCTCTGTATATGTGTATTTATCACTGTCAAAGTTTCAAATGTAGTTTTCACACATGTTTAATAGTTTTCAGATTAAACAATCTTTTCAGTTTAGTAAATTGCAATCTCTCTAAATATTTGTGCAGTGTCTTTGCTAACTGGAGCGTAAAATTGACTTGCAGGGCAATGATAAGGTGCTGATCTTGTGAATGTTTAAATCTGAAATCCATTATGTAATTGTCGCATATTTTTACACTTTATTTATTTTCAACTGAATATTGCAATCGCGTTGTAAAGCTCATATCAGGTCGGGTCTTAACACGGCTTAGAAACTCTTTTTATCTAACTGTGCGTATGTGTGCTTTTGTAAAATTGCGTTGGTGCTGGACTAGAAATAAATACTAATTTTCTAGTTTTAATTTTGGTTTATTGATCATTTGGTAGTTTTTTTTAAAAAGTCTAGTAAATGGTCATGGTGGCCCAGGAAAAAAATAATTGGTGGTTTTAGAACTTATACATTTATAGCGCACATGGATATCGCATTAGTTATATCTAAAGAGCACGTAAAGTACAAAGATTTATGAAGTTCTAAAAATGATTATATTTGGCCATCAACATATGCCGGTATACTATTCATGTGATACATACAATTAAATTCGTTTTTAATGTATAGAAATCTATTTGGAGTATCATTATGACAAATAATGATTAAAAAGGACTTGAGGCGTTAATATTATATCACATGAAGCAAAACTACGCCAGATAGTTCATAAGAGGTATTTTGACTCTGTTTCAGAGTGCAAAGTCAAAGTCACAAGCTCAGGTAAGCATTCTGTAAATTTGTGCCGAACTTTATTTACAAAAGACAAAATTTTGGTAATGAAATCTTTCTTTCTTCCTGCCTTGCTAGCTTACAAATTGAGATTAAAAGTCTTGCTTGCGTTGAAGTAAAACTTTGTCCTGAAGCTTCTCAAGTTGACAAATCAATGCTATAAGAATATATTACATTAAACTGTACCTAAAATTCTTCTAAATTCCATGCAATTTCATTTTTGGCAGTTTTAGCAATTTCTTGATCATTTTTTATGAAATGGGATTATATGCATTCATTCTTAAATTATTCTCAAATAAAATTACAAAAATAGACTCGAATGTACTGGATCATAGACGTAAACAATTATGAAATCTATTTTTATTATATCGCCCTTTTTGTTAGCCTCTCTGACAATTGTCCAGGTATATGCATATATTTTCTTGCTGTAACTTGTAATGAAACTGTTGGTGCTTCTGTCCTCAGATTAAATGTTTAGCTGTTTAAGTTTTATGGTAATTGTTCCTAAAATTATCAAAATATTTTGTTATTATCTTTCATTTTAGGTCCAGTGCTGATGCCGAGCACCCCAATCTTCGTTTTGGCATTTCTTACTAGTGGTTTTGTTGAATCCATGTTTTGAAGTATGTTATGATAAAATAACTTCTGCTCATTTCTGCTCATCTCAGTATGAGTTAAACGAGGACGGCGATAATAGACGATCGTGAAGTGCGTTTAGCTTCAATCATCAGTACGGAAAGGGGGGGGGGAATACTTGTCAGAACAACACAAAAAATGCTATATTGGTATACTTGCTCTTATCAGCAACTACGACATTTAACGAAGTTAAAATACATTGTTGCTAAATCTAATCTCTGACAGAGAGAAAATAGAAACAAAATGAACATTGGTGTTTGACAGATTAGCAAACACAACTCTTTTGGACAATGTTACCGACAATTTTGCATGTGCCACATATAAATTGAAATTAGAAGAATACATATGTAATATGGACTGTGACAGTTTTTTTTACCCACATGGGGCATTTTGAAATATAAAACATTTACAAATATTAGCAACTTTGCCTTCGTTGAGTTATATCTACCTTTATAATGTGACCTTTTTCTCCTGAATATTTAAACAAAAAACTCCAGTGCGCCAGAAACTCCTTCAGTTCATTCTACACAATCTGCACTACCTCAGTGACTAAACTAAATGATCAATACATATATGATGTACTGCAAATTTGTAGAGAGAAAGATACATTTATAAACATATACAAAATCTCTAAATATTTTATAGCAATATGTTTTTGTGTATGTATTTTCTCAAGTACAGCAACAACTTTTTATTCCGTCTGTTAGTTGGCTCTTTTGGCTTTAATACTGTATTAAATGACTACTTTTGCCTTTTCCGCAATGTTGTGGTAGAATGATAAAATTATTTCCAAATGTTGTATAAAAAATTCATATTCATCTTTGATATTTTCTAATTCATTTATTTCGTTAATAAGGCTTCACCTTAAGCTTTATATCGATGTTTGTCGAATGAAGCCTGGTAAGCCATCAAGTGATATGCTTTTAACTGGAAACCAGGTGTAAATATGATGTATTATGCAGGCTAAATTTGAACATTTGACTTCAAAATATGTAGCAAATAAGTATCAGGCAAATATTTTACAATCTCACTCATTTACTTGCCAATTTTCAGGTCACTGCTTTCAATCCATTAAATCTATTTTTAAGATTTGGTTTGTCAAAAAGGCCGTGGATAACCCGTGGTCGATATTTTCAATGTTCACTGGCCCACCAGCTACTGCTTCATTTATTGGTTCAACCTTTTTTTACTCCTTGGGTGACTAGTTGTTCCATCCTGAGCAACATGATTTTTATTTTTAACTTTTCTAGAGAACCTAACTGGAGACGGCATACAAAACTCCCTCGCTATTTTGTAATAAGTGCTCATTGGCACATTAGCATTTTTGCATGTTTTCCATATGTTTCTGTGTTTCTGTATTTCTCAAACTCAGAGTAAATGTTTAAAATTAGTGAGACTTTATAGTTTTGTGATGTAATTTATTTTTTGGACTCAATGTATCACATCCAACACAAGTCTTTGACAAAAGGTGTATATGTTTCCTGACTCATTGATTACTTCTTTGTTTTTAATTTAAATTGAATTGGATTTTGCTTATTTAAATAGCTGTAAGGCAATGTGTTTTTATGTGTTCAGACAAAAAATCTTTTATCGTCGTGAGTTGACAAAGCTACCTTGTTCAGTGTCACATTATCGTGATGATAAGACCTCAGCAAGTTAATCTCATGATAATCTTTCTCGTGATTGACTAAGCAATCCTTGTACATAGAAAACAAATTATGAATTATGATTCACTTTGATCACGCATTTTATTATTCCTTTACAAAATGACATCTCATTATGATCAGACCTAAATTCACAGAGCTCAACCCACAAAACTCTCTAAGTAGTATGCCATTTAAAAAACTCCGGGTATTGTTTATTCATTTGAGGTATTCCGATTACAATATACCTGCCTGTTGTAATCACTAGTGTCGTCAACTTTAATGTTGTATTTCGTGTCATTGTAAAAGTTCTCAGTTTGAACAATTTTTAAATTTTTTGGTGCAGAAATTATACATTAATCACTTATATAGCTCTAAGATAATGAAACCACTGTAAATTGGTTTAGCTAATTTTATTGGGGGTTTTTTTTCTTATTTTTCTTTTGCTTATTTGTTTGTTTCTTGTTCCTTTTTTATTTATGTTTTTTTTTTTGTTTTTTTTTTTTTTGTTTTTTTTTTGTCTTTTTCACGCTAACCAAAAACCAAATCTTTCTCAATACTTGTTCTTCTGGCAAATTACAGGGCTTTTTTACCGTTTGAAATTTTCTTTCGGTTTGGACATATTATAATGGATGTTCTTTTCTTCGCATTCTCCATTTGTTTACCAAACACACCGTTATTGATCAAACTAAAAAAGGCCTCCAAGACATTATTAGCTTTTGTCTCAAACTAGTATTGAGCTCGATGTATGATTTTAGCAACGGTCGTTTATTCAACAACACAACTTTATGAATCCTTTATTCAGTTGTAAACCAAACTGTATGTAAAGCTTTAGATTTCTGTAGTGTATGGCGTATTCCTATTTGTTTTTCAATGTTCCGGTTTTGTTCCTTTCTTCTATTTTATTAATTGATTTTGAACTTGGGGTAAGTCAATCAGGCTAGGATGTTGCTTGTGAAACTTTTTAGGTATCTCCAAAATGTACCCAGTTTCAGTGTCTTATGCAGCTTAATATAGATATTTTGATATTCATTTAATTTGTTCAGTAGTTCCCCGTCTATGGTTTTTTGCTGGCATGTATTAGCACATGCACCATTCATAAAGGTTTTTAGAGTCCGGTACGTGATGACAAACTTCGCTTTAAACTTTTCATATTCATCGCATTGTTTATTTTTTCCTTTACCATCCACGTAATATTTGTGATTTGCTTCGACATATCTATGTGGTATAACGCTAAACTGGGAGCACTGTAATATTGAGCAGGATCGAGCTTGCAGTGTTTCAGATCTGTAGTTGACACAATATAGCCACTGTTGTGCTGAGGTGCAGTAAAACGTTACTAGATACAAACATACATGCATAAATTCTTCAAAAATGTCACATTACATCATCGTGTCGTTTTATAGTCACCTATTGTCTTTAGGTTAATATGTACCATATTGATAACGGTCTTTGAGTATGTTTGTTTTGAATAGTGCCAAGTCAAACTTTTCTATAGCTGGTGTAGCTGTTTCGTTCGGCCTTTGAAAGCTATTCCATATATTTATATGGATAAATGTCTTTGAAAGCTATCCCATATATTCATATGGATAAATGCCTTTCTCACGCGTTTAGGTAGCATACGTTGAAAACATCTAATAGTTTCAGTGAACTTTTCGTCGCTTTGATTCTTTCCCATCTGGTCGAATGAGTGCCACTTCCATCCAAAGGTATGAAAGATTACATCATTTTTTGGCCATCATTTTTTGGCAGTTATTTCACCTCCATTGTTTAATAATCCATCGACCATGAAATCCTTGCTGAATTAAATATATTTCTTATCGTTGTTTAGTATGATTGTTACTTCCTTGATGAATTAGTGACTTCAGAACCTGACAAGTGATTAATGAAAAGTGGGTATAATTTTAATTAATATTTCAAAATTAAATTACGTTCGTTATAAGCAGAACCAATAAACTTACCAGTCAAATGATCGTGGTCACGTACCTTGTGTGCATGCACTTCACCGTCGTGAATTTTGCGGAAGCGAGCTACCTTGTACTTTACGATTTCTTTCTCGCAAATATGACACACGTTGGATGAATTAAAATGTTTCTCACATTCACCATTAATACCATAGGTTTTGCATTCTCAGGCTCAAATTCTAGATACACTTGTTTTGCGCTATTACCCAGCGCATCGTAAAACAATTCAATGTAATCGGTACTTCTGTAAACTATTGGTGTATAACCCCTGTGTACTGATTTGAGGTATAAACAGAAACCAGAAGGAATGTATTTGGCGGGGGATGGGTTAGACTTTTCAATTACATCTTCTGTATGCTTAATCAATACGCATTCAAAGCGGCAGAATCAAATTGTTTTATTGTTTTATTTTTTATTTTGTTTTTGTTTTTACAATAGGTTTATTCGCGTATGGTTGAACCTAAAAATAAAATAAGTAAAAGTCTTGGTCATTTCCACCTGAAAATTTATATTAATTTAATTTGTTCCTAAATGATCTTTCCTTTCACTGATAATAGGATTTTATCATATTTTTGTTGCCTTTGACGTTATCAACGTCGTTATCAATGTTGTTGTTTTTCAGTCTTCGACTTTGTGATCTTGATTTTCAGCTTCATCAATTGTTCGTCGTCTTTGAAATTCCTTTTGTCTTGCTGAAAAATCCTGCTTTGATTCGCTATTAAAATCCTTGTGATTTGAACAAGTTATGCCTTCCTAATGTTTGTAATTAGGCCCGAATTCTCCGTTGCTCACTATCATGTTATCATCACTCTTAAATAATCATAATGGTATTGTTATTCCAACATGGTTTGAAGGAACGTGGTCAGCTGATCTCCCACGAAAAAATGCATCAACTGTCAAGCTATCAAATACCCCAATTGATATAGATGACGTGTTTTCAATATTGGCACGAAAAAACAACCGTATTGCCCACAGCTGTTAAATCACCTGATTTATATAATTAACATTTCTTCAATTTTGGCATGAGAAAACTCTTCAAACTTTCATGCGTAATATCCATAGCTGTTAAATAACTGATTTATATAATTGAAATTTCTTCAGCATTGACACGAAAAATATTCGAACATTCAACAGTGTTACCCATAGCTGTTATATCCCGTAATTTATATAGTTGCAAATTTGTTTGTTTTTCGTTGGTTTTTTTTTTTTTTGGGGGGGGGGGGCATACTGATACGAAATAATTACTGAACAAATCAAATATAAAGTCTAACTGTATCAACATGAAATATATCTATGTTTTCACGTGTCATTAATTTTCTCAGACAATAATTTTACTAAGAATTTTTTTTTAACTCCAATGAATTTTCATTAAATTTTATTTTGGCACTTCCTCCACATTTGTACTGTTTTCTTTTCTCTTGTTATTCTTACCCTTCTTTACCATTGTTAATTCTTTTTATTTGAGCAAGTTTTGCACATCATCCAACCATCTTTCCTGTTTGAACATTCATCAACAAGTTTATGTATCTAATACTTTCTAGAACCATATTTGAATCAAAAACCATTTATTTTTTAAACACTTCTTCAATATTCATCAAAATAGTGCCTGAAAGTGACTACCTAAGTGGTATTTTGCACTTTTAGCTTCTACAAGTGACTTTCAATGCTTAAGTGATTCTCATAGCCTTCCTAATTTATTTTTAATGTCTACCTAAATGAATTACTTTTTACCTGCTTAAATAGGTAGTATGCCCAAATAGTGTCATTATGGTCCTTATTAATCACGTGATATGTTGAATGTTTCACAGCAGTTTAAAAGCAAATATCATATTGAGATAAACGAATTTAACTCACAAAAAACAAAACCTTCAGCAGATGAAAGACAAAAGATAATGTACAACAAATAGAATTGAAAAACGTTGTTGAGGAAAGTCTTGCTAAAGCTGACTAGAAAATTACAACGGAGGAGACCTACAATTTGCTATCAAATTCATTTAAACTTCAAAAAATAGAAATTTTGTTCGGGTGCAAGTAAAAGTTTTTATGCACAAATTGGATGCCGCATCAATCTGCCTAATATAAAAATTCATTAAAAATAGAGTACAATAGTGAGGTCAAAAAGGTCCATATATTTGGCTAGCTACGATAAATCCAAACATAACAATATTATTCATTTGCCCTGACAAGTCAATGAAAGCTCATAGCAAAAGAAGTTTATGCACCCCTGTCTCAAATTCACACATGCATTTTTCATGTCCAAAGGTCAAGTTTCCTTTCCCCTTTGAATAAACTGCCTGTCGAAAAAGTGAAATTTCATAACATTACCTATAGTTAAAGTAACAAAGATATTATGTAGGTTTTTCTTTTCTTCAAATAATAACTATTTTCAATAACTATTTTTCGTGGAGTCTTATGACGTATACCCATCCCATGATGTAACTGCACAACTCGATATTTGTATATACAATTTACCATGAAAATAATTACAGTATACAGTACAGAGAAAACTTCCACTGCAAGAAGAAGGGGTCATAGATTAATCCATACGTGCACAACTCGAGATATTTATATTTTAACCATAATTTGTGCAATGCGAAACCTGCTGATTATTTCATCTCTTATTTGAGGAATTTATATGAATAAACTATATATATATATATATATATATATATATATATATATATATATATATTAAATCATGTATCCAAACATATGATGTGGGATTCAAATATAGGAGTCAATTTATACTCATAATATTTTCATAACAAGAA
This sequence comes from Margaritifera margaritifera, assembly GCA_029931535.1. NCBI lineage: Eukaryota > Metazoa > Mollusca > Bivalvia > Unionida > Margaritiferidae > Margaritifera > Margaritifera margaritifera. Next base: position 6,884,204 of record JAQPZY010001663.1, read on the forward strand.
ATGGGTTTGTGCATATAGCCGAGTGTTAATTTTCATTTGCCTTGCAAGTGAGTTCTCGTACACTTCAAATTCCTTCACTTCGACCTTGTTCCTTTTTTAAGGGGTCGAATGATGAGCGCATGACTGTGTGGGTTAGGGCGCTGACGGATGACAGCTAGGCGATAGTTGTAGTTACATATTATGTGTGATTCAGGTATAAGCGATTTCCTCTCAGTTTTGGTATGTAGTGTCAATTTAAAATTATAAGTTCATGTATATACCTTGCATTTCCAGTGGGTTTGTGCATATATCTGAGTGATAAATTCAGCTTTCATAATGAGTGAGTTTTCGTGCACCTTGAGTCCTTACCTTTGAACTTGTTCCATTGTTTTTTGGTTGTTTTTTATTTTTATTTTTTATTTTTGGGGGGTGGGGTAATAAGTGCGTAGCCCTGGTGCACGATAGTTATGCGCTAGGTGCCGTTACTCGAGACAAGGGTTCGATTCCTGCTTTGAAAGTATTAAATAAAGTCTTCCTTGGGAGACACAACAGAAAATACACAGAAACACACACACACAAAATATATTTCTATTTTAGCACAGAAAAAAAAAATATCTAGAATAATTAAGGAATTTAAACTAAACAAAAAGAACAAAATAACAGGAGAAATAAGTACATGTCTACAAAGGTACCTGTCATCTATGAATAAGGCCAGCAAGTTTAGATGCAAGTTAGCAGCACATTATACTGGTTGGTGTGAACTAGTTATCTAAGTCAATGCGAGAAAAGATCGGGTTTCATATGGCGCCATCTGTCGCGGTACATATTTTTCGCTTCTAGCTTTACATCCCGTATAGTAATAAACACTACGAGAAACAAATATATTAATGTATTTACATTATAGGGAAAAGTGGAAGAAAGAGGTTATAATAATAATAATCATCATCATCATCATCATCATCATCATCATCATCATCATCATCATCATCACTTCGTGTGACAAGAGGAGAGTGAGGCTGAGCAAACTGAGTGAGGCTGAGCAAACAGACAATAAATAAACTGACGCACGGTGGATTAAACAGAGCACTTTTGAATTAATTCAGATACTCCTAAGGTTAAAATTCAGAAGCTAGCGTAAATAAATAACAGTTTTTACCACTAGCTCTGAGGCAGGAGCTTAATTTGTAAAACTGAGAAAATATCATTTTTTTGAAAAAACGAGAAAATATTAAGTCTTACCTTTTATACACGAGCGAAGCGCGTCGAGCCTGCGCACGTATCTATTTAATGTACAAATCAGTACATTATTAGGGCATTAACCCATAAGTCGGAACAACATAGAGGATCGAGGTTAAATCAAACTATAAAGTTGTATGTTATGTGTATTTTGGTGGCCAAGTAAAAAAAGAACATCTATTAAACAGTCTGTTTCCACTGTACAAGACACCTTAATAAAGTTAATTGAAAATTTTATTTTGGGTGAACAAGGAAATGAAACATTAAAACATTTCGATAAGACTTCAGCAATATACGTCAGGCTCAAACGTTAGACTGAATTATGCTCTTGGTGGTGATGATATATTTGTGTTACCCAGGGATCTGGTGATTAAATTAGGTAGTGATGATACATTTTTGTTACCCATGGATATGGTTTTTAAATTAGGTAGTACAGCAGGCTATAATGACATTTTACAAAAGTAATCAGATGCATTTAATCTTTGAATAACTACTGCTTTAAATACCGACATGGTAAAGATGGTATCCCAGCATCTGATAAACAGTATGTAACAATTCTACAAAAGATAGATTACGAACTAAAGAAGTGACCGTAAGTAATAAGTATGTAGACAAGAAGACAAACAAGGTAAAAGTCTTGTAATCAGGACGACAGGACCTATAGATTACGATTTAAAAGATATAGATCATGAGACAAATAGACAAGCATTTATATATATATATATATATATATATATATATATATATATATATATATATATATATATATATATATATATATATATATATATAGTTGCAGGACCTGGTGTACTTTACGTTTTAAAATTGATTAACTGTATATTTATTTTATTTTTTATTTTTCTAAGGAGCCCTTTTTCATTTTATTCATTTTGTTACCAAAAACAAACCTTTTAGTACAATTGCAATGAACAAGCTAATTGAAACAAGAATGAGCAGCTAATAAAGAAATAACTTTTTCAGCTATGTACAAAGCTAGTTTATTACTCTGCTGATGATGTCAGGCAATGCTGCTGTTGCTTTCTTAGCTAACTCAAGCAAATAGTTAGCAATATTTTTATACCTCTTAATTTCAAACCGAATGCATCTGTATTACCTTTATTACAATGCATCTGTATTACCTTTATTACAATGCATCTGTATTACCTTTATTACCATGCATCTGTATTACCTTTCTTACCATGCATCTGTATTACCTTTATTACCATGCATCTGTATTACCTTTATTACAATGCATCTGTATTACCTTTATTACAATGCATCTGTATTACCTTTATTACAATGCATCTGCATAACCTTTATTACCATGCATCTGTATTACCTTTATTACCATGCATCTGTATTACCTTTATTACAATGCATCTGTATTACCTTTATTACCATGCATCTGTATTACCTTTATTACAATGCATCTGTATTACCTTTATTACCATGCATCTGTATTACCTTTATTACCATGCATATGTATTACCTTTATTACCATGCATATGTATTACCTTTATTACTATGCATCTGTATTACCTTTATTACCATGCATCTGTATTACCTTTATTACCATGCATCTGTATTACCTTTATTACCATGCATCTGTATTACCTTTATTACAATGCATCTGTATTACCTTTATTACCATGCATCTGTATTACCTTTATTACAATGCATCTGTATTACCTTTATTACCATGCATCTGTACTACCTTTATTACAATGCATCTGTATTACCTTTATTACCATGCATCTGTATTACCTTTATTACAATGCATCTGTATTACCTTTATTACCATGCATCTGTAGTGAAAACATATTATTTTGTATTACTCTGGGTCTGAAAAATCAAAAGATACGCAACGAATAACATGATATATTTCTAGACTTTGTATATCAGCACATTCGGGCATTGTAAAATGTAGTCAATTTTAGTGTAATTCAATAGATGGAAAACTAAGCATTTTTAAAGCTGTGTCAGATTTAATTTTTTGTTTCAGTGCATGTAAAGACATTTTGTGTTTTTCGCTTTTGATTCATGCAATTATTTACATGTTTTATATTCTTTGTTTCCAATTTATACAATAGTTCTTATTATTTGGTCTCTAACCTGTTAGATATGACTTGTAACCATTCTTACAATACCTAGTTTTGTTTAACTCTGTAATGACTTTTCTGTGTTATTTTTTGGACATGGTATGCTCTGCATTTTTTTTGCACATATTAAACGTTAAATTGTACTATTCAAATAGTGATCATTGTCACTTTTCAACATGATTAGTGAATAAGCAAAGAGAGCAAACCGAGCAAGTTCTTTAAATGAGCTAAATTTTCAAAAACCTTTAGTTAAAAGATGGTTTTGAATTATTTGTATCTGGTCTTAAAATCGTGTTTACGTTAATTGTTCATTTTGTTGGAAAGTAAATGAAAGGAAGTAAGCCAAGTGAACAAGTTAAAGTGAAGAAATGTATAAGTTTGGAGAGCAACCAGAAAAGATAACTTCAGAAAAGAAGAAAGTGGAACTTTGAAAACAACTTGGAAAACATTCACAAGAATTTTAAAAAGCCAAGCAGAAAAGTTAAAACAAGAGCAAGAGACATCTACGATTATAAGTAAAATAACTCAAGATCATACATATAGCTCATACATGTCGCTCAAACAAAATGCATCACTTGAAAGGTGGTGTAGTCGTTGCCTTAGATTTGGAACTGGTGTATTCAAAAGCATGCCCAACTAGCTCTGTTTTAAAAACTTTTGTATCTTATTAGCAACCTCACAAAGAATAACCAGTTAAGATAGTTATTTCAAAATAGGAGTCAAATCCATTTCCAGAAATGTTTTAATTGATACATCATTCCATAATTAACATTTAATAAAACAAAATCACTAACTTGAACAATAAGATACTTAATAATAGTAACACCGCATTTGCAGAAGAAGAATTATTTAACCGAAATAGGGTCGGGAAAAAAACATGCTTGATATATTAAAAATTATCTAACCTTTATGATAATGTTATTTATTCGTATTGAAAAATTACGTTAATGTTATCAAGCATTGTCCTGTTGGATTCAGGGATACCACTTTCCGCTCTGTTTGGTGTATATTTGTATTTCTCCATAATAACCTCTATATACCTTGATTTCTGTCGTAGGAATCCGGAGTGATAGTGTGCTTAGATGAGAATTAATTACTTGGTTAATAGCTTGCATAATAGCCAAAGCGCAATAGGATACCTGTCCTTCAAGGTTATGTAACCATCAAATTTAAAACTTACTTAAATCCACCAAAACATTTAGATTTTTTAGCACTGACTTTGTTTTGCGCCTCTCACCAGTTAGTAACCTTTTACCTCTTTAGTGTTTCTCAAGGCTCTGTTTAAAGTTGAACCCATATAAATATAACTAAAATTCAGTCTATGATTCCATGTCTGTCAGTAAATAATAATCAATATAAAATCTGAACATTAAGACTTTGATTTTTCTAAACGTTTATATCAACTTCTATCACAATAAACAGTTATTTAAACTAAGTGGTTTTGTCCAAATGCACACCCACTACTGTGATACCAAGTTTATGAGTCATCCTATCTAAAAGTGATAAACTATTAATTGAGTTTTTAATTTTTTCATATTATTTAACTTGTGACTCTTAATAAATGAAACGAAACTTAAGTTTATGTCTGCGTTCCATCCCTAGTCCAATAGTTAAAGTTAGGATTGCTTACTTCACGAGGGGACCACATATACCTCTTAGAGTTTTCGTCTAAGTTTGACTGGACCTTTATTCTCAGAAGAGTTTATCGGACTCAAAAAGTACAGTTATTGATTGATTGAGTCGTCAACAAGATATCGGCCACTGCTATCCCGTAACAACTTTCTGGTGCCAAGCGGTGGAAGAGTGGGTCCAGATATTCGAACCCAGGCCCAGTAAAAGTACAGACACATCAAGTTGATTTTTAGCGAGAATATTTTATTGTGTGTGTCTTTTGTCGGTTTGGATCTGTACATAGCATCCTGAGCTACCTGACTGAATAATGGGTAAGAAGAGGACCCAAGGCCAAGCGGTTGGCCATATTTTATTGGACAAGGACCAGGTTCGAGATGATGGAACGTCGTCTGAGTTGGACATGAACGCTGGTGTCAGATGTCCGTTGGTAGAGATGTCAGAGATTAGCAAGTGGAGATTTGGTGAGGACTTTACTTTTGAAGACAGGTCACCCAGAAAGGGAGAAAAGTTACATGTAGGTCAAAGTGAATCAGAATTGGTCTCGAATAGTGAGGAAGCAAAGAATATAACAGAAAAATTGCACGAAGGTGTAGCTCTTATGATGATGGAGAAAATAGGTGAAGAAGATTTAGCAATACAGTTATGATGTCACAGACTAGGGGAGACAAGTCAAGAGATTTTGGTGACACTGTTGAAGGAGTTGAAAGTCAATAGTAGTGTAATAATAGCATTTTTGTATTTTTTTGTTACTAATCTAGATAAAAACCTTCTAAACCCCCCCCCCATGACTTTGTCCTCATAGCACGCGTGCACGCCCACGTGTAAAAGTTACCAACATTCGCCCATGAAAGAGGTTAGTCGTGTGGGGTAGAAGAATTCGAGACTGTGATGTGACAAATACAATCACAATCACACACACGTACACATCCACATCCACATTCACATTCGCATTGGCAAACATTTACTCGACTTTTACTGCCTGAAAATCCACTACCACCCGGTTGCGTATCTGTGCTCGGAGTTGTTGGTTGTTTTTCATTTCCGCTAACACTGTCCCAAACTCCACCATGTTAATTATTTTATCCTCGATAGCCGCGAGAAGTTCTGAAAAGACACGTACTCATTGTTGTAAACGTAAAGAAATTATTTTGCTAGCACTTCCTGCGACACCGGTTACAATTGATATAGCCCCGACAACAATTCCGATTGGCGCACCTATCATGGTTGTAGTGGTCGTGATTCCCGCCACGCCAAGGCCAACAGTTGTTGCCGCGGCAAGCCCACAAATTGCATCTGCAACCACACACACGCATTTGTATTTCATGAGCAGCTTGGTTCTCTTGACGGCTTCATCTCGCAGTTGTTTTTTTCGCTTCGATACTTTTTTCACGCCGGTAACATTGAGGGTCCATTATAATTCTTCTACTAATAATGTGATCGCATAGCACAATTGATCGACAGGTAGACCCTGTCCAGACTCATCACGTCCAGGTGCAACACACACACGCACTTCTAACCAATTACCCTTTTTACTGGCACAACTGCTATACAATCAAAGAAAATATCTTCCTGTGGAATATTTAAATCTCCGGCAATTGTGCGTTCTGGGACACCACGTTCACTTATAGCCGTATTGATTACACCTTTGGTTTGTGCCTGAAACGATTGTACTCGTCTTCGCCCATGAACTGTTACACGGAAAAGCGCGTCCTTGTTGAATAATTATCGAGATATTTCTCTTCTTGGCTGAGTCAATGTCGGTTTAACATAATCAATGGGGAATTTAACCGGGGTGGATTCAGTGATGAATATTACTTCGTCATTACAGAAACAGTCTTTGGCTGATTTTATTTTATGCTTGGTGGTGCAGTTAATAATCGGGCATTTTCATGTGCTAATGCAATGATTCCAAGCTGGCTTGGAGTTGGTATTGGTACATTATATGGTCCCAACTATTGATTTCTATTTGGTCTTTAACAAAATTATATTTCAGTGTATACGAGGGTCTGGTAGTGTTATAGTTTTGAAGCAGATATTCGTCAACAAGTGGAACGAAATTGCTATCAATCTTAGCATCACTAGTCAGCTGATCCAACACCCCGTCGGAAAATTCGCAACCTCATCAACCTCATCACCGCGGTCAGAATCCATCACTTATATGTAATGATAAATCTTAAACAGAAACACCAAAGATGGTTAAGTACACGAGTGGAAAGATTTGAAATGCTTCAAACTGAATTTCATCTCTAGCAACCAACGATACTGCTGTCGTATATATGAAAGATTTTGAAAAGACCGGTGTATTATTATTATTCGTTCACCAGGCTGATTGTTGACCAATGATGTTAATTGACCAGAAGACCTAAGAAAACCTGTTAGCAAAGATAGATATTTATTTTTTTATATATTTGCATCAATGTTCTTTCTCTCAAAAAGTAAGTATATACTAATGGTTTTTCCTTTAATTAACATAATTTCGGCATTTTCGCTTTTGTATTAAAAAATAAAAATAGGGGTAAGGAAAACACAAGAAAGATCTGATGACCATTAAGGCTTTCCTTTTCCCCATTTTAGATAATATTTATACAGTATCATATGGTCTTGCTTCTTACAAATATGTCACAAATGTCACATTTGGACAGGATCACATGATCGATATTGTTATGGAATACTTTATGTAATCATGTGTGAGAAAAGAAAAGTTGTTTTGGTTTACTGACTAACATTCTATTTGGAAACTATAGGAAATTCACTACCACATGTGCGCGAGGTATCACATAGGAAACAACGGGCTATCTAAAGCAGACAGCTGATCGAAATGGCTGCTCCCATGTGCGAGAGAAATGAACTTTAACTAGTCCAAATTACACTAACTTTAGAAGTTATTAAAATAAAGAAAATAAGTTTTACTACAGTAGACAACACTAGCTTCTGAAAGTGCAGTATATTAATTATAAAATATAAATTCCGTTTGAAAACGAGGCTGATCCTGGGGTCAAACAGTTTGTGCATGCAATGGCGTTGTGTATGACGTCATCTGCGAACAGTTTGAGTTTGATAATTAGCAAGGCCCAAATAAAGTGCGGCCCGATTCCAATCTGTGAATTCTGCACAACCCAAACTTGTACTAGCATAAACATTTTTGACTGAATCTCAAAATGCTTACTTTATGAAAACTGTGATATATTCTCCTGACATTTTTTGAAAAGCCCACAACATCAGCACTGCTTAGCAAGATGTTTAAAAATTCAAAAATGCAGCCTTCACACTCAACCATTGTTTCATTTAAGTTCATGTAGATAATGTAGTGAAAATGATGGAGAAAAGTATGAAGAAAACAAGTAATGCATGCATATGCGATATATATTAAACTCGACCTTTTAACTTGTACAAATCAAATTTCATATATAACATTCGAAAATGAGCGTGGCTCTTATTATTCTTCCTCTACATGTAAATGTTATAGTTAAAAATTCTTTTCGCATCATTTTATACAGATGCTCTTATTTTGTTTCAAACCCTGTGTGTCAAAATTGTCATTTGTTTTGCATAACATATGTCATTAATATACACATCAATACCGATTTTAAAATGTCAGCCCCATTTTGGAATCCCTCAATGCAGCTGTTTACTATACAGACAAACCTATATAAAGCGTTCCTGTGGAAAAATGAAATTTAATCAAGAAAATCAAGATGACGAGCAGTTATATCTGTCTGTTTCTGTTTATCGTCTCATCTTCACGCATTCTCGTATCATCAGAAAATTGCAGAGTAGGTTCCTTCAAAACTGAGCCACATTTTGATATGAGAAAGGTTAGTATTTTCTTTTTACTTTAAACTAAAACCCTGTTTTTAAGACGGTTCGCAGTAAAATTGTTGTGATGTTTTAATAAATGTTCACTTTTCCTAATAGTCAGCAAAATATGCTGATTCATCATAAGAGCGCTAATTTCATCACCAATTGTGAATTAACGTAATAGTGAGTGAGGGCAATCTATGAAGGCATCAGCATCAAATCTAGCCTTCATTATAATAGCATTATTTGTTCTAGTCCGTAAATATAATAGAATAGAAATGCATTGTATAGTATTATGTTGTGTTGTTTTTTGCATGTTTGTTGTTGTGTTTTACTTGGGGGGGGGGGAGGTTGCTGTTTTGTCGGGGGTTGGGGGATGTGAGGAGCACCTTTTGCAATTTCAGTGAACTCACAATCTAAAATTTTAAAACAATATGTTGAGACTACAAACAACCAGACTTCGAATTTTATGGAAGATATTTATCAATGTGAAAGTAATCACGTCTGTTTGTGTCTTCCTCACTCGGACAGTTAAAATTTGAAGCGTACTAGGATTTGATACATTTCAAAGGAACAAATTAGATTATTTTATTATAATCTTCAGTTTCTAGGACTGTGGTACCAGGTAACATCGCTCTCGGATACGAACAATGAGGAAACCTTCAGAGATACGATATACAATTTGAAGTTAAATGACAATGGTTCCGCGACAATGCATATAGCATACAGGTATGTTGAGAGAGAGATGTGGACAATTACAACTTAAATTATTTAAGATGAGGCAGTAATTTTTCAACATGTGTATGAATTGTAGCATACTTTTTCATAAAATAATCTTTTAATGTTTTCCAATATAAAAGCTACTTTGGAGATATTATCGAGTTGCATCCAATTTTCGAGCAATGGATCAACTTCAGACATGACATTAAAATTGAATTGAGGTTCAAGAACCCCTGAGAGAGAGAGAGAGAGAGAGAGAGAGAGAGAGAGAGAGAGAGTAATTTAATGCATAATACATGTATATTTTAACATTTCGTTCCAACAGGAGTTTTGTTCAGTTTTACATCAAACTCCTTCCGATTATAGTAGTCGTCATATTAGGCCTAATTTACGCTTGCACATAAGAATTTATTTATTTGTTTGTCTTCAGGGCATCCGGAGACTCCCAATGTACAGTCTATTCAAATTTGTTATCATGCACGAAAATACTGGGAAATATGCTACAAATTGACAATGTCAATGGTGAGTGGAATATTAATCATTATTAGAAAATCAAGTCAGAACCCATGTGCTCACATCTCAACGTTTATAATATATGTGACTTATTTTGTACAGAACAAAAATCAACTCGCTTGGATATTCTTGCTCAATCGGGTCAGACTAAAGCCCCCAACTTCGAGATAGTTTTATTTATTATATACTTAAGTGTGAAATATACACTTATTGCCGAAATAATTTTCATATTTTTTTCATTCCTATATTTTCACAAGTGACAAATATATCCTGTGAAAATATAAGATTTCCCATCATGCCACTCGACGCTTGATTGTGTGTGCCTACTGAAGTTATACCAGGAGCAACAAAAACGAGCATTTTGTGAGCTAGAACAAATAAATGGAAACTGCATTACATTTCAGACATGGAAATTAATTTTTGCTGAAGAAATTTGACTGGACGCCGTTCGCGTTTCTCTGAAGTTATTTCCCCTTACTGCCTTAACAACAACGATAAATCCGCTGTGATGCATTGCTGAATTGGATTTGCTTTGTTTTCAGATAGGGTCAAATAGTTTACATAATGTCAAAAATGCAATTTACTGTGACAGATTAGGTCATCCCAATCCTACCAATCCCTTAAGTCAATGATATTTATATGATCAGCCTACGAAGTAAAGTGAGGTGAATTTACGAAAAGGGGGGTGGGGTGGGGTGCTGAAGAGTGAGTTTAATCTTCCAAGCTTCGATTCTTGAGCAAGTCTGGTATATAACAAAAAGAAAATTTTCTTTTCCTATGTAAATACCGGATATATTTCATCTTATGGTATCAAAAACGATATATTTTAATTCGTGGCTTCGCCACTCGTTAAAATATCATGTTTTTTGTACATCACGATGAAAATATCCTCTATATACTGGTTAGAAGCCGAAGAAAATGAATAATAATTTTTGTTATATTACAAGATACTTTTCTTTCGTATCCAATCAAATTTAGAGGAATCATCACTTCAAGACGATACATAGTAATGTTTTCTAATAATACATACAGTGACATCATGCGTAACAAGAATTAATGACGTCAGGACTATGCCTATTTTTCCTGTTTCGAACGCGTGACATAATTTGACCAACTTACCAAAATACGAGAGATATTTAAAAAGTTCTGAATATTAGTGCACTATTCAACAAAGTTCTTTATTAGTAAACAGTACGTCAGTACATCCTCTCAACGTACTCCCTTTGCACCTCTACACACTTTCTCAGTCTGATTATCCAGTTATTGAATGCCATTTTGTGTTCACTTTTTGGAATGTTGCCCATACACTGGAAAACTGCACTTCCAACAATATGGCGGCTTTCAAATCATCTGCCCATCAACGAATCTTAAATCAGGGCTGTATGGAGAATGTGGCAAAGTTTTGATTCTGTGCTCATTCAGAAAGTGCGTCGGTGCGTTAGCATGGGGTATATGGATACCTCGGGTAACGGTGCGCGGATGGGTGGTTCGGTAGTGTTCCACAACTTTTGGCAACACTTCGGAGGCACAACAAATATCCAGTGATACTAGCAGAGTCAGGCACAGGTACCTGGACGGGCTCTTGACAGTCATACTACGTCGAGTGTTTTGTGGTCGATGCTCATTTTCTATCATCCAAACGTTATCATTTTCTCTTGAGTCGGGTTCAAAAAAGTAAATCTATATTTCATTCAAACGTGGCTGGTCACAGTTTTCATATTTGGCGAGTACATGTTTGGCGATTTCAACCCCAGTCTATTTTGATCAGCCGTCAACAAACATGAGACCCATCTTGCACAAACCTTTTTGAGTTTCAAATGATACTTCAATATATTAAAACAGCTGACGGATTAATGCCTGTGATAATAGAAATATTTTCCACTGTATATCGAGCATCTTTATCAATTGCCTACTTCACAGCAGCCACTTCCCGCTCACCAATCCAATAGCAGACAACGGTCTTTTAGAAAGTGTGTCATCTTCCATGGGTTCGTGATCATCTTTAAAAATGATGAAACCAGATCAAAAGTGTAGGGTATGATAGAGAATTGCATCCTCAAGCTTTATTCAAGTCGGCCTTGATACTAGTCAAAGAGTACCCTAAGCGCGTCCGCATTTTACATTACGCTCTTTGCACAGTAGCAGAATTGTTTTCATTCTCTGCCATTTTTTACGTCACTGTCATTTACCTATGTTACATCAAATACACATATCTGCATGTGTCTGACGTGCTGCGCGTGCAGCTGCAGATCATTTTATTGAACGTTATTTTGTCTATCGATCAACATGAAATGTTTTGAAAGGTTCTAATAAAAAAATAAGTTATAACAAAATATTCATAACTTTACAAACACCCCTTGTACTTTTCGAGCAAATACCTATATGCCGGTGACTTACAGCAATCAGAAATCGCATCCACCACTTGATATGTTTGTGAACCAGATCTGTCAGGTGTCCGACTCATTGGCTAGCTTAAGAATTAAGTATCTGTTTTCGTTTGCCTAAAAATAATTAAATGTACTGACTGACGCAATTACCCAATTTTATTGTCACAGAACTTTCAAATTTAAAATATTCGGTAGGTAAGGAATGTTTTTAAGGTTTTTGGGTATGAATATGTCTGGAAGCCAATTTTGATAGCAATAGGTGTGACGAACTTTGAGTCGATAATGCCAAACTCTCGTTAAAGAGAAATGACATCCAAAATTTCTGAATGATGATCCGGGAGTGTTGAGATACAATTTGTGTTAGCCATGTTGTGTCGTGTGCATGCATTTGTAGGTAACATGTTCAACTTTTTGATGATAAAGACAATCTATGTCAGAAATGGTGTTATATACGACTGTATCACACTTGGTGGACTGATATTTGATTCAGGTATAAATACAACAATGATGTATGACCTTATCCGAGTTACATAATGAACCGCTTGCATTAAAGACAAATTACAGTATGTCATTTGTGTGCGTGTGTGTGTATTAATCATATTTTTTCATCGCAATTTTTCCCTATGTTAAAAACAATATCTATATAGATGCAATTAAAATTGAAACGGATAGAAAAAGTCTTGCATTATGTGGTACATTTGAAACAGTATAAACAAATGAAAACATAGAGATATTCAAAACTGAATTGAACACGGAAATGGGTTTAAATAATAGTGCGTTCCTTGAGAGAATTAAAAACATTTCAAAAGTAAATAAATACAGAAAGGAGTATGGATAAAAAAAAGCAGACTAATGCATGTGTTTATATTGCTTGAGGTGAACAACCAACATATTGCTTACTGATTAAGCCTTAACAAATCTGATCTTTACAGTGTACAGAAAACAAAAAAAATAATTACATACTATCGAGAAGAGAACAATCTTTACGTAATTGGACCAAAACACAAATATAGCCCGTATGAACCAGAATGTAAATAAAAATCTTGCAGCAAGATCAATTTATTTTTAATCTTAAAATACAGCACAATAATTGTTTATCACTGAAACGATAACCTTCGCTATACTATCTCGAGCATAGTAAATGTTTTTCAAAAGGAAAACTTTTATTTATCGCTAGATGAATCAGAAAATGGCAAGAGCAGCAGTAATGATTGGAGGAGCAAAAGATCATTGTCTTGTATTGGCATCAAGCAACCGTCCGTTCAATTTATTTGTTCCAGATGGATCTGAACAAGAAAAAACGGGGCATGGTGTATTAGCTGCAGAAGAAAACTGCAATGATAACGGAGATAAGACACTTGATTTCTTGAATGAAAGATTAAAAGAACAAGGTTTGATAACTCAGTATTTGAACAACCTGGTTGAGATTTTGCTCTATACGTTTTTAATCATCCATAAATTAAAACTTAAGCACCGGACCGACTGTCCTGAACTTGTTCAACCATGACAACTTAAACTTAATGACTTTTACGAAATTTCTAGTTATCAAGTAAAGTACGAGTACATATTCACTGCACTTGTGATGGGTGTTAGTCTGTTCATTTCTTACGTGTTTTTCTGTAAAGAAGAAAATCGTCAATGCTGTGCTCTGCAAAGACTGCTTAACAGTGCCGTTTCTTTTTTAAAAAAAAGCAAGTCTCAGGCGTTTCTATAGCATGTAAATACTAAACATATTAACGTTCGGTAAGTACATAACTCCTGATAGGCAGGAACAGATTATACAAGAAGTTAAACACCTCAGTCAGTCACATCTTTGTATAGCACACACACACACACACACACACACACACACACACCGTGCAATATTAAATCTGAACAAATTTTACAGATAAGCAAAACCCACATATATTGATTGTACCGACTAGTTTCTTTGTCTCGTTTTATATAAAGGTAAATGGAGACTATACTAATGTAGTGGTAAACAATTTAGGCAGAATGCTGCTTACAGGCATAATAAAATCTACGGAAGGGAGGATTTTTCGAGTTGAATGACAACAACATGTCATGACATACAAAGATGTGTGGTTACCAGCATCTGTAAGAACAAATAGGTTACCTGATTCATTTGGACCAAAAAGAATTCAGTGAGGAAGTATGGGGGAAAAGTTCAGAAAATTACGGTCAGGAGTAGGTAATACACAAAACACTGGCAAAGAAGATGTTCAATCCGCAGTCTATGGTAAAAAGTCTTTAGATTTGCAGATTCTAACAGATCCAAATCTGACTTGTCCAGGTATTTCAGATTTAGCATAAACTTCAAAAGCCTCAGAAGTGATATAAGGTGGAGACTAAGAATATGAACTGGAAAATATTTGCCTCCAGTACAATACAATTTCTTCAGAATTAGTTGCAGAATCAGTTAATGACACATACAGAAATGGCGTTGCTTTCTTTTATGACTACATCACCAGGAGAGAATTACTGACATACGAGCCAATACAACTGCAACAAATCTCGCACTTGATTATCTCAGAATGAGTTTAAAAGTAACTTTGATATTGTGCAAATATTTTGAGAAAGTGATCAAGAAACGTTTATCAGCTCAGAAATAGAAAATGTCTGTGACCAGTGGCGTACTAAGAGTAAATGGCGCCCTGGGCGACGATGATGGCCCAAAGGGCCAGAATGCGAGGCCCGAATTTTTATCAGCTGTTTTGGCGCCCCAAGACCTCTTGCGCCCCGGGCAACCGTCCCGTCCGCCGCGGCCCCCCCCCCCCACCCGCCTCCTCCCGTTAGTACGCCACAGTCAGTGACTATAGAAGATCTACCAAATATGATTTATTGACAGGGTTTGCAATTGTTGAAACGGTCTACAGTGCCAGTAAATATTTTTTGATGAACAAGAAAACCAAATAAAGTTCAATAACACAAGTGTTAACAGATTTTGCGCTGTTAACCATTGTATCTGGCTTGATTTGAGATGTATACATCATAATAGACTGCATGGTAGTGATCTTAAATCAGCTAACATTCATAATGGTATCATGCTAATTCCACCTCGTATTTCAATCATCACATTAGAAACAAACATTAGTCTGTTAAAAGTTCGATATCTACACACAAAATCTTCAAACTTGCATTATGAACTAGGACTGGTGCACTAAAATAGTGAGCTGGATCTAGTTTTCAATTGTTACTAAATTCCTCAAAAATGTCACATAGCATTCAATTATCATTCAATTATCATTCATGATTTAATAATCATGCAAATCTCCAAGTGTTTGAAGTTTAAAATGTTCTATGACATCATGTACATACTGTTGATCGTCATTGTATATATTTGAATCATTCAATGATGATTAAAAGTTATATATTGGTGATATAGCTATTTCGTTAGACCTTTAAAAGTTATTTATGTATTAGTATGGGTTAATGTCTTTCCTAAATGATTTAGGTGTCATGTCTATAAAATGTGTTGACTAAGTGTCTCTGTACATTTTTCATTAACTAAATTTAAGCTGTTTTGTAGATTGTCTCACGAATGTAAAGTTTTCTACAAACCTGATTGTTCTTTTAACTTCTATTTCTGTTTCTTCTTTCACGAACCTATCGGTTATAAAATCCTTGCTAAATGATATATGTTTCTCATCAGACATTTGCAAGCTGTACGTCCCGTAGAAATAGTTATGTAAACTTTTTAATTTCAACGCTTTTTGTGTTTATTGTTTGTCTTGTCTTTGCTTGTGTTTGCCTTTGAAAAAAACTCAAGAAGAGTCGAAATCGCTCAGGCTAGTTGAAAACTAGTTTTTGCTCTGTTCGTTGTCAATTTATTGCATTAATATATATATATATATATATATATATATATATATATATATATATATATATATATATATATATATATATATATATATATATATATTCCTCTATTTTTACCAGACATATATCAAACCAATGACTGCATCTATCAAAATTTATTGTTGTTTTAACCCATTCAGGAAAATGCATGTATAAGCTTCCTCTGAGCGGTTAATCCCTATCTTTGTTTAATACTAAATATATAATCCTGTCAAACAGCTATCTTGTACTTGCACTTATTAAATATTTAATCATGTCAAACATCTATCTTGAACTTGCACTTATGAAATATTTAATACTGTCAAACATCTATCTTGTACTTGCACTTATGAAATATTTAATCCTGTCAAACATCTATCTTGTACTTGCACTTATTAAATATTTAATCCTGTCAAACATCTAACTTGTACTTGCATTTATTAAATATTTAATCCTGTCAAACATCTATTGTGTACTTGCACGTATTTTCTGCCAACTCTGGTATGTAAAAATGTGAAATAAATGTTTAATTAGATTTGTTTTAATTTTTTGAATCATGGTCTTCTTAAAATATGGCTCAATGTCATTAAATATATTCATAAAAAATCTTGATTATTGCCGCTGTAAAATCTGTACTCACTGACATTTCTTTTAGTGACAATTCTATTTAAAAATTCTGTCGATTCGTTCGCTTTAATTCTTTTCAAGTTGAAACACTTATTAAAGGTTATAAGACAAAGTTTCTAACTTGTTTCGATATTGACAAATCAATTATGGAGGTGTTAATTTTCATACAGAAAAGTGCCAATGTATATTGAATTTTTTTAATTTATTTAACAAGAATCATTCCAATAGAAATTTAACTGTTTTGCATTTGCTTTCCCTTGTTATTTATGTCTACATTTACGTCACTTTTCTGTGCATTGTGACATAGCACGCAAGTCAAAATCATTTTAGGATTTTAAGTTCTTTATTCAAATTATTATTCTGTGTTAGGCACAAATTTTTATTTTTATTTCAGTGTTGCTGCATATCTCTACACATGTGTGTTGGTCTAAAAAGTTACTATTTGATGGAATTGTCAATATGATTTATTTCTTTTTTGTTGTTGTATCTCTACACAAGTGGTTGGTGTAAACAAAATTGCTACTAGCTATAACATTTAATATCATTTTTAATTATTTTATTTTTTATTTTAGTGTTGTCGTATCCCAAGAAGAGTGAACGGTATTCAAAAAAGTATTTTAAAACTTACTTAAATCAAATAGGGTCGCCTGACTAAACATCTCTTGTTTTTAACTACTACAATTTGTTATAATTGCTAAAATCAACGTAAAATTAATATAAATTACCTCCTAAATACTTGAAGAAAATTATATATCGATTACTGAATCCACTTCATATAATATGAATCACTGAAAGCTGCCAATCTTTTTCTCCCAAGACAAAACTCCAACAATTTCAAGAAAAGTCTACAGCTTTCAGGAGTGTCATCATGGAATTCTCTACCGACTAATTTGAAAGCTGAAAGTAATTTAGAACAGTTTAGTAAAGATTTCTGCAATTACTTCCTTAAACAGCAATCTATTTGAAAGTTATATAGGCCTCCTATATGAGTTGTACCCATCTTCCTATAAAAAATAAGCCTGCCTGTAAAAAAAAAGGAGTCCATCGAAGGGACTGACGCTCTACTGGCCGAAAAGAAGTTAAGATAAGACCGTTTCTTCTTTTAACTGCTGAGTGTTGAAACCATATACGATATCCTTAAAGAATAACAAAATTTTCAAGCTGTAAAATTGACACCATATTTATTTAAGACCAAGCAGACATCATGAGACGTATTTTGGTGAAAACCCTATGACGATATGTCCTTCAATTCAGGTGGTGTAGCAATAAGAAGATTTTAAAGGTGCACATTTTGGCGGCCATAGTCGACGTAAAATTGTTGTTTTTCTTTTCGTTTAGGAACAACTATATATCATAAGAAATCTTTTGATGGAAACCCTATTTCCATATGACCATCCATTAAGGAAAGGTAGCGATAACAAGATTTTCAAAATGAACACCATGGTGGCCATATTACACTTTCAGATCGACATCATTTTCATTTAGGACCAACTGGACACCATAAGACGTCTTCTCGTGAAAACCCCATGTCGATATGACTTTCTGTTTAGGAGGAGAAGGACTAGCGATAACAAGATTTTCAAAATGGCTGGCGTGGCGACTATATTGGATATCAGATCCACACCATTTTCATTTAGAAATAACTAGACATTATAATAAGTCTTTTGAAAGCTGCGTGTCAATATGACAATCCATCCACGAGGAGCAGCTGTAACAAAATGTTCAAGGTGGCTGCCGTTATGGCCATGTTAGATGCAGATCGGCACCATTTTCATGTAGGACAAACTAGACATCATAAAGAGTCAATTAATGAAAACTCCATTTTAATATGACTGTCCATTCAGGAGGAGTAGCGATAACAAGATTTTCAAGATGGCTGCTGTGGAGGCCATATTGGGTGTCTGAGCGGCACTATTTTCATTTAGAATCAACTAGACTTTGGGATGAATGTAAGTGTAAAGTTTCATGGCAATTCTCCAAGTAGTTTTTTTTTTTTTTTTTTGGGGGGGGGGGGAGCAGCAATAACAAACTTGTTATAACGGATGGACGGACGACGAACAACAGGCCATCCCAATAGCTCTTCTGGACCAGTAGAGCAGGGGTGTCAAACATACGGCCCGCTGGACTCATTATTTATTATTATTATTTAATATTATTTATTATTATTTATATAAAATCTGGCCCGCCATAGCAAATGAGTTTGTTACCCCTGCAGTAGAGCTTAAAAGAGTGTGCTAATCCGTTAATAGATATTCGCGCGCGCGTGCGCGTCCGTGTGCGTGTCTGTGTGTGTGTGACTACAATTAATCTAATCGTACATGGAAATGGCAGAAACGTAGTGTGCTTGAGTTTCAGGAAAAAATTACAATATAATTAATTCATTAATTTTTGTGCAGTTTAATTAGATTGCTTTATATGGCTGCAGAGGAGAGGAGATGTTTGTACCGCTAACTTTGTTACCCTCTTGAAAAAGATGATGATGATGATGATGATGATGATAACTGTATTCACAGATGACACAATGAACTTCTGGGTGATAAAGACGAATTATGTCAGCTATGCTGTAATATATGGCTGTATTCATGAAGATATCGATGGTACTTGTTCTGACGCAAGAGCAGAGGTCCTCAGTAGAAAACCCAGTCTACCCGACAGTCTCCAGTCCACCGTGAACAGTTCAATCAGATCTGTCTGTGTCAGCCTAAAGGACTTCAGAAAGATCCCTCAGAATAACAGTAAGTACAGTCTATAACCCTTTATGTGACTTCTTAATATATGACTCTCTGTCGTTTTTACACGTCATGCATGGGAACAATATATTCAGTGTTTCAAAATTAAATTAGTTTATCTGAGGTTTGTTAATGTAGTGGTTTGAGTCGGAGTAAAAGATCTCTCATGGGACTAACATTCATGGGGCATGCATGGAATCCTCCTGCCTCATCCTATTGTTATGCAGATGAGGTAGGGGTTACGCTGGAGGTTTTGCAGGACATTTGAATACGCTATGTCAGCGAGGTGTGACATGGGCTGACTAGAACTCCTGGAAATATTTATCAGGGATAATTAGGGTTATTACCAGTGATCTCTTATTTTATTGCATCTGCTTGATATCTGGCCTCAGTTTACCTGGTACAAGACATTCCAGTGTCGACCAGGATAATTTGTACCCCTTGTCAGACACTGAAAAAGAAACCCCTGTGCAGAATTTTGGTCGAAAAATACAACCCCATTTCAGGCAGCCCTTAAACCTCTAGCCCCGACTGTCGGAAGATCCCAACCACCACTATATAGTGAGGGAGCCACCACTACCCTACCCGGGATTTGTTGAAGGTGCCAGAGAAGCTCATTCGTGTTATATATTTTGTAAACCATACTACTCCAATATTTCAGCATTAACATAAAAAATAAAGATATTATTTTATTGGGAAACGATGCGAGAGTTCATGTGTGTAATTTATTTTGACATTTAAACAAAGGATTGAAGTCATGAAAGAGAAAAGATTAATTTTGAATTTCCATCGAAAATGTGCACCATAGTTATCCTTAAACTACTAAGTGACTTTACAAAATTTGTAAGCAAGATACATTAATAATTTCCATTTACATACTCTCAGTAAATTGAAAAATAGATTGCTACTAATTATTATAATTTATTTAATTTAATTTGATACTTACAAATTTAAAATTAAGGTTAATTTAAGAGTAGCAATAAGAGTTCTATTCCCCAACATTATCTGTGTCACTATCTATTATAAAATTACAAAACATTATATCAGAATAGACAGGAAAAGTTATTGTTTCGTTTTGTACTCTTACTAGCAAAATATTACGTCTAATTTAACATAGGAAAATTAGAAAAATATTGCTTCCAGTAGAACAGACTTGCAGCTAGAATTCGACTTGTCACCTAGGTATGCACACTTGATTTTCCATTCGCAAGTTCGAGGTCAATCCTATGGATCGTACATGAATGTATGCCAATAGTTGCTTTGGGACCACCTTGGCTATTTGTGAAACAAGGATTGACCGAGACGTTTCGCATGTATCGAACTATTTTTTCAGTCGTAACTTCTCCATCAAGCCTACAATTAATCTAATCGTACAAATAATCGAGGTAGTCCGAATAGATTGCGTTTTCTTTCTCTTTTTTGCGGAGATATTTCCGGCGAACAAAATGTACGATTTTTCTGTAAATTACTGCGCCGACATACATCCGGGGCATATTTTTGTCTCGCAGAAATAGCCGAGGATGTTTCGATTGTTGTTTTTTTTTTTTTTTTTTGGGGGGGGGGGGCCTGAAGGCAAATTTACCCCTGCTGCGCCTTTGATCATGCTGTTCGACCAACCTCTGGGAACCTCATCCGCATCTCTAAAGGGAACGGGTGATATCTGGAAGCTCTCATGAATTTCCTATACCTGTCTTATTGTGTTATATACTGTCCCTGATATATATATATATATATATATATATATATATATATATATATATATATATATATATATATATATATATATATATACATATATATATATATATATATATATATCAGGGACAGTATAAATGATTTTTCTCACATAAGCCATGGAAAATTCCAATCTAAGTACTAAATGCTATGTAAACAAATCTGACCTTGAACTCAAATGCAGCTAATATGTTGTTTACAAAATGACTAAAGTACAATTTACCTCATGGACATATATTATAAATTCAATATACAACACAATATATACATATATATATATATATATATATATATATATATATATATATATATATATATATACTGTTTTGCATATATAATTATTTAGTTCATTAAAACATCAGTCTGAGTGTTGTCTCTAATTCCGAAGATAATATCTATTTTTCTAATTCCAAATTATGTGTGTGACAACACTTACTTTTTATCCATTGTAAGGTATCATTTAAAAAAGTCCGTGTTACCTGACAATCCCAAGAAATATGATACCGCCTCTGCATACAACATACAGAAAGAACAGAGCTCGTTTGAAATAATATTAATTCTTTTGAGAAATACATTTGTAACCAAAATTCTATGTAATATTTTAAACTGCAACCACGTAAGGTTTCGATATTTTGTAGTCTTAGTAGTAAGAAATATGACTGCTAGTCTTTTTCTTCTAACTCACCAAATTCAAAATTCCATTTCCTTCTAGAAGTTGGTATTTCATTGTTTCCAATCAATTTTTTTTCATATACACGTCTACATTCTTTTTTATTTTCAATAATAGTATACGCAGCAATATTTATAAAAGGTTCATAACTGATTCTGACCGTATTTTTGCATGACTTCATAGCTGCAAGTATGCTTTGAAAATCAATGGAATTAATGTGAATAGAAACCCTATTTTTAAAATTATCAAAATTCATCCAGGAACCATCCTCATTAACAAAATCATTCACAAATATAATGCCTTTCTGAAACCATGATTTATAATACACACCTTTTACATATATTGTAATATAAGGATTAAACGATAGCTGTGTTTCTAAAAATTGTTCAGCTGTGACCATTTTGAATCATCTAGTTAGATCTAAAAAGGCTCCAAAAACTGCTATCCAAAAAGGATTGAGATCCTTTTTTATTGAGTTAATAAAATCTATTCCATATAAAAAGAAATTATCAATATTTGATACTGAAAATTGTAACAGACTTTTCCAGTTAGACTCCTCAGACAACATTCTTCTAAGCCATCTAAGTTTCAAAGCATCATAATCATATTTAATCCCCCTTCATGATAATCCTTCACATCAATATTTCTTTTAAGTCTGTCCTTTGATCCATGCCATCAAAACATATGAAAGAGTGTATTTAGTTCACTAAGAACCCGTGTATATGTATTTGGTAATGACAATAAGTAATGATTAATTCTGGAGATAGCTAAACTTTTTATCACTGCTATCTTTCCAAATGAAATTAAAAACCTTTTATTCCACTGAAAATTACAGGTTCTTAATTTCTCAAATTTTATATGGGTAATTAAGAGATGTCATTTTTTCCAAGTTAGTTGACAACTTTACACTTAAGACAACAAATTCAGTACGTCCCCGTTTAAGTTTATATTCTTGACAATATTTCATATTACTATCAGTTCTACTTTCGATCCAAACCATCTTTGTTTTTTCAATATTTATACTAAGGCCAGAAAATTTGGAATATTGATATAAAAGATTTAAAGCAGACATCAGAGACTTCTCTGAACCAATACAAGTAAGTGACATATCATCAGCATATTGAGAAAGAACGTATATGTTATATTACCTATATTTATTCCAGTAATATCTTTATTTTGTCTTAACATATGGGGTAAAATCTCCCCACACACGATAAAAATGTATGGGGAGAGAGGATCCCCCTGTCTACACCCTCTTTCGATACCTATCGGCAGCTAACATTATTACTGTTGTGTGACTATTGGGGCATTATGTATGTCAAAAATGAATACCCAAAATAAACACAATTTAAATTAAAATTAAAATCAACTTATTTTCTTCTAGGAGAATTTGAAAAGTAAATTTTCGTGCATTGTTTTCAACTAATCTGTTCATTTATTATGTTGTACATTTATACGTAGAGGTCATGACCCTTACTTAAGTTATTTGCATGGACGAAGAAATATCACTGAAGCAATAACGATCTAGCCACATTCAATCCGAAGTAGACCGGAATTGTTGTCCTCCAAGCAGTTGTTAAAGAAGTCAACAAATGAAGCAAAGGAGAAACTTCGAGTAAAAGTTGCCATTAAAAAATCAGTAAAATACTTAACTCGTGTATTGGGTTAAAAGTTTTGAATGTCTTCTTTACGGTGGTGTAAGTTATGAGTGACTAAATGCACAGATAGTATAGTACAATTATCACGGAGTCATCGAGGGATCAAATTTCGAACCGCGAGAGTTAGTTACCTTGTGTTAATTAGGAGTAGAGGAGGGTATTATCATGAGTTTCTCATTTTTTACTGATAGAATCGAGTGTCTGTGATACCCATGTCAAAACTCATGTGCAAATTGTTAATCGTGGCCCCGAGAGTGTAACTGGAGTCAGATGCCCAGGCCTGAGTAATAGACACGAAATTCCTCATTGACGGGTTATTATGTACTAAAAAACTGAGGTAAATACCCAATCGTGTACCTGGAATTTATTGAGAGATAAAAGAAAAATTCAACACACAATAATGTACCTCCAGGCTCAGAATACGCACCAAATCAGTTGGACATCCCTAGATACCAGTATAGAGGAAGTACCTCGCACTTCTACCATTCACATGTACTGTGGAAAATATTGTTCTTTGTGGAAACATTTTTCTGTGAAACGTATATAATCGCTCTTGGTAAAAGTCTATACAATAATTCAGCCTTCAAGGCTTTGTGAATTCAATGAAAGAAGTAACTTTTTAATTCTCTTTCACAAAAACACAATAGTTGTCCTTTGTTGTATCCCCTGCAGGCTTGGGGATGTTGAGTGGGCCCGAGGCGCGCACCGGTATGCAATCTGACTAACATCGAGATCTATTTACATTACTTGTCAATAAGTAAAGCTGATGGGCACCGATACAAGATCATGTTTTCTGTACCTTTTTTATCCACCAATCAAATAGGTTAAGTCAGGAAGTCACCCTGTTTATAAAAATAAAAGTTATGTCATTTACCCACAACACCTCTGTTCTTTTGTACATAATAAGCCGTCAATGTTTATTACTCAGACGTGGGCACCTGACTCCAGTTACACCGCCATATTGTTTTCAGACAAAGGGAACAACACTGAAGTGTAAACAAAAGCAAAGCTTACGTTAAATTAGCTTACGTTAAATTTTGTCTCCTGTTCCTTCTTTTTCCACAATCTCCGATAATATTGGAAATGGTTGTGAAGCATTGTTGTTAGAGGATTTATCATGGGGTTAATATAAATATCACTCCTTTCATGTAGATATTTCACCATTGTCTAAAAAAAAAAAATGGTGTAAGAGAGAAAAATATATGGATAATAATAATAATAATAATAGTCATAATTTAATTTCAAACCACAGTCCATATATATATATATATATATATATATATATATATATATATATATATATATATATATATATATATATATACACACACACATAGAGTATATAAAACAACAAACGAGCTCAGAATAAGAATACAACAATCTATTCTAACGATCAATGAGAGTTGAGTCACGAATACATGAATACAAATATACAGTTTCCACATTTTGTTCACTAGCAACAACTCGAATTCAAAAAGAGTGCACCATTTTTCTCAGTAATATAATAAGGTTATCAACACTGTTATTGACTAAAGCACTTTGGCGCCTCCCATACCCCATTAGAAAACGGAACTCATTATTGTAAAACACATTAGGCGCATCATTGTATTACGTGAAAAATGTGTCCACTGAGGATTACAGTATAAATTCATACAGTATAATTTAAATAACACAATTTTACATCAGTGGAGCATAATCTGAATGAACTTAAGAGCATGTTCACCATTAAGCAGTGAGAACGATATTATCTCTGTATATCATCGGAGCAAATAACATTACCTAAATACGCTTTTATTTACAAAGGAAACTTTCTCACTACAAAGTCGAACCTTCGATACAGACATAATCTTCTATTTTTGTTGCTTCAAACTGGTACACACAATCTTCTTAGTATTATACTCAAGATCATCTCAAATGCAAAACGTTCACAACATATTTTCAACAGTTTTCAAAATCCTTCAATACATGGGCTGCATAGACATATCATCAGCAAAACTGAAATTATTCATAAATAAACCGCCGATATTAAAACCAACATATAATTTATTCAGGCCACGATTAAGGTCATTAATGTATACCTTAAACTGAAATGGGGACAACGCACCTCCTTGTCGCACATCATAGTCACATGGGAAAATACTAGACCCGACTGCACACAAAACTGCTGTTTGCTGTACCAGTTAAAATGCAAACCGACAACATATATTGGTACGTTTTTATAAATATTTTTTTTCTGAATTGACTCCAGTGATTAATTATCTCAAAAACTTTCTTAACATCTAAGAATGAAACATAAAATGGACCATCATTATCCACATAAAAATTGATTCACCTGTTTAAACACAAATAAACACTGATCAGTGGACAGGTGTCGCATAAAGCCAAATTGATTCTCTGTAAATTCTGTTTCACATGTTTGTAACAATATCTTCTCTTAAGCCTTTATTATGGTGACCATGGCCATAATCCGACGATAACGCTTTGGGGTTGGTTTTTTTTTTTTTTTGGGGGGGGGGGGGGGGGTGAGTTTGTTATCGGTATTACGGTCGCATTCGTGAGATCAAACAAAATAACCGGATGAACAAACATGCAAATAAAAGAAAGCATAAGTAATACAAGAAGCCTATCACTGGCGTAGTTGAAGTATTCAGCCTGAAGAGTGTCTGTATCTGGGGAACGAACCGATTTCAAATTCGCAATAGTGTGACTGATCTGATGCAGATTTACAACATGAATATCATCAAGTGGTGTCTGCTTTTTCAAGTCAGACAAAGCAATACTCTCGTGTATGTCACCTTTAACGGAACTGAGAATCTCACTGAAAAAAAACAAAAGAGCATTGCATGTGACATGTGTGATTATGTATATCTATGTCTAACACCATCTATGAATGCTTAGCCGGTAACAACGAGCCCTGGATATGCACTGAATGCGCGTTACCAAATTTGACTAATACTTTTCTCTAACCAATGCACATTTCTGGAGACCAGCGTGTGCCCAGGCCAGCAATGATTATAGCGATGTGTGAACGGAGGACTCCGATTATTACCAAATGCATCACTCGTGTATAGAAGTGTCACAGTTATGATGGTGACAGTTATTCCCCTTCGCATGACTGTTCTGTCACGGAGAAGTATACAAGCGACGATGTAAACAGGAGTGAAGACTCGGAGCCGTTTGTTGAGCTTAGAAATCTTCGTATAACCCAATACGACCGATAATATGATATCTGAACATAAATGGTATTAGATATACATTTAATGACATTGTTTCAGTCTTACAGGACAACTGAGTAGATCTGCTTGTGTTATCAGTGACTAAAACTGACATTTCTTTTAGTTCAGATTTATTTAAGGTTATATTACATACAATCTTTAAAGGAAAGACAGAAATTGTAATGGTAGAAGTATACTTGTTTAATACAGGTCTGACCTACCTTTCCGACAAATTGAAAGCTTAGAATTAACCAAACTGAATTAATATTCATGGAATTCCGTCTCGATAAACGTGTCTGTTGTTTTCTTTGTTCCTACAAATCCCCAAGCCTAGCAAACGCTACTTTTTGAAGCTGATATGGATACCAAATTAAATAGTATTTTTACCAAGCATTAAAATGTATGCTTAATAGGTGATCTCAGCTATGGTTTTTAAATATGGAGTAAAATCAAACCCTTGGATCAATCGTTGAGACTTTCAATTTAGCAAATGACATAAGGTACTCTGCTTATTATGTTAATGACTGCACCCATTCCTAATAGATATCATTGCTACTTAGAATCCACACTTCTTTTGTCATAGTGTACATTTTGCATGTGGCGTAGGTGACTGGCATCCCATCATAACCACAAGATTAAAAGAATACCATGTTTTAAATAGATGTGAGAAAATTACGTTTAGAAACTATAACAAGTTTGATGAGAAAAATTCCCTTAATATTGAGCATATGAAAAGCTCATTGATAATCATGCTCCTAAAAAGCCAAACTACCCCCCCCCCCCACCTCCCTACACGAATAGTGAACTTAGAAAAGCCATTTATAAAAAGAGTATGGCCATTACAAAATTTTGAAAAATATCAAACTCAACTATTCTGAAAACTTGCAAAAAAACAGAGAAACTTTGTCACCAAGCGCAGAAGACAATCTATTAGATTTAATTTCTTTGAATGGTGGAGTGATGGCCCAAAATCTAGGGACTTTTGACCCACCATTAAACCTTTTATGAACCAAAAATTAAAGTTCCGACTGTATCATATTCTTTATTACTTGTATTGACCAAGGTAAATGTCCAGATCTTCTTAGAGAAGTGCAGGTAACTCCAATCGACAAAATATCTGATCCTATTGATAAGGGCTACAACAGACCAGTCAGCATTTTACCTTACACTTCCAAACTGTTTGAAAGGCTCCTGTGTAATCAGCTCTAAATGTATGTTGATAATATTTTTCATAATTATCTATCTGCTCTTAGAAACGGGTATGGATGTCAAACCACACTACTGAAACTGGTGAACGACTGCATAATGAGACTTCTTGTATTCAATGTTTTCATCAAAATGACACTTTCTACTTCACCAAACAGATAATACTGTATAATTACGCTGATGACAACATCATATCTTACATCCATAAATATCCCAATAAGCTAATGTCTGTTTAATGAAATGAGAGCAAGATACGTATTGACTGGTTTGCAGCCAATGGTATGCAAGCAAATAACATGGGAGGACTGTGTGAAACTTTTTGGAGTAGATATTGACTCTCAACTAAATTTTAGCAACCAAATATCGAAAATCTGTCAAAAAGCAGCAACACAATAAAAACTTCTTGCAACGTCTCAACCACTATTTGTCCACTAATATGAAGCTAATGATCTACAAATGCTTTATTAGGTCGAACTTCAGCATCTGCACCCTTATCGGTATCAAATAAAATTCTGACAAAATGCAGTATAAGGCACTCAAATTTATGTTTAATGATTTTAATAGTAAATATGGCTCTCTGCTAAGAAAAGAAAATTCTCCTACGCTTCATATTAGTAGATTAAGATATCTGGCAACTAATGCATACAAGATACTGCACACGAAAGCAAATAATTATTCGGGTATTCTGGCCGCTTTTAAAAACTGCAATTATAATCTCAGACATCAAAATCTGGCAACAATAACACGGGTAAAGACCACAAGGTACGATACGCTTTCATTTATATTTGATGCCCCAGAATTGGAACAGCCTGCCCAATGAACTGAGAACAATCACTGATTTCAAAGAATTCAGCAGACTGATTCGGACATGGTCAGAGCCTCGGTGTAAATGTGCTTTGTGTCATTCTATTTAGCGGTCAATGGCAATTCAGCTTTAAGGTTACCAATTTCACTGTTTATCTTTGTTTTAGATCATGCTCCCGTAATGCTTATTTTAATTACTTACTTAAATTTGTTTGTTTTAATTTTAACTATTAGAACCTTCATTTCCTGATATCTTAATTAATAAATATGACACTTGTGCATGCTGTTGGCTTTGTAATGTTTCTTTTGTGTATTATTTCATTTTAAATATGTATTATCTATGTAACTGTTAGTTAAAATATCTTTTATTTGTTTTATGTCTCGTCGGTAAAATAGCTCGTCCAGAGTTAGTGTTTTTATGTTACCCAGACTACCGACGTTAAATAAAAGTTCTTGCAGCTTGTGTCTTTGTTTCTTGCATTGAAATGGCTGTTTCACATATCCGCAATGTCCTACTCACATGTAACATTACCAGATGAATTGGCAAACAGAGAATGTTTTCTAGACTCACGATATACATCCTACCAAAAATAATCGATATCTTTACAGCACAACGTTTTAGCATACGAGTCCTATATCTGTTTCCTCAGCTTTACATGGTATTAGGGTATACCTTAACTGATCCCTAGATTTTATCTGGAGATCACTCAGAAAACCACGTCTCGGCTTGTCATTATCACACCATAATCAGTAATTATCCCTTGCTTCCCTATGCAATTATTTCATATAGTCGTTCCAGCCCGAGGGCCCCCTGGTGATCGAGTGTTCTAAGGTGCTCAACTTTACAGATCACTCACATCTCACCTCTGTCCGCCTGGGTTCCAGTCTCGGCTCGACCAACGTGGGTATGTGAGAAAGCTTGCCAGTAGCTTCCCGTGGGTTGGTGGTTCTTCCTGGGTTCCTCCTCTACCAGATATACTGGCCGCCATGTATAGCCTATCATGTGCTGAAAATGGCGTATAACCCCACAAAAACTGAAACCATTGCAGCCCGGCACAACACTCCAATTCATAATATTATTAGGATCTACAAGCGCTTTTACAATCTTTTGATAAAACTAATCAATACAGTCTCAATGACCAACATGCGCACAATTAACATTACACAACATGGCTTCATAAGGCTGGAATGTCAATATTACTCATAAATCTGCAGTCTGATTAACCCGAGATATACTAATAAGTAGATCTGATGAACACCGATACAAGATCATGTTCTGTTGACCTTCTGATTCACCAGTCAAATTACAGCTTTCATTTTAACGAACGTGAATAACACGATTTGAAACATAACACTGTTTTATTTCAGTTTGTCTGTAGAGATTAATGCACTGTCCACGCGCTCTTTGTACAAATGAGGTAATTACGTGTTGCACCACATCCTCTTAATTCGTAACCAGTTCTATTACAGCTTTCATAATGCTGAGAGTGAAAAACGAAATTCGGAACATATCGTTACGAACGATAACTCTCCTTAACACAATGCAAGGCTTTATCTCATAGGCTAATAAAAATAAGTTGACCAGGAATAAGAACATGAAATAATCGGTGCCTGTCAGATCTCCAAAATGTCGGAGATCTCGATTTCAGTCGGATTGCCCTGCTATACATCCTGTGATTATATATATATATATATATATATATATATATATATATATATATATATATATATATATATATAGAGAGAGAGAGAGAGAGAGAGAGAGAGAGAGAGAGAGAGAGATTATCATAAAGGATAGGACATTTTAATTTCACACCACTGAAAATCTAATCCAAATCCGCGGTTCCTTTCTCAGTAAGGGACGAACTAAAAATTCGGTACCCAGTATAATAATATTCTTTCAACATATATAATTTCACTATGTATTATCGGGCATACTCTGACCTTGTATTTGAAGAATTTTATTATTGTCGCCTTTATCTTTGTAAGTCTTTTGGGGATACCTAAGCCTATTTGGCACTATATAGCCTTTTGGGGATACCTAGGACTATTTGGCACTATATAGTCTTTTGGGGATACCTAGGACTATTTGGCACTATATAGTCTTTTGGGGATACCTAGGACTATTTGGCACTATATAGTCTTTTGGGGATACCTAGGACTATTTGGCACTATATAGCCTTTTGAGGATACCTAGGACAATTTGGCACTATATAGTCTTTTGGGGATACCTAGGACTATTTGGCACTATATAGCCTTTTGGGGATACCTAGGACTATTTGGCACTATATAGCCTTTTGGGGATACCTAAGCCTATTTGGCACTATATAGTCTTTTGGGGATACCTAGGACTATTTGGCACTATATAGTCTTTTGGGGATACCTAGGACTATTTGGCACTATATAGTCTTTTGGGGATACCTAGGACTATTTGGCACTATATAGTATTTTGGGGATACCTAAGCCTATTTGGCACTATATAGTCTTTTGGGGATACCTAGGATTATTTGGCACTATATAGTATTTTGGGGATACCTAAGCCTATTTGGCACTATATAGTCTTTTGGGGATACCTAGGACTATTTGGCACTATATAGTCTTTTGGGGATACCTAGGACTATTTGGCACTATATAGTCTTTTGGGGATACCTAAGCCTATTTGGCACTATATAGTCTTTTGGGGATACCTAGGACTATTTGGCACTATATAGTATTTTGGGGATACCTAAGCCTATTTGGCACTATATAGCCTTTTGGGGATACCTAAGCCTATTTGACACTATGTATCATTTTGGGGATACCTAAGCCTATTTGACACTACGTATCATTTTGGGGATACCTAAGCCTATTTGACACTATATATAGCCAGGATTATACAGATCGACCGTTAAACTCTACGTGCATACTTCAGCTCTGTCTCGCATAATGTAAGATAGATGAAGGCTGCCTTACCAATGACGGAAAACGAATGTCGCTTTTCTGCAAAGTAATTCTCGTGTACAATCTTTATGAACCTGTAAATATAGTTATATTTTCTGTATATTGTGAAGTCACTTTTATTTCTTATTCAAAGCCGAAATTCAGTGAGTTTTAATGCTGAATATATTTTTGTCTTTCAGAGTGCGACTTTCCAGGTAAGTAATTTTTACTTTTTTTTTTTTTTTTTTTTTTTACAGAAAACAAAAAAAATAAATAAATAAACATTGTTCTGAGAATAAATCTGAAACTATATTGATCCAGACAAAAATTTCAGCAACTTTGCAATTTGAGGGAAAAAATGCATAAAAAGTATGTTAATATATTACTATTTAACTAGAAACGTGGTAATGTAACACGAAACACTCACCACAATAGCTGAAAATTTACCTTCACAAAACTTAACCAGGTAACATTACACGCACCCGCCACATTAGTGGTGAAGCATAAAAGTAGGCAAACAGATTTTTTTAAAAATGCCAGCACAGACAAAAATGTTTTTAAATTACTGAACAGAAATTTAAATTTTATTTCTTAATGACTTAAAGCTTGTTTGTATCTAAACAAGTGTCTTAGTGCGCGGTATTGAACATATACAAAGTAGGTCCCGACTACTTTCCCTTCTCGACTAATATCTCAATGTGACCAAATTAGTCACCTTGCAAATTTACAATTTGGTTAATTTTTTACTTTTATTTTTATTTAATTTTTTACGTCTCTTTACAGTAAATCACAAAAAAGAAATTATAAATTAAAACACGACATTACAAATATGTACATGAGCAACTTGATAAAGATGTAAAATAGACGATGAATACAGATTCAAAGACACTGAAAAAATTATGTACAAGATATAAGATTGAGTATTGATGTAGGAGTTAAACATTATTGCATAAAATTAAAACAATTATGTACAAGATATAAGACTGAGTATTGATGTAGGAGTTAAACATTATTGCATAAAATTAAAACAATTATGTACAAGATATAAGACTGAGTATTGATGTAGGAGTTAAACATTATTGCATAAAATTAAAACAATATTGTACAAGATATAAGACTGAGTATTGATGTAGGCGTTAAACATTATTACATATATGTACAAGATATAAGATTGAGCATTGATGTAGGAGATAAACATTATTACATAAAATTAAAACAATTATGTACAAGATATAAGATTGAGCATTGATGTAGGAGTTGAAAATTATTACATAAAATTAAAACGATAAAATGGTTATAAAAAAAATGTATATACCATGAGATGTTATTTTTCTGAGAATTAAAAAGCTGGTTTGGGCAGAAGATCTAATTACAGATGAGCTGGTACAAAGAAAAAGGAACTGGTTTTGTAGTGATAGGTGATGAGCATTGATACAAATTTGGCAGATTCCAGTAAAAATACAAAACATTAATCTCTAATATCAAAATATAGTGGATAATAAAATAAAGCACGAAATTCATCTTCAACATGATGGGGTTTTTCTTCAAAAACGGATATAATTTATTAAATTCTGGTAAATCTTCAAATCTACCCATTTCAATTTTCAAAGAAGTAACACCACATCCGAGTTTTGAGGAAAAAAAAACTGTTTTATTTAGTCTTGTTAAAAATCATACTGCAACAATATTCTGGTTTAAAGTTGTATTTTGAAAGCTTATTTTTCCGAGTTTATTATTCACGTCTGTTTAACTTCTCCAATTATTAGCAAATTTGGTGAAAACACCTTACATACGCTATCAGATATTGCTGTGAAATATTATTAGATATATGTCAAATTATTCCAAGTCATTAGCTATCAGATAAATTTGTATTATAAAACCACAGTTCTTAAAACTATTTCCTGCTTTTGACAAATAATAAAGGAATATACGCTTATGAAGATGTAAATCAAGCATATTCTGCAAATCTTGACCAATAAGCACCGATGCATTTCCGCTGTCTTACAATTGGAGGTACCGATGGAATCCAATTTTACATACTTTTGATGCATTTGGTGTATACTTTTCAACACCTAATAAGGAACGCATGGCTCTATTTTGGACTGTATTAATACAAGATAAGCGTTATATTCCACACCCACACACACGTAGCAGCACCATATGGAACGACTGACCAAACTAAATTATCTTACAATTTCGTAAACACATTATATGACATACCTCCAAGGGACTTCAATTAGCAATAAGTAGACCAAGTGCC
This sequence comes from Margaritifera margaritifera, assembly GCA_029931535.1. Taxonomy (NCBI): domain Eukaryota; kingdom Metazoa; phylum Mollusca; class Bivalvia; order Unionida; family Margaritiferidae; genus Margaritifera; species Margaritifera margaritifera. The sequence goes on from JAQPZY010001663.1 coordinate 6,918,227, forward strand.
ATAATCGCCGACTGTGAACCAATATTTTCCATTATATTATGATCTAACAATTCAGTAACTGTTAAACAAAATTAAACACCAAACTTGAAGCTAATACTGAACCCCTCATCACATAATATCTCATCTGGACTATCTTTATTTACTGGTATTTAAAGATCATTATTGGTCTGATCACACCAAGAATGTAAATTATTAGGCATAATCTACACATTCAGCCTCACGGTTAGCGAGTATGAAGAATACATCATCTGCATGCATCCAAACGCATAATGTTTTTATTATCACCAATATCTCAAGGGTGCACAACTCAAACGTCTACATGGGCTAGACCTTGATTGGAACTAAGCGGACCGCACTGTGAAAGTTTTGTGTCTATAATAAAAGCATAAATATACATGTGAAAAATAAGGACACAGGACGCAGGCTGCGCAAAAACGCGAACCGTATGTTATGCACCCTTATCTATACCCTTGCCAATGGATTCTGTGTTCTCTAAGGAATTTTTAATAGCATTGGGGTAATCGCGCGGTAGAGACAGAACAGATGTCTTCTAAAGCATGTGTTATCAACATAAAGCTTTATCAACATAATATGATCAATGAAATAGTATAGTAAATATGTTTACAGTGTGTACTTTATTACCTTAATCCTATTCGCAAGCCAAAATTCTGTAGTCTTTGAATTTATTAACAGATTGAAAATTTATTCCTCAGAATACTTTATTGACAAGATACTTTCACAATCTAAGAAAGAACGGAATACGAAGTCTGTTAATGAATGTAATACAAGATACAAAACTACCTGATTTCTAATTAATTATATAGGACTTAATATGAATGATTCCTAATTAATTATATAGGACTTAATATGAACAAATTACTGGTATAACGGATAATATTTATTCCATTAGAAAAGTAGTTGCTTATTGTTGGAACATATATGAAGTATAATTAAATCCACAACATTTTCTTTTTAAAAAAAATGCTTTTCACAACAAGTAAAATTTGGAAATAAAAGTTGCTCATTTATTTATTTTTTTTTGGGGGGGGGGGAATGACAAAGATAAATTCATCCGGTAGCATCGAGTTGAAATTGATGACATTGTTTTGTTTTTTTTTGTTTTTTTTTTAATATATATATATATAGTTTTATTTATTTATTTATTTATTTATTCTGAAAAAATGCTGTACTCATGGAGGAGATGCACTTTTCATTCACGGACTTTTTCTCGCCACAAGTATGCTCCAAAGAAAAAAAAAACAAAAAAAAAAACACATCAACAACAACAAACAAAAAAAATCATTACTTCACCACATATTGTTTCCAATTTACACGATCCCACTCCATCCCAGCCACCAGCCCTTCCAATACTGAGTAAACCAAAAGAGAGCAATATAGAAAGGTTATCATTCAAATCAACAATTTTCACACAAAAGAGAGAAAATCTTCCATTCATTGCTAAGGCCAGAATTTAATTTATTTGTATCCTTCTTTAACTTCATGGGAATACATGTACATGTACTACCGCTATCGGAACCTGAATCGACAAAAATCGGCATTTATTCCAACATGAGGATAACTCATACATAAATATTTAACAAATTTTAAAAGTAATACGTGTTATACATGTCCAGCTGATAGTTAAAATGACACACATTAACAGTAATCGATGGAGTCCAGCATCACTGACTGATCAAGCGACAATGTCAGTGAAAAGACTAAACCAGCTTCAGATGTTTTATTTGCGAAACAGCAGTCAATCCAAGCAAGGTACAGTAGAATGGCTGAGTGAGGATGTAATTATTCTCAATTATACTAAAAATATGACCAGAAATCGTACGAAAAGTTGTCAGTCAAGGGATAGAGCTTGGAATAAGGTCAAAACATGTTTATTTAACAGAATAATGTTGAATAGATTGCGGGAAACAATCTAGCATATCGGTACTTGAACATATGGTAGCAGCGGATTCTAAAGCATCTCGGGTTGAAATGATAGCGTAGCGAGACCGCGACAGTAAATGACCCTCAGGATAACACTGAACAAAGTTATTTATAAGCATATGAAATAATAATCGAGACAACAGGCAGTCCTGTCCCAGTCCTATGGGAACATTAAACCATTTAATCATGAAATTCTTACACATGAAGACACAGAATGACACAGGGATTTCAAAGCCTTTAACATTTCTCATATTGGGGTCACTGATTGGTGACTCTGGTCTTGCGAGAGAGCTATCCTCAATGCTTCTATGGCACCTTTTGAACTCTGAAAGAGAGTAACCAGGCAAGGTGTAGCCACACCCAATGTGGACTTGAGTCTATTGGATCCGATTTTCGCCTATTTGCTACTTACAGACACACACACATGTGTGTGTGTGTGTCTGCTATTTACAAAAGCCTTGCCTCTTTTGTCCAAACAGACATTGCTGACCCACAGGCTTAACCAAACTTGTATTGGGTATGAGTTTTTTAACCTATTTCTCTGTATTAAAATAAGACTAGGGGCAGAGGTATCGGAGCTTTATGGCTAAACTTCGTGTTCAGTCCAATAAACTGTGGTATTATTAGATTAAGTAAGTACAAATTTGGAAAATGGACGTGGTTAAGAATATTTTTATTTCATTTAGATGTAAGGAACAATTATGTAATGGAAATTTAAAACTATTACTCAATTTTTACTTTATGAATATTTAATTAATTTATTATATTCTTTCAGACTACAGGAGTTCCGGAAATATGGCTATATCTGCTGAAAGAGGGATGCTTCTCGTTGCTTCTTTTGTTCTCTGTCTCAGACTCATTGCTTGAATCCAAGTTCTTAACTCTGTTTTAAATGGACTCGGATAAATTTTTGAGCACATCAGTTTAAATCATCTTATCTCAAAAGACCCTATATTTTATTAGGGATTAATTATGGGCTATAATTGTACTAATTTAATTCTGCTTAAATTACTGGCACATAAAATTAGGTCAAAAGGACTTACTTTTGATATGCTGAATTTCATGATCTCAGAATATACGTGTGGTAATCTTGGCAACACTTATATGGAAAATGGGAAATAATGAAGAAAAAGGAAAAACTATTATGTGTGTAAAATTACCAAAAAACACGTACATTTGCTCTTAAAATAAAAGAAATTCATTAATTTTCGTAAGTTTAGAGCTGAAACAATGCTTGCTAAGCTGTAAGTGTACACTTTGAGTACTACAGTATCTTAGATGACTGGCCAACACAAATCCCCACGCTTTTGCATACAGACAAATTTGAAACACTCATTGTATATATGCCTCCAAAACAACCCTTTTCCCTGGCTATGACACTAGGGTCTTAAATATCCTATGCATATGTGTCTTTCAGTTATGACTGCATATACAAAGTCTTTCTCAAAAATATTTGAAAATGTCGTGGTAATTGTAATTTTGGTACATTTGCCATTTAGACTCACTCCCAATAATGCTGCCAAAATAATACCTGTTTTGCACATGACTATCATATGGAAAAGTAAAGTACCAAGTTTAGTGAATTTCCATTTAGTAGTTCAGAAGAAAACAGTGTAACGAATAGATGGATGAAAAGACAGAGGTTATCAGAGTATCCCCAGCACATTGTTACAAAGGCACAGGAATCAAAATGCACACACGTTCAAACCTCTGAAAACAATTTATACAGTAATAGATCCAATATGACATATTATGAAATATGCACTCTACTTTATTTGTGTATTTGTATTTGAACACCCAAAATACAGCTGAGTAATTGAAGATTAGCAGCATCGTGTTTGTCTGGTACAAAGTGGGAATAGGTAATGTAATGATTAGTGTACCACATACAAATCCAGTGAATTTTTGTCTCCTCCATCATAACTGGCTGTGACGCCTGTGACAGAGCTGTAAAGTTAATAAGCAGACAAAGAAAGTAACCAAGTTTCAAGTCTCTGTCTCAAATGACATTTTAGTAGAAGTGCAGAAAAGGGGAAGAAACTGATAGGTGACCTTGACATTGAAGATAACCTTGACTGTGATACACGAGATGCCATCAAACAGAGAAACATAAGTGTAACATGGTTCATCCCTGAACCTCAAGCAGCTTTTTAATACATAAAGCAGAAACAAACGGTCATGTTATATATACTGGTGACCTTAAACTTAAAGAGAGGACTCCATATGTGGAATGCAACACATTTTGTTGTGACAATATATAAATATACAAGGTTTTGTTTACTTATCTTAAATGGCTCATAAGTTATAGAGAACAAGGGTAAATGTTACGAGACCAAATATATCGGCCTTTGACCTAGTCCTTTGAGATAGGACCCCCAATGTTGTACCAAGTTTCATCCCTTAATCTCAAACAGCTCTAATATTATAGAATGGAATGGAAAATTTGAAGGAAAACTTAAAATAATGACACATGACCTTGACCTTGAAGATAGGACTTTCAATTTGGTATGTAGCACATATGCTAATGATTATGTACAAGTATTCCATGTTTTATCTCTTAATCTGAAATGGTCTTTAAGCTATAGAGCAGAAAGGAAATGTGATTTAAAACTTAAAATATTGATCATGACCTTGACCATGCAGATATGACCCCAAATATGGTACACAAAACACTTTCTAATGATAATGTATAAGTATGCCAAGTTTCATCCCTAAAGCTGAAAAGGGCTCTAAACACTAGGGTTCCCACACTTTTTGAAACAAAAATGTCCAGGTCTTTTCCCGGATGAAATTCATTTTTTCAAGGTTCACGTATGAACCTTACTGAAAGGTATTAAAAACATTTTGGCTTAGAAAACGTGCGGTTTTAAATCAAAAGCTGTTTCTTTTTTAGACTCTTTCATAACATCTGAGTTATACACATGACCATGTACTAAACCCCAGGATATATCGCTATAAACAAGTGTACCTATCGAAATTCATATAAATTTGCATGTAACTCATTTTATTTACAGAACAAAAACGTTAACTTTACTCCACTTATCTGCATATCTTGGTATGGTTTAATATTTTAGAAGAGTTGTTTTAAATTTTGAGAAGAAGCTCTTAAAACTTATGTACCTTTGTATAAAAAGAAGGGCTGATTTATTTATTTATTTTTTTAAAATCCACTTATACAGGGTCTTAGGGAAAAATTGTCCAAGCACTCGTCCTTGGAGTGAGTTGCAATAGATATTCATCCCTATCATTGCTTACTCAACACAGTAGACACTGCTACCCTAAATCGGCTGAATGTTTAGTGTTTTAGTGTCTAGTCTTGTATATTTGCTTATAACCTTTAGTTAACCCAAATGTTGGTTTATGTTGCTTACACATAGTTACAGATGGAATTTCCTCCCTTTTAGATCATACATTTATTAGAGTTTCTTTCAGCTCTGCCGCACGTGTAATGCTTTTTTAATGTTTCGTTCTTTTGTCTTGCTTATAGTTTTTAGTTGTTTCTGGTTCTGTAGTTTGTTTGCAGTTTTCAGTTACTTTTGATCCCTTCACTCTGTTCTCATATGTGTTTCCCTATATATGATACGAGTTGCTCGTAACTGATTTGTCTTGTGATATGTATGCTTGGAATCCATTCATATTATGAAAAAACTTTCCCCCTACATGATTATGATAGTAATTTTGGGTTGGTTGTTGGTTGTTGGTTGATCATAAAGATTATGGTTTCACGATGACTCCCATAAGATTTGTTGGCTGGGAAACCCTCGGATCGAAAGAAGAGAGATGGTCAGAGCATTCTGTCCTCCTCTACGTCATAGAGACTAGGGAGGTGTCACTCCATTAAGGTACGCGATCGGTGTTGCATTGCTGGGGTGCGAGAGTTAACCAGGTTCGAACTACATCTGTAAGGAAGAGACAGAAATCTGAATGTCTGCAGGTCTGCAGGTGCAATCTTTCTTTTTTAAATTAAACAGTATTCCCCATTCTCTCTCTCTCATATATATATATATATATATATATATATATATATATATATATATATATATATATTTCACGCATGAGATTATACTTTCTGGATATAAACTTACACATACAATTATTATACTTAATCAAGGCTCACTAACTTTATACAATTCTAGAATATCAGTCTTTTAAAATATAATATAAATTATCAAATATCAAATTAACCAAAGATAGCCAAAAATATACTTAAAATGTAGTAAGAACTCAATATCTCTAAATAATGCTAAACTCGTTTTATAGGAAATACAAATTTTGAATGTTTGACCCTAAATGCCGAAACATCAGGATTTGTAACTTGAAATTATTTTATTTATAGACCTTATTATCATAGAGCATGAGGTTGGCAGCAAAAACGTTTACAAGAATAAATATAATATTCGGATTGTAAATAACAATTGAATTTCTCATAAAAGTTGAAACAATCCATAAAACACTATATTTTACAATTAACGCCATAAAATATAAAGAATACAGTTTGTTTGAAAGAGAAAATTGAAGTAAATGCTACAACACCTTCATACATCAAATCATTATACTGCAGCATGTCAAGAAAAGACTTTTAAATGCACCAAGTGGCAAACTTCAGAATGTAAAAAAATGAGTGTTTCTTACCTGTAAGGAAGAGACAGAACTATGAATGTCTGCAGATGCTGTCTTTTTTACACTAAGTTTAGGCGACTGCTTATATAGAGTCTACAGTCCGCAATGCGCCGACTCTTGCTCCAAAAAATGGATCTGGTTAGAGCAAATTTAGTCTGCTGTATATACTCGTGTATAAGTTGATATCAACTGCAAACTGCATAGACCTAGCTCTGCTGTCGCATAATGTGCCGGCAGAGCTGGGTCTATACAGTTTGTAAGGACTAATCAGTAGAACAAACAACATAGACCCTGATCTGCCGGCACATTATGTGACAGCAGATCAGGGTCTATATTGTTTTCATTTGGATCTCGATTATACATGAGCATAGACGGTAATTGACATAGCCTTTCGGTGCGGAGTGAAAAGATTGTTACATAACGCGTTCCTTATCCAAATATGGTTAGCAGGTAGGATAAAGCTCACACCAACTGACTTTGGAGTTCATGACCTTCCCAACACCACTACATATTTGCTACTTAGTGATGTAAAACGTGGAAGAACTCGACTCCCCTGTATCTCTACAACACAGCAGCTAATACACGATACTAGTATTACCTAACTGACTAACATAAAATGTGAGAGGATTGCTGCATAGTATGTCTGTACAATACAAGTAGAAAAATAAAATATCGTAGAATTCAGCTACTGCGTATACTCTACTTTATCAAAAATGATAGAAACTTCAGTCGTAACATTCTTTATTTGTGCATTCTGTACATTTTGCATTGTCTTGTCCATCGCCTTGTCCTTATATATTTAAAATCTGTATGCATGTAAAATGGTATTTTAAGTGTGTATTGGCCAGCCATTATGTATGCATATTTTAACACTGCATGTAATTGTAGAACAGAATATATCCATGCAAAATGATTTCTCTGCACTTAATTTTTTATTAAATATTATACATTGTGGGGGGGGGGGGGGACTGCACTTAATTATTTAAATAGAAATTACAGATTGGAAATTTTTAGCATACAAACATTTTTATAGCTAGTTAAAAACAAATGTGTATGTATGTCCGATTGTTTAAGGAAATTGTTATATTATTGTTTATAGTCGGTAAAACGGCTCCAACGAACTAATGTTTCTTATTGTGTACAATGTAAATGTAATTCCAACTCTTAAATAAAATGTCTATTTTTTATGTTGTACATGTATCAATACTTTACTTAACGCTCTTACTAAAAAAAAAAACATTGTACCCGACGCAAGCTTGATACTAGATGGGTTTTAAACCTGCCCTCTTCACTTTGAAGATACTATTTTCATGAGTTTAACCCATTTTAGTATCAAGTTTGGATCGTGAGCCTGTGTAAATAGAAAAATTGCCTCCCTTTGTGACATGTTCTGGACTGGCAACAAGTAGGCAAAACAGACAAAAGTGATTAATAATTGATGTATGCTAGATGAGGTTCAGAGCTAGTCAAGGGTAGAAAATGCACACGGATATTCTCAAGGTGCTAATCTGCATTACACGACCCAGGGACGAGCAAGTAGTAAAGTTTCCACGGCATAGCCGATTTTTACGCTGTCAAAACAAGGACGAGTGGTTTTCCTGAGACCTGCTTATATTTTGGTGTCCTAACATCTACTATGGACTATATATTTAATGCAGTCATTGTCAAGGACACCCAGAACATGGGTTTCTATGTATTTAGTTGCAGGTGTCGAATTATAATTGACAATAATGCCTAACACAGGATTCCCATTGCAAACTACCAAATAATAAGCAAAGATTGTTCACAATACACTTTCGTTGACTTTACAGATCAAAAGTGAAAAACTGTGGAAGATAAGCTTTATTATTTTTCTCTAAAATTTACCGTGATCACAGGTTGCAGACACAGTTGGCTGATGCAAGCCCAATGTTGACAAAAAGCAATAGCCTGAAGGGAAAAAAAATTATACCGGTTGACGAAAGTTTCTCAGATTACTCCTATGACAAGTTCTGACACTGGACCCTCTCATACAATAAAAAGACAAGGTACCGGTAAGTAACGTCCAAACACTCTGTTCCACACCTGACCCTCGATCTCAAGCTGTTATTCCTATGAGGGTACTCAGCCATAATCTATGGTTCATTTTACTCCCGATATATTTTTCTATTCATGAAGCCATTGTTGACTTTCCTACACTGCACCAAAATGAAGTTACAGGCCCAATCACATTAGAATTTCGCAAATTTTGCCTGCCACGACAAAGTTACGCTCACCTATAATTTGCCGGTACTTACAGAGATACACGACTCTACATCACATTCCATCATTAATTTGAGAGCAGAAGTAGACGCAAAGGTAAGTTTATACTTACCAGTCACTTGAATCAACTCTCGAATTCCTGTTCCATGGAAGAATTACATACGTGTTTGCAAGTATCCACTAAATTTTAAATCATTGACTACAAAATTCGCTACCTCCATAGTTACGAGCGCTTCAGTAACTCAAGGGCCAAAGATGATTGGCTGAAAGGTTATTATATTTTTATAGATTAAATAAAAAAAATTTAGCAGACTTATCATTGACTTTATTTTATATAGTAACTTGTGAGCTTTTTGGCCTAATAGCAAGGTGAACTAATAAATATTCAGCACAATTAATGTAGTTCTAGACCTCATACCATGACCAAACTTTATGGATGACTTGCCTTGAAGGAAGACACCTATTGATTTTGGGGTCAAAAGGTCCAAGGTCAAAGTCACTTTAACACAGACTAGGGCTATCTAAGATGGGTACAACACAAAAGTCCCTGCTAACTACAATTCACTCAGCAGGACCTTAAACTGAGGATCATGTGTTGGAAAACAAAGTTAACAAAATGGGCATTCAGGGGCAACAACTGCCCTGAATGATGATTTAGAATGCTGGAAATCCAACTAATTCAAGGTCTCATCAATATAATGCTGCAGGTTAAATTTGGCTTAAATTCAAACATCATAGGTAAAGTAATGCTGTGGAAACCAAAGTTAGTATGACAGATAATCAGGGCGCAATAACTCCTCTATATGTGACAGAATGCTAGAAATCAACTAGCTCAGTGTTTGGTCAGTATAAATGTGCATGCTAAATCTGGTTTAGATTAAAAATCTTTAGTTATGCTGCAAAAACCAAAGTTAGGAAGATGGAGAATCTGGTGTCATATCTCCTCTAAATGATGTTGTGGAATGCTGAAAATCCAACATAATCAAGGTCTCATCAATATAAAGCCACAGTAACATGCCAAATTTTGTTAAAATCCAACAATCCTTGGTAAAGTAATGGTGCAGAAACCAAATAACTGGGGGACAAGCAATCAGTGGGCATAACTCCTGTAAATGATGTAATGGAATGCTTTGAAATCAAATTCCTTCAAGGTCTGATCAATATAAAGCCACAAACCAAATTTGTTTGAAATCCAACGAGCCATAGGAAAGTTATGCTGTGGAAACCAAATCTGGAAAGAAGCAACTTGGCAAAGAAACAAAATAACATGGAGGCATAACTCCTGTAAATGACATGGAATGCTGGAGACTACACCCATTTAATGTCTCGTCAATATAAAGCTGCATTCCAGATTTGGCTGAAATCCAACAAACCTTGGTAAAGTTATGCAAAGATGTCAACCCCTACCAATGTTAAATAGGAATGCCAACATAAGAAAAGGAAACTGGAATCTGAAAACAATAATAGGAATATATGCTTCTAATTGTTATCTGACAGTTTATTTTAAGCTTTAAATCTTGCAGATTTAAATCGATTTTTGGTTGAAACATGCTTCTTAACAGAGGGGGAGGGATGAGGCTGTTGCCCCGGGTGACAAAACAGCTGATAAAAATTCGGGCCCTTTTGGCCATTGTCGTCTCCCCGGGCGCCTTTACCCTCAGTACGCCACTGATGTGACATGCTAAAGTCTGTCGAGAAAAGACTGCCAAGGCAATGGTATTCATCCAATGTTGATGCCTCGATTCAACTGCTTTTGTGAAACAAGAGCTCAGGTATGCTTTCACACAAGTTACAACCAGACTCTACAAGCATTTCTGTGATTTAGATACACCGATGATCAAGTTGTGTTTTGTCTATATAAAATTATATCAGCCCTGAAAATTGGAATCTGACAGGAGCGATCATAATGGCTGGTATCTCTATTTATGATGTGGAAACCTAAGTCAGGAAGACGAACAGTCAGGTGGCATAACTCCTATAAATGACGTTACAGAAAATACTGGAAATCAAACTCCTTCAGTATACAGCTGCAAAAGAAATTTGGTTGAAAGTCCAACAATCCTTGGTAAAGTTAAGCTGCCAAAATGAAAGTTAGGATGATGGGCAATCAGGTTTAATAACTCCTCAAAATGATGACACAGAAAGCTGGAAATTGAACTCTCCAGAAGTCTCATAAATATAAACCTGCATACCAAGTCTGGATAAATCCAATAATTATGAGTAAAGTTATATTGTGGAAACCAAATTATTGATGGTTGTCCGCTGAACAGCCAGACAGATGGATGGCAACATGATTATTTTAGGGCTCCTCCAACTTTGTCAAGGTGTGTGACCCTAATTACGACCAGAGTCACCTTGAAGGAACTGATGCTCTACTGGCCGAAAAGAATTTCTAGGAATTCAAGATAAGACCATTTCTTCTTTTCACTGCGGAGTTCTGAAACCATCTCTGATATTTTTGAGCAATAACAAGATTTGCAAATTAGCCACTGTAACCGTATTGAACGTAAGATCAGCACCATTTGTATTCAGGACCAACTAAATATCATTAGAAGTCTTTTGGTGAAAATTCCATGTGAATATGACCATCCACTCAGGAGAAGTAGCAATAACAAAATTTTCAAGATGGCTGCCATGGTGGCCAAACTGGATGTCAGATGAGTACCATTTTCATTTAGGACCAACTTAACATCATAAAGAGACTTCTGGAGAAAACCCCATGTTGATATGACCATCCATTTAGGAGTAGCAGGAAAAACAAGATTTTCAATACTGGAGGTCAGACCAGCACCACTTTCATTTAGAACCAACTAGCTACCATAACAAGTCTTCTGGTGAAAACCCACAGCTCAAAATGACTTTCCATTCAGGAATAGTTGCTAGAACAAGATTTTTGAGATAGCAGCCATTGTGCCCATACTGAAAGTCAGATCAGCACCATTTTCATTTAAGTCTCACTAGATGCCACAAGAAGTCTTTTGGTGACAAGTCGATACGAATATGATTATTCATCTAGGAGAATATGACCATCCATTTAAGAGTAGTGATAATATTTTTAAGATGGCCACTGTGCTGGCCATATTGGAGGTCAGTTGAGCACCATTTCCATTTGGGACCAACTAGACATCATAAGAAGTCTTCAGGTGAAAACCACGTCAATATGACTTTACATTCAAGAGTAGTAATAACAAGATTTTCAAGATGGTGCTGTGGTGGCCATACTGGATACCAGATTGATATAATTTTTATTTCGAATCAACTAGACATCATAAGAAGTCTTCTTGCAAAAACCCCATGTCGATATTATTTTCTGTTCTGGGGGAGTAGTGATAGCAAGATTTTCAAGACAGCAGCCAAACTGGATTGGCACTGTTGTCAAATAGATCTAACTAGATATCACAAGAAGTCTTGTCGTGAAAACCACATGTGAATATGACCATTAGTCTAGGAGTAGCGATAACAAGATTTTTAACAAGGCCGCTGTGTCAGATATATTGGATGTCTGAGCGGTACCATTTTCATTTAAAACCAACCAGACAACATAAAAAGTCTTCTGGTGAAAATTCCATATTGATATGACTTTACGTTCTGGGGAAGTAGCGATAAGATTTTCAAGATGGCTGCTGTGGTGGCCATATTGGACTTCAGATTGGCACAATTTTCATTATTTAGGACCAACTAGACTTCATAAGAAGTCTTTTAGTGAAAACCCCATGTTGATATGACCCTCCATTCAGGAGTAGTGATAACAAGAGTTTCAAGATTGTCACTGTGGCAGCTATACTGGATGTCTGAGCAGTACCATTTTTATTTCAGACCAGCTAGACCACGGGATGAATGTGTATGTAAAGTTTCATGGCAATCCTCTAAGTAGTTTAGGAGGATCAGTAAGAACACACTTGTGCTAACTGACGGACAGACAACAGACAAAAGGCCATCCCATAAGCTCTTCTGATTTATGACCCGTAGAGCTAAAAAAAAAATGGTTTCTGTACAATAACTTTATGTCTGGCTTCCATTTGGAGTAAGAAAGACAACTACTGATTTCAGGGTGAAAAGGTCAAAGGTCAAAGGTCAATGTCAGTGACTCAGTAAGAAAAATAGTTTCTGCATAATACCTTAAGTTCTAGACAATGTGCACTGACCAAACTTGGTGAATGGAATAAGAATAACATGGAATAAGAATACCTGCTCATTTCTGGATCTAAAGTTCAAATGTCAAGGTCACTATGAGAAAATTTATACAAAATGGCTTAAGTTCTAGATCACATACTATGACCAAACTTTGTGCATGTCTTGCACTTGCAAGTATGGAAGACAACTTTCAGTTTTTGGATCGTATGGTCAAAGGGCAAGGTCATTGTGACTAAAATGAAGACAAATGGTTTCTGCATAATTACTTCAATAAGGGGTCCAAGTAGGCCCGACATCGCTCATCTGGATGAGAAATCTGGGTCAGTAGGTTGCTTTATGTAAAATTTCTTTCAATGCTGTTTATAGCATATGTTATGAAAACAACCGTTTCAAGGCTTCTCTAGTTTTTACATCTTCATACATATTTAGTGCCAAATCACCATCATTTGTCCAACATTGAAATGGTATGTTTATGCCAGGACATTTTCTGTAAAAGTTGGTCATAGTATTTTAAGCATTTTTTTAAGATTAAGTTGTGTAACTGTTTTTCTATTTTTATAATGGTGTCGATACTTAATGGTGAGTCGGCATCATTTCTATAAAATTATGTGAAAGACATTTAAGTTAGGATCCTATTGGTCAAATGCTGTTAAATGGCTTTTAGAAAAAGTTATTATAGTACTCTATTTTTAGTAGCTGCAGCCAATTTTGAGGGCAGATTGCATCATTTGTAAAACTTTTACAAGCTCTTCATGCCAAGATGCTTTACGTCAAATTTGGTCAAATTCTGTTGAATGGATTTTTTAAAGAAGACATTTCAAGTATTTTTTATTTTTAGTAATACAGTAACAGCCATATTTGATAGCAAATTGGTGTCATTTGGTGTCATTTGATAAATTTGATTGCCCCAATAACTGAAGTCATACTTGATGGCAGATTAGCATAATTTAAACCAACTTAAAACATCTTCATGCCATGATACTTAGTCAAATCCAATTCTGCCAAGCAGTTTTTGAGAAGTTGTCGTTTAAAGATTTTTCTATTTTAGTATTTGATTACGGATTGCATCATTTGTACAAAATTAAAAGCCCTCTATCCCAGGATGCTTTGTCAAATTTGGTCAAATTCTGTTTAGCAGTTTTTTCAGAAGTTGTTTAAAGGCTTTTCTATTTTTAGTAACGGTCATCATATTTGATGGCGGATTGGCTTAATTTATCAATACTTGGAAGCCATCTAAGCCAGGATGCTTTCTATCAATTTTATTAAAATTCCTTTTTTTGAGAAGTCATTTAAAGATTTTTCTATTTTTTTTAAACAGCGATCTTGTTTGATGGCAGATCAGCATCACATGTACAATCTGAAGCCATCTACGCCAGAATGCTTTCTGTCAAATTTGGTCAAATTCTGTTGAATGGTTTTGGAGAAGTAGTCATTTAAAGGGTTTTCTATTTTTAGCAATGGTGACCATATTCAATGGCAGACTGGCACAATTTGTACACATTTGCAAGCCATCAATGCCCAGATGCTTTCTGTAAAATTGTGCAGTTTTTGAGACATTTAAAAAAAAAAATTTTCAAGTTTTTTCTATTTTCACTAATGGTGACCATGTCTGATGGCAGATCAGCATAATTTTAATGTTTTTTAAAGCATTCTAAGTCAGGATGCTTTCTATATAATTTGGTCAAATTCTACTGAGTGATTTTTGCGAAGTTGTTTAAAGGATTTTCTGTTTTTGGTAGCAACCACATCAGATGATGCAACAAGTTTGAAAGGACATGATGCCTGAATGCTCCCTGTAAAAGCATGTACAAATTGGTCAAGTGGATTTTGGGAAGTTGTAAATAACTGTGAACGAATGATGTATAGCAGATGATGTACAATGGACAACACATGACAGACGAAGGACCATACCATATGCTAGCTTGACCTTATGACCAGGTGAGCTAAATATGGTCAATGTCAAAGCAAGTCAAATCAGAAACAACAGTACGGTCAACAGCACATTTTATGCCATCCCCGTGTTAATAGTCTTCTATGTGGGAACTAGTAAGGCATGACTTACTTGGGAGATTACTGACCAATGGATCATGATGACCTGGATCTTTGGTCAAGGTATGCAGTCTTCAACCCAAGTTACTGTGCAGAAACCATTATTTTCTTGTCATATTTACCATTACTGTGACCCCTGACTTCTAGATCCTAGAATCTATTGGTTTCTTTATCAACTAAAAGCAAGCTATTCACAAAGTTTGGTCAAGGAACTTAATCTAGAATAAAAGTTATTCTGCAAAACCCATTTTTCTTTTGAGCTACAATGTCTGATTTTTTACCTATTGATGCCAAAATCAATAAGTCTTTTCCATACCCTCCACAAACTTTGATCACGGTACGTGGTCTAGAACTAAAGTTATTATTATCCAACATGAGTCCCAAATGGGCATGATACTGTCCACTGTGCTTATATAACTTAACTGTAGACCATTTCACTAAATGGGCTTATGTAGTATTGTAAGAACAAAACCTATATAAACTATCTCACAAACTTTATATCATGTTGATTTTATCTATTTTACTTTATCCTGATAAAAGTTCTTTCTGAAAGATAAAGGCATAATTAATATCCATAATCTCTTGCTCATGATCAAAGTCATCCAAGATCTTCATGATATAAACAAATTTATGATCAGATATAGTCACTAAAGTGTTGACAAGCACAGCCAATCAGATGCAAAATCACGTCATTAAAATGCACATTAGTGCACTCCTCCAAGATCTTGGTGATTAAAGCCTATTTTGCAGGCTGAGCATAGTTGTCCTGTCATTGCAACATTCTAATGCGAATACAGAGAGGACATTCTCCATTCTTCGCAAAATACAAAGTGATTCAAGGGAAATCTGGACCAGAAAACTATTGAGAGTCTCTTAAGTGTGAAGCTTAATAATCACAATGAATGTCATCAGTGGTCACCAGAGAGTGATCTTGTGAAGAGAACAAATAATACTATTGAATTTTAGAAAAAAAGAAGAAAATCTTTGCATTGAAATATAAACAACTCTTCTTTTTTCATTAATTGTCAATATACTGACTCATATTAATTAATTATTATTGTAACATTTTCAATCAGAATCTGAATCTGATCCATGGTCAAAACTTGCTGTTTTATTACAGTATGAACAGAATACATATTATGGCAAAAAAATGCACTTGTTTTGTTTTCAGTCCCCTTGAAATGTAAAATTTATGCAGATAAAAAATCTACTGGTTTAGAAGCCAATCTACTGATCAAAATATGTAAATCTACTGGTTTGAAATCCTGGTTCTACCACATGTATGGATCCTGAAGATAAGCCCATATTGCAAGCTTGATCAAAATCTAATCAGAAATATGGCTTCCAGTGTGGTAACACGCTCAACCAGTCAGATCAAAGATCACCACATTAATATGAATGGATCTCACACATTATCGAACCCACCTAAGATCTTGATTATATAAACCAATATTTCCAGTTTGATCAAAATCGGATCAGAAATATGGCTTCCTGAATGGCAACAAGCTCAGTCAGTCAGATGCAAGATCACCTCATTAATATGCTTGGAACTCATTATGGAACTTGTCCAAGATCTTGATGATAAAAGCATATATACCAAGTCTGAAGAAAATTGGATCACAAATACTGCCTTCAGAGTGGTAATTAACTCAGCCAATCAGATACAAGATCACCTTACTAGTATCCAAGTATCTTGTTCATAATCAAACTCATCCAAGACTTTAATGATATACACATACATCCCAAGTTTGATCAAAATCTAATTAGAAATATGACCTAGAGAGTAGTAACAAAGTCAACCAATCAGATAGAAGATCACCTCATTAATATGCATGGATCTTATTAAACATGGGGCAGGTTCATAATGTACCATTCACAGTACTATTGTTTCACCTAAACTAATGGACATAAAATGGTAAATATTAAGATCAAGGGCCATAGCTAAATTGAGAGACAGATAAACTCCTACACAGCTACATCTTTTAGAATGTACACACTAATTAACAGCAAAATATATGCAACATGTGCTGTTTACATGACATAAAGAAAATCACATTGATAACAGATATTTGTTCAGTCAAGGGCTATTATTCCTTAGAAATGAAGGAATAACCTTTAAAGGCAGATCTTTATCCCTAAGGATGGTTGGCTGGTCAGTTTTAATGGCACTTTCAACACATTATTAGCTATATCATGCTGAAGAAATTTGAGCTAAATGCCTTTCTCAAGGACACAATTATGTAGCCGACCCTGGATGACCTGGGTAGGCACTGAACCTGTTCCCTTGTATTACAAGTCTAACACTCTACCAACTGAGCTGCCACAGCTCTCGGGGGAAATGATAGTATTCTGAATAGTTTCTGAGGCACACTGGTTACAAGCAACCACCAAGATGAAGACCAAAAACTGATCAACAAGGATCAAACATGGAGAAAGATCAACATGTCCTAATACCAAATGGCATGAAAAATGGTTACTGAGCAATGCCGAGTCAGTGTGGATAGATGGAAAAGTAAAAAAATTAGGGCTCCCATATTTCAATATGACGAGTGATGTCAGCAGGAACACAAGAAGCCCAAGTGGGCCTGAGATTGCTCATCTACCTGACATCTGCCTAACAGCCACACGCAAGAGCACATGGGCAAGAAATCTGGGTCAGTAGGATACATTCCAAAGAAATTTCTTCCAATCCTGTTGATTGCATGTTATGAAAACAAATATTTCAAGTTTCTTAAGTTTTATATCCTCATCCAAATTCTGCTGAGTGGTTTTTGAAATGTCATTTAAAGGTTTTTCTATTTATAGAAATGGTGGCCATATTTAATGGTGGATAGGCATCATTTGTATAGACATGAAAGCCATCAATGCCAGAATGCTGTCAAATGTGGTCAAATTCTGCTAAGTGCTTTTGAGAAGAAGTCATTTAAAGGTTTTTCTACTTTTAGTAATGTTGGATCAACACGACTGAACAAAATTTTAAGACCTTCATACCAGGACTCTTTCTGTCAAATTTGGTCTCATTCTGCTGAACTCTTCTGGAAAAGTTGTTGAAATGTTTTCTCTGCTTTAGAAACTGTGGCCACATTAGATGATGTATCTGCATCCACTGAACAAATCTGAAATGCCTTGATGCCAGAATGCTCCTGTAAAATCAAGTGCAAATTGATCAAGTAGTTTTGAGAAGATATTAACAGTAACTGAATGTATGACACATGATGGATGATGGACCATAAAATACTATACAATAAGCTCACTTGGCCTTATAGCCAGGTGAACTAAAATTGAACAGGGTACAAATTTTGCTGATGTATATCAAATCTTTGATGCTGAATGTAGAAGTACATTTAAAATAAAAAATTACATCACATTTGTCATGTCTGTATGTACAGAACAGATGGAATGAAACTAACTGTAGTCTGCATGCTGCCAAATTGTATACAGAGAATGGACAGTTAATCGTAGACAAGTGTTCCCAGGGTTATCCCTAGGTTCAACTCTGCATTATTCATAAATCTTCCTTTGTGAATATCATGATAGTAGTTTCACATGCACATCAAAAATATACCATTTAAGAAATGTATACAGTTAACATCACCATTATTGTGATGCCGATTTCCTTACAAATGTTTATAAAGAGAGGTTTAAGTATCAGAAATATTCTATATAAATTATATCACATCTGGATTTTAAATAAAACAAAATGTAACTTTTAAGACTCTAGATTAGTTACAAAAAAAAGAAGAAAAATAAATAAGATTTAAACTAGTATTCTTCTCTCAAATCACAAAGCTGTAATTATCACATAAGAATTGCAATAAAATGGTTCATGTCTGCATATATTAATTCTTTGCACGAATACTTGTAATATATGTGTACTGATGATCTACAAAATAGTAATAATAAAAACATGCAAAACAAAGCATTCAGTCTTGAATTCTACGGACTAGCATTTCAATTTACATGATGATCATTTTAATGTCATATATGGTTTAACTTTAATTTGCCCGATAAAAACAAGTGTCAGCAAAAAATATGATGGACCCTAGTTAATTACATCTATGTGACTCCAGAGTCTTGACATGTGAAGATTTGTATGATGCATAAGTGAGAATGAATGAAAGAAAGAAAGAAAAGAAAAGACAAGAAAACCTGCTTTGAGACCAAGAAAAAAAGAAATGTGTTCTGATTGTCTTATGAAAGAGAAAGTGAGAGGGTACATTTTTTAAAAAAATTGCTTATCTGACACAGGTCACATTAGACTTTGAGTGCATAAAACTTATAAGGCATACACTAAACATTTTGCATCCCATGTTCCTCAGCTTGTGTTACAATACATTGACCATCAGAGTTTATGCTAATAGCAAGACGAATTTTGTATCTCCCTGGAATAATGGTGACATTTCTAAAGCTCTTGTATCTAGCTGAATTTTGACAGATCAGACTCTTCAAGTGAACATAACACAGAATATTCCGTACATGGTGTAGAAAGACACATGTACTGAAATACAAGTATGGTCGTATATCTCTTATCTATAAATCTTCAAACCAAAAACTGCTAGATAAGAATTAGGAACCAGGTTAATAAAGGGGACAAATTCTACATAAACACTAGATACATGTACACTTGTGGAAGAAGGTACGAATAATTAGGACTGAGTGAATATTTTGTATACAACAATGAAATAAAATTTTGAATATTTTGGTATTGGTCATTATTAACCACTTCTAACTTCAATTATAGAGAATTACAATGAACAAAACCATGACAAACTTGGTTACAATCTGTGATCTTGGTGCATCTGACTCCTGATGTTTTGTTTTACATTGATGCATAGCAGGCTCATTTTATGTCTGGATTAGTTATTTTACATCTGAGATGCAAAATTATGTATCAATATGATCTCTGATCTAATAAATGTTTTGTGTGAAAGACAGGACAAAAAGGTAAAAATTTCAGAAGATAAACTGGCAGGGAAAATAAAAAATAATACTCACATGATCATGTTTTTCATAAATATTGTAAACTCAGAAATATTTGTGTGGATCAAATTTTGTGGTTTGGGATTAAACAGATGATTTTGTTGGGATAACATTTCCTAATGCCAAATCAACAATACCATTTTCATGGTGGATTTAATTTCATGGATATTCATTAACCACAACAAAAATATTAAATTCTCCATGAAAATTTCTGATTTTACAGAAGAAAGATGAAACAGGGAAAAGATCAAGAAAAAAAATGCTTTTGTATACAGAGTGAATTTGAAGACAAAACCTAAATGACATATCCTGGCAGAGTAAAAGAATGCAAGTGAGAACCAATCTTGACTGACTATAGGTGGGCCAGTGCTGTTGATCAACTTGATTGTCAGATAAACGAATTCAGACTGAATCATACTTTTAATAGTTTTAGCTGAAGACAAAAACATGTTGGAGTCGGAAACCAAATTTATTCCATGAGCATGACTAATTACAACAGACTATGGTGGCTCCACCATTATTTCTGTCAACTAAAAGTGATTGTTCGATACAATAGTGCTGGGCACTACACAGGAATTTTTATTTATGTTAGAGACTTGCCAAGATTGAGACTAGAAATTAGGAATAAGTGTTCATTCTGCTAAATGTACACTGCATTCAAAAACATTAATCATAAAATGCTCATTTTATTTGTTCTGTAGGTTTCCTTGTAGACTTCATCATTTTCTTTACTTTAGCCCAACTGTAGCGTACAGATTTGGCCATCCCTGCAGTGAACGCAGTCTTTAAGGTCTGAGTTATACTAGTCTTATAGACAATTTTGGCTATACTCTGTTCAACAAACTCGTCGCAGTGGCTATCATGGGCAAGTAATCGGATAACCTCTTCTATGTCGGGAATATTTGTTAAATAACGATACTTCAGTTTAACAAGGCTTCTTAAAACATCCTTCGGTAGTAGATTTAAATGATGAAACTGAGCTACATGGTTTGGATACTGCTCTAAAGTCCCTTTGGACTTGTTCCAGAACACATGTTCTTCACTGTCCAGAAAATGTTCATACAGATGACGAAAGCGTTCAATGTTTGGAGTGACAATGTTCTGAATCTTTTGTTTGTCCTCGCCAACTGTCATCCGAAAGTCTCCATTGTAGGAAAGACTGGTGATCTTCAAAAATAATTCCTCCTCTGTAAACATTTCTGGGAGCATTAACAATGAAGCATGAAGAGCACTTTGTAGATTTGTTGCCATGGCTTTCATCAATTCTTGTGATGTTGGGTCTATGATAAGTTTTACAGGTTTATGAAGCCTGCCACTGACATACAGCGCATCCCAATCTAATAAATCTACAATCAATCTATTAGTACTAATCACTCCATATTTTATCAACCTTTCTTCAAATGGAATAAGTGTGTTGAAATATATGCCGCCACAAGAATTTTGCAAGATTGATATGTTCTGTGGACCAAAATATTTTAGAATGGAATAATGCTTACGATTCTGATGCAAATTTTCCTTATGCCATAGAACAGGATCATCAACAACCAATATTAAATCTAGCATATTTTTTGACATATCTTGGCCTTGCTGTTGAAAAACACCAGAGCCATATGCAAATGCCATTTGAATTCCATCTGGAAATATTGAAAAAATTCGACTGAATATAGAACCAGTCTCAATCTTTGCCAGACTGGTAATAGTCTTAGCTGCTTGAGCAAGCATTCCTGATACTATAAAAGGTTAAACCAGTGAAAGCACATAAAGCAATAATGTTACTTCACCTTATAATTATTAATACATACAAAACATTTTAAGGCAGAACTGGTCAAGTCATGAAGCAAATGTGTTTGCTTAAATATGCATCCTCAGAAGATGGTCTTAATAAAGTTGTACGTTTCAAAAGATTATAATATTATGCTTTGATAGAGATGACTAAGCTACCACAACATTTTCATGTTCTGATATGTGGAAAATAGTACATTGATATTCACCTCAATTTATCTACATTAATATTTCATCCACACAAATGCACAATTTTCATAAAATAGAACAGGTCATTAAAAAACAGGAAGTTTTTTTTCCCTCCGTTTTACTGTCTAGTTATCAGTTTCCCTTGAAAAAACACCAACACTGTTCACTTCTTTCTTCTTAAGTAGCTCTAGCTGTCGTTGTCCTCTGCGATATATGGTTTCTATATGTAGAGAATCTGTACGAGGAATCTTGGCATTTTTCTTGAATTCACTTCTTACGTACTCTTTTAATCCAGGGCGATCATCAGCGAGACGTAAAAACTCCCTGTATAGGCTTAGAACTTGTAGCTGAAGTTTGCTGTATCTTGCCATCACAAGTTAGCTTCCCTACCTTGTATTTACAAGTTCATAACACATCTTCAGTTTTATGTAATGTACCTGAAAAAAGAGGAAAGTACTTGGTAATACATGTAATTGTACATACTGAAATTGATAAAAGTATAGAAAAACAAGATGATTACATGTACTTTTATGTGATATGAAACAAAAATTTTATCTCATCATACATTTCACCCTAAAAAGAGTTTGTTTTAAAATAAGTCATAAAATACTAATCCAGCAGGTCTGGTTTGTCATCAGCAATAATTCTTTGAAGGGACCAATGTTTAGCAGCCAAAAAGAATTTCCAGGAATCCAAGATAAGACCATTTCATCTTCTGAACTGCAGAGTGTTGAAACCATCTCTGATATTCTTGAGCAACAGCATTTTCAAGATGGCTGGCACTATGGACATCTTGGATGTAAGATCAGCACCATTTTCATTTAAGACCAACTAGATATCATAAGAAGTCTTTTGGTGAAACTTCATGCTGATATGATCATCCAGTCAGGTGGGATAACAATAAGATTTTCAAGACAGACATTGTGATGGCCATACTGGATGTCATATCAGCACCATTTTCATTTAGGTCCAACTAGACACCATAAGAAGTCTTCTGGTGAAAACCTCCTGTCAATAAGACTTCCATTCAGTTAGAATAGAGACAAGATTTTCAAGATAGCTGCCACTGTGGCCATTTTGTATGTCAAATCAGTACCATTTTAATTTAGAACCAACTACACATCATAATAAGTCTATTATTGAAAACAGCAACCTGATATAACCATCCATTCAGGAGAAGTAGCGATAACAAGATTTTCAAGATGGCCACTGTGATATGTGGAATGTTGTTTGTTTCTTTGGCTGCAACTAACATATTTGATGCATTATCAATGACCAATGGGGCTGGGGTAGGTATGTATCATACTGTTACTGCATCAGTAATCAGTACTGTATTGGTGGATCAAGAGTGGTCTTCTGGCACTGCTGCAAAGTTCCCACTCTGGTGTAATAAATATTGCGGTCACTGTAAGGTAAGACAATGTTGCCCTTAATGTCCAACCGTCTGTTATCAAGGCAACTTGTGCAGCTTTGGAAAAATGCTTTACTCCCAAGCAAAACTACATCAGTTATCAAAGATTTGAAGGAAAAACTTTAGCAACAAGAGCATCTGTAATTTACTCACACAAGTACACACCCGTCTCTCACGCATCCCACCCTCACCCTGATGATGGAGGCAAGTATATTGTCAAACTATATGAATGGTGGGCAAAGTGCTCATGTTAATATAGTCCAATTTGTCGCACACCCCACCCCTACCTCATAATGGAGACTAGTCTATAGTCAAAAAAAGTGCACAACTCTTCCAAAAATAGAGTATAATCATTGGTCAACATATATATCTTCTGATGATGACCGTAATATAAACTAAGTTTCAGAGCAATTTGCTGAAAACTGCACGCATTTGCATTCACAAAATTCTATCATATATTGCATCCAGCTGCAAGTCAAAAGGGCAATAACTCTTACAAAAATCACAGGAGTATAAAGATTTGTCAACAAGCTCATCTTTAGATCACGACCATAATACAGTACAGCTCAGTACACATTACTGTTTATAAAAGGTTGATCAACTTCTTTTGCAATAAGTTTATGCTATTAATTTATTCCAAGAAATATGAACAAACTTACGCACTGACTTGATGAGAAGCACACCTTGATGAGCTTCTCGAGCAGCATAAATTTAACATTTTGTTCCAAAGGAAAGTAATTCTCTGAGATAAGGACAATTAAAATCCAAATTGACATCTGCTTCTGGTTAAAAAAACAAACAAACTAAAACACTGAATTTACACTGAAATGCAAACCGCGTGCTTAGTCTGTAAGCAGTAATAGCACAGTCACGAGGCTGAATATTCTGACTGCATGTGTACTGTACGGGACTGACCATTTAATGAATGGGGCTTAAATGTTGTTTTGTTTTTGTTTTTTTCGACCGGGATATTTTTTGTTCTTTCTTCACACTTCATTTCAAGTGAAATATGGAACGGAATAACGTCTTTTTTATACTTCAAATCAGAGAAAGACAATTGTTTTCATGCATTTCCCCCCCCCCCCTTAGAAAATTATATGGGTTCTCCCTAATAAAGACTTGACTTCAGCAGATGTTCTACAGAAATAAAGGCAGTGACCACTGTGAACACTGTTATAAAATATTGCCAAGGGTTTGCATCAAAGGATGTTGTTAGTTGCAGCTTGGGAACAGTGTATTTTTATCACACGAAGCCATCTGACTTGACGCGTTGTACTTTACAGCCGCAATTATGGTCCTGCCATTAAAAACGGAAGTTTGATAATTGCTAGTAATCAATCTGAACTCAACTTGTTACCGAAATGAAAAATAATGCGGAAAATTCTAAAATCTCTGATGTTCAGAGATTTTAATTTCCAACAAGTTTAGGGCATTTTGCATGGATGTATTGTCTCCACATGTATCCTATTATTTGCTTATTTTTCTAAGGCGAAAATATAAAAACAAAATATATTCTTATAATTATTTTGACACAGTTATTAAAGTATGCAGTTTCCTGGTTGTGACTCTTAGAGCCTTTGGTTATCGAGCGTATTTCTGTATGTGGTATATTGCTGTACAGCTAGAGTTACTGTGGCCGAGTCGATAAAGTGTGTGACTCGTATATATACACACTTGGGTGTCTGCTTGGGGGGGGGGGCATGTTCTATGCTCCTAAAACACAATATAAAATTGCCTATTTTAGCTCTTATATATACCTTTTCCGCAAACAGGAACAGGCTGATTTGGCCCAAATCACTGGCTGATTCGGACCATATCAAATATTATTAAGTTTCATCTTAGACTTAAAAGTGATATTAACATTTGTTTAAAATATTATATTTCTTATTATTTCCAAGCTACGTTCAGCAGTTCAAATCTGCATTTAATGAAATAAAACCCCAATTTTACGTGAGATAATGGCATTGTTATAATGATGTAAGACTGTTTATCTTGCATGGGCAATTTAATAGGGAAATATTTTCAAAGCAGCTCATTCACCTTTGTGCACATTTTTTTTCGGGGGGGGGGGGGGATTCTGGTTTATTTATATTATACTAAAAAATTAGACTTGGGTTCTGTCAAATTTAAGATTTAATTCAATACAATATCATACATCAATATTATACGTCTATATTCTGCTAATCTTGTGGATCTCATAATAATTAAAATAAAAGAAAATTATAAATGGAGGTGTTATCTATGTTGAAAGATGAAATATATTTTACAAATCTTTGTTTATAGCACAGAATGTTATTTGTTTTCTGTGAATTCATAATGAATGATTTAATATTATGCAAATTATTAACCTCCAAAAATTTTGAAAATATGGCCCATGCAGTAACATCAATATATATATATATACCGGATTTATTTTAGTAGTTATTACTGTTTTCGCAAACATAGTAAGAGAATGTAATATAAATTTACCCATGGTTTTTATTGATTTCTCATGCAAATCATGCTTTCTTCACATTATATTTACTCCCAAAAATGTTGTGTTAAGAGTCATTGATGAGTAACACAATAGTATAACATACTTTACTGTTATCGTTAACTTTTTATCTTTTGAGTAAAATCTCAAACCAGTAAACCAACTTATTTTCATTTTAACCTTTGAAAATATTTAATTTAAAGCACATATTCAACCCATTAAATATTGATTTCTGAATAGATCTTTTATTATATTAACACATATAATATAATAACATTACCATGCAGCCAATGATCACAAATTTATTTCACGCAAGCATTATATTTTGTGTTCTAGAATAGTATTAAATTCAATAAAGGGGCAAATGACATAAACAGCGCTTTAATTATAGCGGCGCTGATCAAACAGGTTTTGCCAATTCACTTTCAATAATAATGTGCATACAATTAAATAATACATTGTAAATTCAGCTATTGAAAATAACTTACGGTGCTCATTGTTTTAGTATATAAAGTTTATTTAGTACAGTATAAAGATAAATTCTTCATAAATCTACTTTTTAAAAAAGGCATTAACATAATCAGACCAGTATATAGAGACGAAAAAAATCTAACCAAAACATTAGCATACTGAGACCAATATATATATATAGACGAAAAAACATTAACTATATGGCCACGGTTTTCACGATTGTTTTTCTGTGTTATTAATTGTATTATTTCACAATACAATACAATAAAGAAAACTATTTAAATTTTGCACAAAGGTGCATGAGATAAACAGTCTTACATCATTTCATTTCATTATATATAACAATGCCATTATCTCGTGTAAAATCGGGCATGTTTCATTAAATGCAGATTTGGACCACATATTATATTGTTGCAGGTTGGATCCCCCCTGCCCTCTATCCACTGACGGATACTCATAATTTTTTTTGTAACGAGCCCCTGTGGTCCGAATCGGCCCGTAATTTGGGCCGAATCAGCCACGGTCCGAATCAGTCAGCATCGGCAGAACAGGTTGTACCTGCACATTCCAGTGAGTTTGTTAAGTAAATAATGTAGCCTTTTCCACTTATTACGTTCTGTACATGATACTTTGCTATACCACACCCACCCACCCTAAGAAGCCAGTTCACATAACCAATACTCAGTAGACCTTAATGATAACGAACCATATGTTCATTGAAGGGGTTGGTGTCGAGATGAAATTTTGATAAAAAGGAATGTGCCAATAAATCATAAATTGTGTTACTTTTAAATGTTTTGTTCGTGAAACCAATGAATACAGTTCACTATTATCAATCTTAATGCTGACACCTCTTTGAAAAAACAAGAAAGCTGAAGCCTTCATGCTTAATTCCACAGCACGGTTGTCGAAGAAAGGGTGCTCTTCGAGTTGAAGGTCAAAGGGCATTGTCTATTATCAGAAGAGGCTTTGAAAATGTGAGTTGTACTAAATTATTGGGTTAAAATACATAAGGTCCATTACAGATTAAATATACCCACGATTTTCGAAGAAAGGGTGCTCTTCGAGTTGAAGGTCAAAGGGCATTGTCTATTATCAGAAGAGGCTTTGAAAATGTGAGTTGTACTAAATTATTGGGTTAAAATACATAAGGTCCATTACAGATTAAATATACCCACGATTTTCAGCCGCGTTCTAATTGTATCATCGAACCTCGTAATTTTGTGTGCGTCCGTTCATTGCTAAGTCACCTGGCGACTCCAAGTCCAAGTCTTGGAAGAGTTTCTAAAGGGACATAACTCGTTTGTTACCATTTCTAGTTTGATTTACAGGGCCGTTATCAGAAATTATGTCATATAAAGGGACAGTTTTTTGAACAAATTTGATGCCGGATCAACCTGCCTAATATAAAAATTCATTACAAAAATACTCCAGTAAGGTCAGA
This sequence comes from Margaritifera margaritifera, assembly GCA_029931535.1. Lineage (NCBI taxonomy): Eukaryota > Metazoa > Mollusca > Bivalvia > Unionida > Margaritiferidae > Margaritifera > Margaritifera margaritifera. The sequence goes on from JAQPZY010001663.1 coordinate 6,945,962, forward strand.
AAGGTCCATATTTTTGGATAGCCTTAATAAATCAAAGCATAAGAAAATCAGGTGCAGGTCGTTTCGTAACCGGGATGTTACGTACCCTGTATATCTTACACATGCTATTGTATTTTCCGTTAACATTCGTTGCATTTAATAGAAAAGAATTGCGAATGTTTATAGTTGTATATTTTTTATTGTCAAAAATGAAAAAGAATTCAAAATTTAAAATTTTTGAAAGTACAATAAAATAATGAAATCAGAACAATATATATCGAATCTAAAATAGATCTTAAAATAACAGTTTGTATACATAAGCATTATAGTGCATACGTATTATATTACTTTCAGTATATATACCCATGAGCGTTTCTACGATTCACAAGTGCAGAACAGTGCAAGTACAGTATAACATGGTTAAGACGAAGACTTAATGCAGGGGTGCGCCTGCAGCGGATAATTATACCCGCAGTAACAGTATGAGGACTACTGCTGCTGTAGTTAGTATTATGCCAGAGAATGACTTGGATTTGGACTTTACTTTTTGCGATTTCTTATCCTCACCTTCACCTTCTCCTCCCGCATTACAACAATCACTTCCAGATTATGATGATTTTAAAGAGAAACAAAAGGAAGAGCTAGAGACCCTTCTTACAACGCCAAAAAACAAGAAGATAAGGATATTTTTTTTAACAACAAGAAGATAACAATAGAAAACAACAAGAGGAGATAAAAACGACGAGCAATGAACAGAAGAAAAGGGATGAAAACACAACTGTTAGTCTGTTACATGACATTTTGTGTGAGCTAAAACAACCGAGAGGAATGTATTACTGTCACTTTGGCGAAACCTAAGAGAAAGACACCTACACTTACACCCAAACACTCCACTACCAAGACTGTAGCAGCAGAGGCAACAACCTCTGCCACAGCAGCAGTAGGACCTCGAAAAAGGTTTAAGACAGTTGCAGCTGATTTTAAAAGTACCTGAATTTTTTTTTTTTTTTTTTTTTTGTTAAACCTAACGGCAAATATTTTACCCTACCAAAAGACCAGTTTGTATATTTACTTATTTATTGACCAGATTTTATGTGCAGCATTTCAAAGAGCCTATCAATTACCGTTTGAATTTAATTTCTGTTTATAATGTTAAAAGCCTTTGTTCTGTGAAACCCATCCCTAAAAACTGGTCTGTCTTCTATTCTCATAACAAGTGTAATCGCTAAATCTATCTGGGCCTTTACAGAACCAAAATCTCTACCTTCCCTACTTATTATCTTCTTGAAGTACAGTTCGATATCTTGGAAAAATAAATACAAATTCTGATCGTTTCCCCCATAAAATCTGTACTCTTTTAAAGTTATGTTAAAAGAGTCCTGGAGCCTTATGGTGATAATTATATTTTTGTTTTGTCTGTTCATCCTATTAATTTCCCTTCTAGTTTGAATACAGATTAATTGGGGCTGTAATTGTAATTGTGGGCATTTTAAAATCAATTATTGGAGCTATGTATCACGAAGGATTTTTTTTTATTATTATTTTATTTTTTTTTAAAATGCAAAATTAGTATGAAATTTACTTTTCTTGCAATATACAACCAATCCCCATGTTACAGTCTTCCACAGTCGCAAGTAAATATTTTGATTGTTTTCTCTCACATCCATAACTCCTCCATTGCAATGCCAGTTTGATTTCATCGGAGTAATGCAAAGCTTACACCTTTGCTATTGTAGCGGAACTCACTCGGCTACACTACCCCGAGTCTCGCTTTCTCGGGTTCTTTGGGATAGGTATATATACTGGAGTGATACCCCGCTGTATCTGTCTGAAGACTGACACTCCAGAGTGTGACAGATTTCTCCCCAGCGGGATATCGTAGTATTCCTGGCTTTTTCTTGATGCCGGGTCGCCAACTGGATCGCAGTCTGAGTCGTCTTCCGGGTCGCCGACTGGGTCGTAGTCGAGATCGTCTTCCGGGTCGCCAACTGGGTCGTCTCCTGGGTCGCAGTAGTGGTCGTCGACTGGGTCGCAGTCGTGGTCGTCGACTGCGTCGCAGTAGTGGTTGTCCACTGGGTCGTCTCCTGGGTCGCCGACTGGGTCGCAGTCGTGGTCGTCTCTCCTTCTAGATCGACAGAGAGACGAACAAAGACGTAATAAAGAGAAAAGCCGAATCCTCGGTTATAATCTGTATTCCTGAGAAGTCGCAATAACAAGATTCCCGTGCTCTTATAACGGCCCTTGAAGCTCCTTTACTCCGGTCGACGAAAGACCTTCCTATCCTTTTAGAATCTCCCGGTCATGCCTATTCCTGTTTGGTGAACTACGGCCAAATGTGTTTGTTCCGGCGGGGTGGCTATACTACTTCGCTCAGAGGTACGTCTTCAGGCTACATCTAACCATACCATACCACCGTCACAACGTTCGTTCGTTCGTTGGATTAACGACGTGTGCGGCCATTCGGCCATGTACGTCGAGACCATCGCAACTGATGATTGATTTGTTGAATTAACGACGTGTGCGGCCATTGGCTCGTATATATACACCCAACAGGCGGGATCACGTGACCAAAAACTAAGACGCTAGATGGAGCTACAAAACCCGCTAACATTTGAAAATCAAAACTTGAGCTTTAACGAAACGAAATTACTGTCCATGTGTTTTCTCATTACACTATTATGTATTTTTTCCATCTGATCGACTGACTTTTCTTTTCAACATTTGTAATATCTTATAGTACTCATTTATTTACTACTTGTGTTTTTGTATCTGACGTTCTTGTTGCTTTTTTAAAATGATTGTGCCGTTTAAAGTCGACAAATTATCATATTTATTTTTTATCTGTTCAGTCTCGTTAAAGAAATAAATGGGTAAGATACTAAACCTATTTTCTTCGCAAACATGTATAACATTCTTTCGCAAACATATCATTATCTGCTTGCAAATGGTGATGATGGAATTTTTGTACTGCCATCCAAATTTCTGCTGTAATACTAACAGGTATATTGAAACCTGTTTACTGGTATTATTTATTCATACAAAATGTCGCAACATATGACTGGTTTAATTTTACTATGCACTGGTTTATTCAATTTTGAATGGTTAGTTTGAATGGTTAGTTTTTATGGTTAGTTTGAATGGTTAGTTTGAATGGTTAATTTTTATGGTTAGTTTGAAGGGTTAGTTTTTATGTCTTCTGTTTGACCTTGAGGAGTTTCCATTTATTTTAGTGACACAATATTTTCAGCAGTGTCCTGGCTGTTAAAAGTATCTTCGTATCCTTTCCATTTATTTAGAAGTATCTTCGTATCCTTTCCATTTTTTTAGAAGTATCTTCGTATCCTTTCCATTTATTTAGAAGTATCTTCGTATCCTTTCCATTTCGTATCTTCGTATCCTTTCCATTTATTTAGCACATATTTTTCACCATTCATTTTCTTGGTCTATAAATCTTTTCAAGTTACACAATTCGTCTTGTTTCTCGAAAAGCGACAACTCCTTGTAAACGTTCCCCTCAATATTCTCTCCCTTTATGTCTTTCAATTTATATTCAACCGGGTCACCAAATATAACCTGTTAAAGTTTTAAAGTTTCTTCAGTAAAATTAAGTAGGTACCCTTTTGCAAAGATAGATTTATACTTTGAAATCCTAACCGTCTGACCTATATTCTGTGTATGTAATCCTCTTATTAAAGACACTAGCAAACATACACCGACAAAAAATAGTCAATTACACGAAAATAGTTCGATCTCTATCATGCAGAAACCAAAGAAGTGGATTATCTCCCCTTGCCTAATACATGTATTCTGGTCTATGTTACCGTATCCGGACAATGTAACAAATTTGTCCGAACCATATAATCTTTCTTGATTTTATTTTCTCTTTTGCCACTGTCACATTTTACAGTTTCCACTTATTGGTTAGACTAAATTTTACAACAGCCGAAGTAGCAGAAATATGTAGTAGTAACATGGTTGATGATTACTGCTCACTTTCTACTGACAAACTTTCATATTTTCGATGGCATGTCCCTCATTGCAAAGTAGCACCCAGTAGTTGAAAGAGGGTGTAAATGTTCCATATGTGAAAGTAAGTGCGTGGTAATCAATAGCTGAAAGTGGGCTATTATAATCTTTAATAGCTGAACGTGGTTGATTGAATATCAAAAGTTTGTGGGTCTAAATCTTCAAGAACCGAAAGGGTTGATTAAATATCAAAAGTTTGTGGGTCTAAATCTTCAAGAACCGAAAGGGTTGATTGAATATCAAAAGTTTGTGGGTCTAAATCTTCAAGAACCGAAAGGGTTGATTGAATATCAAAAGTTTGTGGGTCTAAATCTTCAAGAACAGAAAGGGTTGATTGAATATCAAAAGTCAGTGGGTCTAAATCTTCAAGAACCGAAAGGGTCGATTGAATATCAAAAGTTTGTGGGTCTAAATCTTCAAGAACCGAAAGGGTTGAATGAATATCAAAAGTTTGTGGGTCTAAATCTTCAAGAACCGAAAGGGTTGAATGAATATCAAAAGTTTGTGGGTCTAAATCTTCAAGAACCGAAAGGGTTGATTGAATATCAAAAGTTTGTGGGTCTAAATCTTCAAGAACAGAAAGGGCTGATTGAATATCAAAAGTTTGTGGGTCTAAATCTTCAAGAACCGAAAGGGTTGATTGAATATCAAAAGTTTGTGGGTCTAAATCTTCAAGAACCGAAAGGGTTGAATGAATATCAAAAGTTTGTGGGTCTAAATCTTCAAGAACCGAAAGGGTTGATTGAATATCAAAAGTCGGTGGGTGTAAATCTTCAAGAACCGAAAGGGTTGATTGAATATCAAAAGTCGGTGGGTGTAAATCTTCAAGAACTGAAAGGGTTGATTGAATATCAAAAGTTTGTGGGTCTAAATCTTCAAGAACCGAAAGGGTTGAATGAATATCAAAAGTCGGTGGGTGTAAATCTTCAAGAACCGAAAGGGTTGATTGAATATCAAAAGTCGGTGGGTGTAAATCTTCAAGAACTGAAAGGGTTGATTGAATATCAAAAGTCAGTGGGTGTAAATCTTCAAGAACCGAAAGGGTTGAATGAATATTAAAAGTCGGTGGGTATAAATCTTCAGGAGTCGAAATTGGTTGGTTTAGCACTTTCTTATTACTCTGGTTGAAAATGGCGAAAAGTTTTTCGAGAGTGAATAACTTTCAAAAACTGAAAATTCACCTCTTTAAATATATATATATATATATATATATATATATATATATATATATATATATATATATATATATATATATATATATATTCACTCTATATATACGGAAATGGTTTCCCAAACTCGATCACTTAAATTCAGATTAAGGGACTTTTTTCAAACTCTATTTCCTAGGGTTCGATCGTACAGCAAGTTGTAATATTGAATTCATTTAAGACTCTCGGAGGCGTATGGTTGTAAAACCTCGTTTTTTGCTAGCAGTGGAGTCCTGCTCTTTGATTTTTTTTTAAAATCCCAAATTAAAGGAGTTTACTTTCACAAGTGGCTGCATTTTTTTTAAGCAAATATTCTCAACGTACGTAATGCTTCTCATATAGTTTTGCATGATTCAGCCAGCAGACTTTGTCATTTGTTTACATATTGTAATTTAAAATGTGTAATATTTTATCAGAGATAATTTCTTGATTGCGTATTTTTCTGGAGAAAAAACACTCCTTCAAATTGGGTTTCTATCCCGATGTTATCCAGTTTGGAAGAAAAGGCTGAACACTACTTATTCATCCTTTCTAATCTTTTTTGTTGTTGTTCTTGTCTTGTCATTTTTGTTGTTATTGTTGTTGATGATGATGTTGATGACGATGATAATGAGGATGTTATCAAAAGTCGTAGAGGCACCACCAAAATCATCATCATCATCATTAATAGTCTACAATTAGTCACCTATATGTCACGTGTACTGCGATCCCTGGAGAATTATCGACCTTTCAAATAGTCAGTGATCACCCTTGGTTATTTTCCAAAATATAAGAACTCGCTGGTTGGCTTGTAACGAATAACTAATATCTGGAAGTAGACATACATGTATGCCAAAATTCCTTGTACCTGATTTATTCTTTTGATATTAATCTGTGCGGAACATCGCATCAGCAAAATGTTAAGAACATAACTTTGTGTATTAGCCAACTTTATCTAAACAATAAATGATATCAATAACCTATGGTTCATAGATCCTCTTCGATACATATACATGAGTTTGAGATACTGATCGGGGTGCATGATCGGGTTGTCACAGGGTCACGAAAAAAAACATATGAATCGTATGCGACTGCCTCTACGCTTTTTTTACGGCAATCTAAAAAAAAAAATTTAATTGTTAATTTAATGTTACATCAATAATATCACAAAATATAAAAGGAATTACATATGAGGCCTAGTTGGAGACAGAGTACTATTACTAAAATTGTGCTCACAGACTCCGAATACCAGTAGCTATGCGATAGATAGATAGATAGATAGATAGATGGGCTGACAAATAGATATATTGATAATGTCGATCAGGAATAAATAACGACGTCTTAAAACTAATTGAGAATGTCCAATTTATATGTCATTCGTAGCATGTACATTTTACACTAATACACCATCGATTTCCAAGGTTTGATATTTATTTCAGGACTATCATTTACCTTCCGTAATCGCTTATAAGTAGAGTACAACTGCATGAGCTGGTAGATCTGGGTCTATGCAGTTTGTTAGGATTAATCAGTAGAACAAAAAACATAGACCCTGATCATCGGGCGCATTATGCGCTGGCAGATCAGGGTCTATTTTGTTTGCCGTTGGACTCGACTTATAAGCGAGAAGAGACGGTACTGAACGCCAACATATGGCAATATGTGCTTTAATTGTTTTCACTATTCTGATGACCCACAAATAGAGGTTAAGTTGTATAATGTTAAATGAGGCATGTTTTTCGTACTTGCTCACCAACGTCTTTTAAAGAAATTCTTTTCTGAAAGTTTCCGAACAGTAGACTTGGTACAGAATACGCCAAAATATGTCTCAGTTGTGAGAACAAGCATCCAGATATAATAAATTTATTTGGTCGTGTATTATGGATAAGAGTGACTTACAAAAATAAGAAAAAATGTCAGTGTCACTATCCAAGAGCCATTTAAAAAAGATGTCATTCACTGAAAAAAGCGCAGAGTGTAAATAAATTTTGAATGGGTTCATATTAGAACACTTGTATAGAATACATTTTCTCATTCAGGAAGAAAATATGTATCACTTGTTCTTTCTGCTTGAATCTTCCTTCCAAAACGAACTTTTGGATGATTCTAACTTGCCGCTTGCATTAAACGGCCTCAGATGCACGGATTTAGTCAAGTTTGAAAGATATTTCTTTCCCTGAGTATTTGGTTGGTGGCCATGTTGTTGTTGATGTTGTTGCTGTTGTTCTTGATCCTCCAAGATTGGGTTGCTCAGGTTCAGATGGTTTTCGAGCCGCTGCATCTGCTCCTGTAACATAATGATCTGCGCTTGCTGAAAATTCAGCTGTTTCTGCTGAGTACCGACTTGACTATTGGATTCATTTTTCTCAGAGCTGAGTCTGTAAATATCTTCCGCTTGCTTGCATACTTGTTGCTTTAGCTTGTCATGTCCCTCTGCCATATCACGCTGATCTGAAACAAGCTTTTCTATCAAGTTGAGTTTGTTGATAATTGTCTCCTCTTGTAAACTGATCTGTTTCTCTTGATTTTTCAGTTGCATTTTCATATGTTCTAATTCTTTGTTTTTATCTGATAGTTCTGTTTCCAGATTTGTTTTGTCCTTACTTGACTTTTTCAACTGCTCATTTTCAATCTGCAACTTCGTGACTTTGTCGTGATACTTATTGTTCGTTTCTTTCAAGCTACATATCGCCTTTTGGAGTTCCAAATACTTCCTTTGCATTGTTGCTAGGTCTTCGTCCTTCATTCGAAGTTGCTCTCTCAAACCTATTTTCTCTTGCCGTTCGCGAATCAACGCCTCCTTTGCCATGTCGAGCGACTTCAAGACCTGTGTGAGTTGCTTTTCCAGTTCTGCCTGTCTCTCTACAATCAGAGAGAATTCCCTCTGGGACGCCCTGGTTTCCTTGGACAAGGAACTGATGGACATCTTGACGCCGCGGACTGCCAGGTCGTCAGAAGGTTGGAGAAAAACTCCGCTCTGGTTTGACGCTTCTTGACCCTGTAGGTAAAATGGATCAAGTTACTAGTATATATCTAGAGCATTTTCGGACATAGATTGTGCAATCATAATATGCTTGTTTCGCACCTCTGTAGTCCTGCTTTAGAAAGATGTGCGATCAATCATTAAAGACCACCCCACGCCAATATCTGAGCAAATAAGTTGTGAAAACCCACGTAAAATGCATATATATAAAGTTTAACTTTCAATTTGCGACATTCTTAATACAACACAGCTCATAGAATGTTATATAAGCCTTTATTTTATCTCTGACGTTCAAAGTTGCTGAGAGCAGTGACCGTAAATTTATTAATCTCTTTGCAACACTGATAAAACGTGGGTGATGTTTAATGACAGACAACGATGCATCTTTTAATTGCTATAATTGGCAATGCTTTTTTTAAGTTCGTAATAACGTAAACAGTATGCATTGTCAATTTTCCTTCCTATATTTAAGAATATTCGACTCTTTTTTCTCGTCATGGTAAAGTGCGTGAATCTAAACATTTTACCGCAACATATCTCCTTACATTAATTCAGAAAAAGATTATCAATGTTCAATATGCCATAAAGTCGACCATTTCTCTATATAGGTCAAAAATAATACATTTGAACAGGCAACTCCATCTGAGAATAGTGATCCTACTTACTTGATTGGTCCTGGGATCTAATTAATGAGAAACAAAATTACCTTATTCTTTGCTGGAAACCCAACTGGCAATACCAGTCCATCTACAGAACAAAAAATGGGTAGAATGAATAATATTTTGGCATGGAAGTAAAGTTCTGTATGATAATTATGACTTAAATACGGAATATTTTTACTTCATTGAATTTGTCCACCTTGAATCGCTCAACAAGTCCCTATTGTTTATCTGCATTATTTGATACTATTACAAACAAATTATCCGCACATGTTCAGCCCAGATTTCAGCAGCTAGATTTCAATGTTTATTCATTGAATTGTGCCAAATCATCGCCGATCAATTACATTTTTAGTCATTATGTTGGATATTCCAGTTAGCATGGATAGCCGAATATGTAAGACTGGAACAATATTCCATTATTAGGTATAATTCCTTATGATATACCACTAAACACAAATTATGACAGCAGAACCAACCTGAGGTATTTGATGGATAATATGCATAAAGGATAATAACGTTCAAAAACCTAGCCACTCTTACAATCTAAACTTCTGCTTTCTGTCTATGAACGTTATCCGCTGTAATCGGCCTTTCATTTATCACTGAGTACTCGGAAATACATCTAGCTATCATGAAGAGATACTTATGTAATTATTAACTGCTAGATCTGAAATTAGGATTTCGGTTTAAACTACGTTTTGGATGTAAAGACTCCTGCAACAATTAAAACGACTGTAATACCGATTACGAAATATTGTAACATTTGATGAAGACATGCCTATGCTTCTTACCAATTGATGAAAGAAATTCTTCCCCATCCATTGCAACCGTATCCAGAATGCTGGAATAACCTGTATCTCGCAGAGCATCACAAAACTGGGTGTAAGAATTGGTTCCAGTGGCCCTCACTCGATTCAAACAGAGTTCTATTCGCGCGCGCTCTGTCGTCTGCTTCAAGATTTCCTCTCTTTGACTGGGGTCGAAGATGCGTCTCTTTACCAGATTGTCTACAATGGCGGCCACATTTAAGTCTTCTTTCATTGTCAGAAGATATCTGAGAGAAGGTGGATGTGATATAGAAGATGCGTATTTAACATAAATATCTGAATTGCGTACCTGAAGATTTCTCTTCTTAATCTTTAAAGAGAAATATTGTAATATTGATTTTACTAATGGAAGAAAACGTCCAGCTCTATATCGCTATAGTCTGTCGCAGATCCATTATGAATCGTACCACGCCTCCTGTCTTGGAAAGTATTCACTTGGCACAATTACTATCTACCTAATGATTATTTAGCTAGACTGTAATTGTGCCAGGTAAATACTTTCGAAGACAGGAGGTGGGATACAATTCATAATGAACCTGCGACAGACTATATACTTCTAATGTTATCAATATACTAAATTGCATTATTCGAAACCATTGTTATTGTTCACGTCATGTTGCGGCTTCTATAAATGGTCTTTATTAAATAATCCATGTTTCCAAAATAACTTTTGTTTCTTATTCTTGTTTGTTTGTTCGATGTTTCTGTTATTTGTCTCTTGGTTGGTTTATTTGTTTGTTGTGCAAAATTCGAAACCAGTTTTCCTCTTGTTCATTGGTTTACCAACAGGCACACACATGGTTTGATTCGGTGCAAGTTTTGTGTCTAAATAATGCCATTTTTTTAAAAATTTTTACATTATAAAAATATTAAGTGATAGTTTGTCAGGGAATACTTGTATAAATACACGAGGCTCTCCATTTTACCTCATTCTATTGTACAGGTCCTTACAAGGAATGATACATGGCTTCTTTTAAATATGTACGATGCCCTTAAATAGTGTACAAATCTAGAAATGACATGCGTTTGTCATGCACTTCAAGACTTAATACTAGCTTTGTATTAGCTTTATACTAGCTTTGTATTAGCTTTATACTAGCTTTGTATTAGCTTTATACTAGCTTTGTATTAGCTTTATACTAGCTTTGTATTAGCTTTATACTAGCTTTGTATTAGCTTTATACTAGCTTTGTATTAGCTTAATACTAGCTTTGTATTAGCTTTATACTAGCTTTGTATTAGCTTTATACTAGCTTTGTATTAGCTTTATACTAGCTTTGTATTAGCTTTATACTAGCTTTGTAGCACCATGATTAAAGAAAAGCAGTATAGTCAGCAACTATGCAGCACCATTCAAGTTAAAAATTGACAAGTACTTGAATCATATCCGAAAAAATTCAGCCACAGAAGGTTTCATAATTAGAAATTATTTTCTTTTGTATGAATATTTTATACTCACCTCAGGAAATCCCATTCTCCACTGAAACCATCATCTTCCAGCTCATCTTCGTCAATTTTAAACCGGACTTTCTTACCATCTATGAATGATGACGTGGCCATTTTCTGCGGAGAAACATTAACATATCAAGGGGTAAAAATCAATTTCCAAAATCTATATTAAAGAAAGTTTTCATGGAAAATACCAAATTAGACGTAAATTACATCAGTAAATGCAAATAGGACAAGACTAAGTATTATCGAAATGTTCTGAACACAGAACTGAGTCACATGCTCAAAACCTCAAAGTCAATTATCTTACTCGGAGTATATTTACAGTTCTACATCATTGAAACTCAACGTGCTAGTGGAGGAACCAAAGTAAGGAAACCCATTTTCAGCCAAACCAATTGTTATCAAAAGCAGTATCAATATCATATGTCTTAACATATCTCTCCTCTTCTCTATAGTACTCTATTTTCTTTCCTTTTCTTTAAAAATTTTCTTCTAGTTCCTTAAATGTACAATTTTTGGTAATATTCGACTCATTGTAGGCACAATTGACGTGGAAAGGTTCCGAATGTGTTAAACACAGGATAATGAAAATAACAATAAACACACATGAATAAAATGGTTCAACAGAAAACTGTGAAAGTCAAATGGCTTCTTTACATAATGGAATCCCGTTAAATCTGTATATAAACAAGTTAACAGAGCAGTGGAAAAGAAATATATTTAAAAACAAAAGGAGAAAAACAACATAAGACAGGGCAAAAAGAGGAAAACCAATATGAGACTTACAATAATAACTTTGGATCTTACCTTTAAATCTGTCACTCTTCAACACTTTAGGATGCAAGTTTCACAACCAATATTTCTTATGTTAAGAAATGGAAACAATAGTTGTGCCACTTAAATTAATTCAGTTATACGCAGTTTAATATTACTACAACAATTGTTCAGACCGAAAGATAACACTATAGATGGCGGAAAATTCAGACAAAGCCTTACCATAACGTGAAACTGCAGTTTTTGGAACTATTAAATTGAACCATTGTAAAATAAGCTGTTGATTTGCGCGGGGGGTTTCTTTGTGTCAAACTGTTTAGTCATTTTATCTTTAAGGAGCCTTTGCGATGAATAGAATAGATTTTACAGATTTTAATCTACGCATACAAAAATTATCGGACTGAATTATCGGGTCAGATTTAACGCGCTCATTATAACAATCGCCTTCAGATAGATTTTATTAAGTCTTTAGGAGGTGCTCGACATCAAGGTTTTATGTAACCGAATATCTTGGCACAAAATGCTGCTCTGTGACTCGCCTACTGGTACATACATATATTTGTAATGGCCATGGTACTTGTTTCTACAGACCCTAAGTTTAACATACATACATACATACATACATACATACATACATACATACATACATACATACATACATACATACATACATACATACATACATACATACATACATGGCGTACTTTATAGTTATACTGACCAAGCACCTCTATCCCTTTCGCTTTTTTATGCATTGGTAGAAGGTTGACTTGGAATAAGGGGGGAGGGGTGTGTGTTTGTGGTTTGTAGTATATTTATTGATCAATATAGTTAAAAAAAAAGTTTTTATGGATTGGGATTGAACCTTGAAAATTCACTCATAACTAATCCGTTCTTCTGTCCCTTTTCTGACTGTTTTAGTTAATTTTATAAGGTTTTATTAAATTGAAAATGACTTTATACAAATAATTTGATTAAATATGTCATTACATAGATATTCCCCTCTCTCTCTCTCTTTCTTTCTTTCTCTCTTTCTTTCTTTCTTTCTTTCTTTCTCTCTCTCTCTCTCTCTCTCTCTCTCTCTCTCTCTCTCTCTCTCTCTCTCTCTCTCTCTCAACAAAGTAGATTTACATACGATTAAGGAACAAAATTTGTTTGGAGGTTGACGTTCGGGTCCAGCTTGTGTGTTGTTTTTTTTAAAACTGTACTGGTCATATGCCAAAAGAGTTTAATGGGATGGTCTGTTGTCCGTCGTCTGTAGTCAGTCGATTAGCACAAGTTTGTTATTCCTGCTCTCCTAAACTACTTGAAGGGTTGCCATGATACTTTACACACACATTCATCCCCTGATCTACTTGGTCCTAAATGAAAATGTTGCCGCTCGAACATCCAATATGGCCGCCACAGTTGCCATCTTGAAAATCTTGTTATCGCTACACATCCTGAACGGAAAGTCATCTTGACATGGGGTTTTCATCAGAAGACTTTTTATGATGTCTAGTCGATCCTATATGAAAATTGTGTCGCACGGACAGCCAATATTACCGCCACAGCGGCCATCTTCAAAATCTTGTTATCACTATTCCTCCTGGTCATATAAACATGGGTTTTCACTAAAAGACTTCTAATGATGTCTAGTTGCTCCTAAATACAAATTGTGCCGATGAGATGTCTAATATGGCCACCACAGCAGCCAACTTGAAAATATTGGTATCGCTACTCCCCTGAATGGATCGTCGTATCAACATGGGGTTTATACTAAACAACTTCTTATGATGTCTAGTTGGTCCTAGTGGTGCCATTCAGACATTCAGTATGTCTGCCACAATGACTCTCTTGAAAATCTTGTTATCATTATTTCTCCTGAATGGATGGTCATATCAGCATGGGGTTTTCACTGAAAAGACTTCTTATGATATTTAGTTGGTCGTAAATGAAAATGGTGCCGATCCGACTTCTAATATGACTTCCACAATGGCCATCTTTAAAATCTTGTTATCACTACTTCTCCTACATGGCTGATCATATCGACATTGTGCTTTCGCCAAAGACTTCTTATGATGTATAGTTGGTACTAAATAGAAATGGTGCCAATCTAATATCGAATATGGCCACCATGGCATCCATCTTGCAAATCTTGTTATCGTTACTCCTCCGTAACGGAAAGTCATATCAGCATGAGGTTTTCACCAGAAGACTTCTTGTGATGCTTTATTGGTCCTAAATGAAAATGGTGCCAAACTGACATCCAATATGTCCACCGTAGCAGTTAATTTGACAATTTTGTTATCGCTGATGAATATCAAAAATGGTTTAAACACTCAGCAGTATAAAGAAGAAATGGTCTTATTTTTAATTCCTAGAAATCCTTTTCAGCCAACAGAGTGTCAGTGCCTTCGAGGGATTTTTGTCATTCATATTGTTTAGGAATTGAGCGGCTGATTTTCGCGACAGAACATATTTTCGAGGCCTGTGCATTGTCGATGTTTTAAAAATTATTATACGATAATTGGACAATGACGACCGTATCACTAGTTTGACCCTTTACTCTTAAGAACAATTTATATCGTCAACATCTGAAATCAGGCAAAGATTTAAGGATATACTAAATATTGTTTTCTTTGATCGGATTTTTACAATGTTACATGTACATGTTACAAATGACAAGATGCTACATGTATGTGTTCCAAATGATAGGATGTTACACGCACGTGTTACAAATGATAGGATGCTACATGTACGTGTTACAAATGATAGGATGTTACATGCACGTGTTACATTTAACTAAATTCCATGAAATGTAAAGAAATCCACTGAATTTCTTACATGGGTTTTCTTCTAAATGTATTTATCATTTTGTTCCCTGCATGATGAGGTGTGCCTGTATTTGTCATACACATGCCACGAGTATCCAGACGCCTACTTATCTGTCAGTTTTTTCTTCTTAAAATGGTTCTGCTTTTCATGCTGTTTAGCATGCTGCGATTATATATGATTTTGTGCCTCTTGTCTTATTATTATTTCATAGCAAGTTGCCGGAGCTTAGCGATCTGCTATACCTGTTTCTTTTTTCCAGAGGTGGAAGTCGTAAAATTTTTCACATACTTTCCACTCCACAGAGTATTTTGCACATGTTCATTTTTAAATAGAAACCAAATCCAGACATTTGGTCTATAGAATTGTATGTCATTGAAAGAAGAATCTAGTCATTCTTATGTTGGTGTGATTTTTTTGGGGGGGTTGTTTGTTTGGAGCATTTAAACTATACAAAATAACGCAGGTTTCTTATTAGCATTATTTACTGCAGCGTTCAAATTATGTCCTCGATATATGCCCAGTTGTAGAAAGCATAAAGGCATATCACATTTATAAGATGAAATTATAAAATTCTAACCGGTCAGATTTTCTTCGTATTTCGTCCATAGCAAGGCACAAGGTACATAAAACTCTGTGGGAGTATAGGTATAAGAAAAGTCGTTTGTCTGGACAGGAGCGGGGTAGGAATACCCAATTTAGGCTATTAGGCAATACAGGATATTTTATAAAGCATTTTTGCTCGTTCACAAACTGGCTTTAAAAGCATACGCAATAATTCTGACTTAAAATGCGATAAAATCACCAGTTAGACTGACACAAAATTTTATTTGTAGCCATAAGTAGTTATGGGGGATAGTATGCATCTGATGGATACAGTTTTGCACTCGCCTACCATCCTTAATTGGGACGGCATGGGATTATATTGGAATTTAATGTTAGAAACGGTCATATGATTAATATTGGGAGATGGTATGGGGCCCTATGGGAATTTAATATTAAAAACGTAGATATGAATAACATTGGGGTATAGTATGGGGCTATATAGGAATTTAACATGAGACTGGCACATAGTAAAGTGAACATGGGGGATGACACTTAAGGGGCCATAGAGGAATATGATGTTAAAGACGTCCATAGGTTTAACATTGCGGGATGATATGTGGCGCTATGTGAATTTAATGTTAAAAACGTCCAGCCGTGGAATTTTAGTACGACTTTTAGTCCAGGCCATTTACATCCCTTAGACTTCTTGAATTACGTTGCCGTCATCTTCTTTCTTTCATTGGCAGTCATTTCAAAGGACATTGAAGATCCCATGTTAAAACCACTCCTACTTTACATATATATTCTGATCATTGCTTCCACTTTCGATTTTAAAAGTCAGGTGGTACTTTTAATGTTAAATCATTTGAAGGTACATTAGCCCTATACAAGCAAAAGGTGCTAGTCCTCATCACTCTACCCCCTACTTTACATCCCACCCTCGTACAACTCTGTTTGTAGATGGGTGTTGGTAAGGATGTATGTTGATCCGAAAGGATGTACATTTATGTTGATCAATAAGAATTGTTGGTCAGTAAGGATTTGTGTTGAATTATTATTCAATGTTTAAGATCCCCATCATAACTCACAATGATAAACATTACATTCCCTATGTCTCCATATGTGACATTCTTCATGTTCAATTCCCCTTTGTGCCATCATAAGTGCCATCCAACATGCTGAATTCCCATATAGCCCCATAACGTTCCCAATATTAATCCTATTGATGTTTCTAACATTAAATTCCCATTAGACCCCATATCGTCCCCACAACCTTAATCCTATGGACATTTTTAAAAACTAAATTACCATAGGGCTTCATACCATTTCAGTCCAAAATGATCGGAGACTGGATTTTTCCATAGGGACTCCATACCGTCGGATGGGACCCTATGCCGTCCCCCATAATTACTATCGGAAGAGGCGAAGAACAACCCATCATCTGGCAAATGTGAAAGGAAAAACTGAACTTGAAGCAGACGACATACGTGTGAGGAAGTAAATTTGTGTGAAAATTGTGGTGGCGCATAACCATAGTTCTATGGGCAAAGCGTCGTGAACTCTGGGAACAATTTGTAGACTGGCTGTCTGCTATATTTTTGTCGAAAAATTTCGCTCTTCTAAATTTTAAACTTTATATAAACAAAGTACGTTTTTATGAGAAAATGTCCTTGATAAAACAGTTTGTTTGAAAGCTTA
The DNA here is from genome assembly GCA_029931535.1 of Margaritifera margaritifera. Classification (NCBI taxonomy): domain Eukaryota; kingdom Metazoa; phylum Mollusca; class Bivalvia; order Unionida; family Margaritiferidae; genus Margaritifera; species Margaritifera margaritifera. Next base: position 6,962,910 of record JAQPZY010001663.1, read on the forward strand.
CGTAAGCCAACGCATGTTTCAGCTATATTTAGCCTTACTACATGAGATCATATATGAACCTATACAGTTAAACATACTTTATTATAAAACGACAAAGCAAAATAGTCGCTATATTGCAACTATATTTTTTTCTGCATATTTTGAACACTATAAATAAGCAATATACATAAATAGCAGAAGTGATTTGTGATTTGTTTATCCAGAAAAAAGTTAAATGAGTCAATATGATTCTGATAGGTTAAGAAGGCAGTGAATGACAAAGAAAAAAACACAAACAAATTTGGACTCGAGACCTATGACAGACACAGCAATCACCCTACCAACTAAGCTAAACTGATTACACGGTTAGTCTTGGTGACTTTCTTATGACTGTAAGCATTATAAGCATGAAAATTGCATTAAAAAATATATTCAAATAGTATACTCTTCGCATTTAGCGATGTCGAGTACCTTCTGTGATTGATCATTAAAATGGCAGAGTTTTCTTAGTAGATTCTTTGGAATAAAATTTACGGAGGTACCCCCTTGCGCTCTAAAGTAAATATTGTCTTCATGTAGGGAAAACGTCATATAAAATCAAAAAATTTGACAAAATGTCATTACTAATTCTTTAATTCAGCTATTTTGTTTTGGTCTAATTTTCAAGAAATTTAGAGTTGCTTTATGCAAAATATATCAAGTATTTTGTCTTCTTGAAATTTAAGTTTTGGGGTTGAAAACCGTCCTCTGAAGAAACATAATCCCATCAAAATCGACCTTATCCTTTGCTTACATTTTTATTTTTCACAGTCTGTCATGAAACTGTTTTCGCCAAGAAAAGTTATGTATCGCAAACAAATATATAAAAAGACAATCTTTCTGTTCCGAGGCACAGAATAGAACGTGTACTTGACGCAATGCATGACGACACGCGATATAAACATTCAAACAAATATCGGCATGCACATGACCTTCACCCAATGTCTCTGAGCTGTTTCCCTGCTGGACTTCTCATATGTCATAATATTAGTGGTTTTCCGATGTTTCAGCAATAGTGTCAATCAATCACGTGTATTGAAGTGTTTAAAAAAGATCCTTTGAAAAGGAAAACAAGACACAGTGACTATCAAACTTAAACTATCAATGGATTGCTTTTACAAATGTAACCTGCAGTTGACTTTTAATTTATATGCATATGAAAGATTGAAAAACATATTAATACAGCTTTGCTGCAGTTTTCTTGCTATGTATCTAATGGCAGAGTACATGGTAGACTCGTCATGGAAAGGTAGTTTTCTTGTTTAGTGTCTGATGGCAGAGTACACTGTAAATTCGTCAGGGAAAGGAAGTTTTCTTGTTTATTATCTGATGTCAGAGTACACTGTAAATTCGTCAGGGAAAGGTAGTTTTCTTGTTTAGTATATGATGGCAGAATACACTTTAGACTCGTCATGGAAAGGCAGTTTTCTTTAATATTGAAAGTTCATTGATGACTATGTTATTCCAACATCTACAGAATTACTTTGATTATCTTGTCTTTATCCATATGGTTACATAGACTTCATTACCTTCTTTCTGCTTTAGGGATTCAAGAAAGAGACAGGTCAAGTGGGGTACCAATGCCTATCAATACCTATATATGTTTTGTATTCGTGTAAAACTGTACCTGTATTGTCATTAATTGACATAAGGGGGTATATTCTTTATCGTACAGTTGGTCTAACTACACACGTTTTGTTTTATTTTGTCTTGTTTTGTTTACTATCTTATCTCCCGAGAGTGGAAACTAATCAAAATTCTTGTCAACATTGAAATTTCAAGTATATTGACGCACAATGACTTAAATTGTAATGTTTTTATTTACTTGTATCTGTGGATTACCTATACACCGTCCATTCTTTCTAATACAGCGATTCAAGTAAGCGACAGATCAACTGGAAGTATTCTATGCGTTTTCTATTGTATAAAATCCCAAAGTTTTACCATTATTTTTCTTTGATATAACATTTTTTTGCTAAATGTATTTTGTGTCTTATATTTATAATTTGATATCCAAACTTTTATTTTGTTCCATTTTTAGAACTTTATAAAAACCTTAAAATACATTAAAACAAGGAATATATTTGAAATAATTTTATATTATATGTCATTCTTTAACCTCTCTCACCAATTTAAAAATACAAACGCCAATTTTGAATGTGAAATAAGACATATCTCAGTCAGATGACCAAAGGATTTTCTTCCTGGTCGTAATATCCCTTTACAGTTTAAATGTTGTCGTACATATATACATACATACATACATACATACATACATACATACATACATACATACATACATACATACATACATACATACATACAAACAAGTGTGTTAATGGTGATAGCTACATTGAAATAAGTCTAAAGAGTAAATAGAATGAAACACAGTATGGTTGGTAAATATAGGAAAAAGATATAGACTTGCATAACTTAATTCCATTTTTTTAAATAATTATTCTAGGTAGAAAAATGTTTCTGATATTTATTAGTGTAACAATAACATCTGCACAACTTATTTTGACAGAATCATATTTATAATAATGACGGTGACAACGAAAAATGCTATTGGTAAAATAAAAACGCACAGTAAAACAAAGAAAATATATACGTTTATTTTTAAGAAGGAAATACAGACAGAAAAACAAAATATGGCAAGTAAACAATATCTGTCAAGCTGCCAATTTAGTAAAACATCTTGCACAGCAAACAGGTCATTACAAATGGAGTCTAGTAAACTCTTGCAAAACGAGACCAAAAGTATGTGGTGTAAGATTTTAATGACAGAAAAGTTAGGCTGAGCTTTTTTCATTTTTATTTTGCCTGAACGGTCATGGAAACCTGTCTCGAATTCTAGTTAACGATACGGAAATCTGTCTCGAATTCCATTTAAAGAACTACTACATTTACTACATCAGAGAATTTGTTTTTTTTTTTAAAAAAACGTGGACAGTGTGGCTTACCTTGAAACTTCACACTCCAAACAAAAATCAACAAAATCTGACAAAAGAGTTGTCAATGTTGACACAAATATTGCAAAGACATCGAGTCACAAATATCTTATGAAAAGCAGTTACGTACAGTGCTTGTCTGGTAATCTTATATGGAGTTATTGTAACTGATGCTCAATAATAATAATCATCATCATCATCATCATCATCATCACTATAGCTAATGTAATGGGTCGCCATTGCAAATGCCCACGATTTACACTGCAATTTCCAACGTCCCCTACCCCCTCCCCCCTCCACACACACACCCAACCCCCTGACAGTGACCCTGGGGTCATACAGCAAAATCAGTCAAGTATATGAAGGGTCTTCCTGCTATGATTACATATATAAAGTGTGGTTACAAAATATTCACAAATGTCACTGTAATTACAATTGTTTTATATTTAACCTATGACCCACTCCCAGGAACCCCAGGGGCGGTAGCCCAGAATGACACCCCTCTCGGAGATGGTCACCATAGGGGCAACATAACAAGAAGTTTCGTAAAATTGTACCCAGCGGTTTAAGAGACGTGGTAACGGACGGACGGACTGACGGACCGACGTCCAGACGGACGGTATCACGATATCCCCAACGCTTTTTTAAAAAGCGGTGGGGTTGATAATAATAATAATAATAATAATAATAATAATAATAATAATAATAATATACATACTGTACATAATAATAAAAGAGCATCAACCAAAACAACAAGTTAATGAAGGGGCCATCTTAGGTACGCTCATTGACAAGACATTATATTGCTCTGGTAAGGCAGGGACCAAACACAAATTGTGTCAATAGAAAAGTGCAACAGTATTACAGAGGAATGGAAATAAATATATAGTATTTTGGTAAAAATGCATAGTTAACAATACCATGTAGCGGTTAAGTTTTACAGGCTGTTAATGGTACTAATTTGTACGCGTCCAGTCTTTCCGTAAAAAATTAACACGTAAATATTTGCATGCATAATTTTCCATTACTACTTAATGCTCTAACCTGTAAAAACTTAATATGCAAAATTTTAACTCATCCACTGATTGATACTGTTATTCCGTACAAATTTACAGCAGTTATAAATAACCCATTGCATGGTATTTCATCTTTCTTTCATGCAAGTTAATTAGCTAAATTAACTTGTTCAAGCTCATGTACCGTATATACTCAAAGACTCTCATCTGCCATCGCATAAATAGCCGCCAGATCAGGGTCTATGTTGTTTGTTCTACTGATTGGTCCTTACAAACTGCATAGACCCAGATCTGCCGGCGCATTATGCGGTATTTCAAAGTGGGAATACTGTTCTCCAAAGTTTTTATTTTATTTTACATCTGTTAGAGATTCGACACGCGGATTATTCACTCATGCAAAGACACGTTTTATAGACGGAAGCGTTACTTTAGAAGCTGAATACGCGAATAAAAACAAAGATAATCATTTATACAAAGAAATAAAATGACCTGAATGCAATATACATGGTGTCAAATTGTGTTTAAGAATATTTATATTTCCTAATCTTCTCATTAATATTTATCGACATCCTACCACGACCCATATTTAATCACATATTTCAATGATTACTAGTTTATATAATGTTTTGAAAAAAAACATCTCTTTCTAACACAGTGGCGTAGCGAGGGGGGGGGGGGGGCAAGAGGGCGGTGGCCCCGGGCGGCACTTTCTAGGGGGCGGCAATTTGGTAAGAGTACCGTATATATCACAAATAATACGAATGGAGTGGGGGCGCAATTTTGGTAGTTGGCCCTGGGCGGCACTTTGCCTCGCTACGCCAGTGTCCTAACATGCATCGAAATAAAATATCCTTCCATTTAGCTACTAATCGCAAATAACGTACTTTATGGTTATATTCAGTTCGCGTGCAAATAAGTTTCAAAAATTACATTTTCATTTTTACTTTAAATTTTTCGCCTGATGCCATCATATTGTTACGTATTCATAAGCGACTACAGTTTCACTTGGCCCAGAATAACCCAGGTCTCAAATCCAGCCACTAACACCCGAACATAATTATTGTCAAGAATATTTGTTTTGTTTCAATTGGGGACATTGAACAAATATTCATGTAAACGGATCTGCAAATAAAATTTATGATATTTAACAGGAAAGTACGAAAAATTTCGTATGAAAGAAAACACGATTGTTTTAATATAAGATGTCACTAAATTATGGATGTCGTGATAGGTTTGGGAAATGTTCATCTGTTCGGAAGGTACAGGCCTGGATCAAACAATCCTGTAATGAAAGAAAAGCGGTCATAACATACGTGGGTAGACACCATTGAGATTTTCATTGATAAGTAGGTAGGTATAGGCACCTAGAACATCACCGAAAGGAACGCAGCATGCAATAATAATAATTTAGCAAGAAAAACGACGTGCTGTAGACCATGCCTTATGAATTTGTAAAGCGGTTTAGTTGTAATGTCCAGAATAATAATCCAAAATGCTTTTGGCTCTATTAGCTAAATGAAATTCTAAAGGCTACATAAATATTACATTAACTAGAATGCAAAGAAACAAATAAAATTAATATTTATTTTTCAATAATTGAACTATCATTAAAAGAGTTCGCCTAACACTTAAATTAACCTTATTAGTGTTAAAACTATTGGTGTGTTAAGAAATCCCTTAATGAAATAACACAATACACTCTGTTTATCTTTGAAAATACAATTAAATATCGCTTGTATCAGTAATAGATTCATGAGCCATAACAAAAGTAAACATGTCTAAAAGTTTAATTGTCAGGCAAAAAGTTATATATACATTTCATACAAAGCAAACACAAACATGCAGTTTGTTAGTGTCAGTCAGTCAGGACAAATAAATGATAATTATTAAATAAGCAAAATGACAATTTCATGCATCTAATGAAGACGTTCATGCGTAAGTAATGTGTCATGTTGGCCTTTAACTAATTATAATATACATACCTGCTTACAACATACCGCGTATTGCAACTACGGGTTATACACAACTGTAAGATCTGTCTTGAAAGCCTGACAATAAGGCCGAGTATTTGTCAATATTTTCATCTTATATCTAAAATAAATATGTCCTTCCTGTTTTCGAATTTCATAAAAAGGCCTTCCCTTTCCCTCTTCGAATTTAAATTTATATATATCTCAATAAATGCAACTATTCAGACTCTGCGTCCATGTGTAAGTTTTTATTTTAAGTTCATTAATAAAAAAAAAGAACAAATTTCATACAATTAACGAATATGTTTCTTGCTTCAATAAAATAATTGTGCGATGTACAGTTGGGTCAATTTGAATTTATAATCAACATTAGTGCTGATATTACACGGATGACTGTACTTCAAACAAACCATTTCTTATTGTAACCATATAAGCAAACAGAATTAATTTCTCCAACTTCTTTTACACCTATCGCATTTCTGGTCTTACTTTTCATTTTGATCCTTCACTTTCTACAAGTAACTTTATATCTGCCGACAATATAACACTATCCATAATTTAATCATCAACGTTATCCACTGGATGACCATTCAGAGGTCGAGAGATACTCCTCACAATGGGTTACCACCTTCGGGTAGGATAACACCACTGCCACGACGCTGTGTTTTATAGTAAAATGCCACCTGAAGAAACGCGTACGCTTTGATAACTGCGTCAAACTCAATTTAGATTGCATTTCCTAAGATCTTTTCTCAACAATGGCTTTAGTGCATAATGTTGAGATTTTGTCAGATACTTGGGACGAAAAAGTAAGGAATTCTTTACTTGCTTTGATGGAGCAGAGGGCCAATAATGTTACAAGGCAGCACGCGGCAGACGTCACAATAAACCGATGACGTCACAATAAAGCGCACCTGAGTCGCCATGCACAGTCTGGTTCTTTTTTCCTTGGTTTTGATTGGATTTCAATCTGCGATAAGACAGTTAAGGTGGGCCCCAGGCAGTGTGCTATTGTACTGATGCGCAGAAACGACGTATTAACGTTTATGTGACTCTGGGGTCAAAACAGCCTTACGGCAGTGACATATTCTGAAAGAGTATGAGCTGTCAGCAGCATGCAGGCAATATTACTGGACGAGGTGACTGACTCGGTTACCATCAATATAACCCATCTAACTTCAGTGATCGAGAAAATCGTAACTGTGCTGTTTCTTTTGTGTTTGGAGAAGTTCTCTGAAAAACAGTACAAGGCGGGGGGGGGGGGGGGGTAAGGGGTGTTCCCGCACTTTTCTAAACTTTATTTCAAAAGATCGGAAATAACTGAGTTTTGAATTTTAATGCAAGAATTTAGATAAGGTCTGAACAAACTAAATTATGATATCTCTACAAGGAAAAAAGTTAAAATATTTTTATACTCTCGGGACATGATCCTAAACCAATGTGCAAATCAGTCAATACGATAGAAGCACATTGCAAATTAATGCATGAATTTAGGTTACACAGTTTCCACAAATAAAACTTAACAATAACAAAAAAAATACATACCAGATGAAGTTCATGAAATATCACCAGTCGTCTGAAATAAGGACTGCAATTCAAGTTACACTGTCTGGACCAAATCGTCACAATATGACAGTCTGACGTAAATGTGAATGATTAATGATGAGGAATAGTTATGTAAAACTGTTGGAGAAATCAATGCTGTTCTGTACAAATTGTTATGAATACAACACAACGTAACAAACTTTCCCTGACAAAGACACACTCAATTTTTTATCTTTGAAACTGCAATAGAGCGACACCAAATATATCGTTTTCTACAAACGAAACTGCAAAAATACGGCACACAAAATATACACTAGTAAAAGAAGGAAACACACTTTTTTTCTTTCACCTGCGTTTTATCTATGATTGTTTGCTTTAGAAAAAGTACCCTGAAAAGTATTTTAAAAATAATAATGTTTTAATCTTAATTATGAAGTACAACTTTATATGAAATACAGAAAGAAATACATTGAAATCTGAACATATATAATGTATTAAAGGTTAAACATAACTATAAAAAATACATACACGTCTCTACTCGTGTATAAGTCAGATCTAACTGCAAACTACATAGGCCTAGCTATGCCGTCGCATAATGCGCCGGCAAATCTGTGTCTATGGAGTTTGTTAGGAGTAATCAGAAGAGCAAACAACATAGACCCTGATCTACCAGTGCATCATGCGACGGCAGAACAGGGTCTATGTTGTTTGCAGCTGGACCTCACTAATAAGCGAGTATATACGTTGTACACATAACTATTTTTTCATGAGACAAAAAACATCTATCTAAAGTTTATGTAGGCAAAATATTAATCAGCACGGAGCGATAATCTTTATACGCTGCATGTATTTTGAAATCCATGTGTCATTGTCAGAACTGGTTCCAAACAAAGACGTAAGTACAAAACTTTAAGAAGCAATTAAGTGTATGGTAGCCACAGAGTAATAAATCAACTTAGCATTTGTCAACATTGAAAAATACAACCTCAAAGCAATCAACGAGGCATATCGCCTCGGCCTTCGTGTCGAGATAGAGATAAGACGTTCGTCTATTATAACAATCTGACTAGGCACCTCACATGAAGCTGTCGCAAACTAAATTCTATGCAGGAGTTAGTAAAACGATATCTTAAGATCACCAACCCTTTTTGCTGGAGCCTGGATTGAATTTTACAGCTGTATGGTGTGATCGTTCCATTATTCCGTTCATCCAGGGGTTTCTGGAAAGAGACGACATGTTCTGCCGGCGTTTGCTCCTTTGTGTTCCAGTCTCGAGCTGGCGAAGCCGTTCCTCCAATTTCCAAAGGCGTTCCTCACCCAGCTTCTGTTTATCTTCCAGCTGATCTATTTGGTTCCGTTGACGGTTTTTTTCCGTCATTAGATCGCTGATCTGCTCTTGTTGAATTTCTCTTTCTATAGCACCCTCTTCGTAAAGGGTTTCGAGATTACTCAGTTTTTTCCTTTGTTCAATATTTTCCTTTTCGATTTCTTTCAGTCTGGCTAATTGGGCATTTAATTCCTCCTCCTTTGCCTCTAAAACCTTCTTCTGCTCCTCTAAACGTTTCTGTAAACCTTCCAGTTCTTTCGATTTTTCATCCAATTCATCCTTAGCAATCTTTTCACTATCACCGTATTGCCTTAATTTCTTATTTTCCAGCTGCAGTGCAATAATTTTTTGTTGGAACGAGTTAAGCTTTTCTATTAGCGCTTTGTTTGTTTTCCTCAAACGTTCATTTTCATCTTTTATTCTCCTCAGTTCTTCCTCGGTGGTGGCAGTTACACTAGTAGTTTGTTTAGTAATTTTCTGGAAAAGTTCAGCAATGGTCGGAGCAATACGGACAAGTTCTTGCTCCAAAGCCTGCATATCAACCTCTCCTCCGCTGGTAACCTTAGCTCTGGCTTTTTCCAAATTCTGAGCCACGCTGGACATGCCGTTGACTTTGACCTTCTCAAAGTTGCTCGCAATGCTAGAACCATCTTCATGTACAAACTCTCCACTGCTTGATGATCTGCTGTACTGGCCGGTGGTCCCCTCCGCACCGTCCGGCTGGTAGTTTTGGCGGATAGAAGCGTTGTTGTTGTTGGTCGTATTGTGCTTGCTATAGGCTGTGATGTTGCCGCTGTAGGTCGAGTTGCAGCTGTCACTGTAGGTGCTCCTATTGTCGCCGTTGTTGTTACTATTGTTGGCTGAGCTCACGGTGTTGCTGAATTCGGACACATCGCTAGCCGAACTTTCGGGTCTCCATGCACGTCTTGCTGAATGACCCAATTTAATATTCCTCTCTCCAGTCTCTCCATCTCTACTGGGAAGACTCCTTGTGCTGCTGCTAGTCTGAAATTGAATGACATAAAATCATAAGAATAATCTGACAGATTAGAAAGATCCATTCTTGTGTCAAGATGTTACACCTTTGGATTTGACAAGATCCAAATCTATACATATTTGTTTGCATGAAAACTAATTTTGGCTTGACTCTTTCGATTATCACATGATAAAGTAAGCCCATCGAATCATATCATAACTCTCTCGCTCTCTCTCTCTCTCTCTCTCTCTCTCTCTCTTTCTATATATATATATATATATATATATATATATATATATATATATATATATATATATATGTATATATATAATTTGTAAGAACAAAATGGTTGTGCAGTGCAACCAATGATGTTGTGATGTGGTGCATCGAATTACTGTTCCAAAAGATAATGAAGTACGCAAAAGAGCCCTGCAGATATATTTCATAAAGGTCCCTCAACAACTTTTGTTCCTCTTCTGCTACTAGTACTATTATCATTATTATTATTAGTAGTAGTAGTTGTAGTAGTCATTTCTTTTTTCTTAACAACTTACATTGGACGTATTGGAGGACGGTCTTCCCGACTCCGGTCTATTGTCTGCAATGAAGAATACTGCATTTTTATGAATTTACTTATGTAAGTATCAACACTCAGAGAAAATTCTATCACATCACAGCTTTTGCAAGCAATGGTTCAAAAAAGGTGTACAAATATTTTGTCCATAATATTAAAGATTGAAGCAAAGGATGCCGATATATTTTCATCTGAGTTTTCTTTGCTTGAATCGTATACTAAATTACACACAGTGCAGAATCAGTTTGAAAAACAACGGGTATCTTTATGTTACTGAGACGAACATTGAAATGATGATGGGTCTGATATATTAAATGATTAAGGTTTTGAGATATGAAAATGATTATTGCTTTGACATATGAAATGATTATGGCTTTGACATATGAAATGATTATAGCTTTGACATATGAAATAATTATGGCGTTGACATGAAATGGTTACGGCTTTGACGTGAAATGATTATGGTTTTGACAAAGGAAAATGATTATGGCTTTGACATGAAATGAGTATGGTTTTGACATATGAAATTATTATGGCTCTGACATATGGATGAAAAGATTAATGTTATGTCATCTAATAGCTAAAGTCTTGCTTTTTAAAAATTAAAGGAGTAAAAAAAGATTATTTTCCTGATAAATTATACTAAAAACGAAACATTACGATTTGAGATAGTAGACACAATGAGAAAGATACGACTGGAAAAGTATAGCTTGAAAAACATTTAAAGGATTTAAGATTTTTTTCATGCGATTTTGGTGCAGTATAATCGTTTTCATTTCCGAATCGAAAATCTCGCTCTACTTTGTATTCTAAGTAACATCCTAAATGAAGCCGTGGAACAATGTGCCGATGTGATTAATGGAAAGGGTCTAAGAATGGGAAATGGTTGAAAATTAAAATGCGATGAGATGTGTCCTCGTGCAAAAGATGAGAGGTATTGAATAGAGAAATATCATGCAGTTTTTTTCTTCCTAAAGGAAAAATCAAACTTCACTTTCCAAATACGGTTATAAATTATATATACTCAACGGAGTAAACTGCAGTAATAGTAGAGATTGATAAAAAAAATAATTCTTTGTAAAGCAGGAATAAAAATTTATAACACGCTTCATAGGGCATACTGAAAATTAAAAACATTAAACAAGAATAATATTGTTTGCAAATTTAGAGAAAAAGCTGTTCTCGAATAAATGTAATACATGTTAACAATAACATGATATATAATATACTTATTACAAATGTGCAAATCAAAAATTTGTGTCGCGATATCATAATTTTACTAATTTCAAGAAAATGTGATTAATAACACTACAATATCATGATCGACAGTAACGAGATTCACGTGCGGATCTGTGCGAAAAGGTACCGTTTTTCATTCCGTAAAGCAGATAATGAATAATGTATATGTCGTAAGATTAACAATCTAAGTGAATTTTGAAGAAATAAAATACCCATTGTGTCATGGTTGATAATGACTGTGGTAATTCCCAGTTTATCAATGACATGGCTGTAGCGATTATCGGTATTTTCGCGAAGAATATTGCAAAGAGTCTGATATCCTCGGTCACCACATTGCACAACAGCTTCCAGAAATTTCTCCGCTTTCATCAAATGTGTTTTGGTCTGTACATTGTTTATTTCGTCCCTCTGCTGGAAAGTGAACACGCCAAGTTCCACAAAGCGGTTGACAAAATCGTTGACATTAAGCTCTTGTTTTAAATAGTTCCAGTTGCATCTTAATCTCCTTTCATCCTCTTCATTCATCTTTTGAATCTCCATTTTAGACAAACAATAAACAATATTGCAATGCTATGAACAAGAATTCGTCTGGTGTATCTTTTTTTTTTCTTGGCGTCTACTGATTTATCAGGTAAAATATTTTCCTTCAAAATACCAATCTTTCTATTTGCCTTCGATGTGTTTAACAATTAGTATTTTGAAAAGTAACTTAACAATTTCTGATGGAAATACATGCCACCACTTTCAAAACGCCATTGCTCCTTGCAAATGGCTGCCTTCAACCGGTTGGTTTTCTAAGCCTATGTTGGTGACGCACACCAATGTTACCTTCATCCGGCTTCAAGTTCAAACTGTTGTCTTTTTTAGGAATGCAACACGATATCTATTGATTGCAAATAACATACATGGTGCTATAATAATGGCCAAATTTGGTTTTTGTTTCAACATGCAATATAAGGCGAGGCAACAATGGGTTAATTGGAATTTAAGCTTCAATATTCCCCAGTTTCAAACCCAAAGGAAGCTTTCGTTTCTTGCGTCAAGCGACTACTATGACAATTATGCGCTCGGTGAGTAATAATTACATCATATACTAAAAATTTAAGTTAAAGAAAATGTTCTCATTCTGCAAGCCTTTCTTAATTCGCCCTGCATACCACACAACCAGAGAAGTAAAGAGACAAACCCGACAGTATCCACACGGAATGAATAGAATGAGATCATGTATAAATTCTAAACAATGTTTTGACAATTGAACAATAGACGAAGAAATATATATTGAAACAAGATAATAGACCCATCTTAGGCTTAAATAATCCAGTAAAATAGTTTGTCATGGCAGGATGATTTTTAAATTTGAACATTAATATAAATGCCATCTTACCCAAAGGTCATGACCGATTAAAACAGCTGAATAGTGCAACAAAATAATCATATCTAGCTTTTGTCTGAACAAACGATCGCATTTCGTAAGCGATATCTTATCCGGTACAGGTGGACTTACGTTGTTAGCGATATCCATTTTTCAGGCCTTTTTTTTTCCTTCCCCTATATAGTAAGTTACTTGGAGTTGGTAAGGATTCAGAGAAGACCTATCGGATAAAACTATGACAATTTTGATTTTGAATACAATTCTGACTGTCAAAATTTGAACAATACTACAAGACCGGACTCGAGTTGGCTAATTCACCCAGTTCCTTTACCTAAGCATACAAAATGTTCGCAAGATAACTGGAACACTGTAGAAAAAATTGTACATGTATAAAAACTTGAGATCAGATTCCAAAAAAACAACAAAATTAGATTCTACACTTTTAAATACATGCTTGGAATAGTATATGCTGAATGTAAAAAAATATACAGATCCATCCTTTTATAGGCACCAGGGTGTGCGAGGTACAAAATAATTGCATGGTTCTCCTCCTTTAGTATTTTCGTAAAACTCACATATATGATCATCATAAATATAAAATCTGGCGGAAAAGAAATGCAGACAATCTGTCCAAACACATAGGCCTATATTTATAATGAGGGGACGGTATTCTTTGCTCAGAATACGACCAAAGCGTTTTATATTACCTGCAAAGGTGATATAGGTGAACGGTTAACCAACATATACCTTTGCAAACAAAGTTGCAGAATATTTTATGTATTGTTTTCTTTCCCCTTAGCCTATGCGACTAGACTCAATAATCATTTTTGCAATCATTATGGAACTTTCATCTTCGCTTGCCATACTACCCAACAAGAGCAGTCTCAGGGCAAATTAGCAAATCGTACGCCATCAACAAGGATGAAATCGAACTTTAATACTAATGAGTGCAAAAGATGGTTTAAGTCCCAAAAACTTATTAATTAACAAACATCGACACAACACAAGATACCATATCGATCTTTGGTTTATTTCTTGAGATAACTTCAGCGTTGTAGGATAAAATATGAATCCTATATTTCTCAGGGTCATGACCTCTTTCAATAGTTGAATGCTCCAACACAATCTTAATTATTTTTCGTCTTTCTGAGCTAATTGATTTTATTGGCAACATTTCATATTGCACACAAAGTTGGACTGGCCCATATGGCAATCTGATTAAGGGCAGATGGGCTGCGAGTTTTTAGGTAATATTTTAAGTGGAGGGCCGGGCCGACATGATGGTAAGCCGCCTGATCTAAGGTCAGATCCAAATTTTTGGCCAATTTCTACACTGACAGTACAGTTGGACTTAAGGAAATAGAGATGCCTATTTTGTCCCCCACCCCCACCCCAAAAAAGTACTAAAAAATAACAATAAAGGTAGCAACCGTATTTACCACGATATTGCAGTGGGCATGAATCAGAAGTGGACTAACATTTTGATATAAATGAGATGTCTGCACAAACCTATGGTTTGATAACCAGACAGTGTGACAACTGATGTATTGAAACACATCAGTCTCGTATCTGGATGGTGTAAGCCTCTACATAGGAGTCAGACACATTTTGCTGTCTGCAACCATTTGTCAAAGCAGGAGATAAGATTTCGAGTCAGAGGACAGAGTCTTTAAAACAAATCGGGCAAATGTTTGCACACAGCAATATGGTCATTATTATTACATAATCAATTACTTAGTAAATAAATTATATACCAAAACACCCAAAAAAGAAGTTAGTTAAACACAAACAGGAAAAATGAACTCTAAGCAGCACGTGCGATTCCGATGTTTGAGAAAGGTTGACGTAACATATCGCACGAGTTAAGCCATTGAAAACCAGCCCCATCATGAAAGAATATTCATTATATCGTTCATTTTATACCAACAAAATAATTTCTTGTGAGTGGGCATTTTCAGTCAATGTACAGAATTCTTTACGGCTCTCCTTTGAAGTCAGAACAATTAATCCATGCCTGTATGAAGACCTAATATTTGTGAAACCAAGTGACTACAGAACTTGGAAATTTAAGCATTTTGCAACTTCTGCAAATTCAGCGCATTTGGAAGAAGTTCTACCACACAAACTGTGCGTGATTTGCGTCATAGTGGCATTTGATCACTGCTGAACTCAAACTATGTCCTGCCGCAATGTCTTCCACTAAGATAAGATCCCTTTGCATACAAAACATTTTTTATCGAACCAAAAGTCAGGTAGACCGAAAAATCTAGAGGCAGTCTTTTCAGCACCATATTGTGAAAAATAGGGATAAAGTAGGGCTCCATGTTTTTAAACAGTATGGAAAAATAAAAGGAAAAAATAGGTATATTTCAGACCCCCACCCACCCCCAAAATAAAAAAGCAGGGCAGGATTTATGTAAATAAGATCAGAAACGAACACCATTTAAAAACTTCATGCCTCAATGCTCTCTGTAAAATCTCGTTGAAATTGGTCCCGAGATTTCAGATAAGTTGACAACAGCAGTTTTTAACGGACGACTAACGACGCATGACGGACGACACACGAGGGATGACGCACGACGGACGATGGACCATACCATAAGCTCACTTGGCCTTATGGCCAAGCGAGCTAAAATGTTAGTTTTAAAAACTAGGAACAGTAGGTTTATTTTACAAAAATTAGAGGGCAAATAGGGATATCATAAAGAAGTAGGTACAAAATAGGGCAGTTAGAAAGACTTTAGAAGCGTACTGAACCATACACTATTACACAATTCACCTCACCCTAATCTCCCCACCCCCTCTGGTGTGACGAAAAGCTTGACACTAAACCAAATGAAAGACAGGATGCGAGTCTACGAAGACTTTACAAATGTCAATAATTGGACTGGTCTCCAAAATAAGCTGTTTCAGAGATACGTGTTTTTTGTACTGAACACGGGTTCCGAACAAAAACTGGACAGAGCGATTCAGAATATAGACTATGCTCTACCATCGCATTGTACTCGGGCCCAAAAAGTCAACGCTTTTCATATTGTCCGTGAAAATCACCAACAAAATGAAAAGCGTTGCCTTGGGGGGGGGGGGGGGGGGGGGGCTGCGTACAATGCGCTGGTAGAGCATAGTCTATCAAATCACAGACAAAATGAAACGCGTCGACTTTTTGGCCTGCGTACAATGTGACAGTAGAGCCTAGTCTATGCTGTCTTCTGTTTGTCGCGCTTTATGCGCGAGAACATTGCTTTAAAGAGCAGATACTAACATGACAGTATTTTAAATCATCACCATTTGTAGATCTTAACTTTCAATAGGTACTGTAGAGCCAGTATTGGGCTGACATACCGTTACACCCTTTACCCACCTACCTACATACATACATACATGCGCTGGAAGAAACAGCGCCCCGTGCGAACGAAGCCTTTGGCGCCCTGCACTCTGGAAAAAATATCGCAAGCTCGGCGATATGGAGTACCACCCCCACCCCCAACCCTCAGGCTTGGAACCCCGGGCAATCGTCCGCCACTTACGACGGCTCAGCATACATACATACCCATTATCTAAACGATGTATGGTGTAGACATGTACTACAAATTTCGCTACAGCTTCAGATAACTCGTGAGAAATTTTGACAATTTACATCTTATGGTGCAATTGCAGATTCAAGTGGAAAACAAGTTTTGGTACTGGAATATAATTTTCTTCATGACGTAAATCATTATCTTTTGCAATCCGTTTATTTTAGACCGGTCGTCTCAACCGGTTTATCCTCAGTAAGTATAGTTTATTAAACAAAGCAGAGCACAGATTGTTTCTGTGGAATTATCTACGCAGTTTGTTTTGAAGCAGTACTAAATGACACCCCAAAATAATATGGCATGTTATTGAGTACTGCTTCCAAACAAACTGCGTAACTAACTCCAGAGAAACAATCTCGACTCTAGATCTGCTTTGTTCAATAAAATATACTTACTGAGGATCAATCAGGCTGAACTGGAAGAGACGGCCGGTATAAAAAAAATAAACTGATTACCAAAGATAATCATTTACATCATACAGAAAGTAATATTTCAGTACCAAAACCTACCACCCCAAATCTGGAATTACACCATAAAATGTCAATTGTCAAAACTTCTCACGAGTTATCTCAATGTATGTATGTATGTATGTATGTATGTATGTGGTTTAACGGCATGTCAGCCCAATATTGGCTGTATAGTGCTCATTAAAAGTTAAGGTATAAAAATGTTGAAGATACCGTCATGTCATTATCTGATCAGAAATAGCGATTTTATACACGGTCGAAAAAGAGGCAAACGTCACTGGTATTAAACAACCTTTAGTTTTAAGCGGCCATTTTTTCCCTTCAAAATATCGAAGAAATGAACCTCTATGAAGCAATCAGCTGTCTTGAGAGGCCACTTTTTATCACTTTCCAGAGATGGCTGCTTTAGACAGGTTTGACTATAATACAGATTAATACCAAAACAAGGTAGCCGTGACTTGTTAAATATTTCTTATTTGATTCTGTTTATTTTTCTTTAAGATATACTAAAGTTATGGAGTTATTGTTTATTTGCCATCACCAAAACTCTCCCATCTACCAACACAGCACGTTCTAAAAATACGCCTTTTGATGATCAGACTGGGAACTCGTGTGGACGGCGAGGTCTAAACATGTAAAATAAAATCTTCTCATATTTGCGTCAAACAGGAAACCGAAACATATACCCTTGGTCAAAATTAATGATTTTAACTGTGAACACGCAAACCGCATAAAAGTCTTCGTCCGGACTTCGTGTTTAATAACACACTTGTAATTTAAGCATCTAAGTCGGACTGTCAGCTAGACAAATTTTAGGATGCGCTGAAGAGAGTATCTCAAAAACAGAAGAAAAAAACAAAACAGTCTTCTTGACAGATCCTTCATAGTAATTTAATAATGTAAGTGTATGCTGAAAAAAATGTATGTTGTAAGCTTTGGAAATACTATTTAAAAAAAAAAAAAAAATTATTTTAATTTTTTTTAAACAAAAAGGTGAGTAAAAGTGGTATAAAAATATATAAATAAACACCTTGCGAAACACAAAGGTAGACACTCTACCGGTATCTTAGTTGATATTATTGATTGGTGTGGTTTTCAATTATTCTTTCCTCAGTCCCTGCAAATAACCAATTATGGGATTAGAATAACAAAGCAGGGTATCTCTTTTCCATCGAGGGTGGAAATGTATCAACAGAAGTATAATATGTGTAGTGATAAATGAATACTTGGACCTATACAGTTCTATAAGGTGTGTCTGCTACTGTATCGATGTGTAAAGGCTGGGGGAGAATGGGACACTGAGCAAATTTACACACATACAAATTATGACATGCCGCTCCCCCCCCCTTGCGTAAATTAGCCACTAAAAACACTAGAATCAACAATGAATTAAGACACATAGTCCAACAACAACACAAAATCCAGTATTTACAAACAAAATATAAACAAACATTCCGTATGAACATGCCCATCTTGATCTTTATGTTTTCTTACAATTTATTACATTTCTTTCAATATATCTTAGAATACTAGAGTTTCGAAGTGGGGTAGAGGAGTCTACATAAAACTAGGAGGATCATTTATTTTTTTTGGGGGGGGGGGGATGCAGTGACATTTTCTTGCAAACCGTAACTTTTTTTTTTTTTTTCTTGATAATGGTAACGGAAATTGTACTATCTGATAATACAGAAAATATGGACAGGTAAGGGAAAATATAAACCATTTTTCCCTCCAGTAAAATGAAAACCCAAAAAGCTCCTACCCAGAATTCATCGATTGGTGATTTGGTGATACTCTTTAGGGAACTGAACACCAGTTTAAAAGTCTACCTCGACACCAAAAAAAAAAGAAAACAAAAAAAGCTTCAGATGAGGCTTTGTATCAAATCGATGGAGAAATAAGAAAAATAAATAATTACAAACATATTCGCTTGTTAAAAAGGAAAACAAACTTAAAGAACACGTATTTAAAAAAGCAAAATCTAGTTCTTTAATTCGATGTATACCATGCACATGGTAAGAATTTTACTGGAAGACAACAGGGTTGGAGGACTGTGGTTAAGAATACGAGCGATATTCTACTATCAAATCAAACAGAATGTTTCTACAGGTTACATAAGCTGTATATCAAGTACAGATATAGAAGTCTAAACTCTAACCTTTAGTTACTGACGTTATAAACATATGATCTGATTTCAGGCCAAGACTAATAACAATCCCACTATCAACTATTTGAATCAGAAATATGTATACTTCCCAGCTACCGGAGTTCATATCCTTTCAAGAAATCTTTTATAACTCTGTCAATTTTGGACAGAATTTTGTTTAAAAGTCATTCTAGTATTTTTCTGAAAT
Source organism: Margaritifera margaritifera (assembly GCA_029931535.1). Classification (NCBI taxonomy): domain Eukaryota; kingdom Metazoa; phylum Mollusca; class Bivalvia; order Unionida; family Margaritiferidae; genus Margaritifera; species Margaritifera margaritifera. Next base: position 6,982,294 of record JAQPZY010001663.1, read on the forward strand.
GCATAAAACACAATTCCACAGAAGGCTAAGTCTTGCCAGCTCAAAAATTAAAAGTCACTGGAGGGTAAGAAGTAGATCATTGTGCCTTCTGTTGATGTTAATTTGCACTACATGGTCACAGGAAGGGTTAAAAGGTCATTATAACATCTTCTAAACAGCGATGAGATGTAAACTCTTTTAACTGTACTTACAACAGTGCCAAATAAATTGAGGAAAATGCACAACAGTAAACATTATCACTAGAGGGAAAAGATAGGTCATTGTGACCAGCTTTTAGTACAGGTGAGTACAAATCATTAAGGTTAACACATGCAAATTTATGAATGCATTGGCATAAAAGTTTGCAAAACAGAACTAAATGCAAAAACAATTACATAGTCACTCTGGTCGACTTTAGATGGTGGTGAATAGGTAACATCATGTGGGACTTCAACCATGAGTTTTTATAACTATATATAAAACAGCCTCTCAATTAATCCAGCTTTATGTAAAGACTTGATGTAAAACAATATCATGAATGGTACATTATATGCCACCCATGCTTTTAATAGTCCTCTATGTAGGTACTAGTAGGATATGATTGACTTCAGAGTTTATTGACCAATGGCTCTTCTTTGAAAATGCGCATATTGATAAATTACTGTCCACCCGCAATTTTTATTAGAGTTATTGCCCTTTTGACTTGTAGTTGAAAGCAGTGTATGACAGAATCTTGTGAACGCACCTAGTCCTGCAGTTTTTGATGGATCCCTGTTAAACTTAGTACATATTATGGCCATCATCTGAAAATGGACATTTCGACAAATCACTGCACTCTTACTTTTTTTCTAAAGAGTTAATGTTTTTTTGTTTTTTTTTACTTGGAGCTGAATGCAGTGTATGTTTATTGTGAACACAACTAGTCTCACAGTTTTCAATGGATTGCCATGAAACTTTGTACATGTTATGATTATCATCTGAAGATGCACATATCAACTAATCATGTCATACATTTTTATAACAGTTATTGCCCTTATCTCCTGCAGCTCAATGCAATGCAAGACAGAATCTTCGGAACACAACTTGTCTCTCAGTTTATTTTATGGATGGCTGTAAAACTTGGTAAGTATTATGGTGATCACCTACAGATGTGCATATTAACAAATTTTTGTGCTCTCTGGATTTTTTAAAGAGTTACTGCCCTTTTTGAGGTACAGCTGGATACAGTAGATGACAGAATTTTATGAATGCAACTACTCTTGCAGTTTTCAGTGGATTGCTGTGAAACTTGGAACATATTATAGTCATCATCAAATGATATGCATGTTAACCAGTTAATGTACTGACACTATTTTTAGAAGAGTTATGTACATTTTTGGCTATAGACTCAACTCTATCATTGGGGTAGCAGGTAGAATACAGTAGATGTGGAGATATATTGCATGAGGGAATTGCTCACCATTCCCCTAGTTTGAAGTAATAAGATGTTAGATATTGGCACATAAATCAGCTTTTGATTTCCTAATTAATGTTGCCACAATGCATGCCCTCCATAAATCATACACTAGGGCACACAATGAAACTTTGCACCTCTATTACATGGCAGGTATCAGTGCTATTGACAATAAGTTGCATGTCTAAATTATGTACCTAATTTTGGAGATAAAAAAAGTTCTTTGCAATGATATGTTTGATAATATCTGCTCCTTTCCATACCTTCTCCTTTCCCCTTTCCCACTGCTTTAGATGCATTTAAAGTATGTAAGATATTTTGATTTTAAGCATTTACTCCAAAGGCATTGCCATATTTCTCTTACCCTAAGCAATGTTTTATTAGGGTGCATTCAATCAATACAAGCGTCCCTCAAAGGGATCGACATTCTACAGATCAAAAAGAATTTCTAGGAATCCAAGATAAGTCCGTTTCTTCTGTCCTTTTCTTATTTTTAACTACTGAGTATCGAAACCATCCCTGATATTCTTCAGAAGCTCCCACATACCAAATTTGGTAAAAAACCATTTTCTTATGTTTCAGTTAACATGTTCACAAGATACCTGTAAGTGCAGTTCAAAATTCTTTGTAATGGCCTTCTACCTTGAATCTGATATAATGGACAGTATTTCATTTAACTTGTCTCAGATAATATTCAGATATACACACATGCTGAGTTTATTTAAATAAATATTTTTGGGGTAAAATTTTGTTTTTTCTTGAAGTGGCAATACACAAGGTACTTTTTAGATATACCTACAAACTTGGTTTTATAAATAAACAACAAAAAAAACCCATTCATCCCTGTTTGTTATCATGCTCATAGGCTAGTACAGCTGAAAACCCAATTCATGACCTTTGACCTTAAACTCAATGTCAGAGTGCTGACTATCAATTTGTTCATTGGAATGCAACTAAATACAAAGTCTGGTCAAAGCTGACTTGAATTTGTACAAGTCACTGTGTTCATAAGTTCACTGAAGTACAAAAATACAAGCAACGACCAGATTTACACAATTTTCATTCAGAACTAATTAAATATTGCAAGAAGTGTTTTAGCGAAAACCCAATGTAAATGGCAACATTTATGTAAGAGGAGTAGTGATAGAGTTAGAGTTTTTATTCCTTTTCCTCCTTCCTTCTTGCCTCTGTCCAAATGGGTGAATAGGACAAACAGATAGACATACAGACATACAGGCTAGACAGACAAACAGAGATAGATAGAAATAAATCAGAAATAAAAAAAAACATATGACCTTTATGCAGAGACATTTAATTATATGTTCTCTCTAATATTTAAACTAATGATCAATGCTGCATCTTCAGGTACTTCTGTCGATCCTGAAAAATATCAAATTAAAATGATAAGCATCAATTTACTTATGGGAAGAAGGAAAGGATGCTGCATAAAAGGACATCATTTCACAAACTTTACTACAGATTTGTGTATGTTTTAATAGCAGACAGTCTTTACCCTAAGCCTTTGGACACCCCAACTTTTCAGATGCCCTTAATTTTTTCATTAAACAATTTATTACTGCACCTTAAGTTTTCAGACAGTTATGGTTAGTAATTTTATTTTTTGCCTTAATTTACTGGACACAACAAATAAGATCAGTTGCAGTTTGACTGAGAAACAGAAAGGTACGATTTAATTTAATAAGAACTTGGTATTTTAAAAATGATTACAACATACGCTGCCTGTAACAAAATGTCAATAGTTGCCATTTTAAGATTATCAGCAACAGATTTCATGAATATATTATGGAAAATTGTCTGAAAATTAAGATTTCTTACATTTTATATTATATATACCATAAATACTCACGTATAAATCAATGCAAACTGCAAACTGCATAGACCCAGATCTACCGTCGCATAATGTGATGGCAGATCTGGGTCTATGCAGTTTGTAAGGACTTATCAGTAGAACAAACAACACAGACCCTCATCTGCCGGCACATTATGTGGCAGAAGATCAGAGTCTATGTTGTTTGAATTTGGACTCGGCTTATACGCGAGTATATATGGTAGTTATTATTTTGCAAGTTAAAATCTATCAACAGGCATGATAAAGATAATTGGCCAGTATCATTTGCAATAAGAAGTTCCATTTTGAAATTGTTTCCCCAGGAAAAAGCACAACATTCGCTCAAAGAAAGAATAAATTTTCATTACTATTACACTGAAATTAAATGTTGAGAATGACAGTCAAACCTGTCCTAATGGTCACCTTTACTCAGCAGTAACCTGTTCATGATGCCCTGTATGTAAAGGTCACCTGCCTTCTATGGTCAGCAGCCAGGTGTGAATCAATCAAAGAAAAAAATCTTTGTTATCTAGATAACAAAAATTGAGTAGTATTTACCTTTCCATATGGCTGACATTTGGAATTTTGTTTAATTCCATTCTAATCGGTTGAATTAATTTAGTCTCCATTTAAGTAAATGATGTTAGTCTTATATATCTGTCACTGAAATCTGTTTCTTCTTTAATATTCAAGGAAATAAGAGAGAGATTCAAACCACCACCATGCTGCTAAAATATTATTAACTCATTAACCCCAGGAGATTCTTTTCATTTTCGCCTGAAATGGGGGTAGGAAATGCATTTTTTGGGTTACTTCTGAATGCAGCAAAACACATCTGCTTAAGAAAGTTTTTCGTTTAGCCGAATGTTTAGGTGTATCAGAAACATTGTTTTTGATTGGCTATTATGCTCGCGCATGTGCAGAAGGGTAAAAGTTGGACTTCTATTTTTTTTTTTTTTTCGTATTGGATCCCCGATTTTTGTGTCCTGGCCCCTTTTTGCTCCAAATCTCAAACTTATCTTACTTTTTTTAAAGGTTCATCTGTCTGTGTGCAGTTCGGACCAGTCTGCTTTAGATCTAAGGTATTTTTTTCGCATTATTTTTTAATGCGAGTAGAAAGTCAACATTATTTGGTATCATTGTAGAGCTACATCTGTCTACTTTCCTGAAATACCATCCACTTTAGTGTATCCTAAATGATGTTCACGTTACAGAGCTCGGAAGTAGGGTACAACCTCATGATGTGTAAACGTGGCACTAGGGGTTAATGAGTCAATGTTCACCCTGTTGAATACCAACAAACCCATTCAGATGTCAGCATGAAGTTTGAACTGTAATAATAATACACAGCCATAATACTCGTATGTCAATTTGACCCCACATGCTACTTTATCCGGCAAAAGTGCTGATTGGTTAATTGTCCAGTCTGTATAAAAATGGCAGTGCACATCCTAATGGGCCATACTCAGGACTATAAACAAGGAAATTAGAATAAAAGAAGCAATATTTCTCTGATTTTGCATGAAGGCTTCAATAGACTTTGACAGCATCTGGTCAACTGACTGATTGAGCTGAAACAGTTTAATCTTATACATACTGAGATGATGATGCAAAATAGTTCTGACAACTCGGACTTCACCAACAATGACAAACAGCTGTTTTGATGTAGGTATTTTCTTGTTTGCAAGCAACAGTATTTACATAAAAGATGCCAAAAGCAATTGATATATAGACTACAAAGATTTTAATTATCTACATTGCAAACCCAATCATTTTGGCTGACTCCATAACAACAAGAGTCCCTTGAAGGGACTGACACTCTACTGGGAGAAAAGAATTTCCAGGAATTCAAAATAAGACCATTTATTCCTTTCAACTATCGAGTGCTGAAACCATCTCTGATATTCTTCAGCAACAACAAGATTTTCAAATTAGCTGCTGTGGTGCACATACTGGATGTCAGCTTGGCACCATTTTCATTTAGGAAAAGAATAGCCATCATTAAAAGATTTTTGGTGAAAACCCTATGTCATAATGATTATCCATTCAGGTGGAGCAGTGACAACATTTTTTTTAAGATAGTTGTCATGGCAGACATATTGGATGTATGACTGGCACCATTTTTTAATTTAGGACCAACTAGGTATCATAAGAAGTCTATTGTAGAAAACCCCATGTTGATATAGCCATCCATTTGGGGAGGAGTAGAGATAACAATATTTTCAAGATATGACTTTCTATTCAGAAAGAGTAGCAATAACAAGATTTTCAAGTTGGCTGCTGTCGTGGCCATATTGGATGTTGATCAGCACCATTTTTATTTAAGACCAAGTGGACATCACAAGAAGTCTTCTGGTGAAAACCCCACGTCAATATGAGTTTCTGTTCAAGTAGAGTTGTAATAACAAGATTTGTAAGATGGCTGCCATGGTGGCCATACTGGATGTCAGATCGGCACCATTTTCTTTAGACCAACTAGACATCATAAGAAGCCTTTTAGTGAAAACCCCATGCTGATATGACCATCCATTCAGGAGGAGTAGCAATAACAAGGTTTCCAAGATGGCCACTGTGGTGGCCATATTAGATCTCTGAGCAACACCATTTTCATTTAGGACCATCTAGACCATGAGATGAATGTGTGTGTAAAGCTTCAAGGCAATCCTCCAAGTAGTTCAGGAGGCATAGCAATAACAAACTTGTGCAAACGGATGGATATACAGTGGACGAAGGACAACAGACGATCTAATAAGCTCTTCTGGTCTATGACCAGTAGAGCTAAAAATAGGGTTGATTTTGCTCCATACCCACCCTAACCCTAAGATTTCTAACCATTTTCTAATGTAATTATTTTCTTTGTTCACAAGTTTCTGAACATCAAAAAAGATAATTGTTTTTTGGTGTCCAAAACATTGAGTACAGATGGTGTATTGTTTGCATAAATACCCTTTATCCCTAAAAAGATGATGACAAAAGCTAAAAAGGAAACAGAGTAATTTTAAATTTTACTAATATTACGTTACCCATGCAGATAACTTTTAGACTGCTGAGGACAGTTTAATGTATTTGTCATATCATACCAGTAATATTTTCCTAACATAGTAGAATAAACTTAAATTTAAAAATCACAATATCATGCAACTTAAAAATCACAAAATCATGCAAACCTTTTCTGAGACAGATGGTTTAATCCTGCTGAAAGCAGTATCAAAATGTTGATTTTTGACATGGACTCCTATCTTCAATGCTACTGAACTACCAGGGGAGATAACCTCTTTTAGTGCCAAAACTGATGCCTCTCTAACTAATGCTGCTAGATCAGCACCCCTGTAAAAAGAAACAAGAGTCATCTAGAAATTACATATCTCACAGTCCCCCGATTATACAAAACTCCTACTGTAAGTATCCTATTGCCATGGAAATGAAAGTGTGGATAATGGATGGATGGATGGACAAATGCAGTAAATATATTGAAACTTAAGAATTGTGAATAACAAAAAGCACATCAGATCACTAATCTAATATGTGTACTAAGATTCATCAAGATCTTTTCAATGGCCTTAAAGTTGGGCTCTGGAAGCAAAACGTGTGAATGATGGATGGATGGACAGATGAGCACACCAATGGATGAAATGTTAAAAATACTGGAACTGAAAAATTGTGAACAACAAAAGGCACATCTAGACCACTAGTCCAACAAATGTACCAAATTTCAGAGATGTCTTAAATGGGTTTGGAGTTTTTCCCTGAAAACTACAGTATGGCTAATGGATAGATGGACAGAAAAATGAACAAAAACAAAAATAATATTGAAACTAATAAATAGTGATTAGCAAAGAAAGGCATATCTAGACAACTAGTCCAATACTGTACCAAATTTTATAGAGATATCGTAAAACAGTATGAGTTATCCTCCATAGATTAAAGTCTGGATAATGGATGGATGGATGGAAAAAAAAATTAACACAGAAAAAATACTGAGATAAAAATTGTGAAAAGGAATAGGAAAGGATACAGCTGGACCACAAGACTAATAGAGATACCTTAAACAGTTTTAGAATTAGGCCCTGGAAATAAAAGTGTGGATAATGGATGGAGGGATGGGCAGAAAAATGGACAGAAACATAAACAAGGGGCTTAGGTGGATCTGATATCACTCACCAGCTTACGTAATTTAATGGTTGACCATTTCACTATACAAGCTTACGCAGTATTGTAAGAAACACAACCAAGGTAAACTATCTCCCAAACTTTATATCATGTTGATTTTACCTGTTTTACTATATTCTGATAAAAAGTTTTCAAGATAAGGGTATAATTAATATGCACAGTCTCTTGCTCATAATTTAAGTCATCCAAGATCTTGATGATATAAACCCATTTACCAAGTTTTATAGACACTGGATGAGAAATATAGTTTAAATCTAAAGAGGTAACAAGCTCAGCCAATTAGATGCAAGGTATCTCATTAACATAGCCTATATCTGAAGTTTGATCAAAACCAGATCAAAAATATGGCTTCAAGAGTGGCAACAATCTTAGCCAATCAGATGCAAGATAACCTCAATAATATGCATGGATCCTGTTCACTTCTGATATTTTGTCCAATATCTTGATGATATAAGTCCTTATTCCAACTCTGATCAAAAGTGGATCAGAATTATGGCTTTTATATGGTTATAATTTCAATGAATCAGATGCAAGATCACCTCATTAATATGCACTGTTCTTGCTCATTATTGAAATTGTCTAAGATCATAAGCATATATTCCAAGTTTGATCAAAATCGGATTAGAAATATGACATCCGGAGTGGTCACAAACTTCTTCAATCATGTGCAAGATTATCTCATTAATGTGTGTGTGGATCTCGGTCATTATTGAACCCATCCAAGATCTTGATGATATAGGCCCATAATTCAAGTGTGATCAAAACTGGATCAAAAATGTGACTTCCAGATGGGTAACAAGCTCGGCCAATCAGATGTGAGTACCTAATTAATATGTGTAGATTCTGCTCATTATTGAGCTCATCAGAGATCTTAAAGACATAAACATATATTCTAAGTTTGATCAAAATTGGATCAGAAATACAACATAGAGAAGGGTAACAAGCTCAGCCAATCAAATGCAAGATCACCTAATTAGTATGTATGGGTCTTTCTCATTACTGAAATTATCTGAGATCTAAATGCTATAAGCATATATTCCAAGTTTGATCAAAATTAGATCAGAAATACAGCCTTCAGAGTGGTAACAAACTCAGTCAATCAGATACAAGACCACCTTATTAATATGTGGGGATCTTGCTCATTATCGAACTCATCCAAGATCTGATGATATAAAGCCATATTCCAAATTGGATTGAAATCAGATGAAAAATATGTACTCCAGAGTGGTAAGAAGCAATTGTTGATGGACGGATACATGACGCACAACAGACAATGCACAACGGATGCAGAGCCATACCATAAGCTCACTTGACCTTATGGCCAGGTGAGCTAAAAATATTGAAACAGATGGACTGTAAATAGCAAAAGGCACATCTGGATCACTATTGCAATAGCTGTATAAAGTTTCATAGAGATACCTTGAATGCTTTGAGACTTATGCTCCAGAAACGAAAAGTGTGGATAATGGATGGATGGACGGATGGACAGAAAATTTGACAAAAACAAAACATAATATTGAAAATGAAGAACTGTGAATAGCAAAAGGCACTACTAATGCCAGATGGACTGTAAATAGCAAAAGGCACATCTGGACTACTAGTCCAATATGTGTGCCAAGTTTCAAAGAGATACCTTAAACGGCTTGAGAGTTATGCTCTGGAAACAAAATGTTTATGGACAGATAGACATGAATATACTCCAGTTCTAGCAAGTGACAAAGATATGATATGGACCTAAAACTGTATTCTGCTATTTCTAAATGGAATAATCCATACTTCAGGATCCCTATGCTCCAAACTTTTAGAATACAAAACACAAGCTCAAACTCAAAACGCTACCTGGAGTAAAACTACATAAATCAGCAAATAGCAGATGAGTCAAAGTTAAACAGATTCTGAAAGTTCTAGAATTCAAGGATTCAAATTTTATTTGAATGAAGGTTACAGAATGTCAACATTTGAAGTATCTGAACAAATGTTTGAAATGCATTTAAGATATCATGTCAAATAAAAAAGAATTAAATTTTTGCTTCAGTGTCTAACATTTTAATCTTCACGACTGAAAATGATAAAAAGGACATCATTCATTCAAACCTGTTTATCTCAAATACAATAGGGTAAATCTGAGGCCTTAAGTAGGATCATTTTGATACAATAGGGTAAATACGGGGCCTTAACTAGGATCATTTTGATACAATAGGGTAAATCTGAGGCCTTAACTAGGATCATTTTGATACAATTGGGTAAAAACAAGGCCTTAACTAGGATCATTTTGATACAATAGGGTAAATCTGAGGCCTTAACTAGGATCATTTTGATACAATTGGGTAAAAACAAGGCCTTAACTAGGATCATTTTGATACAATAGGGTAAATATGAGGCCTTAACTAGGATCATTTTGATACAATAGGGTAAATATGAGGCTTTAACTATGATCATTTTGATACAATTGGGTAAAAACAAGGCCTTAACTAGGATCATTTTGATACAATAGGGTAAATCTGAGGCCTTAACTAGAATCATTTTGATACAATAGGGTAAATATGAGGCCTTAATTAGGATCATTTTGATACACTAGGGTAAATCTGAGGCCTTAACTAGGATCATTTTGATACACTAGGGTAAATCTGAGGCTTTAACTATGATAATTTTTATACAATAGGGTAAATCTGAGGCCTTAACTAGGATCATTTTGATACAATAGGGTAAATAAGAGGCCTTAACTAAGATCATTTTGACACAGATTTATGAGTCTACTTTTACTTACGTGTAGCCTTTACATCTCTCATCATTAGCTATGTCAGCTAGCACCACATCATCTAGCTGGGGTTTTGTGCCATTCTGGAAATTAAACCAATTCTTGTACAATTTACAATGCAAGTATTAATCATTCCAAACAATGTGCTATACATAAAATGTTTATTGAAAATAAAAATTACATACAGCAAACATCAAGGAGTTGCTCCCAGCCAAATGCAGTTTGATGCAACCACATACACTTTGATATCTGAGAAGAACACTATAGATGGTAGGAAATTGATGCCATGTTCATTTTTTTTAAAAATATGTATCATATACATGCCTAGTAATACTCTAACAAAAAGTGCTGTAAGAACAGAAGGATAGAAAAATTAATTAAAAAGTACCGTATATACTCGTGTATAATCTCAGTCCAAATGCAAACAACACAGACCCTGATCTGCCATTGCATAATGTGCCAGCAGATCAGGGTCTATGTTGTTTGTTTTACTGATTGGACCTTACAAACTGCTTACAGCCAGATCTGCTGGCGCATTATGCGATGGCAGATCTGGGTCTATGCAGTTTGCAGTTGGTATTGGCTTATACACGAGTACAAACAGTAAAGAAAAATGTTGATAATCAAGATAACTATGAGACAACCTTTGTCTAGAAAATTGATCATCTAGATAAATGTATCAATGTCCAGACTCAAATTGATCATCTAGATAAATGTATCAATGTCCAGACTCAAATTGATCATCTAGATGAATGTATCAATGTGCATACTCAAATTGATCATCTAGATGAATGTATCAATGTGCAGACTCAAATTGATCATCTAGATGAATGTATCAATGTCCAGACTCAAATTGATCATCTAGATGAATGTATCAATGTGTAGACTCAAATTGATCATCTAGATGAATGTATCAATGTCCAGACTCAAATTGATCATCTAGATGAATGTATCAATGTCCAGACTCAAATTGATCATCTAGATGAATGTATCAATGTCCAGACTCAAATTGATCATCTAGATGAATGTATCAATGTGCATACTCAAATTGATCATCTAGATAAATATATCAATGTGCAGACTCAAATTGATCATCTAGATAAATATATCAATGTGCATACTCAAATTGATCATCTAGATGAATGTATCAATGTGCATACTCAAATTGATCATCTAGATGAATGTATCAATGTGCATACTCAAATTGATCATCTAGATGAATGTATCAATGTCCAGACTCAAATTGATCATCTAGATGAATGTATCAATGTCCAGACTCAAATTGATCATCTAGATAAATATATCAATGTGCAGACTCAAATTGATCATCTAGATGAATGTATCAATGTGCAGACTCAAATTGATCATCTAGATAAATATATCAATGTGCAGACTCTAATTGATCATCTAGATAAATGTATCAATGTGCATACTCAAACTGATCATCTAGATGAATGTATCAATGTGCATACTCAAATTGATCATCTAGATGAATGTATCAATGTGCATACTCAAATTGATCATCTAGATAAATATATCAATGTCCAGACTCAAATTGATCATCTAGATAAATATATCAATGTCCAGACTCAAATTGATCATCTAGATAAATGTATTAATGTGCAGACTCAAATTGATCATCTAGATAAATGTATCAATGTGCATACTCAAATTGATCATCTAGATAAATGTATCAATGTGCATACTCAAATTGATCATCTAGATAAATGTATCAATGTGCAGACTTAAATTTTAGCTGACAATTACTCCTTTAGACAGAGAAATAAAAAGTCCTGGTTATCAATATCCATATACTTAATGGGGTTTTTATTTGGGGGTATGGTGTGTATTTACTGTAAGTCTAGAGGGTGTTTATTATGGAGGGTGGGTTTGTATTTACTGTAAGTCTATAGTGTGTTTATTATGGTGGGTGGGTTTGTATTTACTGTAAGTCTATAGTGTGTTTATTATGGTGGGTGGGTTTGTATTTACTGTAAGTCTATAGTGTGTTTATTGTGATGGGTGGGTTTGTATTTACTGTAAGTCTATAGTGTGTTTATTATGGTGGGTGGGTTTGTATTTACTGTAAGTCTATAGTGTGTTTATTGTGGTGGGTGGGTTTGTATTTACTGTAAGTCTACAGTGTGTTTATTATGGTGGGTGGGTTTGTATTTACTGTAAGTCTATAGTGTGTTTATTATGGTGGGTGGGTTTGTATTTACTGTAAGTCTAAAGGGTGTTTATTGTGGTGGGTGGGTTTGTATTTACTGTAAGTCTAAAGGGTTTTTATTGTGGTGGGTGGGTTTGTATTTACTGTAAGTCTAAAGGGTTTTTATTGTGGAGGGTGGGTTTGTATTTACTGTAAGTCTATAGGGTTTTTATTTTGGTGGGTGGGCTTGTATTTACTGTAAGTCTATAGGGTTTTTATTTTGGAGGGTGGGTTTGTATTTACTGTAGGTCTATAGTGTGTTTATTGTGGTGGGTGGGTTTGTATTTACTGTAAGTCTATAGTGTGTTTATTATGGTGGGTGGGTTTGTATTTACTGTAAGTCTAAAGGGTGTTTATTGTGGTGGGTGGGTTTGTATTTACTGTAAGTCTACAGTGTGTTTATTATGGTGGGTGGGTTTGTATTTACTGTAAGTCTATAGTGTGTTTATTATGGTGGGTGGGTTTGTATTTACTGTAAGTCTATAGTGTGTTTATTATGGTGGGTGGGTTTGTATTTACTGTAAGTCTATAGTGTGTTTATTGTGGTGGGTGGGTTTGTATTTACTGTAAGTCTATAGTGTGTTTATTGTGGTGGGTGGGTTTGTATTTACTGTAAGTCTAAAGGGTGTTTATTGTGGTGGGTGGGTTTGTATTTACTGTAAGTCTATAGTGTGTTTATTGTGGTGGGTGGGTTTGTATTTACTGTAAGTCTAAAGGGTGTTTATTGTGGTGGGTGGGTTTGTATTTACTGTAAGTCTATAGTGTGTTTATTGTGGTGGGTGGGTTTGTATTTACTGTAAGTCTATAGTGTGTTTATTGTGGTGGATGGGTTTGTATTTACTGTAAGTCTAAAGGGTGTTTATTGTGGTGGGTGGGTTTGTATTTACTGTAAGTCAGTTTGGGCTTCACTCTGAAATGCAAAATAATTTCTGGCATCTTACCTTGGTGATTGTCTTCAGAATGTCCAGCCTATCTTCAGCTGATGGCAGACCTATGTACAATGTTTTGTCAAGTCTGCCAGGTCTTAGCACAGCAGGGTCAATAATGTCTAGACAAAAGATGTGATTTATTATGTCAAGAACTATTAAGGAATACCGATGTCTCAAAACATGCATTAGCTATACTTGTACTTTTAATCACTGGAAACCAGAATCTTCACTTCTTATGAGATTGCCTCAACTTTGTCTAAAAAGGCTACTGTGGTTCACACACAAAAACAGAAACATGTATTTTTCCGTAACAGTTATTACAACAATCCCTCAGGAGTCGCAGTGGCTCAGTGGTTAGCGTGCCGGACTGACGACCAAAAGGGTGCGAGTTTGAATCCTACCATTGGACCAGCCTGGGTCAGCTACTGTGGTGTGTCTCCGGGCAAGGCACTTTACTCCAATTGCTTCGGCACTAAATAACCTACTTGTGTTGCTGTGCCGTAAAGCACCAAATCAAAACAACAATCCCTCGAAGGGACTGACACTTTACTGCCTGAAAAGAATTCCCAGGAATCTAAGATAAGACTGTTTCTTTTTTTAAAATGACGAGTATTAAAACCATCTCTGATATTCTTAAGAAGCTCCAACATAAAAAATTGGTAACTCAAACTATTTTCTTTTGTTCAAGTTAATATGTTCTCAAGATACCTGTAAGAGTAGTAAAAAAAATTTTATTTGAACCTTTGACCTTGAACCTGATATAATGGATAGAAGATCACTGAACTTATCTCAGACAATGTTTAGATATAACCACATGCTAAGTTTGATGAAATCTTTAAATAACATTTTTGGGAGAAGAAAAAAAATGCCACCATTCATGCAAGAATTGAAGTGGTAAGATTTTCAAGATGAGTCCAACTACAAACCGCACAAACCCAGATCTGCTGTCACATAATACATCAGCAGATCTGGGTCTATGCAGTTTGTTGGAAGTAATTAGTAGAACAACACAGACACTGATCTGCCAGTGTATTATGTGTTGGCAGGTCAGGGTCTATGTTGTTTGCAGCTGGACTTGACTTATACGTGAGTGTATACAGTAACTGAAGACTAACCTGAAAATGTCTCGGCACCCCAAAATTGCATGGCTTGAAAAATCCATGTGTCAACTCATCCTGACAAGTGATAGGTGGGTAAGGACAAGTAACATTTTTTAGTATGTATGTACATATAGGGTTAATGAAACATCAGTACATTACTGGCTATGATGCCAATTAAAAGGTAAGTTATAAAAATGTAAAGATAACAAAATTGCAAAAAACTTAAATAAACCCTTCCAAATAAACATTAAGATGTACCACTACAAGATGAAAGATAAAAAGGTAAAGATGTTAAAATTCTGTAAAAGGTATATAAAATGAAAGATAATGGTAAAAAATATAAAATCCTTAAAATAAAGGGTCAAATATTTTTTATATAAACTGCCTTCTCTCAAGAAGTTCAAGATTTTCTCTGATGGTACATCATCATAAAGATTCTAAACTGAGTTCACATCAGAAATCTTCTGTGTCACAGTGTGGAAGTTGATTCACTCAACAAGAATGTGTTCCACTGTAACACTGGTTTACAATTTTTTCGAAGTCGTCTGCTTCAGAGATAAAATGTGCTATTTATTAGGGATTTTGATGTGCTGAATTCAAATATGACAATTAAAACAACTGATTGGCTACTGTTTCCAAGATATTTAAGTTTTTACATTTTACGTCTATGTATATTGTGTACATAGTAGAGTTTAAATCATAAATTGTAAACCTAGGTCTTTTCATGTGTTTACGGTTGCTTTACATGATAATATTTCACCTGTAATGTTTATGTAACACTCAAAAAAACAGCAAAAGGGTTATATAAATAAAAAATGTATTGAAACAAAAGTCAAAAAACTATTATATATATATATATAAAGTACATAGTTTAGTCCTTATTCAGTGTCTACTCGGTGCTTCTTGGCTTGTCTCTTGTATTCATTAAATGGAGCATCTCTTGTCACTGCCCAGCAATAGTCTGCAAGCATTGATGGCCCCCATTTTCCCTGATAGCGTTTCTCCATTGTTGCAATGTCCTGGTGAAATCGCTCGCCGTGCTCGTCACTCACTACTCTGCAGTTCGGTGGAAAAAATCTAGATGAGAGTGCAAAAAATGTATCTTTAGTGACATGTCGCAACCAAGGTTCTTGTATGCCTTGAGGAGGTTTTCCACCAACTCCCTGTAGATGTCTGCCTTGTTGTTTCAGAGAAAGTTTGTTGCCACTAACTGGAAGGCTTTCCATGCCATCTTTTCCTTGCCACGCAGTGCACAGTGAAATGCATCATCTGGAAGAAGTTCACGAATCTGAGGACGAACAAAGACACCTTCCTTTATCTTAGCTTCACTTAACCTTGGAAATTTTCCATGGAGGTACTTGAAAGCTGCTTGTGTTTTGTCCATGGCCTTGACAAAGTTCTTCTGAAAGCTGCTTGTGTTTTGTCCATGGCCTTGACAAAGTTCTTCTGAAAGCTGCTTGTGTTTTGTCCATAGCCTTGACAAAGTTCTTCATCAGACCCAGATTGATGTGCAAGCGTGGTAAAAAAATCTACCTTGATTCAACAAGTGGTGGATGCTGAACACTTTTCATCCCAGGCTCCAATGACTGTCAGAGTGGCCAATCTCTCTTGATGTAGTGGGAATCTCTCGCAAGACTATTCCATTTGCAGAGAAAACAGCAGTACTTTGTGTATCCAGTCTGCAGACCAAGCAAGAGAGCAAGAACCTTGAAATCACCACAAAGCTGCCACTGATGTTGGTCATAGTTTATGCACCCCAAAAGTTGTTTCATGTTTTCATAGGTTTCCTTCATATGGACTGCATGACCAACTGGAATTGATGGCAAAACACTGCCATTATGCAGCAAAACAGCTTTAATCGATGAATCAATGAACAGTCTCCACTCATCTGGATCATGAATGATGTTGAGGGCTGCCATGACACCATCGATGTTGTTGCAGGCTACAAGATCACCTTCCATGAAGAAGAATGGGACAAGATCCTTTTGACGGTCACGGAACATGGAAACCCTAACATCACCTGCCAGGAGATTCCACTACTGTAGTTTGGAGTCCAACAGCTCTGTCTTACTCTTGGGTAGTTCCAAATCCCTGACAAGGTCATTCAGTTCACCTTGTGTTATGAGGTGTGGTTCAGAGGAGGAGGATGGGAGAAAATATGGGTCATGTGACATTGATGGTTCAGGACTAGAAGTTTCATCCTCTTCCTCTTCCTCGTCTGACTCAAGTGAGAATGATTCTGGTGCATCAGGAACCAGCAGTCCTTCTCTGTGGGGTACTGGGCGTATAGCTGACGGAATGTTTGGATAATGCACAGTCCACTTTTTCTTCTTTGACACACCTTTTCCAACTGGAGGCACCATGCAGAAGTAACAATTGCTGATATAATTGGTTGGCTCTCTCCAAATCATTGTCACTGCAAAAGGCATTGATTTCCTTTTCCTGTTCAACCACTGGTGAAGATTTGTTGCACAAGTGTGTGGGGCCCACCTCTTGTCCTGATCTCCAATTTTGCATCAAAAATAAAGGTGATAGGCTTTCTTAACCATAGTGGTTATACTGCGCTTTCGTGATGCAAAAGTCACTTCACCACAAACATAGCAGAAGTTATCTGCATTGTTCACACAAGTATGAGGCATCTCTGCTCACTTTGGCTAAACAGAAATGTGTCCCTTTGCAAAATCAAACACTGACAAATAAGAGAGCAAGACATTGTATGATTTGTAGAGCTGATATAGGGCAATTTCTTCAGTAGAGTGATGTAAGCTTAGTTATGATTGCATCATCCACGACTTCTAAGAATAACATGTTGCAATTCATATCATGTATGACACAATACCAGCTTCAGATTGCATCATTCATTGCTTTGCCTAAAGAGCAAGTACTGTCCAAACCCAGTCATAGATTTATTCATAGATCCAGTCAAAGATGTATTTTAGTCATTTCTGGTTTAAATTGAGATCCCTTCCCTTTATAACTCACTTATCTTCCACCATTCCCAAGTCAAGGGTCGTATATACTGAATCAATATAATATCTTTAAAACCAGAGCCAATCAACAATTTTAAGCATCATTTTCGTTCTCAGTGACCCAGAATTAGTAAAGTTTGACAACATTTATTGCGGAAGCATTTTGGCTGTAGACCAGTGATAAAATTGGCATGGTATGAATTCACACAGCTCAACAAGCACATTTGATTTGCACTTATGGCAATTTTGGGTTATCGAATGTATTTGCGTAATATGGCTGAATACAGCATTGACTCATCAGGGACAAATGCAGACTGTAACAAGTTTCAGTGATGCCCTACATGAATAAAATAATTTGATAAATAATCAAGTTAATTAATTTTGGAAATAGACATTTATTTCTTTATTTGAAATTTGTAATGAAGTCCATTGTGTGACTATGTTTTATTCAGAATCATTTTATAATAAAGGACACTGTAACAAAGGAGAGCTGTTCTATCTTACAACTATTTGACAATTTTAAAAGATGGGATAAGAAGAAATCTTGGTGTACCTGGTCTGTTAGTGGCAGCCATGATGAAGACCTGTTTTCTCTCCTCCAAACCATCCATCTCTGTAAGTAGTTGGTTCACAACTCTGACACTGGATCCTCCCTGAATAATATTGATAAATTTATAATGGACATCATTCATTCATAAATCTGGGACTTGGACAGTACAGGATAAGCATGCTTCATTTCCATGTCTGTGGTCCCATGTTCAATTTCCAGTTCTGACATATGCAAAGGTATGTTGTCATCAATCCAAGGTTGGTGGTTTCCTCCAGGATCTCCAATTTCTTCCACCATAAAGACCACATTATGCCAAGATACTGTAAGTCATCAAGAGTGTGTCACATAAGATGGCAGAATCTATTGCACAATCAGCATGAAATAAATAAACTTTAAGCACAAATTACCTTTACTCAAGGACTCTTCCGTCACACAACCTGAGAAAGTCAATATCAAAGCTGGGTGGACATCTAAAGATGCAACCTAAGCTTTAAGTAAATTATGTTTTTCCAAGAATATTTACCTGGCCACATTAGATTAGGAAATAAAACTCTGCTATCTTCCAAATCCAGCCCTCCCAAAAATACACAAAAATTTCTCTTTCCATATGTGTATCATATAGATAAAGGAATGTAACTCTTACAAATTACTTCCCTTGCCACCCCCCCCCCCCCCCCCCCCCCCCGCCCCTTAAATGGCCACATGTATACCAGATGTTTACTAGGTTAAACTTGAGAAAAACCAATAATACGATGCTCACGTTTGCATGGATGGATGGGAGAACTTAATAGTAATGTCATCAGGATTCTCAGAGAACAAAATTTACTACAAAATTTCCTTTCTCCATGGAATACTTTACCCAATCATGTTAACTAGCAAGAGGAGGTAAATGCAGAAGCATCCAACCTTGACCATATTCACCCTTCAAGAAGCAATAGGACTGTGTCCAACCAAAAGGATGAACTTTTTTCCTAACAAGAAGGCAGCACAACCATAAGAGTACAAACGCCATTATCATGAAAGCCAACCCCTGTAGAGTTCTGCACAAGGGTGTTGCCTCACTGACAAAATTCCTGGACCAATCCGGCAAAAACTATAAACTCCACTACCGAAGTGAAGATTGCGCTGTCATGAATGAGCTCTGGTGATTGTCTGAGCAGCCACCAGATGCCCAATGAAGTTCAACTCTTGTCTTTGTGACACCATATCATGTTGATAGAAATAGGAGAAAGCAGATTGTGCATGCCAAGCAACTGACTCAATGACATCCCAAATGGAAACTTTGTATTAAAATGCAAGACTTGTCAAAATCACTCTAATTTCATAAGGTGAGATCTTTATGAGGCATACTTATCCTGAAATGACTCAGAATATGCCAATAGAAAAACCCACTTGAGCCATAAGGCCTGTGCTTGAGAGGTTAGGTCTTACTCTCCTGCCCTAACGGGTAGGAAGAGCCATTGTTAGGCACCACAGACACTTTCCATGTGCCTCAGATAACATCTGAGAGTGCAAACCAGATCCTGCAGCTTTGCTTCTCTCGATGTATCAATTGAGGAGAGAGGACATATGATTATTTTCTAACTGCTCTTAGATGTCAACCTGTTCTTGGAGACAAAGTCAGGTTCCATCATCAGGACGAATGAACTATTGGATTGGAACTGAAAGTTATTTGAGTCTATGGAGAGGGCTCACCCTACATGCTGAAGCTAATGCTATTAGAAAACAAGTTACATAAGATAGCAACTTAAGAATAGCCACAGACATCGGCTCAAATTGAGGTGAATTGAACTATGTCAAGGCCCAGGAGAGGTTCCACTTGGAAAGCAAATTTTTTAAGTAAATTATATTTCTCCGAGAATACTTACCCGATCATGTTAACGTTATGGATATAAGCCTGCTACCTCCCGAATCCAGCCCTACTAAAAGACGAAAATTCGTCTTTTGTGTTGATATCATATACACAAAGGGCAATAACTCTTGCCAATTACCTCCCCTTGCCACCACCAGGTATTGCTAGTTTTTAAGCTGAGCAATATACCAACAAGGATGCTTGCATGGA
The DNA here is from genome assembly GCA_029931535.1 of Margaritifera margaritifera. Classification (NCBI taxonomy): domain Eukaryota; kingdom Metazoa; phylum Mollusca; class Bivalvia; order Unionida; family Margaritiferidae; genus Margaritifera; species Margaritifera margaritifera. The sequence goes on from JAQPZY010001663.1 coordinate 7,002,322, forward strand.
GGGGTGGCTGGGAGGGTTTTTAAGTAATGTGATCGGGTAAGTATTCTCAGAGAAACATAATTTACTTTAAAATTTGCTTTCTCCTTCAAATATGTTCCCCGATCACATTAAAGTTAGCAGAATAGGTAACAGAAGGAGGGAATGCTAAGCATACTACCTATACCTCAGGTATCCTTCTAGGGAATAACAGGCTGGATTCCCTATGCGAACAATAACCCACTCTCCTAATTTGAAAGCAACACAGCCTAGGGTCACATGATCTGTGACCCTTATATCTGGTTAAGAAGATGATTACTGAATTCTTCTTACCTACAAAATTTCACTGGCAAATCCAGGGAAGCTAAGAGGCTGTGTTGGCTTTTACTGGGTCTGGTGGTCATTTGGGCCACTGCCACTGGACCCACAAGATTCAGAGTTTGTCTCTGTGAAGCAAAATCTCTGAGATAAAAACTCTCGAAGGTTGACTAAGCATGCCAACCAACAGCTTCTATTATGGCTCGGATCGAAATGTTACGTTCGAAAGCGAGGCTCACAGAGATCGCTCTAATTTCATGAGCTGAAATGCTCATAAGGCAGCACTGATCTTTTGAGACTTCAGAGTACACTGAGCGTATAACCCACTTCAGCTAGGAAGATAGGATATTCTGCTTCCCGTCCTTCACCAGGAGAAAGAGGCGATGTGATGCAATGTTGACTGTATTGCAGGAAAAATTTAAATTGAATAACACATCCGGTATACAGGTGGCCACCTAGCAGTGGCATGGGGAGGTAATTTGGAAGAGATCTATCCTTTACAGTTGAAATGTTTTATCTTTCAAAAACAGCTGCATTTGAGAGGTACTGGAGTTTATTTCCTAACATTAATGTGATTGGGTAAGGTATTCAAAGGAGAAACTCGCTTATTTGAATCTCTTTCATCTGGAATACTAGTTTATGCTAACCAAGTTTATCTCCCCTAAACATGCAGAACTAGTTTGTTCCCCAAGTATTTTCATCCTTATTTACCTTAATGTTTTTCATGTCCACTAAAGAGTTTTAATAAATGAGATTCTATCATATTCTAAGTATATCACATTCTCATTATAGTAGTGTCCTATCACAATCAATCAAAATCAGAAAAACAGACGAATCATTTACCTCCCCTGCATTTGATCTTCTAGGACAGAGGGCATCCAATTCATCAAAGAAAATGACACAGGGAGCAGAGTTTCTTGCTCTCTGAAAAACCTGCCTGACTGCTCGCTCACTCTCTCCAACATACTGAAAATAAAACACACCTTACATGTAAACAGCAAGAAAATCAAATTAGAACATTTACAGTTTGTAGACAAGAAGAAAATTAGTATCAAAAGAAAATGATAAATGTTAACAGATGAATATAGAGTAAAAATCTAAAAAGCATACACTTTGATACACTGATGAGGTTACCATGGAAAAAAACATCTAAGGAAGCTAATACACTAAAAGGCTAAAAATTTACCAACCATAGCTGACACAAAATTTTGAAAAGTCAGTTTCACAAGATCAGAAAGATCCCAGTCCTCAACAAATCAGATAGCCTGATGCCCATGGCCCCTCTAAATCTAGATCACACCCCTCCTGTATTCAAAGTGAGAACTTTGTCGAGCTTCTCAAAACAAAAAAATTATTTAAATTGCCTCACAAAATCTCGAGTGTGCCATAAAAAATGCAGTATTTTCATTTTTAAGTCATCGATAGACACTGGTAAATTAATAATATCAGGTTGTCAAGCATTTTTCCATGACAAAAATATAGACATGTTGAAAATATAGGAATTTTGTTTTGAAAATATATGAATAAAAGGAACAGTAAATGAGAACAGAGACAGGGTAAATTTATCCCCCTCCACCACTAATCAGCTCTGTCCTTTTATTTTGTATTATGAACATTTCAAAATTAACATTCAAAACTTTTCTTCACAAAATGTTACACTGGAAAAACTTCTATGACAGTAAGTAAACCAATCCGACTATGTAATTTACATCACATTGTGGTTTGAGGTTACTATGATCACAATGAATAGTTAAGCTGCAAGTCTTATTACAAAACAGACAACACTTGACAATATCTACATTTTTAAAGTATGACAAAAACACCTCTCACCATATTCAGCAATTCAGGACCTTTTACAGATATAAAGTTTATCCCTGATTCATTGGCTATAGCCTGCAAATAAACATGTATGGATAAATTAAATGCAGAATTTACATACCTACATGAAATCTTATTAACATATAGGACATAGATAAAATGTGTTCTACAAGTGGGTAAGATTGTAAAGATAAATTTTAAAAAAGCAAAGAATTTTTTTGTTTTAATTGACAAAAATGTTGAGATTTATGTGCAACACATCTTCATCCCAAGATGCACTTAAACTGTATGTAGTAATATTGCAATGAGTTAAAACCTGGACAGAGTGGACTGATGGATGGATGCAATTCATACACAAACAGACAACCAGAGTGGGCTGATGGATAGATGCAATTCATACACAAACAAACAAACAGAGTGGGCTGATGGATGGATGCAATTCATACATAAACAGACAAAACAGAGTGGGCTGATGGATGGATGCAATTCATACACAAACAGACAAACAAAGTGGACTGATGTATGGATACATTCATACACAAACAGACAAACAGAGTGGACTGATGGATGGATGCATTCATACACAAACAGACAAACAAAGTGGACTGATGGATGGATGCGTTCATACACAAACAGACAAACAGAGTGGACTAATGGATGGATGCGTTCATACACAAACAGACAAAAAAGTGGACTGATGTATGGATGCATTCATACACAAACAGACAAACAGAGTGGGCTGATGTATGGATGCATTCATACACAAACAGACAAACAGAGTGGACTGATGTATGGATGCATTCATACACAAACAGACAAACAGAGTGGACTGATGGATGGATGCATTCATACACAAACAGAGTGGACTGATGGATGCATAAATGCAATTCATACACAAACAGACGAACAGAGTGGACTGATGTATGGATGCAATTCATACACAAACAGACAAACAGAGTGGACTGATGGATGGATGCAACTCATACACAAACAGACTGGAATGATGGATGGATGCAATTCATACACAAACAGACAAACAGATTTGTATTTGTGAAACACATATGCCCCCAATGCTGACTAAAACATTTAAGCCCAAAAAGTTATAAAATTTAGTCAAATTTGAATGCCCACCTTTTGTTTAATAGTCCTCTATGCAGACAACTGAAACTTTTGTGCAGAAACCATTTTTCTTCTTTCAGTCAGTGACCTTGATCCTTGCCCTTTTGATACTGATATTGATAGACTTCTTCCTTACCCTAAGTGCAAGCCATCCACAAAATTTTGGGCAGGTCTGTGATGTAGAACTAATGTTATTGTATGGAAATCAAGTTTCTTTTTTCAGTCAGTGACTTTGACCTTTGACCTTTTGACCCCCAAATCATCAGCCTTCTTCCTAACCACAGGTGCAAGCCAACCACAGAGTTTGACTGAGGTATATCATGTAGAGCTAATGTTACTGTGTGGAAGCCATATTTCAATTCTTTTAGTCACAGTGACCTTGATCTTTGACATTTTTACTCCAAAATCAATACAGTTGTTTTTACACCAAGTGCAAGTCATCCACTGATATGGAGAACTCCAGTTATGGTGCAAAAAACTTTTTTTTTCTTTCAGTCAGAGTGACCCTAACCTTTGACCTTTTGAGCCTGAAATCAACAGGGTTCTTGCTTACCCCAAGTGCAAGCCACCCACAATGTTTGGTAACTGTAGATGGTGGAGAACTCGAGTCATTGTGCAGAAACCATTTTTCATCTTTCAGTCATAGTGACCTTGACCTTTGTTTGACCCTGAAATCAATAAGGTTCTTCCTTACCCCAAATGCAAGCTATGTACAATGTTTGGAAACTGTAAATGGTGGAGAACTCAAGTTATTGCACAGAAATTTTTCCTTTTTTAAGTGACAGTGACCTTAACTTTGAGCTTTTTAGCCCAAAATCGTTAGAGTTCTTTGTTACTTCAAGGTCAAGCCATACACAAAATTGGTAACTGTAGATGATGGACAAGTAAAGTTACTGTGCAGAAAGCAGCATAGTAACAGATAGATGGATGGGCAGACATCATAACATGATATGCTCCTCCCTATGGCGGATGCATAAAAATTACTATAATGGCATGAAAATCTATATATGTATATAATACATTGCATACCAAATTTCATTTGTCTACCTCAAGTTGTTTTTGCTTAATAATGCTGACTAGTTCAAAAATGTGTAAAATAACTGAAAACTGGCTATAATGACCTGAAATGTATTCAGTTCATTTACTTTTAAATGCAAATATGACTGCCGAATTTCATTTGTCTACCTCAAGTGGTTTTTGCTTAATCAGGCTAACAAGGTTTTTGTAAAAAATATCTAAGTGCAAAACATTTCAAAAATATGTGTAAAAAAATTGAACAAGAATACCATGAACAACACATTATATGCCTGCCACATGTTTAATAGTCCTCAATGTAGATAACTGACATTTTCGCACAGAAACCATTTTCTTCTCTCAGTCACAGTAATCTTGACCTCTGCCCTTTTTACCCTGAAATTGATAGGTTTCTTCCTTACCATAAGTGAAAGTCATCCAGAAAGTTTGGGCCAAGTTTGTGATGTAGAACTAAATACTACTGTATGGAAACCATTGTTTTCTCTTCAGCCAGTGACCTTGACCTTTGACCTTTTGATCCCAATATCAATAGCCTTCTTCTTACCCCATGTGCAAGCCATCCACAAAGTTTGGTTGCAGTATGTCAAGTAGAACTAACATTATTGTGTGGAAACCTGTAGTTAGTTCTTTCAGACAGTGACCTTGACCTTCTGACTCAATAGGGTTCTTCCTTACACCAAGTGTGATCCATCCAAAAGGTTTGGTAACCATAGATGGTGGAGAACTCTAGTTATTGCACTGAAACCATTTTTCTTCTTTCAGTCACAGTGACCTTGAGATTTGACTTTTTTACCCTGTAATCCACAGGGTTCTTTCTTACCCTACATGCAAGTTATCTACACTGTTTATTAACTTTTGATGGTGGAGAACCTTTTACCTTCTTTCAGTCACAGTGACTTTGGCCTTCTAGCATTTTGAGCCTATTAGCATTCTTCCTCACCCCAAGGGTTCTTACTTACCCCAAGTGCAAGCTATACATAAAGTCTGGAAACTGTAGGAGGTGGACAACTGAAGTTACTGTGTGGAAACCAAATTGGTAATGGACAAACAAATGGATGGACATCATAACATAATATGCTCTGCCTTATGGCAGGCATATAAAAAATTGCTGTAATGGCTTGAAAAAAAAATTAGGTGATCTACATATGGATACAAGTATGCAAGCCAAACTTCATGTGTCTATGTTAAGTGGTCTTTGCACAATCTTGCTAACAAGCTTCTCGAGACAGACAGATGGATGGAGATAACCAAATTAAGATGCTCCCATTGCTTGCAATAACAATATCCCTCTAAGAGACTGATGCTCTACTGGAAACATGTCATAACACGACATGTCACGCAAAAAACACGATTTTGGAATCCCAAACCCCCCGACATGGTTGTGCTTCGAAAAACACGATTTTCAGCAATCTTAGCAACAACAAAAAAATTCCCCCCCCCCCAAAAAAGGAGAAAAAAAGTGTACATTTCTTGACCACATTGATATATGCCTGTAATCTGTAGTATGTATAAACAGTAAACAGTCGTGCTCAGAGCTCATGTAAAACTATCCTCTGGGCAGTTTATACATCTGTTTTAGAGACAATTAAAAGCTAAGGCAGTCAGAGATAAACAGACACCTTTTAGAGATTTACTGAATTGGCTCACAATAGCTAAGGTGAAGTGTCATGTCAAATCGTTTGAGCACAACCTTAGGCTAATTTGCACAGGTAAAGTACACTAAGTGGAACAAGCCAATTTATCTGAAGTTGAGTACATCAAACAGATGTGTGTTGAAAAACAAATGTTATTACACATCACTGACTGCACTGAATGAGAATGTTGAAGCCATCTTTATTAAAGTTTGTGATCAGCGGCAACGTTTCTTTGAAGTCAGATTTTTACTCCATATATAAAATTCAAAACATGATTATTTTGGTAGGTTGAATAACGGCACCATTCAATCTCTAATGCAGTGTTGCACCTAGGATCCAAAGATTAGGGGACACTGTGTCCCTCACCCTCCAGATTTGGGGGACACACAACATTTTAAAGGGATGAAGGAAAATTGTAGTACATAATCCACAAGAAGTGCTAAAAAAAATAAAAATTAGATAATCTTATTTGCTTAGACAGTTTTGCCACCTTAACTTTCTCATATTTTCCTTGGACATTTACATGATTGCAATAAATGTTTTACCACGTGATCAAGTAACTCGGGGAAAACATTATCATGTTTGAATATCTGGTTAACCTAAAATGAACTGCACCATGGAATTTTAATAATTTAAAAGTATTAAATCATTAATCAAATGACAAATTGTGTATTTGCATAAATTGGTACCTTTCTTCATTAATTCAGCCTGAGAATAAATTAAATCTTCACTGCCGTAGGTGTGACTTTAACCTCGAAAATACGTTACAATAGCGGCGGTCAAAGACTTTAGCAAATCGGCCGACTACCACAAACCTTGAATGTTTTCATTGCCAGATTTTGAAATGGATATTCATTGCCATCTTACAGGTTTTATCACTTTTAGTGACTTTGGTCATTGCTTGTGCCAACATAGACGTGGATGCACATTCACGAAGGAAAAGTGCAGGCAATATTTGTGAACACAAATGACACTTTGCATTACCGTCAAGCCAACTACTGAACTATTGAAAGCAGCATTGACTGCATGCAATTAAAGCTACATTCCACTGTCCAATGGATTTTAAAGACAGTAACTTCATGTATTTTTGTATTTAATGTCTGTGAGGTTGTGACCATGTTTGTGGTGATGTTATTTGACAATGCAAGCTACCATTTTTTTTTTTTTTTTGGTTTGTTAGTAAGTATATTAAATGCTTCAGAGAAAACAGATGATATTTTCTTTTATTCAGATTTGAATTTCCAGTAATTTGCTATAGGTTGATTTGAAAAGATAACTTATTCTCATTTGGATGACATCGCTTCTGGGAGTCACGTGCATTGACCCCCTTTGGACTTTAAAACACACTTTTTGAGTCTCAAACCCCCCCACACACATACACACACACATTGTCTGGGAATATGGCAAGTATGCTACTGACTGAAAAGAATTTCCAGGAATTCAAGATATGACTATTTGTTCTTTTTAGCTGCAGAGTGATGAAACTATCTCTGCTATTTTTTAGCAATAACATGATTTTCAAATTAGTGTCTGTGGCGGCCAGATTGAATGTAAGATCAGCACCATTTTCATTTATGACCAACTAGACATCATTAGAAGTGTTTTTGTGAAAACCCTATGTGGATGTGACCATCCATTCAGGTGAAGTAGCGATAACAAGATTTTCAAATTAGTGACTATGGCAACCAGATTGGATGCCAGATCTGCATCATTTTCATTTAGGCCCAACTAGACATTGTAAGAAATCTTCTTGTGAAAACCCCATGTTGATATGACCTTCCATTTAAGGGGAATAGTGATAACAATATTATCAATATAGCAGCAATGGAAGACATACTGGATGTCAGATTGGCACCATTTTTTTTAAGGACCAACAACTAGACATCACAGAAAGTCTTTTGGTGAAAACCCAATGTCAACATGACCATCCATCTAGGAGGAGTAGCAACAATAAGATTTTCAAGATGGCCACTGTGTTGGCCATATGGGAGGTCAAATCAGCACCATTTTCATTTGGGACCAACTAGACATCATAAGAGTTCTTCTGGTGAAAACTCCATGTCAGCATGACTTACCATTCAGTAGGAGTAGTGATAATAAGATTTTCAAGATGGCTACTGTGGTGGCCATATTAGATGTCAGACAGGCACTGTTTTCATTTAGGACCAAGTGGACATCATAAGAAATCTTTTAGTGAAAACCTCATGCTGATATGGCTTTCCATTCAGGAGGAGTAGCAAACACAAGATTTTCAAGATAACTGCTGTAGTGGTCAAGTTCGATTTCTGAGTGGTACCATTTTCATTTTCGACCAACTAGACATCAAGAGAAGTCTTCTGGTAAAAAACGCATGTCGACATGATTTTCCATTCAGGTGTATTAGTGATAAGGTTTTCAGGATGTTGCCACAGTGACCACATTAGATATCAGATTAGCACCATTTTAATTTAGGACCAACTTGACATCATAAGAATTCTTTTAGTGAAAAACCCATGTCGATATGACTTTCCACTCAGGAAAAATAGCGATAACTTCAAGATTGCCACTGTAGTGGCAATACTGGTTGTCAGAGTGGCACTATTTTCATTTAGGACCAACTCGACCATGGGATGAATGTGTGTGTAAAATTTCATGGCAATCCTCCACATAGTTGAGGAGGAGTAATGACAACAACGGCTAAAGGTAGGACAGATGACAGACGACAGATGATGGACAACATGCCATTCCATAAGGTCTCCTGGTGTATGACCAGTAGAACTAAAAACAAATGACAATACAACCACTTTGTCTTGTCTTGTGCTAAATTCATTGGAATTATTCAAAGAGGCTTGGAGACCTAAAAACCCTAAGAGGCACCAAATGAATCAAACCATGCTTACCTTAGCTAGAAGTGTCTTGCCGCAGCCTGGAGGGCCTGCAAGCAAAATCCCCTGAGCTCTTTGTATCCCCAGACTCTCAAACTCTTCCCTGTGTCGCACTGGGGCCTAAAAAATATGTACTTATCTGTAGAAATGACAGTGGTATTGGCTGTATTAGTTTCAGTATTAAGAACTGTTGTATCAGTGAAATAGTACTTTGTGTTATTTTTCAAGCAAGTATGGTTTAGTTTTAGGAATTTTATTTTTGCCAAAAAATGTACCTAGCCAGGTTTTTCTGTTTTACAAATTTTTTACTGCATTTTCATTCAGAAAGAAAATGATGATGATTTATTACAAGACTATCAACTGTACGAGTCGGGACTGAGTCAAACTGTCAACACAATCAGTTAACAAATTCTGCTAGCTTGAGAGGCTAACACTGCTAACCGAGGTGGATTTCATTGATAAAAGACCATCCTATAATGATGAATATAGACCTTTTACATGCTTGATTAAGTTGATCCATAAACTATACATGCATTAACGAATTTCCCCCACATATCTTAAATTCATCATGAGTTTTCAAACACTCTACCATAATTCACCATGAGTTTTCAAACACTCTACCATACTGTCATTCAGATACAGAACTGGTAGGCGGATAAATAAAAAAGTACTGCTAAACAGATGCAAAATTACCCAAGTCTGTTGAAGAAATGAAGAAAATAATTGTGTGCTCTAAGTGATGAAAAAAATGATTTTAACCTGCTAGTAGAAAATACAGACAAATCTAATCAACTGTAAACTTTTGAGGCATCATTATAATTATCTCATAGTGCTTACTGAGGCAGTGACTTTGTGTGGTTCCTGGGATGGGAAAAAAACTGTAGCTGTCTGGTAGAAATGCAATAAATTTGTAAACTTAAATCACATATATATCAATTTTAACATAATAAAAAAAACAAATTTTGTAGTAAATTATGTTTATCTAAGAATACTTACATGACCATATTAACATTAGGAAGAAGCTCTGCTACCTCTTGAAACCAGCACTCGCATAAAGACAAAAAATGTCATCTTTAGCATCTATATTCCATACAGGCAAAGGGAAGAAACTCTTCCCCTTCCTCTCCTCACCACCGCTAGGTGGCTATGGTTGCTTACTCAATTTTAGCTTGAGCAATACCTCAATGAGGATGTTCGCATTTGCAGGGAGGTGTTGGAGGGTTTAATGGTAATGTAATCAGACAAGTATTCTCGGAAAAACATAATGTACTGACAAAATTTCTTCTCCTTTGAATACTAGGAGGAGACAATGCTTAGCATCCTACCTCTACCATGGTCACCCTCAAGGGAATAAGGATTCTTCCCTGTATAAGGGTAAACTGTACTCTTAATATCAGACCAGAACAGCTGACAGTCACGTAAGCCGTGATGACAGTACTCGGATAAGAGAATAGTAAGTAAAATCACATCTAGCAAATCCAGTGCCATTCTATGCCTGTGGTAAGGCTGTGCTGACTTCAAACGTGGTGTGGTGATTGTCTCTGAGAAGTTAGATCACATAGATAGAAGCTTCAGAAGGTTGACTGTGAATGCCAGCCAACTGCATTTATTATGTTTATGATCACCATGTTCCATTTGAACACAAGGCTGATGTTGAGTGGTAACTCTTCTGGCCTCTATTCACCACTGACCGTGATGAAGCTGGGCAACAGATGGGCTTCCTAACAGTATGAGCTGGCAGCCATGCAGATCGCAATTTCCAGGTGGGGTTTTTCTAGAGGAATTCCTGCTGTGAGCCATTGCTTGTTGCACACTGATGCAGGAAAGATACTACTTTGTTCAGGTCATGATTTGCTGATTGAGTTGACTGGAAAAAGGGTGCCATTGGGATAAGAGGGCCATTTCCAAAGGGTGGATGAAAAGGCAGCTGAGGAGAATCAAATCTGCCACTGCGTTAAGCAGATCAAGGACTTACAAAAACTCTTGCCAAGAACTACTCCCTGTCGGAAATTAATTCCGCAGGCTTGATATTCTGTGCCACGTGAAATTGAGGGAGGCAAACAAAATTGAGGTTGGTAAAAAAAACTCCATGCCCAGGTGGACAAAATGCTGGGATTGAGTGAGGTCTGACTTGTCCCAATTGATCAGAAACCCTAACTGACTCAACAGGGAAAGTAGATCATTTCTGCCCTTGACCAAAGATAAACTTACCATGCATGTTTGGAGGATGTCATCAATATATGCTGCCATCGCTGCTGACTAGGTCGACTGGAAGAGAGAGGTGACACAGTTGATGATCTTGGTGAAAGCCCATGGGCTGATATTGAGGCTGAATGGGAGAGCTTGAAATAGGTAAATGGTTCCTTGGAAAACAAACTGAAGGAACTTGTGTGAGGATGTGTGTATAGGGACATGAAAGTATGAATTGGTTAAGTCTAAACTGACAGCAAATTCATCCCTTTTTACCAAAAGTCTGACTGATCTTGTCGTCTCCTTTTTGAATCTTGGTGCGGGTGTGTACTTGTTGAGCTGGTTGAGGTCTATGGCTGGTTTGATTTTTAAGTTGGCCTTGGGTACTAGAAACAGCCTGGAGTAAAACCCCTGAGAGCTCAGCTTGCGAACTGCCTGACAGTTGAGTAGAGACCAGATCTACTTCTGTAAAATTCCTGCATTCTCCAGATCGGTTGGCAAGTCAGTCATGGAAGGGGAGGTCAAATGGGGAGGGTGTTAAACAAATGAAATCTGAAGACCCTCCAAAACAATTGGGATCACCCATTTGTTCTCGGGAAACAGGTTGATCCATGCATTTTGAAAATGAAGTAGTCTGGCGCCCACCGGAAGTCTATCTGGCAGTTGGGGTGCCAAGTTAACATTGGCTGTTAGGAGGCTCGGAGAAGGAGAAACCTTGTTTCCTTTGCCCTTTTTTAAACTGTTTCTGGAACTGAGGGGCCATTCTAAGTTGGACCGAGAATGAAATTGTTGCCTTTGAGCATTATTTGGCCCCTTATCCTTTTGCCACTGATCGTCTCATATTTGCAGCTGAGACTGGCTCGACCTGAAAGTGGGTGCAGGTGGAAAGGTAAGCTGAAGAGACAGTTCTTGTGATGATGCCTGCTTATGCACTTCCTCAATTTTTCCTCCAAACAGCAGTGGTGTGCCAAAAGGTGCCGACAGAAGGACCAAAACATGATGTAGCTTAAGGGCAGACGAGTGCAGGCAGGTGTCTCGTCTCACGAGATCCAGGTGAGCCGAAGCCATCAGGGCATTAGCCATTGTGTGATGTGGAGCCTGTTCATCACCTTGGCATTGCAGGCCGTGGATTGCCATGATTGCTACCTGTTTTTTCAGCCAGTCAAAACCAAATCTAGTGTTGAGCAGGTAGCAATCATGTTTCACACAAACTTGGAGGTGGCATGCAAAGACATTTTTGTTCACCTTACAAAACAGAGGGTTGGTTATATTGACCACCACAATGCTTTGTCCAAGAATGGCTGCTCAGTGCTGAACGTCAGCGAATGTGTGCGATACCAGAATGGAGAGAACAAAGCTGGTACCTGGCTTTCCAAAAAGAAAAAAAAAAGCTTTGGAATTGCCTGGGACACATATTTTATCAGTCAGGTGGTCAGAGATTTCTTCAACCTTTGCTGACTGTGGAAGACAGAAGGATGGCTGTTCGTCTTACTCTTCCAGGCCTGGCTTGCAACTGATGGGGCTGGGCACTTGGAAATCAGCAGAACTCTGTAGATTTCCCCCATGGCAGCTGTAAAATCGTTTTTCGTATGCTCCGTTTTTAGATTGCCCTACAGCAAGTTATCCCCGCATTCACTGTGGGGGTTGTCCTCATTGGGCATTCTCCCAGGGGGCAGGAACAAAGCCATGCCATCATCTTTGTGTATGGTTTGATATCTCATAAAGGATAAGCTAAAAAGATATGAGCTGGTGGCTGCATTGGCAGCCAGGCAAGTGCCATGGTTTGTCTTGCCAGTATAAAATGCTGGTAAGTGTGCTGGCCAGTAGGCTAAAGCTATTGGCTGGATGGACAGCTCGGCTATCAGCTGGCCAGTCAGCTTAGCTCTTTGCTGAGTGGACAGTCCAGTTGTTGGCTGGACAGCCATTTCGGTAACTGTCTGGTTGGTCTATATGGAAAAATGGACAGATTGATTAACTGGATCCCCATATAGCTCAGCATACCAAGGTGTGGCCAGCCAGTTTACGGCACAGCTTGCCGAAGTGACAGATACCCAGTCACTGATTGTGGAGTACAGATGGTACATGTAGTAAATACCTTTACACTCGATACTATACCAACTTTGTAGATGGATGGTCAATAATCCACAAGATTAACTTAAGATTCTGTGAGAGGAATGAGATATGATGCATGTCGTACCGTGGGAAAGCTAAAACTGAGTATACAACCATAGCCACCTAGTGGTGGTGAGGGGAGGTAAGGGGAAGAGTTTCTTCTCTTCGTCTATATGGAATACAACAATTTTCATCTTTCTGCGATTGCTGGATTCAAGAGGTAGTGGAGCTTCTTCCTAACATTTATGTGATTGGGAATGTATTCAGAGAAGAATTAACATTTGCAAACCACAACTAGAACTAGTAGCGATGGGTGCATAGCAAATGGCCGGACACTGTATTTGCTTGGCAGGGCTTTAAACATAAGAACATCTATTGAAAAGCAAAAGTCTGGAGAATACAAACATTCAAGGGCCATAACTCTTTTAAAAAATGACATGAAATGCCAGAAATCCAACTCATTCAAGGTCTCATCAATAGCAAGGTGCATAATAACTTTGGCTTTAGTTAAAAGTTATTCTTTAGTAAAGTTATTCTGCAGAAAGCAAAATTAGCAGGATGGGTAATCAAGGGCCCTAACTCTTCTAAATGATAATGTTGAACACTTGAAATTAAATTCATTCAAGTTCTCATTAATAAAGTTCCAATTTTTTGTAAATCCAAAAACGCTTAGTAAAGTTATGCTGCAGAAACCAAAGTCAGAAGGATGGACAATCAGAGACCAAAACTCCTGTAAATTATGTCATGGAACGCTGGAAATGAAACTCACTCAAGGCCTCATTAATCTGAAGCCACATGCCAAATCTGGTTGAAATCCAATAAATTTTGGTGAAGTTATCTTTAAGAAACCAAGGTCAGGAGTACAAGCGATCAGGGGGCCATACTCTTCTAAATGAAACCAAACCCATATAGGCACATGTAAGTCTATGAGAAACTGTTCGTACCAGATTGCATCAGAATATGTTGAATGGTTCTTCAGTTATACCAGTTACAAGCAACATTCCACATGAAGAAATTAACGTGACAAGGGTCATAACTCTATCTAAAATGGAGTCGAGACAAAGCCCATAAAAGGTATATCTTGGTCTTAAGACAATATACACATGAAACTGCATCACAATATATGAATGATTCTTAAGCTATTCTGGTAACAAGGATCTGCTGTAGTGGAGATTTAACATTTATGGAAAAATGCAATAACTCCATGAAAACAAAACCTGAAAAGACAAAACCTTTATACGGCACATTTACATGTAATTGGCAATTGACCTATTAAATGACAGCCAATTATGTGTAGAGGTTTCAGAGAGATGCTGGTTACAAAAAGTGTGAATGGACAGACAGATGGATGGACAGGCACAAAAGGTGATTACTATAGGCCTCCATCTCAATGCAGGGACCTCATAATGTGCTTCTAACAAACATTTTTTTACTCAGAATATATAATTACCAGAATAGCAAGCTGCAGCTCCTCTCTAACATTATATAGGGCTCCCACATCATCCCATGTGACACCAGGAATAGTGACAAAACCTTCCCTCTTGGCTGATGGTTGAACATGCTTCAGTGCTTCCTACATCACAACAAATACTATATATCAATGAATTCATACTTTGTGCCTGAGAATTTCCTGCCAGTTCAACTGGTTAAAAATAAGGGACCCAAAGAGCATTTTTAAATGAAATCTGCCAATGGCAGCAGGACTAGACTTTGTATTCATAAAAATCCTCAACTTGAGTGCACACTCAAAATCAATTATTGATAGCTGAACATGAAAAGTCTTTTTACTGTAGAAAAGCTTAAAGGATTCAAATTGATTTAAACTGAAAGTATTGTTAACTTTAGGAAATTTGTTCATGAAAAGTTGAAAAATAACATTTTTTCCTTTAGGCAAAAAATTTGAGTTTGAGTGTGTACTCAAGTGGAGGAGATTTGTGAATACAGGGCCAGCTAGCAAAGCAGACTTTAGTCTGAATGGAGGTTTAATCATCATGATGCATTTTTATCTCGAATAAGATGACTCTGCAGGTAATCCTGTTTAAGAACTGAGCTAAATGCAAATGTTAACCAAGATGCCCTGTACTTGCTTATCTTCAGTCAGGAATTAGAACATGAAACTGATATGCTGGTATACATTTTTACTCCCAGGTAAAGAAAGCCATGGTAACTCATTTGGTAGAGCATTGAACTCAAAATCCAAGACTCATGGGTTCAATACCTGCCCAAACCAGCCTGGCAAAGACACTTAGTTCCCATTTTCTTGGCATGATATAGTCAGTAATGTGTTAAATGTGCCATTTTAAGCAACAACAACAAAACAACAAAAAAAATAAAAACTCTCAGGCAAGAATAGTGGCAGGTATAGTCACATATTTGAACTTTGTTCTATTACTACAATGTACTTTATTTCATTTGATTTTAGTTTTTAGCTGTTGAGAGCCCAATATAATATAGTTTGACATAAATACCTTATTTTGTATGTTATGTACAATATTTGGACACATCATTGTTAGAATATACCTCAGTATAAGGTAATCTCACTTATAACAAGGGTAACTGTGATGGTTCAATGAACAGCTTTATAAAGAGGTAGCTCTGTGTTGTGCAATCAATTGTGTCCTCTATACCCATACTGCCTTACATTCCTGAAAATGTTGTGGAGAATAATTCCCAAATTCAGAGATATATTGAATCAGGTACTTGCACAAATTTTGCAAGACTGTTCACCCCATATAAAATAAGTAGTGTAAACTTTACATAATATAAGGGTCAACTTTACTCAGATTTTTCTATTGGCCAGCAGGGCCATTTCACATGGAAATCAACTGGCCCGGCAGATAATCAACTGGCCTGTCAGCATTAACTGGCCCTCCTCAAAACCCAGAGACATGGGGCTGGTGGGTCAGTACCTAAATTAACCCCTGTAATATATTCCAGCAGAAGGTAATATTACTGAATGGCTGTACTGTGGGTTTCCAATCATATGAGACATCTACCTAAATGACAATAGCCTCTAATGTCTGTTAAGTTTCACACTGTGCACAAAAATCTTTAAAGCCATTCATAAATAAAAACAAAACAATCACCAAGACTTGCCTTAAAGTCCTCTAAAAGTATGAACAAATTCTTCAACTGATCATCTGTGAGAGGAGGTTGATCTTTTAACCAGGTGAGAACTGAAATAATATATATGATGGGTATAAAAACAAAAGTTACAATTACAAATTGCATGGTTTTAATAACTAAGGACTTTGTGTAGTACTTTAGTACACCACTCCCTCGATAACATGCAACCAGATACCTCCCGAACCAGCTTATAACACATGGTCAGGCATGGATCCCATTTTGTTTTCTCTACAAAATATCCCAAAAATTGGCCCATATTTGATGAATGTGAAGAAAATAGCGATCAAAACTAGTAAATGAAACCTTGATATATCGCTTGTTTTATCGTCAAAAACAGTGCTAAGTACCCGGAAATTAAAATCAACATCATGAAATTCTCCTCTTTTAATAAGAAGTCATATATTTGTTAAATTTTCCAAACAACATTCTCAGCACACTGTAAATAACAATATTCAATGAGATTTCAATCAATGAAACTGTCACTAATGCCTACTGGTGGCAACACTTTAAAAAATAAAAACCAATTAAATAAGTCTTGTCAATTGAAATTTATATTTTAGTTCATTCTTTTAATTCAATTTTAGTGTAATAATCATAAATGCAATATGCCCTCTTGTATTAAAACAAGAAAAATGTCAAACTTCTGTCATAGCTATGACCGCGAGCATTTCTGTGAGAACCTAATTAAGTGCCGACCGTATTTTGATCTCAGACTTGCAGAAGTATTTGTTGTATTGTTACACCCAATTAAAAGCAGACCTGCTTTGTATTATCAGGATAATTGCGTCTTTTGTATCAAATCAAATAAAGGGAGTGCAATAATAAAAAAGTTAAAAGGCATGCAAATCCTACCTGCATAAATGCTAGTGGTCATTGTTGTGTATCAGATCAACTCATTTCAATTGATCAATCAAACATTGCTATAAATATTATTATGTAATTAATATAATTAAACTACCTTATATTAGCCTACTCATCACAAATGTTATTAAAGATAGCAAAGCAACCAAGCGAAAGGAGTACTTGGTCAGTAAAAAGTTTTGTTTCACAGATACAGTTCATTATGGAGAAGCGAGTTCCAGAGTTTGTAGTGAACTTAAAATTCCTGAATTGGCACTCCTAGATTTCCTCAAGGATGAGAAGAAGTTTCACTATTACTTGCAATGAAATCATGGCATCAATATTTTACTAATAAAAACAAACAAAAAATTCAAGTTTCGACATTGACAGTTTTCTCATGAAATAAATGTCCCTAGTTTTTGAAAAAAAGGAATCTTGTTTTATTGTGAATCAACAACAACAAAAAGCAGTGATGTAATACACAATGTTTTCATATACATGTGACGGTTGTTGAAATCTCTTGGAGTAATGTTGTTAATGATCTTTCAGAGGTTGGGAATCTTGAAAAAAAAGGTAATTTATGCCAAAAATGTGATCAACTTCATTAGAAAAAGCTATTTATTGACAATTATTCCCAATGTGATTATAAAATGAGTCTTCAGCCATTAAACAGCCCTGTTACCCCCTCCCCCATAGGTTTTCTCGATGAACAGCGGGGATGGCATCCCCTTCTTAATTTTTTTGAGGTCATTCAGTAGCTCATGCCCTTGCTTATAGTGCGGTCTATGTTTTTGGACCCCGTTGTGTGCTAGTTATCGAGACAAAGGTGTACTTTTTCTAAACAGAAACTTCTAGTTACAGTTGTAAAATAATAGTATATACCCATACAAGCAAGGTTAAGAATATATCAAAACTTGAGAAAGTAATACTCGAAACTGTTGCAATACTGGAGCAACAGTGGTTAGAACACTAGACTTAAAATCAGGTGATCGAAGGTTCAATCCCCAGTTTGGCTGTTCTCCTGCATACCTGAGCTAGATGCGCTTAACAATGCTTACACCAAGCGCAGAATAGGTGATGACGTGCTCATTTTTGAACTGTGTCATATCAAACACTATATGTTATGTAGATACGAAGTTAAATACTTAAACAAGTATATACACACACACATTTAAATACATGTGAATTCTCTAGACCAACTGTAATTGAACAACACCTAACCTGATTCAAGTTCAAACTCCTCTTGCCTGAGTTTAGTCTCCCGTTCACTTGGTTCTCTGTTCCCTGACACTTTCTCTGAATTTAAATGACAAAAGTAAACAATGTGAAAATTCACTCTCTCCCGTGTGAATTGTGAGTACCAAGAATTACCAAGTACCATAGGTACCTGTATATAAATTGGATCCAACTGCAAACTGTACAGACCCACATCTGCTCTCGCATAATGCACCAGGAGATCTGGGTCTATGAAGTTTGTTAGGACTAATCAGTAGAACAAACAAAACAGACCCTAATCTGCTGGCACATTATGCAATGGCAGATCAGGATCTATGATGTTTGCAATTGGACCAGATCTATAAGCGAGTATATACAGTATTTACCAAACTAGAAAGCTAAGCCAAAAAAATAAGATATTTTAAGATGCAATAAAGCATATTTTTGAGTCAATTATGTTTCACCCATAATACTTGCCTGATCACATTAATATTAGACTTACTCTATGCTTGCTCCAAATCCAGCACTCTCTGAAAGATGAAAAATATCTTTCTGTCTGTACAATATATAGACCAAGGGAAGCAACTCTTTGGTTAACTCCCCCTTATTCCTGCTAGGTGGCTACCAGTATCCCAGATGTAACCAGTTTTAACTTGAGTGAAACTTTTAACAGGATGCTCACATTGCAGGGAAGGGTGGAAGGGAATTTCAGTTATGTCATCGGGTAAGTATTGTCAGAGAAACATAATTTACTAACAAAATTTGCCTTCCTAATCAAATACATTACCCGATCATATTAACATCAGAAGAATAAGTAAGAGGCTGAGGAAACATTGAGCATCCAACCTCTACTTGTGTAACCCTGTAGAAGCATGATTGCTCTACTGAAGGATTAACTTCTCCTAACATTAGTTTAGCACAACCTTAGATGATGTGTTTATACATGTATAAGTTGTTGTTGTTGTGGGTTTAACGCCATTTTTCAGCACATGATAGGCTATACATGGCAGCCAGTTTTATCTGGTGGAGGAAGAACCCAGGCAAATCCCGGGAAAAACCACTGACCCACGGGAAGCTTTCTCACATATCCACATTGGCCGAGCCCGAGACTCGAACCCACATGGACAGAGGTGAGATGGTAGTGATCGGTAAAGGCGAGCACCTTAGACCACTTGGCCTTCCGTGGCCCCATACATGTGTAAGATATATCCCTGTGGGATCTCACATCTGATTATTGTCTTACATTCAAAAGTTACCCGGGCAAATCCAGCAAAAGTGGCAATGTCATGCTGGGGTCAAAGGTTGTGCTTTCATGAATGGGGCATAGTAAATGTCTGAGCAGCTAACAGTGGCCAGATGAGATTCTGCTCTCTCCTTTGTGAAGTCATGTCACACAAAAAGAAGCTGGAGAATGTAGACTCGGTGTGCCAGCGAACTGTCTCCACTAAGTCTTGAATTGAGATATTACGTTCAAAAGTCAGGCTTGTGGTAATTGCTTGTATTTCATGAGCTGAAATCTTCATTAGTCATACCTGATCCTCTGAGAGTTCAGAGTATGCCAATTTAATTAATCCCTTTAGCCAAGCAGCCAGCCCTTGTGGGGTTATGTCTTGCTTTCCTGCCATAAGCAGTCGGAATAGTCTTTTATGGCTTCTGCACATATTTTCTGTGCACCTCAGATAGCATCTGAGGGCATGTATGGGATTCTGCAGCTTTGCTTCACTTGACAGAGAGTGTGGATACTTATTTGTTGGTTGCCTAGTGACATCAACCTGTTCTTAGAAACAAAACCTGGTTGCAATATTTGAATGACTTAGCCATCAGAACAGAAATGCATGTAGTTCAGATACACAGACAGCACATGTAGCTCATTCAGCATGCATGCTGAAGCTAGTGCTATCAAGAAGCAAGTCTTGTATGATAGCTGCTTCAGTGAGGTGCAAGACAGAGGCTCGAACTTATATAAGTTCAGCCACATCAAGACCCAGGAAAGGTTCCAATATGGGAACAAGGTGAGTGAGTGTGGTCTGGATATGTAGAAATTGGACAGCAAGTTGGAAAGGTCCTTGTTGCAACCAATATCGTTTCTTCCATGATGTCTGAACATGTCAGAGATCATAAAACAGTATCCCCTGATGGTGATAGGGGCCAACTTCTTATCCTGTCATTGATGTCACACCTTTCATTGAAAACTCGCCATTTGCCCTTGTATGTCTTCAAAGTGGAGGGAATTCTAGCTGTTGTGATCCTCTCCATAACTAAAGCTCTGAACTCCTTTTTGTGCAGGGCATCTCTGACAAGAGCCAGGCATAAAGGAGGAGTTTCTCTGGGCACAGACAGAATAGTTGAGATCTCGGCTGCTTTAAGAGTCGCAATGATTTTTCTGGGTATGTTTGTCACTAGATTGAGCAGATTGTTGATCCAGGATTTGTCCGATCGTAGAGAGGCAATCAAAACTATTTTGCAGTCTGTGTCCCTCATTTTCTGAATTATTTTTGGAATCAAAACTGTTGCAGGAAAGATGTATGTCCACATTCTCTCCCAGCTGATTGAAAGGGCATCGACAGACCATGCTTCTGTGTCCAAAAATGGGGAGACAAAGGTGGGCAGTTTGTTGTTCTACCTTGTTGCAATAGGTCCAGCATCAGTCTGTCCCATAGGGCACAGACTTGATAGAAGATTAGATGGATGGAGAGACCACTCCAGCATCCACTTGTCCCCAAGTCCAGTAGCAAGTGTGCTCCCCAACCCAACAAACTGGCATCTTAACAGATTGTTATTTCTGGTTGTGGGGTTTCTAAGGGTATTCCTGCTGCTAGCCACTCCCTGTCTTGACATTGAAGAAGGGAGTGTTTGATCTTGGTCAAGAGCATAATATGGTGATCTAAACGACCTGAGATTGGGTGCCAATGTGCTAGAAGGGCCATCTGCAGAGGGCACATGTAAAGATCATGCTGAGATTTTGGCTTGCACTGAAAACTGAAAGGGCAGCTCTTGTGACACTTGTTTTCTCACCTCCTCATTTCCACCCCCAAACAGAAGGGGAAAACCAAAAGGAAGGGAGTGCAGGGTCACCACATGATGCAGTTTGAGAGAAGAAGAATGCAGGAGAGCATCTCTTCCAATCAAATCCATATTACAAGAGGCCATAAGGCTGTTTGCCATCATGTGGTGAGCCACTCTATTGACTACCTTGGCGATACAGCCTACCAAATCCCAGGCATGGTCACTTCTGGCCTTTTTGGGTAGATGAAAGATCTCCAGGGACATGAGGTCAAGTAGGGAGGAAGTTGATACAATGTTCCTGATTAACTTTGACATGGAGTTAAACACTTGTCTGTCCACTCTGTAACATAGTGGAGGAGACATGTTGAAGGTGGAAATGTCTTTTGTTTAATCTAGGTATATCTGGTAATACGCATCAGTATGTGATTTGTACCACTGAGGTGAGAAAGTTACAGGCAACTGACTCACCAAAAAGAAGGCTCTTGAGTTACCGTGGTCATGAATTTTATGAGATGCCCGGCAATTTCCACAATCGTTGACAACTGTGGCAAGATTCTGAATGACAGATTGTCATCATTATCATCTATGTCCACAGAGGCCTTGACTTTATAGGTAGGATTGATTGCAGGCAGAGGAGGGCATTCTGATGGAGGCAAAATCCTATAAATTTCTTTGATGCTCCCTTTAAGTTAAATTCTGTCCATTACATAGTCAGATTGGAGGTCAAATGGTAATCCCGCACGCTGGGCTTCAATATTTCCAAAATCCTGCATGGGCAGGGAAAAGGGCTTGCACTCAGTGTAATGCCAATTTATATTTTCCTCAAATTTGCTTGTCAACATCTTTGACAATAATGCCTACTGTAAAATATGAATCATGCGCAATTCCAATTCTTGATTGCACTCAATCGTCAAGGTGTTGATTGGGTCTGCTGTCAGAGTCACAGTCCCCCCGGAGCTGTTGTTGATACCTTTGTTGGGGGTTAAGGTGGCATCTCAACATCCCCCATTAAACTCATTAAAGATTTCGAAGTGGGATGGAGACTTAAAATTTCATGCTCCAATAATTTTGAGCCTGCTTGTTTTTTTTTCGGCCCTTGAGCTGCTTTTGTCAGATGATGTACCAGACATCTTCTGTCCACAATAAACGCACATTACATGTGTGTGAAGACAAGCACTTGGTGCAGGACCAACAGATCTCGTTATTTTCCTCTACAATCTTAAATCATCTGCACTTCTTGGACTTTACTGCCATTTCTGTAATGAAAGAGAAAAGCAAACATATGCATATAACAAATTTACAAACTGCTTAAATAAAGACATGTTATCCTTTATTTTACTGAGATGACTTGAGAAATGCAATAAATTGAAATATAATAGCACACAGCAATTTCACCAGGAAATTTACATGTTACTGATCGAAATCACATGGACAATAGCGAAAAGTAAGAAAAATGCGGAGATACAAATAAATTCACTGGAAATTATGAAAATATTGTATGCACAATGTATAACAACGTTTTGACTTACTATACCACTGAAAAGAAATGGTGGATGGTCAAAATTAAGTAAATATTTAAATGGATTCCAGGATATACTGTTTACAACTGTAACTGAAAGTTGAAACTGGTTACATCCAGGATACTGGTAGTCACCCAGAAGCAATAAAGGCGAGTTAACCTGTAAAAGTTGCTTCCCTTTGGTTATATGTCATATAGATGGATAGACATTTTTTTGTCTTTCAGGGAGGGCAGGACTTGAAGGTAGAAGCAAGTAATCCTAATGTTAATGTGACTGAGTAATGTATTTGACGAAGAAACAGTAAAATTTTTGCTTTTGCAACTGACAGGTTTGAACAGATGGAATCCGTGAAAAGAATTATTTCTAACATCTGCAAAAGATACTATAGAAGCTGTAATTGTTATAAAGTGAAGTTTCAATGGAGTAATACTACTTGTGACTTTTCAAGATTACTACAATCTGGTATTTATCCTCATGAAGGAAAAATTTTATCATAAAATTTCAGGTGAAATAAAGAATCCTATATTAAATAGACACATTACATAACTCTGCCTTTTCTATTATACAAGTATTGAAAACAAAGAAGTTGAAAAGTATTGTTCACACCAGCGAGTTACATTCCCTATGTGAATGTAAATGTACTTTAGAAAATTACTAGACTCTCTCTCTCTCTCTCCAACATACACATGTATACACATATGTGAAAAATCTGCACATTTTGCTTCCTTTGCAGCATAAAAGGAATTCATACACCTGTATCATTAGTATGGTAATTTCTTCAGAAAATCTCAGTTATGGTTTGGTGGTTCTCTGACCATGAATAAGTTTCACTATAGTCACTGGTTAACTGTTTGAGTTATCTAGCT
Organism: Margaritifera margaritifera; assembly: GCA_029931535.1. Classification (NCBI taxonomy): domain Eukaryota; kingdom Metazoa; phylum Mollusca; class Bivalvia; order Unionida; family Margaritiferidae; genus Margaritifera; species Margaritifera margaritifera. Next base: position 7,025,961 of record JAQPZY010001663.1, read on the forward strand.
GTGGTCATGAGATGTCACTGTTCTGCCCAAATGTAACCAATGGTTACCCTCAGTTTGACAGAAGCATGATAGCAGACACAAAGGGGCCATCATATTTATTTATAGTATATGAACAAAAGCAAGATTGCAGACAGGAGGTTACCAAGTTCCTACTGTTTTCACACTAATTGTAAGTCAGAATCAGAACACAATGGTCAAAGCACAATACACATCAGTGGACAAAAATTTTATCTCAAATCTGTCTGCCAGGAGTCCATAATGATGTAACTGTGGTGTCATTCATGTATGTCTTACCTATGGAAATGGGACTTTGTTCTTCAGAGAGTATTTTCATGTGGACAGCATCTAATACTGGTCCTGATTTCTTCACCAGGTTTGTTTTAAGTTCAGTGAAAACCCTAAAAAAAAGTATATACAGTCTACTCTCATTTATCTGATGAAGCATTTTGCATTTAAATTTGTCTGATAAACCCAAATGTCAGATAAATAAAAATAATTTAAAGGATTTTGTTATGTAGATTAATGTAAAAATGTTTGTAAATGCATTCCACTAATCCTGATCTGAATTAATAAGCGTTATTATTACAATATATGCCTATACATTTTCATGATCACTGGGAGTAAGATAACTCATCCAGCATCATGTGTAATTCTAGCTTTTTTTGTGGTCAAAATGAAGGTTTTAGTAAGAAAGAACCGTTTCATGATACTTGGTTGCATAAACATGATAGTTCAGTCAAAGAGAGATTGGATAAGTTCAGTAGACTGTACATGACACATCTGAAAAGATGAATGTAAAGGAATTATTCTTGACATCTGAGTGTGTATGTGTGTATGTATGTGTGTATGTATGTATGTATGTATGTATGTATGTATGTATGTATGTATGTATGTATGTATGTATGTATGTATGTATGTATGTATGTATGTATGCATGTATGCATCTACTAGGTTTAACAGCACATAAGCTCAATCCTGGCTATATAGAACCAAGTAAGATTTTGTATAAAAAAATTAACATACAAAACAAAATAAAAAAAAGAGTAAATTCTTTAACATGCAATGATAAATTGTTTTATATAAACTGCACTCTTTTAAAAAATCCACAACCTTTTCAACTAGAACATCATCACAGGATGCATCCGAGGACAAAAAGGTTGCCACCATTAACCACCTCTTACAACATGCAGGAGAGTACTTTGGACAAATTCTACAACCTCCTCCAGAACACAGAGAGTAGAATTTTAGCCATTTTTTTTTTTTCACAAGCCAACAAAAGTAGCACTTATATGTGCTCTACATATGCTTGGATTTTGTGGCTGTTCATTAAGGCAACTAATATGCAATGTGTGTTTTTCTTTTGTCTTTGATCAAAGATTGAATCAGTGATACAAAATTAATAAGAAAGATTCAGTTTACATACCTAAATGGCTAATACAGCAATATCAATCATTTTGCAAAATACTGCTCAGTTCAGTAATTGGAATGTTTAGCTGACTATATTTTTAAGAAATGTCAATGTGCTAACTGTGCTGAGACTTGGTTGCAAAATGTAGAGGTGATCTTTTTATACAAATCTGACTCTTTCAAAGAGTCTAAAACCTTACGAGCTGGAACATCCTTACAGGATGCATTCCAATGAAAAAGTTGCTTCCATTACCGTACATACTCGCATATAGGCAGATATCAACTGCAAACTGCATAGACCCAGATCTGCCATCACATAATACTCTGGCAGATCAGGGTCTGTGTTGTTTGTTCTATTGATTAGTCCTTACAAACTGCATTGACCAGATCTGCAGATTTGGGTCTATGCAGTTTGCAGTTGGTATAACCTTGTATACAAGTAAATACGGTAATCACCTTGTACGACATGCCAGAGGACACATCAGACCATTTTTACATCTCCCTGTCTGCAGGGAGTAGAATTTTAGCAATTTTTTTGTCTTCAAATGCCAACAAAAGTATCCCTTATATGTGCCCTTTTTAAAAAAAATACTGATAGAGTAATTGCACATGTGCTTGTATTTTATGGCTGTTTAGTTTGTGTTTCACAAAGGCAACTAATATGCAATATGTATTTCTGTTGTTTTTATTCCTTATGTACTTGCCTGTAAGTCGAGCCCAACTGCAGATCTGGGTCTATGCAGTTTGTTGGAAGTAATCAGAAGCAGTTGCACTCGACTTATAAGAAAGTATGTATAGTAAATGATTGACCAGTGATAATATAAGATTAAATTTGAATCCCAAAAAGGCTAAACAAGACAATATCAATCATGTTTCTCAGTTCAATAATCAGTGTTTATTTAACCATATTTTTAAGAACTGCCTATGTGCTAATAATGAGGTAAGGGCTTGACTGCAAAACGGAAAGATGTTTTTTTGAACAGGTCTTATGTATCCACAGAAAATGTTTAAACACTCATGAAATTCACAACATCTGGAATCTCTGCAACAGCAGCAGGGATTAGAATTTAGTTACAAGAATTCTGTAGAATGCTATATTTTGCCTTCTCTACCAGTGCATGATTTAAAACATGACATAGTCATTTAAGCAAGAAAAGTAAATCACTGTGGCCTACTTTTTGTGGGTATGAATATTAGTCCTAAAACTGTAAAAGCATTTGTGTCACAGAAAAGAAGCAAAATAATGAAGTAAAATATTTTATGATCACCAGAGCTGACAAAATAGGAGATGGTGACCTGCACTTGTTAGTAGTGAGTAGTACCCATTAGTATGCATGCAACCATGACTTGTAATACTATAATTCAACAGTTTCAGAGAAAGGGAGATAAATGCAAAAACTTCATGATGACTTCTACATAAACTATGATGAAAACACACCAACACAACCATTGGAAAAGTCATAGCAATGTCTCACCTATACTCTCTACGTATGCTTTGCAGAATAGACCAAAACAATATTTACCTGTTGACAGCAGTCATTGCTGCTTCTCGAGCCAATGCCATCAAATCAGCTCCAACAAATCCAGGTGTGTTCTTGGCCAGATACATGAAATCAAACTCTGCCTCCAGACGCAGGTTCCTACATAGGACCTTCAGTATCCTGTCAATAGCAAAATCAAATATCCCTGAAATACTACTGCCATGGGAGAGAAATCTACAATAACACAATGGGTTGAGTCCATCTTACATATCAACAGGGAACATGTTTGATTATAAACAAACCAATAAAATGAATTTCAGATGATTACTGAGAACTTTATCATCACTGTAGAGTAGTGATAGGTGAAGAATCTAAATTCTTACAGCCACAATAATAAATAACTTCTCGCTTATGTGTAACAATAAAAAGAATATTTGTTACTTCAAACAGAATACAATCTGCTCTTCCTAAAGTTGAATAATACCATCTAGTGTTACAGTAATATTTATATTAACACATTGCAGATTTAACTCAGCTGACCTAAAATTTGTAATGTAATATGAGAAGGCTTCAGTGATACATGTGCATTAATAACATGCAAGTTAAGATTTATTCTTCCAAACAAAACATCAGTTTTCATTTTTCTGCAAACTTAAAGCAGTGCTTTACTTAAAGCAGTAAATAATTTTTGTGGATAAAACTCTTTAGCTGATGAATACGATATTATATTTTTTTAAAATACAAGCTGCACAAGCAATTAGCTACCTTGCCGCACTTATGGAACTGATATATTTTTAATAAATCTCATACATTTCTTAATATTTGTATGCCATTTAATTTTTCATAAATTTTATAATTTCAGCACATTTTCAACCGATGATTCTTATAAATAATTTGGTTTTACATGCAATGCACATTTTAATCCCACTTCTTTTTGGCATGCTAGTTATTTTTGCAATAACAAAGAGGCATTACACTCTATGATAAACAGATGCAGATGCATTATTAAGTAAAGATACCCATTTTTTGAGTAAAATATGATTCTTCAATAATACTTACCTAATTATAATACCTTAAGAATACAACCACTAACTCGTAAACCCAGCCCTCCTAGGCAAAATTTGTAGCTATGAAAACTAAAAGTTGTCTGCTCACACAGGTGGCAGTCAGACAGAATGATCTCCACTTAGATATAGGGATTGGCATCAAATCCCATCTGTACCTCATGTACTACTTGAGTGGAATGCACACTCTCCTAGTAGGATTTAACTGCGGAGAGGCTAGGATTGTATATATATATATGTATATATTATAATTAGGTCAATATTACAGACGAAAGATTATTTACTCCAAAAATCGTTTTTTTTAAAAATACATAACCTGATCATAATACCTTAGGGGAATAGGTAAGAGGTGCAGGGAGTTGCATCTCCTTACTTTGGAGAAGGCCATTCTCTGGTCCCCAAAGACGTGAAGCAACTCCAACTCCTGAGATATAACTAGGCTGGAGTAGTGAATCCATATGCCTCAATGTGGAAAGAGGTTTCACCAAAACAAACTGACTGCCCATGAGCCTGTTCTTAACAATGAAGGCAGGGGCCATCATCAGTGAAATCAAACCATCCCTCTGTAACTGTAGATACTTTGTGTGGACCTACAAGGCATGTATTTTGCTGATCCTGCCTGCTGTAGTGAGGGCAAGTAGGAAGCAGGTCTTATATGAGATGAACCAATGATGTTATAGAGAGAGGTTTAAATGGTATGTTACGATTCCATTTCGGGCACAAAGCCAAAGCCTTCCATCATGACAGATCAAGGTTTGGTTTTGTGGGTAGTGACATTTTTCAGCACATGATAGGCTATACATGGCAGCCAGTATATTTGGTGGTGGAAGAACCCAGGAAAAACCACCAACTCAAGGGAAGCTACTGGCAAACTTTCTAACGTTCCCACAGTGGTCTAGCCATGACTCAAACTCACAAAGACAGAGGTGAGATGTGTGAGTGATCTGTAAAGGTGAGCTCCTTAGACAACTTGGTTCATGACAGATCCAAATTTGACAGAAGGTTGGAGAGGTCTTTGTTTTGTCCTATATTCTCCCTTCCATGGTGACACAATGTGTCTGAGATTGTGGAACAGTACCCTTTTATACTGACGAGTGTTAACTTCTTCACCTCAAAATGCCATAGAAGAAAGTTAGCTATTTGGAGTAATGATGCCTTAAGCAGAGGAATGTGTCCTTGCTCACACCACTGTGAGAAAATTCTCCACTTCCCTCATATGCTTTCAAAGTGTTGGGCCTTCCCACCTGAGCAATTCTCTCCACCACTTGTTCTGAGAACTGTTTGCCCCTGAGGGCTTATTTGATATGATCCAGATGTGCAGGTTCAACAGATCTGGGTTCGGATGAACCTCCTGCTGTCCAGGTTGCTTCTACAGGTGAGGAAAGGTCACGATTTTCCTTGGAATTCCCACTGCCAGATTAAGCAAGCTGTTTATCCATGATTTTTCCCTCTTGAGGGGAGCAATTCAGATAGGATGGCACTACGATTCCCTCACTTTTTGCAAGATCTTTGGGATCAGAGGTGTTGGAGGATAAGTGTAGGTGTCCAAACCGTTCCAATCTATGGAAAGATCATCGACTGCCCAGGTCTTCAGATCCAAGACTGGAGAGACAAAAGTTGGGAGTTTTACAGTCCACTATGTTGCAAATAGATCCACCAATGGTCAATCCTAGCGTGTACAGATTCAACTGAATACTGAGGGATGAAGCAACCATTCGGTTAGTATTAGTTGATTCCTTTGGGCCAAGTCCGTTAATACATTTAGTCTGCCTGAAATGTGATAGACTTGAACGTGGGTTAATTGTTGAGGACACCACCTTAGAAAATCCCAAACTAGGAGGCAGTGGTCGGGAATTCCCCCCCCCCTCCTTCTGAGATAATTCACCACAGTTGTCGGATAGAATGAGTATGCCCTTTTCATAAAGCATCTCCTGCCACCAATTAAGTGTTTTCACTATAGCCTTCATATCTTGGATATTGATGTGCAATAGTCACTTCTGAGGAGGCCACAATCCACAGGCTTCCAGAAATGATGTCATGTAGTGGGCATTCCAGCCTGTTGTGCTGTCACCTGTACAAAACGTGATTCCCAGAAGATGGACCTACAAGGGAACACCCACCATAAGCAAAGTGGGGTTCTCTCTTTTACTGAGAACCCCATAATAATTGGAAAATAGTACTGTTTGTTCACATGTGAACAGCTTCGTTCAGCAATGGGACAACACAATCATTTGCAATGGTCTCATAAACCAGTGAGCCAGGACAACAAAGAAATCACTTGTCACATTGAGAAGACCCAATAGGCGAAGGAATTATTGGGCTGACGTGTGATTCTTCAGAGGATCAAAGATGCAACCGAGATTATTTCAAGGCATGTACTTGAAAGAAAGAGACCCTGTTTACATGCATTTTGAACTATATACCCAATCTCAGTAAAACCCTGAGATGGTGCTATAAGAGATTTGTCCCTGTTGGCAAGGAATCCAAGGAGGAACAGACTTGAAACAAGAGTGCATCTTGGTCTAGAATATAATGCACCTGGTGCTTTGGTAGAATGTTGAGCAGTTAGATAGAAATCACAAACATGGAGATGGCTGTGAAGAGTGACACAATTCTGTCCATAATACATGTTAAAACCCCAGGACTTATGTTCCAACCAAAGGGAAGTGCCCAGAACTGTTATACCAAGTCCCTGAATGCAATTCATCTTCCTTGTGAACGGTGTTGACAACCCGTCTTCACTCCGAACCATAGCACTTGAATGAACAGGTTCAGAGGTGGATCCATAACCAAAAAGTACCATTAGATTTGGCAGCAAGAGCCATCTGGAGTAACCTCCTGGTGTTGAATAGCTCCAGGATGCTCACCTAGTACCAGTCTCTTGGGACATCTGTAATGAAGGTTAACATGTAATGGAGTGGGGCACAGAATATAGTCTGAAAGCCCTGAGGAATACTGTGCATCACCCACGGAACAGTGATGTGACAACTCCCTTATATTGGAAAAGTTGAATTCCTCCAAATGGGATGTTACACGGGAAGTGTATACATGGCCTTGTGTCTGACCAAATTGATAGAAAGGGAAGGAATGTCCCCCCCCCCCCCCCGATCATGCCTGCCTTAGAGGGCTCTTCTTGTTCCTCATCTCCTCCCAGACAAAAAGGAATGCATCTCTACCACCACAAGAATAATGGAAAGAGCTATAGCAATATAGTAAGTGAGTATTGAGCTCCTCTCTTATTGTGCAAGCCACATGAGAATATTGACTCTAGAGCAAGAGTGCCCACGGGGCTTCTCGATGAAAGGTTTTAGGCTATATGTTCAGATTGCTGAGAAAAGATATCCATCTGATAAGTCTGCAGCTCGAGCACACTCTGATTCATCCCCTGATGTCGTTGGATCAAGAAATGATGGGCAATGAAGCCTTACAACATTGGTCCATGATGGCAATGTCTTAGACCAGGGGTCTCCAAACTTTATAAGACGAGGGCCATGTTAGATTTGTGAAGGGGGCTTGCGGGTCGAAGCGACTGTGAAAAATTTAAATATATGCAAAATCGTTTTAAAAAAGTACAACACTTTTGGGCATGACAAATTGAAGCTGCGGGCCAGATCCGGCCTGCGGGCCATAGTTTGGAGACCCCTGTCTTAGAAAGATCCATAAAAGCCATGGACAGCAAACAGGTTATGGACTGCACTGGTTCCGTAATGGTACCTGGGTGCTGTGGTATAAAAATGGCCATGCACTGACATGGGTCTGTATTGGCACCTGGGCCAATTGAGGCACTTTAGGTACAGTAGAGCTATACTGGCCATAGACCAACGAAGTGATTTTTTATGCTGAAGCAAGTATTATGGTGCCAGGGCATGATACATGATATTGGATCATCACCTGTCCCTTTAGGCATAAGAAAAGGCTGCACACAATCCATATCAGATAGCAAAGTCCAGTCTTGATGAAACAGAACTATCGTTTCCTTCTTTCAGTGCCAAGGTCATAATACCTATTGCTGACTGTATAGTTCATGGTCTGGGCATTTGGGACTGAAACGTAGCTGTAGCCGGTACTGGAAATAAGTCATAGGGAGTCGTCCTGGAGTCATTCGACATTGGTTGGTGATGACATTGGACTGAGACAGACATTGGTTGGTGATGACATTGGACTGAGACAGACCTGTAAGGAACCAGACCTACTAAGATCCATAAAAAGGCATGGACTGTTTCATATCTATAGACAGCCCTGGGTCTATAGTAGCAACTGGGTATAATGGCAATGAACATGCCATGGAACCATCATGGCACTATACTGGACATGACTGTACATCCATAATAGCAACTGGGCACAATGGCACTAAACTGGCCATCAAGCGACCTGGGACTGTAGCGGCACTATATGGGATGTCTCTTCCCTGTGAGGGCCTGTGTTAAGATGCAGGGACGGGATACATGATATTAGAATCGTAAGCAGTCCCCCCAGGCATACCTGTAGGCTAGATCGGATTTAGTATCGATCATGAGGGATCTATATCTGATGGCACAGTCTGGTCTTGACAGAACAGCACCATCATTTCCTTCCTTTTGGTGCCAGGTTCATGATGCTGGGACATTGGATCCCCATAACCGGAAGACAAAGAGATTTCCTCATTTGACATTAAAGATAAGGCCTTCAACTTTGGTGTTGACCTCATGCAATCTAATTCAGATGGCAGAGTCTGATCATGACAGGACAGGGCCATCTTATCCTCCATAACGTTGTAAAGTTACTTAGGCTGGGACAGGTTATGGGGTAAGTGATCCACAAAACTGGTCCCTACTTGCATCATGCAAGACAGTATCTGAGTTGGTCCAGCTCGTATCTAGCAGGGAGAGAAGACTGGCCATAATACATTTGTGGCATCAGGCCTATTGGTACTGCCAAAAAAATGCTGTCTAGCTGAAGCAGCGAACCTGGGGCTGGTGAGTCATCTGCTTTGCCATACTCGTCCATCAGGAATTACTGACCAAGGTGGCATCAGCATCGATGTTGATAACAACCTGGTCTCTCAGAATGCATTTACCCACTATCCCTTTCTGTTTAGATTATCTGCCTAGTACTGAAGCCCACTGACGCTCTGTCCACACAGTGCATATTGACATGTATTTCCCAAGTGGCATCCGACACATACTAGACATGTATTATGGTTATCGTCTATGCCCTTCAGGCATTCACACAGCTTGCACTTAGTCCTGCCCATATTCTAAACTCTGCAAATATAAATGGAGCAAGACAATATATATACAGGTGTAGCCAGCCAAGCATTGCTTGTAAACTATGAAGTGAACATTACTGGGCTACTACAGTATTTTATCAAAAAGCTTTAACGCAAGGGCCCAAGTGAGGGTTTATAATGATAAAGTCATTGAAACATCACTTTATAGCTATCGAAGTGGATGCTATTTAATCATACACTATCTATATCAAAAGGGTGCCTAACATGTATAATTTACGACAAAGTTGTAATTCTACAATAGATATAAAAACTTTGTCTTGGATAGAAAAGAGCAAGAAATAGTTAAAAATATAGATGGAGTATACTTCCCGGAGATGAGAAACTCCTCCAACTTGCTCAATAGTTGAGTACAAGAAACTATTGATGTTGGTTTTGCAAGGTCTCTAAAGACAGCGTGCTACCTAGCATGAGCAGAAGTAATAACTGAAGTACAGACAGGATCTGGCACCAATCCCCATATCTAAGGGGAGATCACTCTAACTGCCACCTATGTGGGCAGACAACTTTCAGCTTTCATAGCTAAAAATTTAGTCTGGGAGGGCTCCATTTGTGAGCGAGTGGTTGTACTCCTAAGGTTTCATGATCAGGTAATGTCTTTGAAGATGAAAAAAAGAAGCATTTACAGAGCTGACAAGTTGTTTGACATCTCATAGGTTTACAGCAACTATCTTGCCCTTATTATTAACAGCATTTTGTCAATTTGCTTCTCTCCCTAAATGATGAAATTTTTAAACTGGAAAATTGTACGTTTTACAGTACTTTCTACTTCTGTCTTAAGTGAATTTTACTATCCATACATATTTTTTTACAGCATCAGACTATTCTGTGCTTAGAATCTATCAGTGTTTCTTTAATAGGTTATGTGCTTCTTAATACCATTAATTTTCATTACGCAACTGTAAAACATATGCTGCCATGTATGTATCATAAGATAAGTGTTTGTTTCTATACCTTAGTCTAGCACTCTCATCTGGTATCCCTAAGGAAATCTCCCTATCAAATCTTCCTGCCCTCCTGAGGGCTGGGTCTAAAGAATCAGGGCGATTTGTTGCTCCTATCACAAGCACATGTGAACTGACACTGGAGCTAAGATCTGAAAATATATATATAAAAAACATTCCATCAAGTTGTAATCCATGTCTCAAACACTACAGTCATACACTCAAATAACTATATACAGCTAAATTTCTAAGTATTCTTTTGTTGAGAGCTGGGGCCCTGGGTGGCTGAGCAGTCTAGGGCACTTGCCTTTACAGATCACTGACATCTCATCTCTGTCCACCTGGGTTCAAGTCTTGGCTCGGCCAACATGGGTATGTGAGAAAGCTTGCCACTAGCTTCCCATGGGTGGGTGGTTCTTCCAGAAGATTTCCCATGTTCTTCCTCCACCAAATATACTGGCCGCCATGTATAGCCTATCATGTGCTGAAAAATGGCGTTAAACCCGCAAAAACAAATAAATTGTTAAGTGCCAAGAAAAACAAGAAATTTTTCCCTATGACAAGGATAATCCAATTAATTTGATGCATTTGAAGGGCAAAGTTCTAAATCAAACAGGAGCCATAACTCCATAAAATTTTGCTGGAAATCAAAACTTTGTATGACCTTAGTTTACTTAATGTAATGTCTTATACTAAATTTGGTTTCATGCCATGTGGTCATTCAAACATTACTGAGTGGAAATTGAAGGGCAATGTTCTAAGTCAAACAAGGGCCATAATTCTATACAATTTTATCAGAAAATGGTGAAAAAATCTAACTTGAACCAAGTCTTCTTAAAGCCTCATACCAAATTTGATTTTAGTTCATGAAGTTCTTCAAAATCAACTTACTGGAAACTGAAGGACAAAGTTATAAGTCAAAATAAAATTGGTTTCAATCCATGAAGTCCTTCAAAAGGTACTGAGCAGAAACTGAAGGGCAGAGTTCAAGGTCAAACAGTGACCATAACTCCATAAAATGTTGCCAGCAAACAATGAAAATTAAACTTGAACTAGGTTTTCTTAATGTAAAGCCTCATATCCAAATTTGTTTCAGTCCATGAAATCCTTAAAAGTAAATGAGTGGAAATGAAGTTTGATGAGAACATGATAGGACAGGGCAGAATTTGATGTGATGGGATGAAGGACATGGGTAACACTACAAGCCCCTTTCCATATATATGGTGGGCATAAATATGAAGTTAACGATGTGCAAAAAATAACGACCATCATGCTCAAATATAACTCAACATCCAGTTATTCTGTGCAACTTCAAATATGAAATGCAGTCATGGTAAAATAAAGCATATTATCAGTACTGACCAAATGTAAGAGACTGATTTCTTAAAACAGCTTTGAATTCTGTAAGATACACCTGTATCTTTTCCTTATCAACTGAATACTTGCAGATCTATTTTTTTTAAAAATTCCTCCTAATTTTGCTGAAGCTGCAGACCAACAGTTGGAAATACCTGGACTCACATTCTTTAAATTTTCTGAGCAAGAAACTGCAATTTAAGCTCAGAACCTCAATAATCATATATGATACATACACAAAACCATGCATGTGCCTTGTTCCAAGTCGGTGGAAAGAACGAGTTTGATATGGATTAGGGATACCTCAAGTCCAACAGGCTGAGATGTATTCATATGCATTATTGAATGAGTTCTTTTTGCCAAGTTAGAAAAAAAACATGAATGCAGTTCTGTATTTATTACATACTCCCTCTTTATGTTTTTTAAATATATTTAGCTTTACAGTGTGAAATTCGAAAAGAATTGGGATTTATAAAAGTCTGATATGGTGCATCTAAAAATATATCAACATGCAGGTGCCAGTGAAAACACCTAAATAGTTTTAATCTGGGTGTGTGATATGGAAATACGAACTGAACATCTGCATCTAACGCAATATCAACCATGTACAGGGCCCTGGGTGGCCGAGTGGTCTAAGGCGCTCACCTGTACAGATAACTGACATCTCACCTCTTTCCGCGTGGTTTCGAGTCTCAACTCAGCTGATGTGGATATGTGAGAAAGCTTGCCAGTTGCTTAAAATAAGTCGGTGGTTCTTCCTGGGGTTTTCCCAGGCTCTTCATCCACCAAATATACTGGCTGCCATGTATAGCCTATCATTTGCTGAAAAATGGCATTAAACCCACAAAACCAAACCAATGAACCATGTAAAATGAAATAGGTATGTAATAACTGTATAATATCTGCCATATTTGATAGAATATGTGCTCTGTTTGCTTAAAATAATTATAATTTGGGTAAATTTCATGAAGTTAAAGTTCATCTTAATAAGTGCATAAACAGTCATAAATAGTTTCTTACAAAGTGCACGTAAAAATAGAAGAGTTAACTCCCTTTGTCTCTATTTTGGGAACTATCCACTGCGGAGGTTCAATTTCTCTCCCTATGTGGTCATGCCCTACACATTCATGTAAGATCAGTTTTAGAATCTGATTTAATCCAACAATTCAAGTGGTAGCAATACATAATGGCATGTATGGTGGTAGGTTCTGAGAAAATCATGTTTTTTTAGGCAGAATTTAGCTCCCACCTCCCTCCCATCAGGCATACTAGAATCAAGATTTGTGTATGTAGAAGTGGCTATTTTTATTTATGTTTAGATCAAATAGTGAGATGTGTGCTTATTAAGACATATTCAAGTATTACATCAAATATAGTATGTAATCGAAAACTGCAGACAATTAAAAGAAAAAAAGTCAGGAAAAAAATCCAAAAAGTTCCAGCATTCTAATATATTCTGCCCAAAGTTATGAAATGATAGGATTTTCATCACCTCAACTTGAGAATGTTTTGAGGAAATGGATCCTGCACACTTTCAGTTGCTGTCTTACCATCCATGCAGGACAGAAGTTGAGCCACTATTCTCCTCTCCATGTCCTTTGAAGCTGTCTCTCTTTTTGGGGTGATGGCATCTATTTCATCAATGAAAACAATGCAAGGAGCACTGACCTGGAAAAAGTAAAGAAAAATCTGATCAGAATTATATGAAAATGTTCTTACAAGACTAACTAGTTTTTCACTATGCTGACATTTTCATAAACAGAACTCAATTTATAATCTAACAGCAAATAATTGGCAATATCTCTATCTGTTTTTTTCTTTGTGGCAGAAATTAAGAAAAATATATTTTAAACACATTTCTAACCTGGATTTCACCAACAAAATTTAAGTCTGTACTTAAATTTAAGTCTAATTGGTCAATTTTAAGTCAAACTTATTTTCAGATCACTGGATTAAAGACTTAAATTTAAGTCTAGATTAAGTTTTGTTGGTGAAATTCAGGCCAGACTGGATAAGTTTAAGTCTGGCTTAAATCAAGACCAATCAAAGTTCTTTTGTCAAGATTTATTCCTTAAGATATGTTAAGCAGAATTTTTTTCTGGTCTTACTTTTGTCCAGAAAAGTACTTGAGGTCAGAGCTTATTTTGATCATTTTTTCCAAAAGAGATATGAAATATTCTATTGTTATCAAATAACATTCACCCTTATTAGTGTCATGATATCATACAAATTGTATGTCATACTGATATCACACTTAGTTACATCATATATATTTAACTAGGTCATTATGCAATGTGCCTAACATATGTGATAAACATGTGGATAACTCCTGTTCATTTGATATGAAATTCATGACACTCACTAAATAATGCAATATCAGACTTATGGTCTATAATTTTATTCAACTCACTGCATCAATTTCATTCATATCACATGAACATTTGTATAAGATTCTCTGTAAATCACATGACATATATGAAAACAGGACTTACCACAGCCTTCTCAAAGAGTTCTCGGATCTTTTCCTCAGACTCCCCAGATACACCTGACACCAGTTCTGGTCCTGCCACCTTCAGGAAGGGTAAGTCTAGTTCCTGTAGTACAATTTAATTTTACCAATTACAATGTTTGAGAAGTAATATTACAATCAAACTCTGATAACTCAAAAATCAATCACTTAAATACTCTGGATCACTTGGATGACTTAATCAGTCCTGCAATTAAGTCTTCTTTGGTCTGTGATAAAAAAAACTTGAAACAACTGAAAACTTCAGAAGAAATTATGGGCCCACCGCACCTTCAGGGCTTTGAGATTTTCTTGAAAATTTACTTGCCCATGAGCAAAATACAAAAATGCAAATTAGATTTTTACTTGCCTAGTGAACTTTTTACTTTTCCTGCTTTATTTGAAGCCAAATTAAGTAAATCGCAAAACATGTCCTTTCAAGATTGTGATGTTCATTTCATCTCAAAAAAGTTTTTAAACACAAAATCACAGCATATTTGCTTGCCCATGTGAAAATTCACTTGCCCCAGGCAATGGACAACAGGAATTCTGAAGGCCTGACATTTAGTTTTTTAAGTTTTGCTGTAATTGTATTAAGGTTGATATTCCTATCTTCAGTAACCATAGCAAAACAGTCCATTTACCTTCCTGATTGGGAGGCAAGTTTATTACCAGTAGTTTATTTTGTTTACATTATCAATGTGCTACTTTTAAGCATTCACTGGTCAGTTCATTTTTGGTATGTTATGGTTATTTGGACTGGTAAATAATCATAGTGTAAGGTCTAGAGCATTAAAAATTTTTTTATTCTAAAAACATTTTTTATAACAATCAATAGAGGTGTAACTACAGACTAATATATAATCTGGAGGGAATACTATTAATCTTGCCACATATATCTGTCAAAGTTATACATTACTCATCTTAAACTTCAACTTTTACCTTGCCATAATCAAAATCCTTCTAATTCTTTCCCAAAATAAGGACAAACACAGCTGGAAGAACATTCAGTTTATTATAATAAAACTTACAAACTCTGCAAATCATGCCAACAGTTAGTATCACATGGGTTTTCAAATGATCAGCTTGATAGCAATACAGTTTTCTATCCTTTGAGATGCATAGTTTTGCCTATTTAATACTTAAAACATGTTCATAATGGCCAGTTTCCAGTCTGACTGGACACAAATTTTCGTTTTCATTGACCATCCATAACAAATTTCATACTTAGTTTTTTTACATAGACACATATCAACTTGACCTTTTACGTCAATCAGTCCAGTTTGCAACTCAATGCATTCTGTCTTCGGCAATTTGTAAAAAAAATCAAAATTTTGGAGTAAATTATATTTCTTCAATAAGACTCACCAGATCATAATATCCATTACCTAACAAATCCAGCCCTCCAAAGCTAAGAAAGATGTTCACCACTTCTTTCATGTTATTTTAGCAACAAAAAAAACTAACAATTTGTCTGCTTGCTGACATGGAAGTCAGATATGAGTGGTCTTCCATTGGATAGAGGAATTGGTGCCAAATCCAGTCAATCATTATTTACAAAATACTGGAGTGGATGTTCACACTTTTCCAGGAATGTAACTGTGAGGAGGGCTTGGTGTGCCCTTATTATGATCCGGTGATAGGGTAAATATTATAGAAGAAACATATTACTCCAATAATTTGTTTCTTCTTCAAATACATTACACAATCATACTATGTTAGGATGATATGTAAGAGGAGGAGAAAGTTACATCCCATACCCCTCAGTTGGCCCTGTTGCCAGTATCCTAACATATATGCAGCAGCTTCGAGTCAAGATTGAGATACTGGCTAGCGCACATGGTCAGTGTATGGATACAGTTTAGAGAACAATTTTGCTCCTGCAAATCCAGCAGAAATAGAGTAACCTATGTTGTTCTGAAGCTACTGAATGACCTGTGAAGGTAGCCTGTTATGCCAAAAGAGGATAGAAAGTGGTTCAAAGGGTGCCTTGTTCAGTTATGTCAGAACCCATGGTAAATTCCATTTAGGTAAAAGGCCAAGGATTTCTGTCAAGACAAGTCGAAACTGGTTTGAAGGTCAAAGTGGTTCTATTCTGGCTTATATACTCCTTTCCATGATGGTAAAACTTGTCTGAAACATGAAATGTGATTGGAGTTAACTTCTTGAAAAGCCATAGGATGAAGTTTGCTAAATGTGGTATGAAAACTCTTATGGAAGAAAGCAATTTTCAAGTAAATTATGTTTCTCCAAAAATACTTACCCAATCATATTAATGTTAGGAATATAAGTTTGCTACCTCCTGAATCAAGCCCTCCAAAAAGACGAAAAACATCTTTTCCATCAATATCATATAGACAAAGGGTAATAACCCTTGTCCATTACTTCCCCTTGCCACTGCCAGGTGTCACTAGTTTAAGCGGAGCAATGGATCAATGAGTATGCTCGCTTGGCAGGGAGGTGGGAGGATGTTAAAATAATGTGATCAGATAAGTATTTTTGGAGAAACATAATTTACTTAAAAATTTGCTTTCTCCTTCAAATACGCCCTCCGATCACATTAACGTTAGGAGAATCAGCAATAGGAGAAGGGAATGCTCTGACCCCAACCTATACCCAGGGCATCCTTCGAGGGAAGAAAGGCTGGATTCCCTATATGAAAGATAACCTGCTCTTCTAACTTGGACACAGCACAGCCAACAGTCATGTAGCCTGTGACAAATATAACCAGTTAAGAAGAGAATTATTTAATTCTTCTTAGCAACAAAATTTGTGGGCAAATCCAGTGAAAGCACTAGGAATGCCCATAATGAACGCTGTTCTGACATTAGCAAGGTCTGGCGGATAATTCAGCCATGGACACTGGACCCACCAGATTCAATTCTTTTCTCTGCGAAGCTAGGTCTCTGAAATAAAAACTCAAGAAGGTTGACTGTGCATGCCAGTCAACAGCTTCTGTTATGTCTTGTATCGCAAGAAACCTCCTAATTTCATGGGCTGAAATCTTCATCAGGTGACTCTGATCTCTTGAAACTTCAGAGTATGCTGAGCCTATGACCCAATTTTCAGCCACAATACTAGGGCTTGAGGGGTAATGTTTTCTTTCCTGACCTTCACCAGGAGGAAAAGTCATTTTCTTGTTCCCTGACGCATCTCTGTGTGCTTCAGGTAATGTTTGAGAGCATGGACAGGATCTTGCAAGGACGCTTCTCTTGACATATTGATCGAAAAAAGGGAGCATATGACAACTCTCTGATTTCCAACTAAAGGCAGGCTTGGCAACAAAACCTAGTTGCATCATCAGGACCACGGAACCATCTAATCTGAACTGCAGATAGTTCGGGTCCACTGAAAGCGCATGTAGCTTGCTCACCCTGCATGCCGATGCTAAAGCTATCAGAAAACAAGTTTTGTATGATAGTAGTTTCTTCAAGGCCCTGGCTAAAGGCTTGAATTTGTCTGAATTGAGCCATGTCAGGACCCATGAGAGATTCCACTTCAGAAACTGGGTGAGTGACTTTGGTCAATTCATGTCGAAATTGGCTAGAAGGGCTGATAGATCTTTATCATGACCAATATCTCGTCTACCATGATGCCGGAATGTGTCAAATATCATGGAATGGTAGCCTTTGATGGTAATCAGGGCCAACTTTTTCTCCTCATACAGCCAGAGAAACAATTCAGCCAGTTGTGGGATTGAGGCACTCAAAGTGACAATGTTATTGTCTTTGCACCAGTCCCTGAATATATGCCACTTTCCCTCATAGGTCTTCAAAGTGGAGGGCCTTCATGCTCCTAAGATGCTCTCCACGACTGAAGGTTTGAATTCTTTCCTTCGCAAGGCACTCCTGACAAGAGCCAGGCATGAAGGAGGTGTCAGTCTGGATAGGGATGGAATACCTGTGGCTGCGGTTGCTTGAGAAGATTTGTCTTTGCCAGAATCTTCCTGGGTAGATCTATATATAGTATTATCACAGTAATGCGATCTTGATTGCTAGATCACGTCAAGTTGGCAGCATTAGAAAATCCGGATCATTACGAAATGCAAAGAGTCGAGTCATGATCCGGATTTTTATGCTGACAACGAGACGTGATCTAGCAATCAAAATCGCATTACTGTGATAATGATATTTTTGTTATATACCTTTCAATTTTCAGATAATTTAATAAAATCACAATATATTGTTGAAAAACACAAGAAATTGCTAAACATTTCAACCTCTATAATACGAACTTCATCTTAAAGCATAAACCGAATTACTTTTTGAAAGGCTGACATGTGCATGAATATTAGTTTTATGAATTAAGTTTGTGAAACAACGCTCGCTCAGTTTGACTACCATCACTGTCAATAACACAAATTCTTCGACGCTTGAGGGCAGACTACACATATATGTGATTTACAGTTATTGTGCAGTTCTGAAATTTTGCATCACGGAAGTTTTCACCAGCTGAATGACTGGAAGTTTCTTTCAGAGGCTAGGTTGAATGCGGTTGAACTGTTTCTAGCGGAACATTGTGAGAGGCTCTGATGGGAACTTGACATGGGAATGACAACATTATTTTGACAGTTATTTACAACAGGACTGGAGACATTGTTGGAACTTGATGGTACAGATTTGTTGCTGAGAATATTACTCATTTATAATTTCAAATTTATCCATTAAGCGTGAAACTCACTAACGTTACCATTTATGAATTTCCGTAAATGGGTTGTACTGTACAACTGTAATGTTTAGGTACGCGATTTCCAAATATGATCTTGTTTCAGACACACATTTTGGCAATATTTTACTACTTCAAAATAAAGGAAAAATGCTTTTTTATTGTTGTTGTGACAAAAACATGGTTTAGATCTTTCAGATATTTTACATATAACGCAAGGTTTCTTAACTAACGTCGCTGTGAGAGCTTTGTTTACTGCTGGTGTTGGCATTCCATCACTAGGGGCGCTGCTGTTGTCACCAGGAAACCTCGAGGATAAAGTAGTCTCAGCCTTGTTTGAGAGTATGGTGATATGGGTTTGGAAAATTATAGTATCGTTTTCCTGTTTGTAGGAAATGACAGTAAAATTCTGCCTCTTTCTTGGGTAAAAAATTGGTAGGTGTATAATAAATCACCAGATCAAATAGATTGTTTACCCAGGACTTGTCCAATCTGAGAGGGGTAGTCAAAATCAGTTTGCAATTCTGACCCATCAGTTTCTGAATTATTTATGGTACTAAGACTGTGGGTAAGTAGGCAAAGGCCCACAGACCCTCCCAACTGATTGAAAGTGCATACACTTACCAAGCTGCCGGGTTCGGGACTGGGGAGACAATGGTGGGCAGTTTGTGGTTCCACCTTGTTGCAAAAAGGTTGATCATCGGTCAGCCCCTAAGTGCACAAATCCGATGAAAGACCGATTGGTGAAGGGACCATTCTGACCCATTCTTGACAGAGATTCAGCCAGGACATGTGTCTGATTTGTACAATGATGTTGAGTTGGAGCAGGAATTGCCAAACCAGAATGCACAGGTCGGGTCATTTGGTTCCCTTGCTTGAGGAGGTAGGTCACCAACACTGACTTGTCTGACATGATTAAGACAACTGTCTTGCAGAGTTGGTCTTGCCAGAAATGAAAGGCATTGATTATAGCCTTCATTTTGAGAAGGTTGATGAGGAGAGACATATCCTCCGGTCACCCACGTGCCGCTGTCTCAAAGCCCGGCAACAGGTGGGCTCCCCAACCGTATGTACTGATGTCCATCCATAATATAACTTCCAGTTGGGGCTTTTTCAGAGGAATTCCTGTCGTGAGCCAACTGTAGTTTTTCCAGTGACTCAGGAATGATATTATCTAGCCCGAGATTCTGATCCTTTTATTGTGTAGACTGGAAAAGGGCGCCATTGAGCTAGCAATGTCATTTGTAAATGGCGCATGAAAAGACAGCCCAGTGGAATCAGATCCGCTGCCGCATTGAATAATCCGAGGAGTTGCAAAAACTCTCTTGATATGAGCTACTTCCTGTTGGAAGTGGGCTCTATGAGTTCAACGATATGCATCACTTGAATGTGAGGTAGTCGTAGAAAATTGAGATTGGTTATAAATTCCATACCGAGGTGGACAAAACACTGGGGTGGACAGAGTTCAAACTTTTCCCAGTTCACTAGAAAACAGAGATGACGTAAAAGGGATAGGAGATCGTCCTTGCCCTTGACAAGACTAGAACTTACCATATGTTTCTGGAGGACATCATCCAGATATGCCACCTTTGCTGTGGGTGAAGTCGACCAGAACAGGGTGATGACATAGTTTATAATCTTGCTGAAAGTCCATGGACTGATGTTTAGGCTGAATGGGAGAGCTCAAAATTGATAAATAGTTCTTCTGATGGAGAGTCAAATTGATTGAGCTATGTCCATCTTGAATCTTGGCGGGGATATATATTGATTGAGCTGGCTCAGGTCGATAATTGGCCTGAGCTTGCTGTTGGCTATTTGTACAAGGAATAGCCTTGAATAAAACCCCAGAGATTTTGGTTTGTGAACAATCTCCACTGCCCGCTTGTCAATTAGTGACCAGATCTCCTGTTGCATGATTTTGACCTTGTCTGGCTGTGATGGGATTCCCATAACTAGGAGAGAGGATGAGAGGGGAGGGGGTTGGATAAATTAAATCCAAAGCCACTCCTAAATGAATTGGATCGCCCACTCATTTTGCAGAAATAGAGCGATCCAATGATAATTGAAGTGCAGGAGTCTGGCACCTACTGGTAGGCTGTCTGTGGGTGATCAGGCTTGTAAGTCAATGGCAGGAGTTAGGAGGCTTGGGGTGTGAGAAAACTTCTTTCTTGCCCTCCCCCATAAGGTTGCCTCCTAAACTGAGTGGACTGCTGTCTCCTGACATTGGCTTGGGGTCATGACTGGCTCTGTGTTTGTCCAGAGAATGATCTCCATTATGGTTGAGACTATATGGTTGTGGAGGCTAAGCTGTAAGCTGGAGGGACAGTTATTGGGCTGCCTGTCTCCTCACTTTCTCTATCTTGCCTCTGAAGAGCAGGGGCAACCTGAAAGGTGTTGTCCACAATGTAAGGGCATGGTGCAGTTTGAGAGCTGCTGTACGCAAGCAAGCATTTCGTCACACTAGGTCAAGATTAGCAAAAGCAGTTAGCACATTCACAATGGAATGGTGTGCTGCTCTTTTAATAACTGCTGATTCGGACTGTGAACTCCCATGCATGGTCATTATCTGGTTTCTTGGCAAGCTGGAAAATCACTAACGATGCAAGATCTAACATTCAAGAAGTGGCAACAATGTTTCGAACCAGCTTTGAAGTTGAGTGGAAAACGTTTTTGTCCACTTTATAGAAAGTAGGGGGGGAGTATATTGACAGCCACAAAATTCTTATCAAGGGTCGGAAGCTCCATCTGAAAAGCGGCTGAGTGTGTTGTATACAAGCGGGAAAAAAAGGCTGCTGGTAGCTGGCTTTCTGAAAAGAAAGCCTTAGAATTGCCTGGATAGCTAATTTTGCTGGAGAGGCAGTAAGTGATTACTTTGATTTTTACAGACTGTGGTAGAAGACAAAAGGAAGGAGAATCCTCCTCCTCTTCCAAGTTGACAGAGGCCTTGACCTTACAGATCTGCGTGGTGATACAGGGTAGGGGGCATTCAGACGCCGACAACACCCTATAAATCTCCTCCACTGTGGCCTTGAAATTAAACTCCATCCTCTCCATAGTTGGGTCAGAGTAGGATAGATTGTCAGGATGGTCCGCACACCGACTGTGTGGGATATCCTGGTCTACCTCTACATCTCTGTCAGAACAGAACATGCCCAGCGGCATGGAAGAGGCCACGCCATATTCATTAAACGATTCCCAGTCCCTACCCAATGGGTGGACCCAGTGCAGGCAGCCGGCTCAATGAGAGCATGGATGGTACTGGTGTGGACTGTGTAAATTACCATATGGATGGCTAGGTTTGAACCAGTCATGCCGCAGAAGTCGTGATAGGAACAGATCTTTCATTAAGATCCCTGCACAGGTCTAGTACCAGCCATGTCATAGGAATAGAGAAACAGACAGATCTCTCACTGAGATCCCTGTATGGCTCCAGTACCGGCTTGTCATATTAGTGGTAAAGCAGACAGATCTATCAATAAGATCCCTGTAGTATTCCGGCACTGGGCATGCTGTATGGATGGAAGAATGGACAGATCTGTCACAAAGATCCCTGTATAGTTCAGTATTGTTCAGCCCCATTGGCCTGGTACAGTTTTCAGACTTGACCAATCTACGGTCAGAAGGCAGAATGTATAGCTGGACAGACTGCTGAAAAATTGACATAAAAATTGGCAAAAATGAAAATATAATATATACCACCTGCAAGAGATTCATTATTATGCACAAAATATCCATATTTGATGGTGGATGGTTGAAATTCAGGAGTATATTGAAGTGGATTTTCAGGAGGTCTCTGCATGATGTTGACTGATCAACAGCGAAAGCTTAAAACTAGTGACATTTGGCAGTGGCAAGGGAAGGTAATGGGCAAGGGTTATTACCCTTTGTCTATATGATATAGATGGAAAAGACCTTTTTTGTCTTTTTGGAGGGCTGGATTTGGGAGGTAGCAAGCCTATATTCCTAATTTTAATGTGACTGGGGAATGTATTTGAAGGAAAAATGCTTCTCTGCTCCTACCACCGGGAGACACTCTTCATTTCCTTTCATAGGCTTTAAACATGGTGGGTCTCCTTGCCCAAGCAATTCTGACCACCACTTTTAAAGACAAATATTTCTTTCAGAGGGCTTGTTTGATATGGCCTAGGCATGCGGGTTCAGTAAATCTGGGTTTGGAAGAAAAGCCTGCATGTATGGCTGCTTTGACTGGCAAGGAAAAGGCAGGACTTACCTGGGAATTTCCATTGCTACACTGAGGTGTTGACCCATGATTTTTTTCCTTGCCTTGTGGGAAGCAAATCCAGATTAGTTAGCACTTGGACTCCCTCGCTTTCAACAATACTTTAAGCTTTGGAGAAGTAAGAGGAAAGACATGTTTATCGAGACTGTTCCAGTTGAGGGAAACAGTCTTGGCTGCCCAGGTATTTCAGGCATGTTGCTGGTGAGATGAGGGTCAGGAGGTTCACACTCAACCTCATCAGAAGGAGGTCCACAAGGGTCAACCCCAGGGGATACAGAATTGACTGAAGACCAAAGGGTGAAAGGAATATGCAGTGTGAAACAGCTGATTCCTGTCTGAATTGTGAGACTACTAGGAACTTGAGCCTGCATGGGGTGTGGAGGACCCGAATGTGGATTTGTCACTAAGGACACCTCTTGAGAAAATCCAAATAGGAAAAGAGGAGTTATGAAAAAGAATGATTGAGATGCAGTGAGACTGTACTTATATAAATAGCTTTATATGTGTGGATGCCAAAACCAATACCAACACCAGAGGTAGTACAATAGCACTCCTCCAACTTGTTGAGTTGAACAAAAAACTGAATTAGGGCTGGAGTCAGGGAAACTGCCTTGGCCTCCTTGCAGGTGGTGGGCTTAGAAGCGCAGAAAATTGGAGGCATCTCCTGCAGTCTTTATACTTACAATTTTCTCCTTGGATTTACACCCGTCTCAATAATGGCCCTGACAGCAACAAAAAAAGTGGAAATCCTCCAATCAGTGAAAAATTCTCATCCTTGATAATATTCAAGGATGTCATTTACAAGGTACTGTAGTAATAACTCTGTGTCACAACTGGAATTGCAAGAATGACAAACAGAGCTTGATCCAACCAATAAATGTATTTCCATGCATCAGTTTGGGATGCAGGTTTTCCTTTCCGTCATTCATTATCAAATTACTATGATCTCTAGTTAATGGAATAAAATATTCTTCATTATTATTAAATTAACAGGACTGACTGCACAGATGGACAAAAGGATGAATGGATGCATACTATTTCTACGTTCCCTTGCCTTTGCAGCAGGGGGTCAATAACTAGCAACTGTCTAAGTAAAAACTGAAGAGTAAAGATAACCAACACACTGCCCATCACCAACAAACACTGATGTGCATAAAACAATCAGGTGGAAAAAACATTTATACAGTTGTTATGAAGGAAGAAGTTGTTTTTTTTACAATATATACAACACTAAAACATCTTATCCAACAGGGGTTTTTGAAATTTGTACCATTTTTAGAAATGTGCCCTCTACATTTTTTGGTGAAGGCCAAAATGTAATCTTAGATTTCAAAACCTAGCTCCAAAACTGTGATTCTACTGTTTTGTGAATGAAAACAAAGAATGTTAAACTTCTTGATTTTGACTTCAGCTTCAATTTTCTGCCAAAAGGGTTTCAAAAAAGTAGATCCTATTATTTATTTTTCAAAGGTAATAACTCAACAAAACAAGCAGACCAAATTCCAGACCTACCCCAGCTATTGCATGGGCCAGGAGTGTCTTGCCACATCCAGGGGGTCCATGCAGCAAGAAGCCTCGAGGTGGTGTTACACCCAGCTGACTGTAAACCTCTGGGTGACGCAGGTGAACCAGCAGCTTGCATACCTCCTGTAATATATGCACATGATCATTAATTAAACGCCTCACTAAGTCAACTAGCATTATATAAATTCTTTACTTGACATCATCAAACTTTTGCAAGGCAACACTGCTGACGTTTTACTTTACATTAGCACTGCTCCAATAACATTCAGTCTTTTTTAAATTACTCTTTGTACATCATCATTTAATAAGCAATCTTTAAGCGAGAAGACACTCCTGAGAGCTTTTCATCTTTCAAATAAATGTAGGCCTTGTAAGGATGCATTGAAAGGCCATACATTCAGATATAAAAAGTTGACACAATAAAAAATATTACAACAAACTCTTTTGTCTATATTATTAAAGGAGGGACTACAGTAGATAATTTAGATTGGAAATAAAAAAAAATACCTTTAAACCAACTTCATTACCCCCAAAATCAGCAAATGTAACAGAGGACTTTTGAGCCTCAACACCTGCAGAAAAAAAAATACAAAATCATACATACATACATACAAGATTTCTGAGGCTGAACACCTGTAGAAAAAAAAATACAAATCATACATGCATGCATGTAATATGCACGTACGTATGTGTGTACATACATACATATATACATACATATACTGACCAGTGGTTTTACTTACGAGATTTAACTGTATATGCATTCTATGATAATATTCAAACATACAATTACACAAAGGTACAATGCATAAAGTTAAAGATCAGTTCAAAAACAACAACAGCGTTCATTCCTTCTTACTAAGAAACAATAAGTATTGACAATGAAGATGAAAATGCAGTGTAAACTATGTACATGTAATTAAGGTTTCAAGACGTATTTGCAAACAATGTTTGTACAGCCCAATACAATTTTTTTCAAGTGGTTTTAAAGGATTTCCAAACATTTTCAAGGAGTATTTTATCTTATGGAAATGTAACCTGCTCCATATATTATGTTTGTTAACTAATAGTGTTGTGTGTCATTCATTTAAGCCACCAAATTTTATCCCATTTTATTTATTTATTAATTATTTTTGTGACAATATGTAAATAAAACAATTCTTAATAGAAGAAGTCATATATAATGTTCAGTTTGGACATTGTGTATTTCCTCAGATAAATTCAATGAGATTTTTAAGAAATTCAAGCAGTTTTTAAGGATAACACGAACTTTTTTGGAAATTCAAGGAGTTTTCAAGGTTGTACAAACCATGTGCAAAGGATTATGATAACCAACTGTTTCAACTTGTTTCAAAAGAAGGTGATCCATGAGTTATGATGACAACAACTACCAGTTGGCAAACAGTAGAAAAGTGGGCAAACAGTAGAAAAACACTATTTCTGTGCAAACTTTTCTGAAACAGTTAAAACAAATAACATAGTGTTTCCAAATACTTTTCTTTTCAGGTTTGGTTGAGCTTTTATCTCCATCTCTCCTTGACTTTTTCCTTAATCTTTTGTCTGAGACCTGAAACACAATAAAATTTAGATTCATACATACAGAATTTTAGGCATTTATACTGTATATCTTTATTTACACCAAAAAAAGCATTTCAATGTGGAGTAGTTACCTGCAGATGTAATTTAGAATTTTATATCATTTTCATATGAACTCTTGGAGGATTCAGAGTACCCTAGCATATATTTTTAAATAAGAGTCCCTCAAAGGGACTAATGCCCTATTGGCCAAAAATAACTTCTCGAAATCCAAGATAAAACTGTTTCTTCTTTTCAATTGCCGAGTGTTTAAACCATCTGACTTCCACATTGGATGTAAGAGTGGAACGATTATGACCAACTTAAAATCATAATAAGTCTTTTGGGGAAAATGCCATGTCGATATGGCCATCTATTCAGGAAGAATAGTGATAACAAGATTTTCAAGATGGCCATTACAGTGGCCATACTGGATGTTAGTTTAGTGTCATTTTCATTTAGGACTACTAGACACCATACAAAGTCTTTTGGTTAAAACCACTATGTTGATATGACTTTCCATTTCAGAGAAGTAATGATAATAAAATCAAAGTTAGCTACTGTGGTGGCCATACTGGCTGTAAAATCAACACAATTTTCATTTATTACCAATTAGACAAAATAATTTGTCTTTTTGGTGAAAACCATATGTCAATAAAACCATTCTTGCAGGAGTAACGTTAACAAGATTTTCATTTTCATTAAAGACCAACTAGACATCATAAGAAGTCTTTTAGTAAAAACCGTATGTTGATTTGGACCATCCCGTCAGGAGAAGTCACGATAAGATTTTCAAGATGGCTGGCTTGGTGACCATACTGGATGTCAGCTCAGCACTATTTTCACTTTGGCACAACTAGACCACATAAGAAGTCTTTTAGTGTAAACCCATCTATTCAGGAGGAGTAGTGATAAGATTTTCAAAACTGTCACCATGGCAGCCACATTGGATGTCACATCAACACCATTTTTATTTATGGCCAACAAAACATCATAAGAAGTCTTATAGTGAAAATCCCAGGTCGATATAACCATCTGTTCAGGAGGAGTTGCAATAACAAGATTTTAAAGATGGCCACCATGCACCATGTTCACTTCAGACCAACTAGACATTGACATGAATGTGTCTGTTAAGCTTGGTGGCAATTCTCCCAGTAGTTTAGGAAGAACAGTGATAACAAACTTGTGCTAATCAATAAGGACGACAGTCCATATCATAAGCCCTTCTGGTCTAGTACCAGTAGAGTTAAAAACTGCCTTCCCTGGGTACCATGTATGTTTAAATTGAACACCACTTATCAAGACATACCATGAACTGATTTATTTTTCTGAGTATAAATTTGGGGTTGGTATTAATTAACAAGAGTCAAAGGGACTTATGGTGTACTGGTTGAAAAGAATTTCCAGGAATCCAAGGTAAGCCCATTTCTTCTTTTAAACTGTTGAGTGTTGGAACCATCTCTGATATTCCTGAGCAATAACAACATTTTCAAATTGGCTGCTGTGGCAGCCATACTGGATGTAAGATTGGCACCATTTTCATTTAGGACCCACTAAACATCATTAGATGTCTTTTGATGAAAACACCTTATAAATATGACCATCCATTCAGGAGAAGTATTGGTAAGTTTTTCCAGATGGCTGTCGTGGCAGCCATATTGGATGTAAGATTGACACCATTTTAATTTATTAAAGACCAACTATATCTTAAGAAGTCTTTCATTGAAAACCCCATATTGATATGCTGTGTTGCATCCAGGAATTTATAAGCATATACTTACCTGATCACATTAACATCAGGAAATTACTCTCTGCTACCTCCGAATCCAGCCCTCCCTAAAAGATGAAAAAATGTCTTTCCATCTATATATCATATAGATATAAAGGAAAGTAACTCTTACTTATTAACTTCCCTTGCTCCCACCAGATGGTCACCCATATCCCGGATGTTACCAGTTTAAGCTTGAGTGAAACCTATAACAGGATGCCCACATTTCTGGGGAAGGATGGGAGAGACTGATAGTAATGTGATTGGGTAAGTATTTTTGGAGAAACATAATTTACAACAAAAAATTCTTTCTCAGTCAAAAAAATTGTCCAATCACTTATCATTAGTAGAGTTGGTAAAAGGTAGAGGAAATTCTTGAGCATCCAACCTCTACCTTCGTCACCCTGTAGGTGCATGATGACTGCTCTACTGAAAAAATGAACTTTTCCTAATGTGAAGTTAGCACAACCGAAGATTTTGCATTTATACATGTGCAAGGGCTATCCCTGTGGGATCCCACACCTGGCTATTTTCCCTGTGGGATCCCACATCTGGCTATTTTGCCTTACATTCAGACTTTTCCCAGGTGATTCCAGCAAAAGTTGCAAGATCCTGCCTGGGGCTGAGGTTGTGCTGTCATGAATGGGGTGTGGTAACTGTCTGTCCAGCCACCAGTGGCCCAACAAGATTCACCTCTCTCCTTTGCAAGGCCCTGTCATGCAAAATAAAAGCTGGAGAAAGCAGACTGAGCGTGCCAGCCAACCGACTCCACTGTCTCAAATTGAGACGTTATGTTTGAAGGGCAGACTCATAGACAGTGCTTGTATTTTGTGAGCCGAAATCTTCACGAGTTGTACCTGATCCTGTGAGAGTTCAGAGTATGCCGATCTAATAATCTCCTTTAGCCAAGCTTGTGGGGTTATGTCTTGCTTTCTTGCCTTAACCAGTAGGAAGAGCCTATGACAGCCGCCATTTTGGGAACAAGGCGAGCAAGTATGGCCTGGATATGTCGAAAATTGAAAACAAGTTGGAAAGGTCCTTGTTGCAGCCAGTATCATCTCTTCCATGATATCTGAGATCATGAACAGTATCCCTTGATTGTGAGAGGGGCTTGCATATTGTTTTAAAACTGGAAAAGAAAGAAGTTAGCCAGTTGGGGAATGGAGGCTGAGAGTGGTGCAACGTCATTAACATGACACCAATCATTGAAAACACACCACTTCCCTTCATATGACTGCAAAGCAGAGGGCCATCTTGCTTTTGCAATCCTCTCCACAACTGAAGTACAGAACTCCCTTTTGCACAGTTCATACCTGACAAGAACCAGGTATGAAGGATGAGTTTATCTGAAAACGGATGGAATAAAGGTGACCTCAGCTGCTTCAGCTGCATGGGGGTTGCTACAATTTTCTTGGGTATGTCCATTGCCAGATCAAGCAGATCGTTGATCCTGGATCTGTCCCATCGGAGAGCGGCAATCAGAAATATTT
Organism: Margaritifera margaritifera; assembly: GCA_029931535.1. NCBI lineage: Eukaryota > Metazoa > Mollusca > Bivalvia > Unionida > Margaritiferidae > Margaritifera > Margaritifera margaritifera. The sequence goes on from JAQPZY010001663.1 coordinate 7,055,247, forward strand.
TGCAAGCTCTTCCCCTCATTATTTGGATTAGAAGGAGTCTGGCACCCACATGAGGGTTGCCAGTTGGCAGGAGGGATGGCAAGTCATTGATGGTTGGCAGGAGGCTTGGAGGAGGAGAAACCTTGTTTTCACTCCCAGCCTGCATAAGGAAGTTAGAGGGCATAAGGCTGCCTATAACTCACCTGGCCATGAATTACCCGTGTGGTCTTTTTGTCAACAATCATCCCTTCTCTGGTATTCCCCCTAATGGGGTCACACAGAGATAGAGGCTTGCATGAGAGCTGAAGGGGCAACTCCTGTGCTGCCTGCTTTCTCATCTCCTCAATTTAAGATCCAAACAGAAGGGGGAACCAAAGGGAAGAGAGTGCAGGGTCGCTGTATGGTGGGGTTTAAGAAAAGAAGATCACAGGAGTGCATCTCTGATGTTTACAAGAGGCTGTTAGGACATTCACCACAGTGTGATGAGCAGCCCTATTGACAACCTTGACAATACGGGCATACTGATTCCCAGGCATGATCACTTCCAGACTTCTCGGCTAGGCGAAAGATTGCCAAAGACGCCAGATTGAGCAGGGAGTAAGTCGACATGGTGTTTCTGACCAACTTACATGTGGTGTTCAACATTTGTTTGTCAACAGAGGGCAGCAGGCATGCTTATGGCAGTAATATAATTGTCAAGGCTAGGTTCATCCAAATGATAAACAACGTATGTGGTTTGTACCTGTGTGGTGAGAAAGTTGCAGGCAACTGACTCACCGAAAAGAAGGCCCTTGAATTACCAGGAGATGCCTGGTAATTTCTGCAATCTTTGACAACTGTGGTAAAACGGACAGATGTTCCTTATCAAAATCAACTGAGGCCTTGACTTTGTATGTAGTACTGACTGTCGGTTGAGGAAGGCTTTCTAAGGAAGGCAACATTCTGTATATATCTTTGATTGCCACCTTAAAACTAAATTCAGTCATTTCCATAGTTGGATCGGAATGTTTAGGCAAGTCTATGTCTGTTGTCAACAGGGAGATTGCCCTGCTCCTGTACACTTTGCATCCAGGGGTATAGCATTCTATATGGCAGTGATGACGGCGAATCATCACCATGCATAAAAAAGGTTCTACCTCTCAGATATGCTAGTAGGGTTGGCCAAACCAGCATGGTCCGGCTGGGGAATGCCATTCCACTGCAGTTGGTTGGACCGGGATGGATGACTGGATGGACAGCTCCAAATGTGATGCCAGTTCACAATGTACTGGTCTCATGAAAATGGTCGGTCCATCTGGTCAGCCATCAGCTGGCCAGGGCAGTCTGCTGGACATAGGATGTTGTTGCTGTAGGAATTCCTACACTGTTGCTATAGGAACTGTTGAGTGATGTGCTGTTTGCCAGTCTGAGATGACAGATTCACAACTGCTGAAACCTGTATATTGATTATCCAGACAGCTAGACTGGTTGGTCAGCAAATGGGACAGCATATGGCAAATGATATATGACTTGCAGGCTGGTCCAGCCAACAAAGTTAAAAGGTAATCTGGCACCCCTGGCTTCAATGTTCCTAAGTCCATGCACAGGCAGTGATAGGGACTTATACCCAGTGGGCTGCCAGATTCTGTTTAAAATGGTCCTAGTCATGTCCAACTTGCTTGTTGACATTCTAGACAACAGAGCTTGCTGTAGTATATGTATCATATCCGATTCCATACAGCTTGACTGAAATCGTTTTGCATGGCTTTGACTGGATCTGGGGTGATCCTCACCGTAGGCACTGTTTTAGGTATCTTCCTTGGTGGTGGTGGTTGCATCTTGATGTCCCATATAAAATTTATCAATGATTCCAAATTTGGATGAATGCTTAATACTTCATGTCTGGAAGATTAGAATGTGCCTTTTTTTTGCAGCCCTTTAACTGCCTTTTAAAACAGTTGCACCAAACGTTTTCTGCTCACACTGAACACATGCTACATGGGTGTGAGGAAGAACATTTTGTGCAGGCAGGCATGTCTCATGGTTGTCCTCCACAACTTTAAAGTGTCTGCACTTCTTGCACTTGACATCTCTGTAATGAAAGAGAGAAGAAAAAACAAACAAGTGCAAACAACAAATATACAAATTGTTCAAACAGGCAAACTCATGTTACCGAGACAACCTAAGAAGTGCATAATAAACTGAAATGTAACAGTCCAATACAATTACATCGATGATAACTTGCGTGTTACCGATCGATATCACATGGACAATAACGACCAGTAAACAAAATGCATAAATACAAATAAATTCACCAGGAAAGATGCAAATATTGTATACAGCAGGTATATCAACCTTTTGGCTAACTATACCACTGAAACTTGATTATGAATTGCAATAGATTCTTCAGAGGCACTGTTCACAGTTGCAAGCGAAAAGTTTAAAACTGGTAACATCCGAAATATGGGTGACAACCTAGCGGGATCTATGGGAGTTAATCTAAGAGTTACTTCCCTTTATCTATATGATATATAGCTGGAAAGATGTTTTTTCATCTTTCAGGGAGGGCTGGATTCAGAGGTAGCGGAGTAATTTCTTAATGTTAATGAATTTGGGTAATGCATTTGACAGAGAAAGGGGGAATACCTCCTCAACACCACTCCACCCCAAAATGGGGAGTGTACCACAGCTTATGGGCGGAGTGGGGGGTGGAGAGCAATGGTGGGGGATTGGGTGGGGGGTGGAAGGCTTATTCATCAAATTGTTACTGTTATTCTTAGCTTACCCTTCAATGCAAAAGATAAAAATATCTGAATTTACTACATTTTGATTCTAATTATCACACACCATTATATAAAGTTTGTGGGAAGTTAATTTCTTTTGCATGACTTTTCTCCCTTTAAACTTGTATTCTTGCAGGAGTTACTCACAGAATGGGGTGAATCACACAATCTCATAGTCTGGATGCAACACTGATATGGCCATCCAATCAGGAGGTATAGCAGTAACAAGGTTTTCAAGATAGTTGCCATGGAGGCCATATTAAATATCAGATCAGCACCATTTTCATTTAGTACCAACTAGACATCATAAGAAGACATTTGGTGAAAACCCCATGTCAATATCACTTTCTGCTTAGGAAGAGTAGTGACAAGATTTGCAGGATGGCAGCCATATTGGATGTCAGATCAGCACCATTTTCATTTACAACTGACTAGACATCATTAGAAGTCTTTTGGGGAAAACCATTCATTCAGGAGTGATAAGATTTTCAAGGAAATGAATGTTAGATTAGCAGCATTTTCATTAAGGACTAACTAGAAGACATCATTAGAAGTCTTTAGACAAAAACATCCATTCAGAAGAATTAGCTATAACAAAATTTTCAAGATGGCCACTAAGGTAGCCATATTGGAGGTCTGATCATCACCATTTTCATTTAGGACAAACTAGATATCACAAGATGTCTTTTAATGAAAACTACATGTTAATTTGACTATCCATTCAGGAGGAGTGGCAATGAAAGATTTTCAAGATCGTCACTGTGGTGGCCATATTGGGTGCCCAAGCAGCACTATTATCATTTAGGATCAACTAGACCTTGGGATGAATGTGTGTGTAAAGTTTCATGGCCATCCTCCAAGTAGTTCATGAGAAGTAGCAATAACAAACTTGTGCTAACACACATACAGACATACAGAAGGACAATGAACAGTAAAGCTAATAAATGACATGTTCTTTTGTATTTAAATTCAACAGATTGTGCAAAAAGTCCAAAACTGTCTACATGGATGGGTAATTATTCTTTAGGCCTTTAAATTCATGGCTTGTAGCAACGATGTACTCCTCAAAAGAACTGGTACCCAATGAATGAACATGAATTCACATTATTTTTTAGTCTTAAGAATCTAGGATTAACTCGTTTACTACACTCGCATGAAATTAACTGACATTTAAACTGATGCAAGATGAAAAATTGTACAACAATGAAAATAACTAATTACCTGCCAATGTTACTGAAAGCACTCTCATTTTTTTTCTTGCAGTCAATGTGAAATGATTCCCAAAGAAAGAAAAGAAAAGAAACTGCAGCAAAAATTAAATACAGTTGTCATTAATACCATCTGTACTATAATTGTAGTTTTTCAATAAATCACTGAGTATGAAATATCACACCTGACATGCTAATGATGTTTACTTTTGCTTTCTACTTTCTTACTGATTACTATTGATTACTTAATTTGTCATTCATATAAGCAACAAGCAAATGGCAGCTTATATGGTTAATTACTGTGAAAACCCTCAACCCCCCCCCCCCCCCCACACACACATACACCAAAATCCCCACAAGATTGAAATTTTCGTTTGGTCCCCAATTTTTTCCTTCTTTAATATAATCATTTTCTTTTCCCAGTAAAACTAAAACCCCTCTACTCTGAAAACCAAAACAAATTTTTAGTCCCAAATTTCAATTTTACACAAAAGAAAAACAAAACCACAACTCACTTCCAAGTTCGAAATGTATTTTTGCTGCTAAATTCCATCAACATTGATATTTATGCTCCAGAAATAGCCTGTGGTGATGGATTAAGTAAAATGCACCTGACACACACTGGGCTGGGATTATTATTTATGGTTAGCAAATACTTTAATAGGCTCATCAGTGATTCAATGACATGGAAATGACCCAAGGTAAAAACAACACTCAATACATGCCAACATAGATTAGAGCCAACAATAGGATATCCAAAGTCTCTGCACCTTAATGAAGGGACAGCTTTTATGGTAAATTATTAATAACTAAATTCTTGTAGATAAGCCAATTGATTGTGGCTATTTGTTTGTATAACAGATCAACAGAATGTTTTGCTTCTTTAAATTAAATGCTCAGGCTTTAATAACCAGGCCTGTTGCCTCGTTTTTGATGCTTTGCCACTGGAGACTGACAATACAGTATTCTAAAAGTCATATTTATTCAACTGATTTTCAAAGGAGAATAATCATCATTACATACATGTATTGAAGTAACAATGACTACATTTCTACATGAAAGAACTGTATTTATTTATGTGACAGGGCTGTAATTTTCTAATGAAATGTAAGTTGTTCAGCTAATTTTTAATTAAATACTAAAAAAAGCAAACAGCTTTCTTAATTTTTTGCATCCTTACACACACACACACAGACACAGATGTTCTCTCATAATAACGTTCTCACCCTCTCTCAAGTTACATAAGCACTTTCACTATTTCACATGCTGTCTCCCCCAAATCATGTAAAAAACATTCTTATTTTGGGGTTTTAAAAAAATGACATGTTTTTTTTGGTCTTAAAAATTAAGGCTGGTATCTATGATGATGTGCACATCTATTTATATATATACAAAAAGATATTTTCTCATGTCTGTGATACCATCAATAAACCGAAAACTTCTCAAAACCAAAAATTAAATTTGGTCCCAAGGGGTTTTGATTTTGAGGGGTTTCCCTGTACATGATAAACTTTTATGACAAATAAAAACTATAACATCAAATGCATCAGATTGAATTTCTAAAATTTTCAAAGGTTTGCTAAAAGATTATGTGATAATGACATATTATATTTGCATTCTTCATGTGATTTGTTTCTTGGTTTTAATGACACTTTAAACACATTATTGGCTATATCATGCTAAAGAAAATTGGGGATAAGTGCCTTTCTCAAGGACATCCCAAGGCAGCCACAAACTATATATGCATCCAATTCAATATTATGAAACTAGTTGAATAATTTTAACCGTCAACTCACCTTGCACTCATCTAAGATCCTCTATATTATTAATACTGTATATACTTGCGTTTAAGGCGATACCAACTGCAAACTGCATAGACCCAGGTCTGCCATCGCATAATGCGCCAGCAGATCTGGGTCTATGCAGTTTATAAGGACTAATTAGTAGAACAAACAACAAAGACCCTGATCTGCCAGCACATTATGCGATGGCAGATCAGGGTCTATGTTGTCTGCATTTGGACTCGAATTATATGCAAGTATATACGGTAGTGTAAAAGGAATAAGCAATAAGCAAAAGGCAACTATATGTATCAATTTAAAATTGCAGAGATGTGTGCCTGGATTTTATAAATAGATGCTTCTGAAACTTTCAGCATGATGAAATTTTCCTTAAAAGAATCACAGATAAGAAGGAAATATATAAAGGTTGAAAATGATTAATAAAGTACCTGCTCTTTGTCAACTTTTTTCAATTTATCCTTATCCAATTTGTCTGATAAATCCAGATCTAAATCTTCGTCTATCTTCCTATAACTCTGATCAGAACTATGTGGCTGTGATTCAGCAGAGTTATTTCTCTTGGGATGTTTATGTCCTAAACGTTTCTCAATAGGTGGTGTATTAGGATTGTATTGAGAAACAATATTCCCCTTATTCAGAATATCCCTTTCTCCTCCCCTATCAATGAAGAAACTGACATCACAAGAGCCTATTTCACCAGGTTGTTTTGGAGGAACTGAAACTGTCTCCCTTGATGGTGAACTCTTGTCTGGTATAGATGACAGGTTTGGTAATTTATGCTTGTTTGCACTTCCCTCTGTGCCTGAATCTGCTTTCTGCGGTGTTTTTCTGTAGAAACTAGACATCATGTTGTTCATTGTATTGGTGTCCTTCAGAGATAAAAGAAATACAGTCTAATCTCACTTATCCAGTATCCATTTATGGGACATTTGGTTTTAAACGATCCAACAAATTGAAAAAAAAAAATTGTAATACTCAGTATACATTAAATCCATTTATCTGCGAATCACCCTTAACCTATGTATTTTGTGGCAATCCATATGTAAGCCTGTCTGTCTGTCTGTATGTATGGATCAATTGATACATGTATGTATGATGGTACATCAGCACAATCCTGGTTATATAGTTTAGGTGTCATAAAAAAGGCATACAGAGAAAATGGCAAAAAATTAGAAAAATCCTGCAAAATATAAAAGTCGAATTTTTTAAAACATAAACTGCACAATAAAAAAACAATGACCTCCTCAGCTGAAACATCATCACAAGACACACCCCAAGGCAAAAAAGGTTGCCTCATCAATGGCCTCTTACAACATGCAGGATATACAAAATACCCAAGCCCACATGGTGGCTTAGCTGTAATATCATAGCTAACTACATATTGTCTACTGCTAGTCTCCACAATAATATCTTTTTTCTTTAGTGACAGAAAAGGTTGAAAATGTAGCTTGTCTATTTCAAAAACTAACTACTTGTAATGCTTTGAGCAATAATTTAGATGAATTCTTTTACATTCAATTGAAATGCTTGATTAATTTTTTGTGTAAATGCATATAGACAACACACAGCATGAAGACATGTACAAGATCATGCATTGCTTGCAAAAGTAGACTTCCATTACATGAAACAAGAGTCCCTTGAAGGGATTGACGCTCTACAGTCTGAATCGAATGTCCCGGAATTCAAGACCATTTCTTATTTTTAACTACTGAGCACTGAAACCATCTCCGATATTCTTGAGCAATAAGATTTTCAAATTAGCCACTGTGGCAGCCATACTAGATGTAAGATCAGCACCATTTTCAATTTGGACAAACTAGACACCATTAGAAGAATTTTGGTGAAAACCCCCTGCCAACATGACCATCAATTCAGGATAAATAGTGACAAGATTTTCAATATGTTCATTGTGGCAGCCATGTCTGTAAGGCACGATTTTCATCTTGGACCAACTAGATATTATAAGAAGTCTTTTGGTGAAAACCCTATGTCAATATGACCATCAATTTTAGAGGAGTAGCAATAACAAGATTTTCAAGATAGCTGCCATGGTGGTCATATTCATTCAGGACTAACTAGAAACCATAAAGTCTTCTGGTGAAAACTCCATTTCAATATGACTTTCAATTTAGGTGGAGTAGCGACAAGAAGATTTTCAAGATGGCTGCAATGGTGGCCATATTTGAGGTTAGATCGGCACCATTTTTCATTTAGTACCAACAAGATTTGATAACAGGTCTTCTGGTGAAAACCCGATGTCGATACACTTTCCATCTAGAAGGAGTAGTTATAAGATTTTCAAGATGTCCACTATGGCAGTCACATTGGATATCAGATCAACACAAATTTTATTTAAGACCAAACAGACACCATAAAAAGTCTTCCGGTGAGAACCCTATGCTGATATGACTTTCCGTTCAGACAGAGTAGCACTAGCATGGTTTTCAAGAGGGCTCCTGTGGTAGCCATATTGAATGTAAGATTGGCACCATTTCCATTGAGGCCCAACTAGACATCATCAAAAGTCTTTTAGTGAAAACACCATGTTGATATAACCATCCATTCAGATGGAGTAGCAATAACAAGATTTTCAAGATGGCTCCTTTGGTGGTTATAACAGATGTCCAGGTGACACCATTTTGATTTAGGATCAACTAGACATCATAAGAAGTCTTCTGGTGAAAACCCCATACTGATGCAACTTTCCATTAAGAAGGATTAGAGATAGCAAGATTTTCAAGATGGCTGCCATGATGGCCATATTGGACTGCAGATTGGCACCATTTTCATTCAGGACCAATAAGAAGGCTTCTGGTGAAAACCCCATGTTGATATGATTTCAAATTAGGAGGAGTAGTGATAAAAAAAATGTAAAGATGGCTGCTATATTGGATGTCAGATTGGCATAATTTTCATTGAGGACCAACTAGATATCATAAGAAGTCTTTTAGTGAAAACCACATACTGATATGACCATCCATTCAGGAAAAGTAGTGATAAAAGAATTTCAAAATGGCTGTTGTTGTAGCCATATTGGATGTCTGAGCAGCACCATTTTCATTGAGGACCAACTAGATGCTAGGATGAATGTGCATGTGTAAAGTTTCAAGGCAATCGTCCAAGTAGTTTAAGAGCAGTAGCAATAACAAACTTGTACTAATGAATGGACGAACGTCAGATAACAGATGACAACAAACTTGTACTAATGAATGGACGAACGTCAGATAACAGATGACAACAAACTTGTGCTAATGGATGGATGGACATCTGACAACAGACAACAGGTCATCCCATAAGCTCTTCTGGTCTATGACCAGTAGAGCTAAAAATATTCACAACATTCCTTCACATAAACAATCCCAAATAAACAGACATTAATATGTCATCCTAAACATGCATGAACACTTGTCACAAACGGCTTTACCTCATATTGAACATAATCAGGATTGTCTGAAGAAAAACTGCTTTCTTCATCACTGGTGTCTGAACTGCAAGAGATTAACAGAACTAAATTTTACAATTAGTCATGCAGCAGTCAAATTTGCCATGATAACTGTGATCTACAATTTATCTACACTTGTTATGAACAGTTCAATTACACCATTGATCAAACTGGCTCATTTGATATTCTACTGATTTTAATTTGTAAAATGCAGGTGAGAAAGTTTCTCTGCATATTACATAATGAAAATTGATGACCTCAATATAAAACAGATGAAGGTACAGATGACAACTGTACACCATGCTATGTAGAATGTTTTACACAGTTATACACGGGACAGTTGTACATGCTGCTTTGGAAATGAACTCCATGTATATTTTACCTGTGTGCTGTACAAGCCTGTTTTTGTTTCAGATGTTTAGCCTCAAGAGCACTAAATTCGTCTGCCACTTTTTCTTCTTTCTCCTCCTCCTCCTCACATATCACAGAATAAGCTTTAAAAAAAGTGTCAGACAAGTATTTATATGAATTGTGTTTTAAAACCTAGATTAAATATGTTGCCATAAGATTATCAAGAGAAAACATATGTATTCCTCATTAGAATTAGATCTGTCAGTAAGCGAGTGCTTTATGGGATATCCCCCCCCCCCATGATATGAAGTGTAAATACAATTTTCAAAACAAGGATAGATATCTCTAAAAATACTACCGGTAATCTAACAAGGCCAAATCTTATATGGGACACAACATTTTGTCCCGATACAAATGCATGCCAAGTTTTATGAAGATATCTCAAATAGTTCTGGAGATATTAACCATAACTGAGCGTGACAGTTGGACAGAATTTTCTAATACAAATGGGGATAGCTCTTAAAATACTGATCAGACAGACTCCTTTTTTTGCACACTGTCAAGTCATGATACAGTTACATGAAGAAATCTCAAAGGGTTCAGGAGATATTAAGGGAACAAAAGTGTTACAGTTGGACATGGACAGAGGAATAAGTTGACTCCAGTATACCCCCCTCAAACTTTCCAATGGGTATAATAAGGCTATAAAATCTAAAAATTATTTTAAAAAAAATTTTTAAACTTAAAGCAGGTTAAAGTGTGTGTGTGTATATATATATAATCATTTACTACTGTAGATCCTCATATATCCAAACCTCAATATCTACAGTAGAACCTTCTATATCCAAACTTCATTCACTACAGTCGAACTTCATATATTAAAACCGTATTCACTATTATAGTAGAATCTCATATATCCAAACCTTATTCACTGTAGCAGAACCTTGCATATCCAAACCTTATTCACTACAGCAGAACCTCATATATCTACACCTCATTCACTAAAGTAGAACCTCATATCCAAACTTCATTAACTGCAGAACTTTATATATTCTCTACAGCAGAACCTTATATATCTAAACCTTATTCACTACAGCATAACCTTGTACATCTGAACCTCATTCACTACAGCACAACCTTACATATTCAAACCTCATCCACTACAACAGAACCTTATATATCCAAATCTGATCCACAACAGAACCTTATATATTAAAACTTCATCCACTACAGCAGAACCCCATATATTCAAACCTCATCCACAACAGCAGAACCTATAAACTCATCCACTACAGTAGAACTTCATAAATCAATACCTCATCCACAACAGTAGCACCATATCCAAACCTCATTCTCTGCAGCAGAACCTAATATATCCAAACCTTATTCACTACACAGAACCATATGTCCAAACCTCATCCACAACAGAACCTTATATGTCCAAACCTTATTCACTGTACCAGAACCTCATACCGGTAGATTGAAATCTCTCTCACTACAGCTGAACCCCCTATACTGAAACCTCATTCACTTCAGCAAAAATTCAAATATCCAAACCTCACTGATTACAGTAGAACCTCCAAACTTCATCCATCAGCAAAACTTTATAATATACAAACCTCATTCACTACAGTAGAACCTCATGTATCCAAACCTCATCCACTACCATAGAACCTCATCTATCCAAACTTTATCCACTATAGCAGAACCTCATATCCAAACCTCATCCACAACAGTAAAACCTATATCCAAACCCCTTCACTAAAGCAGAACCACATGTATCCAAACCTCATCCACTACAGTCTTGAATGTGGAGATTGATATTATCCAAACTATTTCCTCTGAACTCCTATTTATCTTGATGTTTTTTCATGTCCCCAGAGGAGTACAGAAAAACAAGATTTTACTGCAAGGTTCTACTGCACAATTCTGTATTGTTTGCAGTTTTTCATACATCCATATTATTTTTTTTTTTTTTGGGGGGGGGGGGTATAAATAATTACAGGTACAATATTATTGATAATTATCTTGAGTATCTTAAACTTTAAAAACTTTTATTAAAGAAACTATGTTCCTCAACAAAAAATTACAGGATAGAAAATACAGATGATTTGTATGGATTGAAGGTGTACTAAAAGTCAGTTGGTATGAAAAATTGCAAATAATACAGTCCCCCATTCTGCTGACTTATCTTATAGGAATAATGTACAGTTACTAAAATTAACATGCTTGACAGTCCCACATTCGGCTTACTTATCTTATAGGGTTAATGCACAGTTACAGAAGTTCACATGTTTCACAGTCCAACATTCTGCTGACTTATCTTATAGAGATAATGTACCAGTTACAGAAGTTAACATGCTTGACAGTCCCACATTCTGCTTACTTATCTTAGAGACAATGTACAGTTATAGAAGTTAAAATGCCTGACAGTCCCACATTCTGTTTACTTATCTTATTGAGATATGTGCAGCTTCTGAAGTTAATATGCTTGACAGTCCCACATTCTGCAGACTTATCTTAAAGGGATAATACACAATTACTAAAGTTAACATGCTTTAAAGTCCCACATTCTGCTGACTTATATATATAGAAAGAGATAATGTACAGTTAGAAAAGTTAACATGCTTGACAGTCCCAAATTCTGCTGACTTATTTTATAGGGATAATACAGTTACTGAAGTTAACATGCTTTAAAGTCCCACATCATGCTGACTTATATATATAGAAAGAGATAATGTACAGTTAGAAAAGTTAACTTGCTTGACAGTCCCACATTCTGCTGACATATCTTATAGGGATAATGCACAGTTACTTAAGTTTACTTACTGACAAACATAAGGAGAAATATTAACATTAACAAAGTGTCAAAGCTTGTGTGTTGTGACAAGCAAAACATCTTCCTACATCACTTATTATCATTATATAATCACATAATTTTAACACAGTCCACCTCAAAAAACCTGCAAACTTCCCACCCAACTGTTTTCTTGTTATGTTGATTTGTGAAACACATTGAAAATGTTGTACAAGAATACCATTCTGAGTAATGCATAGTAATGTACATGCCATGTATAGCTAAACCTCATCCTGTGTACATTTTTACCCAGATTCTTCTGTTGCTCAAAAAAGACAACCCACACTACACACGTGTAAAGCAATAAATGTGTTAAAGTGGCACATACAATTAAAATACAGCGAAACCTGTATATAAAGGACAATCAAGGAACCATAAAAATGCTATCCTTCTGCACAAGTGTCCTTTATAAAGAGACTAAATATGTAAAGGAAACAATAAAATGAGATTTTTAAATGTCTTCCTCTATAAAGAGATGTCCTTTATTTGGATGTTTCCACTAAGGCAGGTTTCAATGTATTTGGAAACCAGATCTGTATTTGTGAAACACATATACCAGTACCCACACTACAGACCCCCCAACCCCACCCCTCAAGATCTAAGTCCATAAAATTCATGAATTATTTTAAAAAAATGAAAACTGTGATAATGGCACGAAAATTTAATCAAGTCATCTACATATGCATACAAACATGCGTAACAAATTTAATTTGTCTACCTCAAGTGGTTTTTGCTTGAGTGTGATAACATTAAACAAGGTTTTTGTCAAATAAGTCTATAAACAATTAATAAATGTGCGAAAAACAAAATTGAAAATCTACCATAATGGCCTGAAAACCATACTTATGACCACGATAAAGTGCATCAATTTCATTGCTCTAAGTTTCATGTTTTTTTGCTATCACACTAAAACAGATTCAAGATGGATTTGCTAACTTACAGATGGGCAGCAGCAAAATAATATGTCTCCTTAAGGAAGCTTTTACTTCAGATTTCACATGCTCAAACAAGTTTAAGTGGGCATATTACTGCATATACCATCTATACTTGCTTATATCTCAGATCAAACTGCAAACTGCATAGATTCAAATCTGCCATCACATAATGCACTGGCAGATCAGGGTCTATGCAGTTTTTAGGAGTAATCAGTAAAACAAACAACACAGACCCTGATCTGCCAGCACATTATGCAAAGAGAGATCTGGGCCTATGTTGTTTGCAGTTGGACTTGAGTTATAAGCGAGTATATGTGGGAGGTATATAAGGATAATTCCATGCAGAAATTAAGTTAATATGAAATTTATGCTAGTGGATTTTTAACCACACTGAATGAGTTATTTTTTTAAATAAATATGTGAAATGAATAAAATTATCAATATAATGGCCAAAGACAAGAACTTTATAGATCTTTGCTGTAGTTATCATGGGTCACAGCAAACAGATAAATGAGTGTACAAAGTACTGCATGATTTACTCATTTAAACACTAATCAACCCCATAATTGCATACATTAGTGTAGCATGCTTATGGATTTACAGTTCTTACCTTTCCCAACAGTTTTAGTAAAAGCATTCCTCTTCTTTCTTGCATATTCCCTGATGATAAAATAAGGTATATTATTATTACCTTGGACCAAGTGGCTATTTCAGCCTGTTTCATTAATTCTTGGCATTATTACATATTTAGCACTCCAATGAAACCTGAATTAAGATAGGCTTTTGATCTTTCACATTCAACAAAAGAAAACAATGCGAGAACTATATCTTACAAATCAAGACTTGGAATGCTTATTCTTGAAATATCTCACAAATACCAAGGAAAATACATTCCATGTTTTGGGTTTTTTCTTGGGGTGAAAATGAAGATATATGCATTCATTATTTATGTTCTATTTTTCTTACTGCAGGTGTAACATTGCAACATGAACTTTAAGAAAAAAAACATGTAATGTTTTGTGTCTTAGTTTCAACATGAGACCCAAGTGGGCATGAGGTTGTTCACTTGGCAGACCTCTGCATAATAGATAAATGCAAAAGAAGTTGGCCAAGAAATCGGAGTCAGTCTGATACTTTCTGTAGAAAGATCCTCCACTACTGTTCATTGTATGTGTTATGAAAACAACTGTTTCAAAATTACTAGGAATTTCCTTTACTCTGAGCATAAATGTGTTCGAGTTCGAAATTTTCGGCATTATCACACTGCCTTCATCATCGACTACTGTTGATCACATGACTTGTAATGGTCACGTGAAACGAGGAGGCTGGAGTAGATAGGTGGTAGTTCAAGCCCCAAGTCCCTGTTTAGTGTTGGCCTCCGCTTTCGTATTTCAATTGCCTCCTTTACCTTCCTTTTCCATAGGTTGTCTTCAGCTGTGATGACCTTGGTCTGATTGGGAATGATGGAATATCCCATATTGCTGCAGTGTTCATATATTGCAGATGACTCTCTACTGATGTGTTCTTTAATCCTTGTTTGTAACACTCTGCCGTTTCACTATCACTACATTTGATATGATAAACCACACCACATTTCTTCAAATTTTCTGTTTTGTCCTTCACGTGTGCGAGTTGTTGTCTTAAATAATTGTATGGTTTGTGGTATATATTAACCCCATGTTGTTTGAATATTCTGGCTAGAACTTCTGACGTACCGCAGATGTAAGGCATACCGATGTTGGTTCTATTTGGACCACTATTGTTTCGAACTCGAACACGTTTATGCTCTGAGTAAAGGAAATTCCTAGTAATCATGAATTATCCAGAGCAAGGAAGCAACCTTTTCAGTTGTAACTGTTTCAAAGTTCTCTAGTTTTTATATCTTGGTCCATATGTGATGGCACATCAGCACCATCTGTCGAATATTTAAATGCCAGGACACTTTCTGTAAAAGTTGGCCCAATTCTGTTCAGTGTTCTTTTTAGATAAAGTTGTGTACTGGTAGATGTTTTTATTTCTATTTTTGGCAATGATGGCTATATTTGATGGTGGATTGGTATTGTTTCTATCAAAGTGAAAAGCCTTCAACCAGGATGCTTTCTGCCAGAAGGTTTTATGTCAAATATGGTCAGATTCTGCTGAGTGGTTTCTGAGAAGAATTCATTTAAATTTTTTTAAATTTTTAGTAATGGTGACAGATCATCATCATTTGTACATATTTAATAGGCCTTTGTGCCAGAATGATTTCTGTTAAATTTAGTCAAATTCTATTGAGCAGTTTTTGAGAAGTCATGTCAAGATTTTTCTATTTTTTAGTAATACCAGCTATATTTAATTGCAAATCAGCATCATATATATATAAAACTGAAAGCCATCTATACCAAGATGCTTTCTGTCAAATTTGGTCAAATTCTGTCAATCAGTTTCTGAAAAGAATTTGGTGTTAAATTAGGCAAATTCTGTTGTGCAGTTTTTGAGATGAAGTCTTGTAAAGTTTATCTAGTTTTAGTAATGGTAGCCATATTTGATGGAGGATCGGCATAATTTGTATAAAACTGAAAGCCATCTGTGCCAGAATACTTTTTATTGAGTGGTTTTTCAGAAAAATTCATTGAAATGTTTTTCTCTTTTTAATTATGACAGCCATATTTTGCAGCATCATTGGAACAAATATGAAAGCCTTCATGCCAGGATGCTTTCTGCCAAATTTGGTCAAATTCTGTTAAGTGGTTTTTGAGAAGAAGTCATTGAAAGGTGTTTCCATTGTTAGCAAAAGTTACCACATTGGACGATAGATCGGCATCCAATGAACAAATAACATAACATGTAGGACTGCCTACATGGCAGCGCCTGCACAATGTGAAGGACTGGGCTACATGCATTCTGTGGGCTGCAGGTTAGACATGCCTGCCTTAATGTATATACATTTACTTGGCATTACAAGGTACCTGCTTTCCGTCATCTCTGGTCAAATTCTGTTGAGCAGTTTTTGGGAAGAAGTCATTTAAAGGTTTTTCTATACTTAGTAATGGTGGCCATATTTGATAGCAGACATGGATCACTTGATAAAAGTGGAAAGACCTTCATGCCAGGATTCTTTCTGTCAGATTTGGTCAATTTTGTTGAATTCTTTTGAGAAGTCATTTGAAGGTTTTTCAAATTCTAGTAATGGTGGCCATAATTTAGTATGAGTGGCCATATCTGATGGCATATCTGCATCATTTGAACAAATCTGAAAGATCTTCATGCCAGGATGCTTTTCATACAAATTGGTCAAATTATGTTGAGCAGTTTTTTAGAAGTAATTTAAAGGTGTTCTATATTTAGTTAGAGCAGCCATATTTGATGGGCAGATCAACATTTTGAACAAATCTGGAAAACTTTCATGCCTGAATGCTTTCTATCTGTTCAGCAGTTTTTGAGAAGAAGTTGTTAAAAGGTTTTTCCATTTTTAGTCATGGCAGCCATATCTGATGGCAAATCAGCATCATTTGAACAAATTTTAAAAAGTTTCATGCTAGGATGCTTTTTTTCTTCCAATTTGGTCATCTTCTGTTGAGCGGTTTATGAGAAGTCATTAATGTTTATCTATTTTTAGTGTCAGTGGCCATACATGATGCTAGACAGGCATCATTTCAACAAATCTGAAAGACCTTCATGCCAAAAGTCATTGAAAGATTTTTCTATTTTTAGTAATGGTGGCCATATCTGATGACGGCTCGGCATCATTTGAACAAATTTGAAAGCGCTTCATGCCATGATGCTTTCTTTTAAATTTGTTCATATTCTGTTGAGTGGTTTTTGAGAAGAAGTTGTAAATAGGAATTGTGAATGGACAATGTATGATGAATGAAGGACCATACTATAAGCTCATTCAGCCTTATGGTCAGGTGAGCTAAAAAACTGACTAACACACAACACCAATCCATACCCATATTTCCTTTGAAGATCACTGGCCAACACAGGAATACTGATGTTTTTCTTGCTTTTGTTGTCTGCTAGGTACTGAAAATATTTAATTGGAGAGGAAAAAATTCAATTTGCATGACGAGGATTACTTTAAACATATAACATAAAAACTTTGGTTTTCATCTGTAGAACAGGAATCAAAACATACATAATCCACAAACGGATATTTTCAAAACCATTCTATTCACTTGAAGTAAATTTTAATCTATGCCTCAACCTGATAAACAAATACTGTTAAAACAGTTTTCCACTGATTCCTCCATTCATCTCATTTCTAAACAAGAACAAGAGTTCCATGAATGGTATATTAAACACCTGCCCCATGTTTAATACTCATTATGTATGCACTAGTAGGGCATGGTTGACTGGAGATAACTGACCAAAGGGTCTCAATGGTATGCAGTCATGGACTAAACTTACTGTGCACAAACTTTTATTTTCTAATTAGATTTACCATGACTCTGATCTTTGACATTAGACAAAAATTATCTAAAGGTTTCTTTATTACCCTAAGTACAAACTATTCCACAAAGTTTGGTCAAGGAACTTCCTCTGGAACAAAATCCATTTTTCTTTCATTCACAATGACCTTGACCTTTGATCCCAATTAAAAAGCTTCTTCCTTAACTTAAAAGCAAGCCCTAAACAAACTTTGGTCAAGGTATATGTGCAAGAACTCAAGTTATTATGCAAAAATCATCTGTATTATTTTAGTTGCAGTGATCTTGCTATTTGACCTTCAGACCAAAAATTAAATTTCTTCTTACCCAAAGTGTAAGCTATCAACAAACTTTGGTGATGGCACATGGTCAAGAACTTAGATGTTTGTGCAGAAACAATTTTTCAGTGACAGTGTCCTTGATCTTTGACCTTTTGACCCCCAAATCAATAGGATTCTATCCGACTCCAAGTGCAAGCCATCTGCTGAGCATAGTCCAGGCCTGTGATGTAGAACTAAATTTATTGTGCAGAAACCATTTTTCTTCTTTCAGCCTAGGTATCCTTGACCTTGGACCATTTTACCCCAAATCAACAGGCTTCTTCTTTACCCATATGCAAGTCATTCACGAAGTTTGGTGCAGGTCTGTAACGCTGAACTAATGTTATTGTATATGGAAACCATTTTCTTCTATCAGTCACTGTAGCCTTTACCTTTCACCAAGATATTTACAAAGTTTGGTAATGGTAGATGTGGAGAACTCGAGTAACTGTGCAGAAATGATATTAAAAATAGATGGATGAACAGATGAACTTATGGCCAGTGTATACAAATATTTAAATAGCATTATAATCATTCCCTATAAATACTAGTGGGAAAAGACCTAATACATACAAAATAAAAGTACAGTGAATGACACATCATATACCCACCCTGTGCCTGACAGTCCGGAGAAGGCACTATCTGCATGGGTATCGTTGGTCTCAGTGATCTTGACCAATGGTAAAGGTATGCAATCTTGAACTAAACTTATTGTGCAGAAACCATTATTTTCCTATCAGACTTACCATGAATGTGACCTCTGACCTTTTGACCCTAAATTGAAGGATGTCTTTGACCACTGACCCCAAAAAATCAATTGTCTTCTTTCTTACCCAAAGTGTAAGCCATCCACACACTTTGGTGAAGGTACATGGTCAATTACCAATTTTTCTGTGCAGAAACCATTTTTTAGCCACAGTGATCCTGACTTTTGAACCCAAAATCAACAGGTTTGTACCTTTTTTACAGAGCAAGCCAATAAAGTTTAGTCAAGGTCTGTGATGTAGAACTAAAGTTACTGTGCAGAAACAATTTTTCTTCTTTCAATCAGTGACCTTGACCCTTTACCTTTAATCCCCCAAACTGACAGCCTTCTTCCTTACAACAAGTGCAAGCCATCCACAAAGTTTAGTCTAGACCTGTGATGTAGATCTAATGTTATTGTGCAGAAAACATTTTTCTTCTTTCAGTAAGTGACCATGACCATTGACTTTTAGACCCCAAAATTGATAAGCTTATTCCTTACCGCAAGCTCAAGCCATCTACAAAGTCTGTGACACAGAACTGATGATATTGTGCAGAAACCATTTATCCTTTTTTTGTCAATGATATTCATGTTTGACCTTTTGACTCCAAAATCAATAAGCTTCTGTCTTACCCCATGTGCAAGCCATCTACAAAGTTTGGTCCAGGTCTGTAATGCAGAACTAAAGTTATTGTGCAGAAACCATTTTTCTTCTTTTAGTAAGTGACCATCATCTTTTGACTCTGAAATCAATAGGCTTCTTCCTTACCACAAATCAAGATATTTACAAAGTTTGAGAACAGTAAATGGTGGACAATTCAAGTTATTGGGCAAATGAACTAGGAGGACACAGTGTTTCTGTCAACAGGCATCAAGTCATAATATATGCCCAACTTCTTCTCCAGAACATCCTGAATTCTACCACTGAATGGCCTATAGACTTCCCTTTCTTGTACCTATACACCCAAATAATAAAACTACCATCATCCCAACTGTTCTGAAATGGACTTATCTCTGCCACTAGAGCCATTTGATTGTGCCTTTTAATTGATTTACAATTCCCAATAAAGAAAACAATGCTGAATAGCATGTCATTTCCTGTTTGGTCACAATTACCATGTCAGCATGGTAAGGCAATAATAGAATCTAAGGTATTAGTCATTGATTTAGTTATATCTTAGCAAATTGTCTATACAAATTGTCCGTACAAATTACATTTATTCCCAGCTAGTCTGTCTACTACCACTATCATTCAACAGGAACACTGCCAGCTCTTGCTAAAAGTATAAACATACTGAACCTGGGAAAAACTCAAAGTAACAGTGTGGCTACTAACAATTAAAGATGTATATTTCACTACCTTAGTGGGCAGCAGACTTCAATGGGTACATATACTAGTCACTTTAAGTTCTGCTGAGAATGGTAATACTCAGACTGTTGTATACCATACATACCATGTAAGACAACCTCACCAGATTTATTCAAGTAGTAGTGTTCAACTGTACAAGGCTCATTAACAGATTAAAAAGACCTTGGAAAGCTGTCCTGAGACTAGCATATATATCCATAACAATTAATGTTGTATATGACAACATTAATGAAGGCTTGATTAATATGGAAATGTACAAGGTATCTCATTTTGATCTTGAATGAGCAGTTTTATCAACTGTATGACTCTTTAAGTCTTTATACAGAACATTATTTCCATTTATATTCAATCAATGTTTATCAATAAAGTGCTGTTCTAAGTAGACCTTAATAACAGAAAAAAAGGCTGCAATTTGTAAATTCTATAAAATTAAATTTTTGTTTTGGTGTTCTGTTAAGAATAAGATTTTTAAAAGCTCTCTAAATATTGTTATGTACAAGAATAAAATGGTTAAGCTATATATATATATTCATATATAGATTCTCAGTGACGTCTAAACACTAAAATTTTAATAGAAGTGTAAGTTTTGGAGCAAACACAATGATGAGACTGCCAGGCTTCAGGTATGGAACTTCCAAAAAAACAATTTATGTTACCCCAAGATATGCTCTGCCTTATGGTAGGTATAAACAAGAGTCACTCGAAGGGACTGATGCTCTAAAGGCCAAAAAGAATTTCCAGGAATTCAGGACAGGACCACTTCTTTTTTTCAACTGCAGAATGTTCAAAGTATCTCTTATTTTTTTTAGCAATAACGCAAGTTTCAAAGTAGCCAGGATGTAATATGTGGCAGCCATATTGGATATAAGACCAGCGCCATTTTCATTTATGACAAACTAGACATCATCAGACGTCTTTTGGTGAAAACCCAATGTGAATACGACAATCAGTGTAGAGGAGTAGCTATAACAAGATTTTCAAGACGGCTTCCATAGTGGCCATATCTGATGTCAGATCAGCACCATTTTCATTTAGGACCAAGTAAACATCATAAAAAGTCTTTTGGTGATAAACACCTTGTGGATATGACCATCCATCTAGGAGTAGCAATAAGTAGATTTTCAAAATGACCACTGTAACACCCATATTGGAAATCAGATCAGCACCTATTTAATATAGAACCAACTAGATATCATTAGAAATCTTCTGGTGCAAACCCCATATCGATATGACTTACTGTTAAGGAGGAATAGCGATAACAAGTTTCAAGACAGCTGCCATAGCAGTCGTACTCAATATCACATCAGCACCATTGTTATTTAGGTCCAACTAGATATCAAAGAAGTCTTTTCAGAAAACCCCATGTCAATATTACCATCCATCTAGAAGGAGTAGCGATAAAAAGAAAATTTCAAGATGGCCACCCAGGTGGTCATATTGGAGGTCAGTTCAGCATCATTTTCATCTGGGACCAACTCGATACTACAAGTCTTCCAGTGAAAATGCTATGTCAATATGACTATCTGTTCAGAAGTAGTGATAACAAGATTGTCAAGATGGCTGCCATATTGGATGACAAATTGGCACCATATTTAATTAGGACCAACGAGACATCAAAAGAAGTCTTTTGGTGAAAACCCGATGCTGATATGGCTTTCCATTCAGGAGGAGTAGTTGTAACAAGACAATGGACAACAGGCTATCCCATAAGCTCTTCTTTTGTATGACCAGTAGAGCTAACAAAGGAAAGGAATTTAAAAAAAACATCAATTTGACAAGTAATTATTCTATGTTCACACCTTGTGAAGGACTCATTCAGTACATGACAGTGTCTTCTTCTAAATGACAACCTATGAAACATTTATTACCAACCTCTCTTATCCTTGGAATCAGGGATGGATCTCCAAAGTAAACAGTCTTTGACTTCTTGGCTCCATACATTGGATTGTTCTTAAAGTCACTACCTTTTCTTTTCATCCTTCAAGAACTATAAGATAAAAAAAAATTGGAACATTTGCTGACAGCTTTTGGTCCACACCATGCAATAAAAGTTATGTGAGCTATTCATATATATTATACTTTGCTTATAATGAAATCAGTTGTTACAAACAATCGGATATCATGAGACGTGTTGTGATGTCCCTTTGGATTTGTTTGTTTGGTTCCTCAAGTTTCATAAAATCCATAGTATACTAATAAGAATACAAATTATATGGCAAATAACAATCCTTTCAAGTACACCGGATTTAGCAAGGGGTCACTTGTGTCTGGGATTGATTAAGATAAGTGTAAAAAACTGACAATGAACAGTGTAAAAGTACTTTTAACTAGCCTTAGCACTTTCCACTCTACCAACTAGGTAGCCATTTTATCACTGAAGTTCAAATCAATACGGCATGGCATCTAAAATTTTCAAACAAAACTTCCATCAGACATACAATTATGTAAAGTTTTGTAAATCAGCACGGTCTCGTCTGTTTTGCAACTGCCTTTTTGACAAAGACTCAATGAGAGTTGAAAAAGTTTACATGTTGGTTAGTTAAAAACACTTTGCACTGTTCATTCTCAGTTTTTTACACACACACACATATATATATATATACACACACACACACACACAAATCACAAGGCAAATAACAGTCTCTCCAAATTGCACTGGATCATAAATATCATGTTGGTGAAAAAAAATCACACACATAAAAGAAAAACTAACAACAATAGTGCAAAACTGGCATGAAACCATTCCATTTGCTTTAGCAATCAATCAATTCCTTTCTCAAGGGCACAAAGCTACAAAGCACAATTACACAAACAGGGCCAGAACAATGCACAAAAACGTCATTACAAGAAATGATACAATCCTTTCTGTAAATATCTACAGCCAAACATGATGTAGATTCTGTAAGCTAATTATGTTTTTTGTCATTTATCAGATTTTCTTTCATATATATATACGGTAAAGATATTTTAGTATGTTCTTGGATTCAACATTTCCCGTTATACCGCTCGAGTTTAAATTCCCCAGCCAAATTTCTAACTAATATGTATTCCAAAGGCTTTGTTATAACGTTCCTATGTTACAACATTTAATTGGTTATAGTGTTTGATTTGTGTGGTCCACATGAGAAAAATAGCTCAATTATAACGTTTGATCACCTAATGTGCTGAAGCCAGATAAACAATGGCTGTCATTTAAACAACAAAAGTGCCGGGTAACAAAAGTGCAATAATCACACATCGTTCATAATCAGTAAATAACAAAGGCATAACAAAGACACCAGGAAACAAAGGTGTGATAACCACACCTTATTCATAACAGGTACTTTACAATCACAGGTTGCTAGCTTAATGTAATTAAAGCTTTAAAGCATGAAAAGAAATGATTTTGTTTTGTACTGTTTTTTTACTATATAATTTAGAAATATCCTTTAACTATCATTTTCTACCTGTATATTGACTGAGTAAAGCTCGAAGTAAATCTCTCTCGTGTTCATTTTGAATTCTGACTGTTGTGAAAATGGCTGAAAATTCGATGGTAAGAAAAAGAAAAAAGGTCTCTTTAGATACAAACCTATATAAGCATTTCATGTCATTGAAAAGCATATCAACAAAAACTCTCAGATTAATAGAAATAATAACTATTGACAATTTTGTTCCATTCAAATGAATAAAGGACTAATTTACTAGTCGTTAAGTTATTGAACAAAGACGTTTTCACATAAAAGTGATTTTTATGATTCACTGGCTGGTACATGTACAAGTCTGTTGACACTTTCATCAAATGGTAAAACTTGCTGGTTTATCTTTTTTTTCTTCTTCATGATAACATGTATTTATACAACTGTATGTTGTTTCTTGAAAATTTTATTACCATTACATACGAGCTCTGACAGTAATCATATCATTACAATATTGTTTACTACATGTATGTCCAATGTCATTGACATGGACAAGTGCATAAATATTTTGAAAAATAATTTTTTTTTTATATAATGTCTCTTGGTTATAATGTTCTAAAATCTCAGTCCCCTCTGAAACATTATAAACAATCTTTACTGTGTGTGTATATATATATATATATATAGAGAGAGAGAGATCGAGCGAGAGAGAGAGAGAGAGAGATCCACTGGTGTTCTTTTGTTTATTTTAAAGATGTTGACAACTATCCTGTGCTTTTCAATTAAAGGATGGCAATTACGTGATCCTGCACATTCTGGAGTGTACATGCATGTGTTTGTCTGTTGATAACGTCACACAACTCCTCTTACATCCTTCAAGACAGATACTTAAAACTTGGGTGATATGATTGGGGATCATTTATAAATTTGGACAACAGTTATTTAACTTACATCCATTTCATTAGGTGGGCTTGGGGGCAGGAATAACTTTAGATACAAATGGAATAATGCCATTGGGAATGGGGCACATCATTTGGGGAAAAAACAAACTGTTCGCTTGGGAATAAAACTTTCAGGAGTAAATTGCTGAAATTGGAAATTATGTACAATTTTGAGGTTTGTGATAATAGTGATTCTGGGACTGAGGTCCATTTAAATTCGAATAGGGACCTACTTCTGGCCTGTAAGGACCCCTAAAAACATCTCAGAATAACTCCTGAGCTGTCACTCTATGTCTGAGAACTGGCATGTGTGATCATGAACCAAAATATCCACACTAGTGGTAAAACAAACAGCCAGCCAGTCAACTTTCAAAAAGTAGAGGGAAGATAGTCAACAACAAAATTGCAAGTTGACTAGTTACCTCCTCACCCCACCACTTTAAACTTGCTTTGACTTGTAAATGTATTTGCTATACATAACAAGATATAATGTTTCAATTCAATCAAGTGATAAAAATGAGTGTCAATTCAGATTTACATCCTTAGTCATGTTGACTTTCCAGCTGATAGAATTTAACAGTTCATAGATACATGTAGGTTGTATGGATACATGTAGGTCCTATGGATACATGAAGGTCCTATGGATACATGAAGGTCTTATGGATACATGAAGGTCCTATGGATACATGTAGGTCCTATGGATACATGAAGGTCTTATGGATACATGAAGGTCCTATGGATACATGTAGGTCCTATCGATACATGAAGGTCCTATGGATACATGAAGGTCCTATGGTGTATCAAGTATGGTCTGTGTCCTAATAGAACAATAGAACCAGTACAAGGTATAAGCCATCAAAACAATGAATCTCTATTGAAAAAAAAATTTTGAAGCACTACAAACATTACACAGAATACAGAGAACCAATAAAAAATCAAATATTATTGCATACAGAGCAATCTTTAAACAAGAGGCCAAGTGGGTCTGATATTGCTCAAATGTTTTGTTGACATACGTCATCTTGTGAATGCAAATTAACACACGTATTGAAACTGTAGAGAAAGAAAAGCTTAGAGACATAGTTGTTACATTGTCTATTGATGCGGGCATTATTTATCTTCTTTCCAAGAATATATATATATATATATTTATATAGAATCACTTTCTCTGCATTGGGTGCATGTAAAGGCAGTTAAGATATAACAGGTCTGCTCCTGCATTGAGAAGGCCAAGGTGCTGAGGAAACTCCCTCGCTGAAATGAACAGCCCGATGGACTCCTTCTCCGATGCATGAACAATACTGTCGATGTCTTAGGAAGACATACCAAGTTGATACAAGTTAGAAACTACATACCTAGATGAATATAAATGTTCAGAAGGGACAAGATCCAACTTCTCCACATTGATTATCCACCCTAAACTGCAAATAAGGTTGAGAAGGTTCATATTGTGATCCAAAACTGAACTTAACAAATGTTTTTGCAGTATAGTGTCCAGGTGCACTGCCATCGCTGTGGAGGATGTCTTAAAGTGGGCTATGGCACAGTCCAACGTCTTAGTGAAGGCCCAGGGGTTGAGATTGAGGCTGAATTGAAGGGTGTGTAATTCCTACACTACCTGGTGGTAGCCAAAGCAAAGGTACTGGCATGATACCACGTGAATAGGTATATGGAAATACACATCAGAAAGGTTGAGACTGATTGTGTATTCATCACATTGCACAGAAAAATGGACAAACCTTGCCATAACAGGTCTCAATTTTCTGTAACCAGAAAAAGTCTGGAATAGAAACCAAGAGAGTATGGTTTTCAGACTACCTCCACCGCCTGATTTATGAGCAAAAGCTCTATCTCTTTCTGTAAAAAAATCTGCCTTCATTGGATAACTTGGGATCTCTGTTATGAAAGGGGACAACAAAAGTAGAGTGGGCTGGATAAATATGATCCGGAGTCCCCCAAAATGACTCAGATGTCCCAATCATTTGTTGGAAATAGGCCGATCCAAGTTGGGCAGAACAGAATGAGTGTGACACCCATAGGAAGGTCGCCAGTTAGCAGGAGGGATGGCAAGTCATTGAAGGTTGGCGGGAGGCTTGGGGGAAGAGAAACAGAGTTTTCTCTCCCCCTCCCAACCTGCCTGCTTAAGTTGGGGCATATGGCCTCCTACAACTCACCTGGACACAAAAAGGATGCTGTTATTGTTATGAATTATCCCTGCGATCTTTCTGTCACCAATCATCCCTTCTAAGGCACACTCCCTGATGATGTCATGCAGGGATAGAGGCTTGCATGGAGAACTGAAGTGGTAACTCCTGTGCCACCTACTTTCTCACCTCCTCAATTCGACCCCCAAACTGAAGGGGGAAACTGAAGGGGAGGAAGTTCAGGGTTACAGCATGGTTGGGTTTAAGAGAAGAAAATCACAAAAGTCCATCTCTTCTTATCAAGTCGAGATTACAAGAAGACATAAGGGTGTTTGCCATTTTGTGATGAGCAACCCTACTGAGTACCCTGGCAATACAGCATACCAATTCCCAGGCATGGTCACTTCGGACCTTCGCATCTAGACGAATGATTGTCAGCAATGCCAGGTTGAGTACAGAGGAAGACAGCACAGCGTTCCTGACCAATTTGTCTGTCCACTTTATAGCATCCATGATATTAATTATATCCCAACTATTTGACTTATTTAACTTCTTATGAGTCCACTAGCAAAAATCAATAGTTCTTTCAGCACTAGTCAATGCATATCATGCATTTTTAAATGAATCCCCTGGTGATGCTGAGAGCATAGAGATGTGATTTATGGGTCATAACTCTCAAACTATTCAGATCCCCACCCTATATCCTTATATATGGGACAAGAATTATGGAGTATTATATTTATTGTATAGATACACACATATTTTGGTTTTTGTCTCTCAACTTTTTGTTTTTTTTTTATGGATGAAGTATCTATGTCAGCACCAAGGCCAGGAGAAGTACAGTTGATGCATCATAGTTTTTCAGATTGCCCATGCTATACTGTAGTCTTGGACTCAACGGAGAAAGGATTAGTACACGAGTGCCGACTACTTTAGGTTGCCACTCATGCAATGTTATGGCTACCATCATAGAGTTTATGCCCACTGATGAGGATTTTTTGGCCCAACCTGTATGGTGTATGAAAAGGATCAAAATTATCATTAACAGTTAACCACTAGAATGACTCTTTTTTTAATGCCGAGTAGAGTAGACAATTCAACACCTATTGTTGTTTCAGTTAAGAAAAACTAGACAATATCCATTCTGTAATACTGTCATTATTACTTGAAAACTGTTTGTACACGCATTCTGATTGGTTGCAAGATAGCAGTTCAATGCTTTTAGATAGTGGTGAACCACTGTTTTGGGGGCGAATGCAAAATACCACTCAACTGCTATTTTGAAAGCAGTGAACCACCTTTTTTTAATAGTTAACCTCTATATTTTATTGGTTATCTGGTGCCTTAATTTTCACCCTTTCCTTACACCATATTGGGACTGCTGTGCTCCCTCAAAGAATGTATCATCAGGCACCTGCAGAAGTGTGACATTTTGACTCTGAAGTCAAGGCACTATGCATGTCAGCTTTCAGTCAACACCAGTCATTCAGTAATTACATTTACATACAGTTCCTAACAGTCATGGGTGGGCACCTTGGATGCCAAGCTAGCCTTGATATTTTTATTCAGGTAGAATCAACATGTAACACAAATAGTAATACATACAACAAATCTAAATGAGTCATATGACACACAATGCGCATACTATAATACAAAGAGACATAAAACACATATAACACAGAATGCACATACTACAATACAGACATAAAACACATCAAACACTAAAGCAGTATATTACGTGAATACTACAATACCTAACCCCCATACCAGCAATATAACACCACAGTACACATGTGCATGTATCAAGACTAGATTACACACTATTACACCTTTCAGGTTAAAACAATCAACATTTGTTAAAAAATATAAGAAAATATGTTGATATACCAAGGATGACCTATACAAGTTTATAAAAACTTATTTCCCATGGGGTCCCGAGGGATCAAAATATTGGGGCAGGGTACATACTGCAAATTAAAAAGTCTATATTAGAATAAAGTAAGAAACTCATTACTAAAACCCCATTTCACTATGGTCATCCATTCAAACTACATTAAATATCTTTGAACTCTATTCTCTTAATCTGCTTTGATTTAAAGGGTATAACTTAACAGCCAATTTAAAATGACTATCTGTGAATATACTTGATAAAACTAGGTAATAGGTTCCAATCTGTTATGGTGTTATAAAAGAACTTGTTGAAGCAACACCTCTAACACATGTTGTAATAAAATTAAATTTACTACTCCTAGTGACAAAACGGTGATGATCACAAATTTTCATAAATTTTAGGCTCAAGTAAGATGGGCATTTCTCATCTTTAAAAAAATGGAATGAACATAATTGAGTTTTAATTGCTTCGCTCTATCCTCAACTTTTAGTATTCCTGCACTTCAAGTTCATACTGTCTGATGCTTGATCTGGGTCCAAGTTTAGTTATAAGTCTTACATTTTTCTTCTGTGCTATATGGTGTGTGTTTTTGTGATTTTTTACCAATTCTTACATACCACAAAGAACAGGAATAATCGAAATTAGATTATATTAAAGTAGAACATAATGTTTTTCTAGTTCGCAGAGATAAACATTAATCTGGTCAATAGAGAAACTTTAACCTGGCATTTACTTTTTTAGTACACTGTTGACTTTGCATTCATCCAAAAGTAATTTTTTCTACATGATGACCTAATTATTTAACACACATTTTAGAATTATAGGTTATTTTTAATTCTCTGATATTTTTTACTTTTTGCTTTGAGCCAAATAATATCCCTTCTGTCTTACCTCAATGTAATAATAATTTGTTCTCAGGGAACCAAATATTTCAGGATTCTAGTTCTTTTCAAAGCTTTCTGAATCCTGATGTCAAAACCCGATTGCATTGTCATCTGCATATAATAAAATCTTACAATCAGAACTTACACTAATTACCATATCATTCACATAACACAAACAAAGAAGACGTCCTAAAATACAACCCTGAAGTACACCACATGAAACCCATGCATGTTTGCTGGTCATAGGTAGACTTGAATGCAGAACAACAGATATCGGGTGACACTATAATTAAACGTATTATAAATATCTTTGGTAACGAATGTATTAATTATGTGCCAGACAGGGAAAGAGTCAGTGCGTTGTGAGTGGTTGCTAAAAACTGTGCTGCAGGACACTAAATTACAGCTAATGGTGAATGTTCACTATTTTAAATTAACAAAGATTGGTGGGAAACAAAATGTAGAATTACGCTGCCAGAATAGTAGAATAGGGGCAATGAATAACAAAGAATTAACAAGACTTCCTTGAAGGGACTGATGCCCTATTGGCAAAAAAGAATTTCAAGGTATTCAAGATAAAACCATGTCTTACTTTTAACTGTTGAGTGTTAAAAGTATCTCTGATATTCTTCAGCAATAACAAGATTTTCAAATCAGCTGCTGTGGTGACCATATTGTATGCCAGATTGGCACCATTTTCATTTAGGACCAAACTGACATTATAAGTCTTTTGGTGAAAACCCCACGTTAATATGACCATCCATTCTTGGGGAGTAGTGACAAAAAGATTGTCAAGACAGCCATTGTGGCAGCCATACTGGATGTATGATTGCCACCATTTTCATTTAGGACCAGCTAGGTATCATAAAAAGTCTATTGGTGAAAACCCCATGTTGATATGGTCATCCATATGAAAGGAATAGAGATAACATTTTCAAGATGACCACCATGGTGGCCATACTGAGACTCAGTTTGCATCATTTTCATTTAGGACAAAATAGACACCGTAAGGACTCTTCTGTTGAAAACCCCATTGTCAAAATAACTTTCCATTTAAAAGGAGTAGCAATAACAAGATTTTCAAGATGAACACCTGGGTGGCAATATTAAATGTTAGATTACCGCTATTTTAATTTAGAAACTAGAAGACATCTTAAGAAGTTTTCTGTCGAAAATGCCATGCTTGAGTTGGCTTTCCATTTTAAAGAAGTAACGATACTGGATATCAGATTGGCACCATTTCCATTTAGTACCAACAAGATATCATAGGAAGTCTTTTGATGTAAACATAATGTCAAAATGACCAGTCATCTGGCAGAAGCAGTAATAACAAGATTTTCAAAATGACCATTGTGGTGGTCATATTGGAGGTAAGATCAGCACCATTTTCATTTATGACCAAGTAGACATTTGTTCAGAAGGAGCAGTGCTACGATTTTCGAGATGACTGATGTGGTGGCAATATTGGACATCAGATTGGCACAAACAAGCATGATCTAATCTCTTAGTAAAACATGGTTATTTTCATAAAAAGTCTGTTTCAAGCATACACATCAACAAATTAAAGTCTAATTGTTAATCAAGATTGTTCTTAGCTATGAAAATATATTTACACTTGTATTTTTTTTAAATAAACTGTAGGTTAAATTCACAACAGAGAGAGAGAGAGACATGGAAGACCTGTATGCAGGATTGCCAAAGGCAAACAATTACATGACTTTTCATATGTTGCATAAAACCTTTTGGTTACAACTGCATGAAGCAATCCTGAATATCAGACAAGTAAGTTGTTTTGTTTTGTTGTGTGCAAAATTGAAAAATACACAATTTGAGACATGTATTTCTTTGCATAAGAAACATGAATATATCTGGTCATCACCTGAATATGTGCACATCAACAAATTGATTTGCTCAAACTTTGATAAGAGTTATGGCCCTTTTCTACTTATGGCTGAATACAGTGTATGACAAATTCTTGTGAACACAACTAGTCTGCTTTAACTGCATCGCCATGAAATCTGGCATATGTTATGGTTATCATCTGAATAGTGCATATCGAGAAATCACTTTGCTCCTGCAATTTGTTAGAGCTATTACCCTTTCTGTATTGCAGATGAATGCAGAGTATGACAGAATCTTGTGAATATAATATCCGAGATTTAGAGGTTTTGTCGGATCACTGTGAATCCTTGTACATATTATGATCATCATATGAAGCTGTGCATATCAACAAACCACTGTGCTCCTACAATTTTCATCAGAGTTATTGCCCTTGTTGACTTACCAAGACTGGACTGCATGTCACTTCAATTCAGAAGTTACCTTTGCAGTTATTTGTGCATGATATCGACTGAAATGGAACTGACATTATTATTATTACTATTATTATTATTTTTCTATCATAACAAAACAATAAATTTGTTGCATCATTATTATATATATATTCGAGGCAAACCAATTAAACTTCACTATAGTAAATCTTATTGACTATAATTATTACTCTATTTTGGTTTCATTTATATTTTCACTTTATTTTCTTCACTTTTTGAAAATAAGAATTCTTTATTTTTGTTCTCTTGACCTGACTTGCCTACTAAGTCTTTCTTCTTCCACAAAATTCGGTTTCTAAAAAATGAGGGTAGTGGATTAGTTTCTGATGGTCAATAGGATGCATAGCCTTTGAAGATTAACCTTGGATGTCCAAGTCTAGCATTTAAAGTGGACATAGGACTGTCAGGGGACATAACTCTATCTAGCTTCCTTAGTTCTCTTACCACTTAGGATCCAGAGCAGTGGTCTGCTTTGATGTTATATTTTGAGATAAATTTTGATATATTGAAGTGCAAAGTCATTCAAATCTAATAGAAGAAGGATCTGGGCCCTTGTTTATGACATTAAGTGGCCCATGGATTATAATCCATGTGAATCTTATTAGATTTAAAAATTTCAAGATTTAATTTTGTAAATACTGTATTAAGATTTGCTCATAAACATAAAAATATTAATTCTTAAGCTGCCAACCCAGCAGAATTTATCCATGCATGTTTTACATTTCCAAGTAACCTCTATTTTGCATAAGAAACCTCAATCGGGATATCAAAATGACTAGTGCATAAGCTAAATTCTACCTCAAATATTTTCTACATTGTCGGTAACCAGCATTATTGCATGAAACCTGACTTACTAAGATAGTTCTGCTTAAGTTATTTTCATAGCAATGTCTTCCATTCAAATAAGCAATGTAGTATTTTTTTTTTTTTCTCTGGAAACTAATTTATTCACTGAAATGGTATCATGGAGAGATTAGACCCTAATGAATTTTGTCCACTAATGAAAATAGTATATACGTGACAGAATCACCTAAATGGTAATGTTTGTTTCACATATTATTCATTCTTCTTTGCCCTTGCAAATGTCAACAAACATAAACCAAAATTTACAATAAAACAATTTAAATGGAGGCTCAAAATCTATGTTACGTTTCATTAAAATGAATATGGGGCTGGGCAATGGGTACTTGATTGCTCCATATGACTGCTGATAAATGTTACTTGCTATAACTTTCATTTTCTCACTCAATTAATAGCACAATAAAGAATTTTAGACTCTATTCATTTTCATTAAAATTATATGGGACCATGATTTTCTAGATTTGTATAAAAATTCATTTTTTAAACTGTATATTTCATTTGGCGAAATCACAGCAAGCAGCATTTAATAAACAGTTCAAACTTGATTTTTATAATTTTTGGATGAATCTCCATCGAATATATGCATAGTCAAGTTGCAAAAACCGGTACTTCATTATTCATGTTCTATGCCTATATTCAAATGTCCAGGGTGTGCTGAAAGCACTTAGAGAGAGCTCTGGAAGCTGCTATCATTTGCCTATGTCATACTGTATTAGTATATATATATATCGCCGATCCTCCTAACTTTGTGCCTGTCCTTGAATCGTGCACCATGTTTCTCACAACCTCACGTGCTTGTTTTGAGATCCTGACGTCATCAACTGGGTCACTTGCATTCGTTGACAATAACAGTAAGTGCTGATTAAGAAAAATTCAATGAATTTTAAATACGTACTACAATTCAAATTGAAAAAACACAATGACACTTGCCAATTTTACTAATGCCATATTTTCCTCAAGTTTGTGGCCCTGGTGTGAGTGTTAGCTGTTCAAGCCAAGAGAAAATGTTTGTTATGATCACTTTAGAAGTAGTTGTCAAGCAAGCTGATATTTACTATGTGGATAAAATGAGTTAGCTAAATTATTTTCCTAAGGAAGATAATAAGGACAATTCGAAGAAGAAAAATTCTTGTGAAAGTGGAGGGATAAAACGTAAGACTGCCACTGAGTGTGAGAATTCCTTAAACCAAGAGAGTTTAAAAATTCTAATGAACATTTCATCAAATGGACCAGAGCTTGAGAACTTTAACCCAGACACAGCTATCAACTGCTGGCTTAGTGCTGGTGCTGGTGGCAGACATGTACATGGACAATTTTTCAAATCCAGCAGCTAAAACATATATACATGTACCTGAAGTAGCCAAATGTATATCAACCAATGTTTTTGAAAAATTAAATTCTTTTAAGAAATAATTATGTTGTATATTATTTTGTTTGTTCTTTCTATGGATTAAGTACATACATCTCATAAAATCTCTGCAAGTGATTACCATTTTGGGACAAGTGAAAAGTATGGTGGGACAAGTGAATTTTCTGAAACCACATGTCCTGGACAAGTGGATGTAAAAAAATTTGCTCAGCCCTGTGTTGGTTTTCTTTACTTTTTTATTAGTAGGAAATCCACTAGAGATTTCTCTGATGGCAAAAGCAATGTAAAAACTTTGTTTCTATAACATGCACTTTTTATATCATGTTAGAAAAAATAAATCTAATTGAAGAGTATGCAGTATTAAATTTTTATTGGATTATTATAATGTAGGGGAAAAAAATCTTTGTTGTGACATAGCCTGAAGAAAAAAAAATCTGTTCAAAGTTCAGCGTATCATTAATTATGATAATTATATCAAAACAGCTTGAAAATAAAATAATGAAAAAAATGCAACCTATTTGTTTAAAAAATTTTTTTTTTATACTTTTGGCATAATTTTTTATGTTTTATTGCAGTCAATATGCATACGAAATAAATTAAAATATATTACAAATGCAATTAATGAAAATACAGAGACATTATAAACGATCTATTTCCACACTTTAGCCTAATTGTCACATTCCAATCTTACGTCACGTGGCCTTTATTTCAGGGGCACGAACCATGGATCATATTTGGAAATAGACAAATTTGGAAACTCTCAGAAAAACGGTAGCTCGCAAAGGATTTATAATTTATAGAGTGTATACACATTTTTCAACAATGAATAAATTAAGTAGATATAGTTGAAAACATTCTATGGTGATTTTGTAGTTTCTCACAATATTATATCGTCCAACAGCCAGTTGTCGTTTGCCTCCTTCAATCGTGCGCCATGTTTCTCGCTATCTAACGCGCTTGTTTCGAGATAATGACATCATCAGCTGTGTCACCAGCATTCTTAAAGACTGACAAAATTTATTTATATAGTAAAATCAAACAAAATGAGATTCAAAAAGGTAAATTCATGTAATTTAAAAAAATCATTATGAAAATTTTTGTTTTCACTAATGCCTTTTTTTTTTGTCAGACATTCTGGCCTTGAATTTTCTATTATATGCTAAAGATAGTGCCGCCGATCATATGATGACTTTGTTTACATATTTTGAACAGGAAAACCAACTTTGGGAATTGATACAACTAGATAGCCAATGTAAATATTTGGTTTTAATCATGTGAGGTTCTTATACAACGTAAGAAAAATTTACACTCGAAATGTATATTCACTACGGAATTTTTTGTTTCAGTATTATTTCATAATAAACATATATTCTACATTAAAAGACACTGAATCTATTATAATAAAATGTGCATCCATTCACCAGTGTCTATTTTTAAATTTCGCTCTCCCTCTGTCTCTCTGTATGTCTGTCTGTCTCTCTCAGTCTATTGTGTCATGTATATATATAAAAAAGAGCAAGCAAGCAGTAATGTAAGTGCACAAACTGCATATAGAATTAACGAAAAAAAATTATTCATTTTTAAATTTAATTTTTTTAAATTTCAAAAACACGGAGACGCTATAAACTAATAATATCCATACTCTGTCTAACTGGCACGGTCCGGTCATATGCCACGTGACTTTTTAGTGAGTGTAACGAACCATGGACGTCACTTCCTGAAATAAGTAAACATACACAAGCTCGGAAAAATGGTAATTATGAACTACTGTTAGTAACAGGCGTCGCCGCAAGAGGACACTGGTGATCAAGATTAACATTTTCTCAAAATGTCAACCTCATTACACCTGGTACTTTCTCCGCTTTTGTATGTAAAAAGCCGACATTATTATATCCGAATGTATTCATGGTTGAAAGGTCAAATGTCTATATTTAGCGTATATGACATTGGGCCTTTTGTACAACATATTCGGCGAAAATAAACGAAAACCGATCTTTTCAAAACGCAGAAAAAGTAAATAAACGAACATACATGTATATGCTCACCTACGCCTACTTTTTAAATACTTTGGAGTTCTTTTTACGAGAATAATGGTAAAATGTGTGTGAATATTTGCGGAAAACCCACGAATTACGTCTTTTTAAAGGTCACCCATGCCAGCAAGAACGGTAACTCTTCCCGGCACATGGGTACGTACAAAATGGAAACAATGACAACAACACGACATAAATTGGGTTCAAAAACACATGTAAACTTGATTTTATGAAAGGGCAGACATTTATACAAAGGAATCGGATTATATAAACGTATTGTCATTCCATACCTGTCAACCTCCTGACACAAAAACCTGTACACCAGACCAAAAAAAACATACAAATTTCGGGATTCCCGTACAAGTTGACAGGTATGAAAATGTATTGGATAATTACTTATCATTGTTACTGTATGGATTAATAAATTTATTGGCATTGTGCAACAAAACAACCCATTATCCCTGAGGCATTATGTACCACGGGTTAAACATAGTTATTGTTCTACAGGTAATAAACCTCTTTGTAGATGATAAATATTGATTGTGGGTGCTATATGTTCGGTGCATCGAATGCTCTTTTAACGAAATCCAGATGGCTGCCTTTTATTTCCAAACACACCTGTGAAAGAAATCCCACAAGTTATGTTATTAACAATTATCACCTAGACACCTTGAAATCGCCGACTTGCATCAAAACAATCTTTCATCAGTCGATTGTTTCGAGTCGGCAAGCTCTGCTTACTTTGAAGTTACCCTCAGCTAGGTGGGGGAAAAAAAAAAAAAAAAACCAGAAGAGAACCACAACATATAGATCACCTTTATTAAAAAAATATCAACATATTAATCACTTCTGACTCGTATATTGCAACTTGCTTGTTATTTTTATCCTTCCTAGGCTTACGAACAACACAAACCCCCATATGAAGCCTCTCACTCTTGTTGCTTCAAGACATGCATTTCTACTCTCGAAACTAAAATGTTTCTCTTATAAATATCTTCAGAATCATAATTCCAAAATCTTTTTATTTAGTTTGTATTTATATCTTAATTACACTGAAATAAAGTTTGCGTGCGTTTGTAGGGTAGATTTTAGTGATCACTGATTAGCAGAGGGTTAAACCTTGGATTGATAGATTACTAATATGGCGGCTCTTTTGGAAAATACACATACGATTGTGGCTCTAATACATGCTTGGCTGCGTTTTCTGATGTTCCGAAAGCATGCCGTAAATACGGTACTACGCCTACTGATAACCTGATTTTCAGTCGACCAGTAAGGGGGCAGAATTCCGTGCTTGAATAAAGAAATAAAACTCTCAAATCGGCAAGTGAAAGACACATCAATATTTCAGGTAATCTAATAGGTGGTTCAAGCGATTCACGTTCTATTCTCGTTGTATCTCATGAAGAAAATAAAAATCCCCGTCGAATCCTGATCTTGGCGAAAATTGCTGACATTTTTTTTTTTTTATAAATATTAAAAAACCGTATAAAATCCCTGTACGGCCGTACACTGCAAAATCCCCCCCAAAAACGTACAAATTACGGGATTCCCGTACAAGTTGACAGGTATGTCATTCATTATACCAAATTTATTACAACATTTTGGTACAACTTTTGTTGTGTAATGTAATTTCGAGATTAGAGACTCGACGGGTGATACTGATAATTATATTGATAATATGTACGTGATTGTGATCACTTAGATATTATCAATGTCAGGTCATCTGCTCTAGGTACGATTCTTATCTAGAGACACTGGTATTCAAATTAAAATGTTCATGTTTAGTAGGGGCGAAAAAGAGGTAAAAGTTAAACTTATTTTCAGAATTTTGAAAACTGAAAACAAATTCATTTTTATGCCATTTTTTGTGAATATCAATATGAATATTGTCATCATAAAGAACAGAAAATCGACCTGAAGTATTTCTCTATTTAAACAAAAACATAATCATAACTATTTCTTGAGAACCAAATCAGTGCCAGAAGCAGAATTGTGGAAGTATTCAAAGTAAGTTATTTTTATGTTTTTTTGTCACTGATTTTATTTTATAGATATGAAAACTGACCAAAAATATCTTATCATAACTAAATTCTAAAATGGCAATTGTTATTTACTACATAAATAGTGATTTCAGATTAATGTATATATGTACAAGAACACTGTAATGCATTTGCACTATTGCTTTTAAGAGTAACATAGAATTTAAACTTGTGTATGACTCATGATTATGGTATATCATGCAAAAATGTAAGGGGCACATGATAAAAAGGAACTGAAAGGCTTCAGAAGTACCTGGAACATAGAAAAAGTGAATTTATTTTTGAAGCTGAATGTTCACAAAACATTTATATATAACCATATGTAAGAAATATGCAACTTTCAGCATGAAATAACATGATGTCAAGAATTTGCAAAAAGTTACCAAAGTCCAATATTAACAATGGTGGACGGCTCATGTGTTTGAATGCTTCCTGTGAATTTATTTGAAAATATATCATAAAGATCGGTTCATTTTTGAATTCTGCACACTCAAATTATGACGAAAAGGTTCCATTTTAAGAGCAACATATAATTTCAACTTGTG
The DNA here is from genome assembly GCA_029931535.1 of Margaritifera margaritifera. Lineage (NCBI taxonomy): Eukaryota > Metazoa > Mollusca > Bivalvia > Unionida > Margaritiferidae > Margaritifera > Margaritifera margaritifera. Next base: position 7,093,864 of record JAQPZY010001663.1, read on the forward strand.
TATGACTGAAAAATATAGTATTTCATACAAAAATGTTAGGGGGGTGCTTGATAAAAAAAAGGCACAGGGGGGCTTCAGACTTACCTGTAACGTGGAAAAAGTCAATTTATTCTTAAAGCTGAATGTTCACAAAACATTTCTACATAAACATATGTAAGAAATATGCAAATTTCAGCTTGAAATAACATGAAGTCAAGAATTTGCAAAAAGTGCCAAAGACCAATATTAAAAATGGTGAACGGTACATGTGTTTGAATGCTTCCTGTGAATTTATTTGAAAAGATATTATAAAGATGGATTCATTTTTGAAATCTGCACACTCAAATTATGCAGAAAACATTCCATTTTTGTATATTCTATAATTCTGAAAAATTCATCCCCTGTTGCTACTAATGTACATGAATGCCAAACTGTTTTTCACGCTGATTAAATGAAATAGATATAGTTGAACACTTTGTATGGTTTATTTGAATAGATTATCATAATATTATAACGAACGCGTTAAAATTCACGTTAAGTGAACGAAAGGTGGTTACTCGAGGCTAATGCAAGCTTTAAAATTCACGTTAAGGGCACGAACCATGGTGGATTAAGGAGAGTGCATGAATAACGTCACTTACTGTCACCACTTTTTTTATAAAAAAAATCTAATTTTTATGATTGTTCAGAAATATTACAAATAGTACAAATGACTAATTTGCAACGTGCGATGAAAATACAGTGTTATTTTGATGAATACAATTTCGAGAGTTGACAAAATCTGAAAACACTACCTTTCAACACATGCAGCGGAAATTGGAGCAGTGGCCTCCCTTGAATGTGGTAAAAATAATACAGACTGGAAGCTTTTCGCGGAAAATACATTTGGTCATTCTCGTGAATATCAATTAATTACATTTCACAAATAGGATTTCTGGTGGTCTTTATGGTTTTAAGGATGCAAACAAATTATGTTCCTTATTTGACATGCGTTTGCATATTGTAATGGATTGAACGATATATGAAACTGCAAAAAAGTAGCATTTTCAACATATAAATATATTCAAATCAATTAAGAGATAACAAGAGGTAAAAGTATGAACATTCCACTCTACTATGTTGTTCGTTATCAGCTATTTCATGGGGATAGGAAGCTCACCGGGACGAAACATGGCTTCATTGGGGATCTTTTTAAGACGTCGCGAAGAGCTCGCGGAGACGAAGATTGCCATGGGGTGGGCCTACCCAACAACCCAGGGGTGGTCCTAGGGAGCCTTTAAAGGATTCACGGTACTAATTGTATGGAAGTATGGGAACCAGTCTAGAAATGGATGAAGACAAAACAGAGTATATATAGGTCTGGCTGGCCATGAATAGTTGATAATGAAAAGCAAAATTGTAGTAAAAGGAATCCTTGGAAAGCTTTTCCTTATTGTAATTTTAAAAAACTAGAGACAATGTTTTGTTGATGGAATTTCAGTCCTTTTACAGACTTGACGTTGGAACACTCATTACTGAAATTAGCACCTGATTCTTTAGATGCTGCATTGAAAACCCGTGCTTCAAACACATGATAAAAAAAAATGACGGGGGCATTTAGTTTTCTCCACACAAAAGCTTGCATCAAGACTGGATCCATACTGAGATATATAGGGTTGATCATGAACATTTAGAAATTTAAAGTTATTGAATTTTTAATAGCATGGTGTTTCCACAGATTTACTATGGGAGCTGAATTAGTACCATGATGCCGATAGTGATGCGTATAGTGGTGCAGCCCATGGGCTGATCCAACATGCTCTTTGCCCAACTGACTGTTCCCCCACGAGGTCGACTCAGTCTGGTAATTTACAATGCAGTCCTGCCACTCACCCACTATAAAATGACTTACCTCGTAGTAATAAAACTTTCCATTCTTTTTCTGCACAAAGTGGAACACGTCCTAAAATATGCAAAGCACAATACGTTTATTTAATTGATTATACCCTAATGTTATTTTTTGACCAGCCAGCCTGCCGCATTCCATTCAACGAGGCATTTGCAACCTACGGCACCCGGCCCGCGACCTGGTTTTATCCGCTTATTTACATCATAGGATGTGGCTTTAAAAATCGCTTATCCGGCTCGCGCCCTGGAGGAAGTTGCACATGCTTGCTTTAAACTATTGATTGATGGAGGTAGCAGGGATTAAGACCTTTAGAGGCCCTAAGCACTGAAAAGATTATCGTGCCCCCCCCCCCATGTAATTAATAAAAAAAAAAAAAAACGTAATATCTCATTTTTTATATTATTATTATTTTTTTGTGCCCCTGCTTTGCTGGTGCCCTAAGCACGTGCTTAGTCTGCCTATTGGGTAATCCATCACTGGATGGAGGCGAACCTGTTTACTAAAAATTGTGGCTAAGCATGTAAGCTGACCTACCTGTGCATGTTATTTTTTTTTAACATTGTGCTATTTAGGCTGTCTGCTTAGCAACACAGTAAATATTTAAATATTTATGTGTGCTAAAATTTAAAACCAGGATGTAGGTATTTAAAAGATTTTTTATTAAATCGCAGGGCACATACAAATCGGCTGACACGATTCACACACAACTGAGCACTATAACCAGTTTATAAGGACTTTAACACTAGAGAAACTTAGCGCTCTTTGTATCATTCTGCAAAGAAATTAGGCCTTCTCTCGATGTGGCGAACATAAGATTGAAAATAGGAGACGTTTTCCTCACCGGGATGGACGATGATACAGACAGACAGATTTTGTTCAAACTCAATACAGGTAAATATTAAGTGGTATCTAAGCTATGACACTTTAAGCCAGTGGTTCCAAAACTTTTTTGATTGCGACCCTAAATGCCATCTTTTGCGATCCAAAATGCAGTACCAGTATAGGGTCGCGAGGGTCCTCGCGACCCGGGGTTTGGGAACCACTGCTTTAAGCATTGGAAAACCGAACCAGATACAAGGCATATAATCTGCTGTGTGGTCTAGCCCACACCCAGACTAGTCTTTTTATTTAGATGGGGACACATGTTATCTCGTATTAATTCATTATCTACTAGGAAAGTTGATTGTGATATCTGTCCTGAGTCGAAACTGACTACAAACACAAACAGTTATCGTGCCCTTTATTCTCTGGGGGTAACTGTTATGCATAGTTTGAATTACCTAAGTAATTCCTAGTGATTCCTTTCGCCCTGAAACTCCAATGGGGGTTCAATTCAAACACGTGATTGTGTGTATAGTTTTAATTACCTAGGAATTCCAAGCGTTTCGTTTCGCCCTAAAAACTCCAAGGGGTTGAATTCAAACACGTTTGTAATCAATGGAGGCAGCAGCCTACACGGTTGACCCTAAGAAAATGGAATTAATTCTGTCTGGGAGAGTCTAAGTGCAATAACCTGAGGAGGACAGCCCTATGATTGACAGATAAAGGCTAACATATGACTTTTTGCCCATTTTAATATTGGTTTTTTATCAACCAATTTTGTCGGCACCTATTTAGAGGTGCCGTAGTATGTCCATTAGCAAAATGTGCACATGCTGTATTCTTATTGATGCATTTGTACCTTTGGCAACTTTTACTGTAGCAGCCTTGGTTATGGTTGGACTGGGTATGTACACATTAAAGCCGGCCCATCGGAACGATAAACGTTAATAGCATTTTATAACGTTCTACTGCGGACATGCAGACTATGTTGAATAAGGGCGATAGCGCGTGGGGCGGCTACGGTTCTTTCAAAGGTGCTCAAAAAGCAGGAGAACACGCAAAACAAGGCCACTTTGGTATCGCATTTTTTGGGGTTCGCATCGTATGGCGGAGGTGCTTTGGGGATAGGCCTCGAGTCACAGAGCTGTCGTTCAGACGGATCTATTATTTTTGTCGTTCCTGCTATTTTCAGCAGGACCTGTTATCATCTCCTCACGGGCGTGTGTTTTACCTTTTTTTTCCACTTCGTGAATTACAAGCGAAGTGTATAGCTTGTGCGCGTTAGTTCGTATTTCGTTCTTCATGGTTGTATATTTGTCGACTTCATCGAAGATAAGCTTCAACTCTTCCTCGGAGCTATCAGCATAGTGTCAACACCATCCACCGCATGTATTGCACGCTTGTTATTTTTTATAGACGGTACGCTGCTGTTCAGCCTCAGCACATATAGAAGTTTAAATTTAAAGGGAAGGGGGGGTAGCTCTTCTGCGGACACGCACCTCTAACCTGTCGCCATGGTGTACAGGGAAGACGGCAATGATGTTAAAAAAAATGTAAGTTTCTTTAATATCTTTAGATCTGGAAATGGCACGGTCTTCAACACGCCCGCCAACACGCTCATCAAGAGTCACAACAAGCGTGTCATCTGTTCATAGGTTTCGTGATTGCTTGTTTTTTCTGACTGATCACTGTAATGCGGAAGAATATAAATTTTCCAAAGATCACACTTTTTTTTTTTATTTTGCTGTTGGTGAGACGAGTGATAGATGTCTGCATATACCCAGAAGGAAAGGTCGTTGCTGTGAGCATTTCGCCAAATACCACGTTGTCATTGTAGTAGCAATATCGCGTGACAAACCGAGGGCAGTACTTTTGGCTGTCATTCCGACAACGAAAGCGCAGTTAACCCTAGTTGACCGCGGGCTCGCTCAGGGTGCTCTGTGGAACCCCAGTCATCGATGTCCGTTTACTTTGTAAACCTATTCCATCCCAATTTGAACAGGTACGTTCCAACCCCAAGTTGGCGCAGATACTCTTGCACCAGTGGTTTGTATTCCTTGTCGATGTCAGGAACTTGTTTTGTGAGCTGTATTTAGTTGCTCCCCCATGGCTAGCTTTTGAGTATGTTGTACATGAGTTCCAATTGCGAAAACCACTCAAGATGGTTAGATTGGCCGTGCGTTGACCTTGAGACCTTCGCACCTAATGGTGTACCTGGCGGCAAACACAGACGCATAATTAGCTATGAGGCTTTCGTGTGAGGCGTTAGCCGGAACGGCAGTACTACCATTATGTGCCATTCAGGCCCCGTTAACAGGAATTGAAAGCGGCGCCCACTTTCCGTCACCCGGATTCCCGTGTCGGTTAGTGACGTAAAAAACGGCGCCCGGGACGGTGACAGTATCATTGTCATTGCTGAGTGTAAAGCCATCCCCATGTTAAACCTATGGACCATGTTAACATAGGATTTCCCGTATGACCCCATATCGCCCCTGCATGTTAACCTATGTGCTAATGTTAATTCCCATATGACCCCCAATCGTCCCATACAACTACTTATGAGTCTATGTAGTCCTGACTGCGAGATCTTCTGGGCCATCGTCCGTGTTTGCCTAAGAGGCTGAAATCCCGATTGCGAGTTTGTCGTTGTTAGCTCGGCCATCGCCGACTAAAAGACAGTGAACTTATCCGCCGACAGAATCACGACAGTTGGTGGGGCTACGGTAATAAATGCGTCTGGTTACTATCGATCGGATGCAACGCAAGGCTTCAAAAACGTTGGTGGTATTATCAAAAGTCTTTACAGGTGTCATACGGGAAATACTATGTTAAAATGGTCCATAGGTTTAACATGGGGATGGTATTATGGGGTCAAAAGTGTTCGTAGGGTCAAAAGTGTCTATAGGGTTAAAAGTGTTTATAGGGTCAAATGAGAATGGTTATCTTAAAGTGTTGATCTACAACCCAATACAACACATATACTATGCAAACACACCCCTACAATCCAACAACCACTTTTTTATTACTATCCAAACAAACACACTCTACATTTCAGCGCCCACTTTGTAAGTACTATCTAAACACACCTACAATCCAGCAGCCGCTTTTTGATTACTATCCAAACGCACATCCATACAATCCAACAACCGCTTTTTAATTACTATCCAACAACGAAAAGGGTAGGAGTTTTTATATACACACTCTATACTTACATATATACAAACACACGATCACACAAGAAGAGGGATATGATGTAAAAGAGGGGGGATGAACTTGACAAACACTCTTACACACAACATACTATACTATGACACAAGGGTAGGAAGTGTTGTTTCTTGTCGTCTCCGCAAGAATGTTTGCCTGCGACGGTAGTACTACCTTCACCTCCTTCTTAATCGTTACTATTGGTGGATGATTTAAGATACAGACAGAATGAAGAAATGGAGACTTTTTTTGCAACGACAGATAGAAGCAGAAGAAGTATTTATTCAACAACAACAAGAAGAGGAAAAAGAGAACGAGAAGAACAAGAACAAGAAGACGAGAAGAGGAAAACTTCCAATTGTGAAGGACAGATGGAAGGGAGTGAAAACAATGATCTACAATTTTTTCGAAGTCGTCTGCTTCAGAGATAAAATGTGCTATTTATTAGGGATTTTGATGTGCTGAATTCAAATATGACAATTACAACAACTGATTGGCTATTGTTTCCAAGATATTTAGGTTTTTACATTTTAAGTCTATGTATATTGTGTACATAGTAGAGTTTTAATCATAAATTCTAAACCTAGGTCTTTTCATGTGTTTATGGTTACTTTACATGATAATATTTCACCTGTCCTGTTTATGTAACACTTTAAAAAACAGCAAAAGGGTTATATAAATAAAAAATATATTGAAACAAAAGTCAAAAAAACTATCATGTATATATAAGTACATAGTTTAATCCTTATTCAGTGTCTACTTGGCGCTTCTTGTCTTGTCTCTTGTATCCATTAAATGGAGCATCTCTTGTCACTGTCCAGCAATAGTCTGCGAGCACTGATGGACTCCATTTGCCCTGATAGCGTTTCTCCATTGTTGCAATGTCCTGGTGAAATCTCTCGCCGTGCTCGTCGCTCACTGCTCCGCAGTTCGGTGGAAAAAATCTAGATGAGAGTGCAAAAAATGTATCTTTAGTGACATGTTGCAACCAAGGCTTTTGTATGCCTTGAGGAGGTTTTCCACCAACTCCCTGTAGTTATCTGCCTTGTTGTTTCCGAGAAAATGTGTTTGTTGCCACTAACTGGAAGGCTTTCCATGCCGTCTTTTCCTTGCCACGCAGTGCACGGTGAAATGCAACATCTCGAAGAAGTTCACGAATCTGAGAACCAACAAAGACACCTTCCTTTATCTTAGTTTCACTTAACCTTGGAAATTTTCCACGGAGGTACTTGAAAACTGCTTGTGTTTTGTCCATGGCCTTGACAAAGTTCTTCATCGGACCCAGCTTGATGTGCAAGGGTGGTAACACAATCTTCCTTGATTCAACAAGTGATGGATGCTGAACACTTTTCATCCCAGGCTCCAATGACTGTCGGAGTGGCCAATCTCTCTTGATGTAGTGAGAATCTCTCGCACGACTATCCCATTCGCAGAGAAAACGGCAGTACTTTGTGTATCCAGTCTGCAGGCCAGGCAAGAGAGCAAGAACCTTGAAATCGGCACAAAGCTGCCACTGATGTTGGTCATAGTTTATGCACCTCAAAAGTTGTTTCATGTTTTGATAGGTTTCCTTCATATGGACTGCATGACCAACTGGAATTGATGGCAAAACACTGCCATTATGCAGCAAAACAGCTTTAAGACTCGTCTTCCATGAATCAATGAACAGTCTCCACTCATCTGGATCATGAACGATGTTGAGGGCTGCCATCACACCATCGATGTTATTGCAGGCTTCAAGATCACCTTCCATGAAGAAGAATGGGACAAGATCTTTTTGACGGTCACGGAACATGGAAACCCTAACATCACCTGCCAGGAGATTCCACTGCTGTAGTCTGGAGCCCAACAGCTCTGCCTTACTCTTGGGTAGTTCCAAATCCCTGTGAAGGGCATTCGGTTCACCTTGTGTTATGAGATGTGGTTCAGAGGAGGAGGATGGGAGAAAATATGGGTCATGTGACATGGATGGTTCAGGACTAGATGTTTCATCCTCTTCCTCTTTATCGTCTGACTGAAGTGAGAATGATTCTGGTGCATCAGGAACCGGCAGTCCTTCTCCGTGGGGTACTGGGCGTATAGCTGACGGAATGTTTGGATAATGCACAGTCCACTTTTTCTTCTTTGACACACCTTTCACAACTGGAGGCACCATGCAGAAGTAACAATCGCTGATATGATCTGTTGGCTCTCTCCAAATCATTGGCACTGCAAAAGGCGTATATTTCCTTTTCCTGTTCAACTACTGGCGAAAATTTGTTGCACAAGTGTTGCAGCATATGTGTGGGCCCACATCTTGTCCTGATCGCCAATTTTGCAGCCAAAATAAAGGTGATAGGCTTTCTTAACCATAGTGGTTATACTGCGCTTTTGTGATGCAAAAGTCACTTCACCACAAACATAGCAGAAGTTATCTGCATTGTTCACACAAGTACGAGGCATCTCTGCTCACTTTGGCTAAACAGAAATGTGTCCCTTTGCAAAATCAAACACTGACAAATAAGAGAGCACGACACTGTATGATTTGTAGAGCTGATATAGGGCAATTTCTTCAGCAGAGTGATGTAAGCTTAGTTATGATTGCATCATCCAAGACTTCTAGGAATAACATGATGCAATTCATATTATGCATGACGCAATACCAGCTTCAGATTGCATCATTCATTGTTTTGCCTAAAAAGCAAGTACTGTCCAAACCCAGTCATAGATTTATTCATAGATCCAGTCAAAGATGTATTTTAGTCATTTCTGGTTTAAACTGAGATCCCTTCCCTTTATAACTCACTTTTCCTCCGCCATTCCCAAGTCAAGGGTCGTATATACTGACCCAGTATAATATCTTTAAAACCAGAGCCAATCAACAATTTTAGGCATCATTTTCGTTCTCAGTGACCCAGAATTAGTAAAGTTTGACAACATTTATTGCGGAAGCATTTTGGCTGTAGACCAGTGAAACAAAACGCTATGTGTGCTACAAGATATTTTGGCGGAGTTGAAGTATCTGAGAGAAATCATCAGACTTCTTTAGCTCAACCCAAGAAAAAGAGACCTTCACGTGCTAAGATTTCTAAACAACCTTCCATCACTACATCCACCACTCTCATCGCCACGGAGATGCCAATAGTAGTAGTAGCAACAGTTACTACTGCCACTATGAAAGCAGCAACAGCAGCAAGAGGAGTAGGACTTGGCCGTGGAAAGGGATTGAGTAAGTTAAAGCTGATGATGTAAAGTCCGTAAGTTTTTTTCAAAAAAAAACAAAAAAACAACAACAACAAAACAAAACGGTCTTTTCAGGACTACCTATATCTCTCAGAAAATTAGATACTATTCCATGATTGCCAAATCAAGTAAAACTGAAATTCCTTTCCTTATGATTCGATGGTGTGAGTGTGATGAAGTATCTTATCCATATGAAAAGTTAAAAAATCAAGACCAAAAGACATTTACGTTTCTTTTTCTTTGGTATATTCTCTTTTGAATCAGAATCACAATGAATATTTCATGACACATCACAAACGTCCATTTCTTTCTTTCACTGTATGTCTGTTTTTGTTGAATTTCTTCAATCGTATGTGTTCTTCCTCTACACTGTATCGTAGTTGTCTTGCCTTCTTGCATTTCCTGAAGAGTATGGGTTCTTTTGTTTCTGAAGAACGCTCCTCCTCCTGCTTCTCCTCCTGCTTGTTCTCTTTTTTCAAGGGACACTCTGAAGACCAGTGTCTTTTTTCCTGACAATGATAACAGGTATCTTTACCTTTGTCTCTGTTTTCTCCTGTCTTTCCTTTGACGTTGGGGACATTCAGAAGCCCAATGTTTTTTCTCTTGACAGACATAGCAAGTATCTTGACTTTTATCTCGAGAGGAGTAGTCAGTAGTCTTGTTGAAATTATACTTTCGAATGACTTTTTAAATCTCTGACGAGAAGGGCAATCTGTTTTGACTCTTCCATTTTCTTCACAGTATGAAAGCTGAATGAATATATACTCTTAGGATGAGAAACTCTCTATATATAGGGAGTAAGTGTGTGTAAAATCAAATTTTGGAATCAAGATGAAACGATCACACTATTCCAGCGAGAAGCCAGAAGAAGAGACCAAAGACGACGACGACGACTTTAGGCGACACCTAAATCATGCCAGTGATTTCAAAGATGACACGACTGAGCCTGAACCAACACCTTCTACCTCCCATGTCACAAGACCAAGAGAGCCCAGATCCACCAAAAAAGAAACACTAGCAGCGTGAGCTCCTGTCTGAGCTAGTGGATTCTGGAGCGGCGAAAAAATGCATAGGCCGGCCTCTTACCCTTGCGAGCCTAAAGGCTATGAGCGTTGAAGAGGTTGCAAAAACCTATGCCATATACGAGGCTAATCTGGGGGCCAGCCAAGACCGTATTATGGTTATGAGGGGCCAAAAGCAAATAGAAGGGAAGATCGCTCAGCTGTTACTTCAATACAGAATAGAGGGCCTACAAAATATGTACAGAATATGAGGGCCTAAGGCTATACCCTTATTAGCCTATGGCTTAATCCGGACCTGGGTCCAGCATGTCTGCTCCGCTGGGGTCATCTCTGCTTGGACTGTACACGGCAGTTGTCATCCATTTTCTGCCCATATCGAGGGATTCAAAAAATGATCCGCTCATCCAGACCTCTTTGGCGACCAGCAGCAGCCACCTCTACTTCAGGTACGGCCTGGTACTAGCGCCAGGTGCAGCTGGCATGATAACATACAGGCATGTTGAATAAAGCAGAGTAAAAAAAGTGCGACAGCGAAACCGCCAGTGCAACCGAATACGGTTCCGTCATCGGTACCATCTCGGGCAGTGATGCAGGTTACTAAAATTAAAAGCCCATGTAAATCTGCTTCTGGTAAAAGTCTTGCTGCTATGATGTAACAATGGCGGGCTGAGAAAAACGACAACACTCAGGCCGCCTCAGTACAGGCAAGGCAGCGATGGCTGCACAAGAGCGTGCGACGCCAACTTATGTTCCTCGGCCTAGCTTGTCGGATGGCCTCGCGTGCGCCTTATTCAGCGGCTCGCCGCTGCAGTCCGAATGGCTTGCCCCACATAGGCAGCAAAAAGCAGCGGGTCCGTCGGAAGGATAAAATGCATCAGGCGCAGCAGCCGCTATTAGACACACGCCCAACCCATTTCATATGGAATAATAGTGTGCGAAACACAAGATGTCAACACCACCATACGCTAAGGACCTAGGAAACCTTTACCATGGAGCCGTACTCGGTTGCCTTGAGGTTGGGTATATAATGATTGCCAAACGCTTGGTAAGAATGAAACCGGTCGACCTTGACCGCTTAGACTTCGAAGACACAGTAAAGGCCGTTAATTTCACTTCGTTAGGCTTTTGGACACAAGACATGCTAACTAAACAGGGAATCATTCCTGCTAACATCATCCGAGCTGACTAATGGCCGAGGTAGCTCTCATGCTCGGCAGGGCAATCGGTAATGCCCTCGCCTTTACTGACTCAAATTTACTCTTCTCTGAGATAGATAAAAAAATAAGTGGGGCCGATGAGGAATTCATCCGCCACGACAAGGCTATGTAAGACCTCCAAACTGCGCAGTTTGAGATGAATCGCAAGCGCACCTTGCATCAAGGTTATCTCAACGAGAGGCTGAGCGCCGAGCAGCATGCTGAAAGGGTATACCAAGAAGGCAGCGAAGCTCTGCGCGAATACTATCTGGTGACCGGCTGGAAAACAGACGATGCCCACAGATAGGAATCGAGCCCATGCTTTCTGGCTTTTACACACCCTCGCCAGAACAGCAAAATACAAGCCGATATTTATTGCCGGGGACCTCGCCGTTGTGGACTACGTGGATTATAAATATTTCTATCCTAACAAGTGCAGTCATTTTTTGCGTTGTCGAGACCCTAAGGCCGGTGGAGTCTGGGGCTTGGATACTAAGCTCGCGGCAATATACCACAGCTCGCGAGGTTACTGGAAGGGGGTGACAGCTATCAAAAGTTGGCAGAAGCCGCCAAAGTCTGACCAGATGTTGTCAGGGAATGGCTCGAGAAGCGGGCCATGTGGCAGATTTACTTACCCGCACCGCTTCTGTTTGACGTTCCAGACCGATCTCTTGTTTCTGCAGAACGACAAGGTTGGGCGATACACGTACAGTTATGCGCTGACCGTGGTTGATGTCGCCAGTCGTTAAAAGGAGGCCGAGTCCTTGACCCCAAAAGAGGCTTCCAAGGTAGCTGACGCGTTGGCACGTATCTAAAGTGGCCCAATCTTCTGCAGGTTGATCCCGGCCGGGAGTTTGCGCTGTGTCACAACTCTAGTTAAGCACGGCGTGCGTGTGAGACGGGGCAAGTCCGGCATCCAGCATGCGAAGAGCACTGTAGAGAGGTTCAACCGCATTCTGGCCCAGCGGATGTTAGGGCACCAGTACACGCAGGAGATGTTGCTTTCCGAGAGCGAGACTGCAGAGCGTAGCACTGAGTGGGTGAGACAGCTCCATGCAGTTGTGGCTACCCTAAACGGCAAGGTAACACGGCTCACAATTAAATAACGTATTGATGCCATTCGTACTACGTCTGCGTAGTCAGCAAAGCAACCGGTTGGCCTGAAAGAGCACTACCTACCCTCAAATACCATGGTGCGGTACCTATATACGCCTGGAGAGCTGGAAGGTGGGCAAAACCGCGCCACCGACCCTGTGTGGCGTCTCGGGGTGTACACCCTGGCTGATAGGTTTGACATCCCAAGCAAGCCATCTATATACCATCTTTCTGGAAGTGTTTCTCAGTGTGGAAGCTTCGTTTGCGAGTAACTACAGACTGTGCCTAAAGGTACTCACCTACCACCTACGGCGATTATTGGCTCAGGCCAAAGAGTCCGCTGAGGCACTGCATCTCTTTAACATGGGCGCCATATACATATTTTATGGCGAAACATTTTGCAGACCTGTTGTAGTCAGCTAGCTGGAGATGGAAATTGAAGTGTGGAGTGCGTTGCATGACGTTGCCATTGCCGCCACCACCGATAAGGTGAAAGGGCCGCTGCGAAACTTTGGTAATATTGCTAGCAAATGTCTCAAAGAGTGGCAGTGAAACCCAAAACTTCTCAAAATATTTGCCAACGGCGTTCTTGTAAGCCGGCATCAATACCAGTTCCATATGTTTACGGATCATACACACGACGCTAATTACAAGCTCTGAATTATATTAGCCAAGATACCACCTAAGTGCATTTTTATTCAAGTCTGAAGAGCTCGTTGAGGTACTCATCCGCCGAGGCTTGTTGCTCTTGTGCTGTTCGGTAATTGCCATATGCCCACGTAGAGACTCAGTCAGGCCCGATCCACTACTAGGTGTCCAACGCTAATAGGCTTGTCTTGTTTCTACGGTACACCCCCATCTTGTGGTGTCGGGATCGACACCGTTTGGTGGAAAAACTCAATCCGCTCCTGTAGTTTTTCTCGGTACAATTCTAGCCTCAGGTTCTTGTTGACCACGGCTTTGCCAACGCCCTTCGCCTTTTTAGTCTCATCGTTGTCCGCTAGTCTGAACGCGTACATTTTCGGGCGCAGGCCTACGAACTCGGCAAACGCCTTCTCTTTGCACTCGTCTTTAAACTTGCCCACGACCATCATGTTGGCCACGCTGCGGAGCGTATGCCCCTCCGTCATAGAGCTCCGCATCTACACCCATATGCTTGTTGACGTCCCGTGTCACGAGGCTTAGAATGAGGCTGTCCATGCTGGTGTACAACAAGCCGGCCCTTTCTCCGTAGCGCCTTGATGTGGCCATAATAAAGGTCATACACGTGGAGCTTGCTTAGCTCGAGAACTGTTATTCCCACGTAAATCGCCTGGTTGAGCTTGATGTTCGACTTCTTTGAGTGTACGGCCACCGGGTTGCCGTCAAAGTTCTTCCTGCTATCAAAAGCCGTTTGCAATCAGCCGACGGAGCTTCCGCCCTTCACCTTCCGGCCGTACCAGCTCCGCATGTATCCTTTCTCGCAGGTTCTCCATTTTATTTCCGTATACCGAATTGTTCATGAGCTTGAATAAGTCTTTTTTAAACTTTATTTTTTAATTTCTGGGCTGCTGCTCATAAACATCAGGCTGTCGATGAATTGCAGCTGCCCCAGCGAGAACGCCATGTATTTCTCCATGTTGTTGGTGATTGCGTTTATCCGTTCCGTTGAGACTGTTCTGATAGCCTGCATGACGAGTTGACCTTCGTAGCCGCGGAGGTTTTGTAAAACCACCGGCATCTTTGTCTTTTCTTGGTAGATTCGCAGCATGAAGTTGCACGCGTTGTGGGCCGCCCCGCGTTACTTGCCTGAGATGTGGCAGTGATCACGTACCTAGTCCGCCCCCAGCTCTCAGCCACAGATGTGACATCCTTCACTTCCTGTCGTTCTCATCTATGACCATCTCTACGCAGTTTCTGAGGTCTGCCCGGGTGTCTTCTAGCTCCGCCTCTAGGTACTGAATGAATGTGGCCACTGCGTCCTCTCCCCGGTAGAGCTCCGGCTTCTTGCAGACTATGGAGCAGAAACTACGCAGGACCTGATCAGCGATTTTCTGCATGTAGCTTTTATCCGGATTCCGCTGTCACGTTCAGTGCCTCAAAATCCGCATATATGATGAATGGAACACGCATCTGGCGGTGGTGGTTCTTAAACAGCAGGATATTCTTGCCTGCTTTCGGTCAGGACACGCGCTGGGGATTTTCGCCTATACCGCGGCAGTCTTTGATGTGGACTTCCAGTAGGTCGACTTGGCTGAAGTCCCTGAGGCACCAGTGGCAGACGTGCTTCTTATTATTATTTGCTTTGCTAGTATACCATACGGCTTAGGTTCTTTGTCTGATCACTTTCACCTTCGGTGCATACGAGTAGCAATCGGTACACAGTATACTGCGTTACTTTCTCGCTGATGCGAAGCTGGTAGAGGCCCTTTTCCCAGTCAAACGCTAACTGCGATTTATGGGTTGAGACGCTGGAACTTGCCCATGTCGCTTACCTTCACGAAAAAGTCAATGCCGGCAAAAGTTAGCTCGCCCAGGTGCTGCGGTAGTTGCTTGACTGGTCAACGTTTCTGTCGTTTGCTGGGTATAGAGCCGACAGAATGGCCCACTCGAAACAGTTGTTGTCGGTGTTTTTTACATTGATAACATATCGCAGGGGAATGCACTTTGGCGTTGGAATGTAGCTCCGGCCTCGAGACGGGCGGTACTGCTACACACTTACATCGAGTGCTACGCACCACACGAAATGCCATCTAGACCCTTCGTGCATGTACTCTTCGACGCGCCGTTGAATTGTGGATTTGGTTTGGGCTACCAGCCGCTCGACATCATCAATGTGCATGGCTATGGTGGCATCGCTCCTGAAATAAGCTGTGACATTAATTCTGGCTTCTTTTTCGTAGTGACCTGTTGCAGCTTTTTCCAGCTGTGTCATCAGCACGGGGTTAAACTTCAGACAGCCAAGTTTCCTGTGATCCCTGACGATGACGTTCTGCCCACTAAGTACCATGAGATTAAGAAATGCCAAAGCGTCTACTTCGAACCTGTGTCCCTCGGGCACGGTGGTGCGGTGGTCTTTCACAATCGCGCTGGCTCTACCCTGCCGCTCTGCAAAGGTGGGCAGGGCCGAAGGCGCGAAGCCAAGCAGATCGTCTATCAGGTGGTCAACGTTATACTGGGGGACCGGAACTGAATGTTCAACATAGTTCCTGGGAACCGGAACGAGAGATTCAGCCCTGCGCCTGGAAGCCCGAACTGGTCTTTGGGCTGGCTGGCGATCCCTACTCGCCAATAGTGCGTCCAGCGAGTCATCATATTCACTTTGGGTTATCTGCCCTCTTCGGAGCAGCTCGTTCAAGCAAGTGATAGTAGAAACAATGTTGTGCGTATGTCAAGCTTTATATAAACCGTCCCTGTTTTGCTTGTAAGTCCCGAATCACTTTATTAACATGTCTCTTTGCTCTGTTCTCTACTCTCTTTGTGTCTCTTGCCACATGATTACCACCACAACCCACACACATTCTGTAAGTGGTCCATGTTCCAGTACCACACTTCCAGCGTGGGTAGACTCTACATCTTCTTCTAAACTCCGCCATATGCATTCCACAATACTCACCAACAGTTCTGAGCAAAGAGCGTGTTCGATCACCCCATTGAATGCAACACTTTAAAGGCTCCCTTAGACCACCCCCGTGAGGTAGGGGTGGGCCCACACCTGACAATCTTCGTCTCCGTGAGCTCTTTGTGACTAGTTTTAATACTTGTCTTAAAAAGTGTTCGCGACGAGTATTAATGCTAGTCTTAAACTTTTCGCGACGAGTATCCAGCGACGATCCCTAAAGAAGAGCGATGATTCCTAAAGAAGCCATTTGTCATTCCGCCCAGTCTCCTATCCCCCAGCCGGGTTGGTGCGGGGTGGGGGCGGTGGTGTTGAGGTAAAGCTTTACTCTACATCTACTAGATATACTTAGTGTTGAGCATTAAGATATTTGATTATTTTTATGTAAGTCGATCAAGTCGGCAAACTCTCCAGTGCTTCAATGGATGCAAATGATGCTGAGGCCTTTAACTTTGACACTCTAATATTAAATATGCGAACCTTAATGCAGTTTTTTTTCATAATTATTTTGAATTAATTTCCACTGCACTTCAGATCTCCCATATATGTTGACACCCATCAAGTTAGCGCTGTGACGTCAACCGGGCCGACCGCGAAAGGCCTAATTATACTGGTGTAATAGCCTTAATATTAAAACTATACAACATAGAAATAAAGGTTTATAACGTGAGTTTTATGTGTCAATTTTTGTCAAACCTGTTTATGGCAGATGGCGTGACACAACTATTGCATTTTTCGCCTGCGACTACCTACTTATTCTATGTTAAAGTTTGTACATTTCATATAAAAGTCATATAGCATGGTCAGCAGGACAGTTATTATTTGGTGTTCATTTTGTCACAGTAACAAATGATACATTTTGATTATCTTTGTCGATTAAGATTTACACGATAGGGAACTTAAAGTACGATGTAATTAAGTTGACTGGTTGGTAACCGGATAGATAGATCAATAAACAGATAATAAACAGACAGAGAGACAAACAAACACGTATAGAGACCGAACTTAGACGAGTGGGAAATTACAAGTAGCTAGGTAGATATACAGAATGGAGAGATCGATGGTTGGATGGACATGTGGATCGATGGATATATCGAATGATGGCTGGAAAAATATGTTTTAATTGAGCTTTGCATTTACACACAACCCAGTTTTTACAATGATATGTTTTGGTTGACCTTTTTTTATTACTCACAACCCAGTTTTTACAACGATGTGTTTTGATTGAGCTTTGTATTTACTCACAACCCAGCTTTTACAACGATGTGTTTTGATTGAGCTTTTTATTTACTCACAACCCAGTTTTTACAAGGATGTGTTTTGATTGAGCTTTGTATTTACTCACAACCCAGTTTTTTAATGACTTGTTTTGGTTGATTTTTTTATTTACTCACAACACAGTTTTTACAATGGCGTGTTTTGGTTGATTTTTTTATTTACTCACAACCCAGTTTTTACAAGGATGTGTTTTGATTGAGTTTTGTATTTACTCACAACCCAGTTTTTACAATGACTCGTTTTGATTGAGCTTTTTTTATTTACTCACAACCCAGGTTTTACAATGATGTGTTTTGATTGAGCTTTGTATTTACTCACAACGCAGTTTTTACAACGATGTGTTTTGATTTAGTTTTTTTATTTATTCACAACCCAGTTTTTACAATTACGTGTTTTGGTTGAGCTTTGTATTTACTCACAACCCAGTTTTTACAAGGATGTGTTTTGATTGAGTTTTGTATTTACTCACAACCCAGTTTTTACAGGATGTGTTTTGACTGAGCTTTGTATTTACTCACAACCCAGTTTTTACAAGAATGTGTTTTGATTGAGTTTTGTATTTATTCACAACCCAGTTTTTACAGGATGTGTTTTGATTGAGCTTTGTATTTACTCACAACCCAGTTTTTACAAGAATGTGTTTTGATTGAGTTTTGTATTTACTCACAACCCAGTTTTTACAGGATGTGTATTGATTGAGCTTTGTATTTACTCACAACCCAGTTTTTACAAGAATGTGTTTTGATTGAGTTTTTTTATTTATTCACAACCCAGATTTTACAATTATGTGTTTTGACTGAGTTTTTTATTTACTCACAACCCAGTTTTTACAATGACGTGTGTTACGACTCTATGGTCTAAGAAAAATGTAACAGAAAGAAAGTGAAACCAACAAATCAAGTAAAAAATCAACAAGCAATTTATTACTGGATAATTAAAATGAAAAATCAAAAAGTCACTTACAGTAATGTGTTTTGAAATCCTAATAATCCAATAAGAATGATTGTTCTAATCACAAGTCCTAAATATAGAATGTGTCCTTGAATGTTATTATGTGCCAATGGTCTCCAAAGTCCTGATGTACTAGAAATCTTGATGTGCTGAAGTCAAAATGAAGTATTCCAAAATCTCTGAATAAGTTCACATAAATTCCAAAATTGTCAATTAAAAATCCAAAATCCAAAAGTTTATGAGCACTGTTATAATCCAATGAATATTTAAAATAATTCCTCTCTTAGAATTTGGAATGAATTTTCACAACTGTAATAGCTCTTTACAAGACTGATGGTAATGTCGAACTGAAAAAATGTCCACCAAACATGGTATATATAAAGATTGGTCACATGACAGAATGTTCTAGAATATGAGTCATCTTAATGGAATTCTAACTGTAAACAAATTCAACCTTGACCTTCAAATTGAGAAAACATATTGATCAAAACAACCTAATTCAAGGACACTAGTTAAACATGTTTTTCCTGATAACATTAAGATTTAAGCAAATATTAAAGTGAAAAAAAACATTTATAATTTCCTAAAATATTTATAATATCATATAAACATCATACATAACACCTCCCCTCATAAAGAAAAAGAAAGATTTATTTAATAAAGCTTTCTTTTGAATATACATCTAATACTATAATAACCAAAATTACATAAGAACATGTTTTGTGATACTGGACTTAATTACATCAAGCAATATTACATTTCTAGGCACGTGAGAGTGCATCTGCAATCACATTGTCTTTTCCCCTGATGTGTTTTGATGTCAATGTTATATTCCTGCAATATCAAACTCCATCTCAACAATCTCCGATTTTTATCTTTCATTTTGTTGATGAAAGTAAGGGGATTGTGATCACTGTACACAATAATTGGAGAAAGAGCTGAGGTAACATACACTTCAAAATGCTGTAAAGCCAATATCAAAGCCAAACATTCCTTCTCAATTGTGGAATAATTTTTCTGGTGCTTGTTTAGTTTTTTAGAAAAATAACACACAGGGTGATCCACACCACTTTTGTCTTCCTGAATCAATACTCCACCAACCCCTACATCACTTGCATCAACAGATAATTTAAATGATTGGCTAAAATTTGGTGCAGAAAGAACTGGTGCATTCTTAAGCATGGCCTTTAACTTGTCAAAAGATTCCTGACACTTGTCAGACCAATGAAATTTGGTTTTCTTACTCAATAAACTTGTCAAAGGTTCAGCAATTTTGGAAAAATTGGAACAAAATTTCCGATAATATCCAGCCATACCTAGAAATCGCATCAGTTGCTTTTTACAAATTGGAACTTGAAATTCAGATATAGCTTTGACCTTAGCTTCTATAGGTTTAACTTGACCTTGTCCCACAATATGTCCTAAAAATGTGACACAAGCATGGCAAAACTCACTTTTGCTCAAATTAATTGTCAGATTCGCATCACTGAGTCGATCGAAGAATTTTCGAATGGTTTCCAAATGATCTTCCCAGGTGTTGTTGTAGATAATGACGTCATCGATATAAGCGTCACAATTATCAAGACCAAATGTTATCATGTTCATCAGACGTTGAAACGTTGCAGGCGAATTTTTCATTCAAAACGGCATGACTTTATATTGATAAAGTCCATCTGGAGTTACAAATGTTGAAATTTCTTTTGCCCTTTCCGTCAGTGGAATTTGTCAGAATCATTTTAAAAGGTCAAACTTGGTGACATATTCCGCATTTCCAATTTTATCAATGCAATCGTCCATTCTTGGGATTGGAAATGAATCAGTTTTGGTGACACTGTTGACTTTTCTGTAGTCAGTACACATACGGAATGTATTATCTGGCTTGGGAACAAGAATACATGGTGAACTCCAGTTACTTTTACTTGGTTCTATGAAATCATTCTCCAGTAAATACTGAATTTCTTTCTTCTGATAGTTCTGTTTGAGAGGATTCATCCTATAAGGATGCTGTTTCATAGGCGCAGAATCTACAATGTCAACGTCATGATAAATTTTACTTGTTCGTGTTGGAACATCAGGAAACAAGTGCTCATAGTCATGTAATAGCTGTTTTAGTTCATTTCTTTCCTGTTGTTGTAGATGTGAAAGTTTCTGGTCTAGGTTGTTCAATATTTCTGAATTCCGAAGATTGGTTATACCAGAGTCACTATAGTCTGATCGTATTCCATCGTTGATATCTTCACTGTGTGGGACAGGTACAACTAAATTAACTAAATAATTAGCTGGGCTATCTCTGTCAAAATATTCCTTTAACATATTTATATGACAAAGTTGTTTCTGTTTCCGTCTCCCAGGAGTGTTAATTATATAATTTAAGTCATTTACTTTCTTTTCAACGGTATAAGGACCATAAAATTTAGCCTGAAGAGGATTCTGAAGTATGGGAAAGAGAGCCAGAACTTTGTCACCAGGTTTAAAACTCCTTTCCTGTGAATTTCTGTCATACCTTAATTTCATTTTTGACTGGGTAGTGTGAAGATTAGTTCTTGCTACTTCACAGGCCTTTGACAACTTGTATTTGAAATCAGAGACATAATCAAGAAGATTAATCTTTGAATCTTCATTTGAAAGAAGTTTCTCTTTCAATAATTTCAATGGTCCACGGACAGTATGACCAAAAACTAGTTCAAAGGGACTAAAACCCAACGACTCTTGAACTGATTCCCTAACAGCAAACAACAACAAATGAACACCCTCATCCCAATCCTTTTCTGTATCAAAGCAATATGATCAAATCATATTCTTCAAAGTTTGATGAAATCTTTCCAAAGCACCTTGACTTTCAGGGTGATAGGCAGAAGATTTAAACTGTTGGATGCCTAATTCATGCATAACTTGTTGGAAAATTCCAGACATAAAATTTGACCCTTGATCTGACTGGACAAATTTGGGAAGGCCAACAAGTGTAAAAAACTTTACCAAAGCTTTCACAATAGTTTTAGTTTTTATATTTCTCAGAGGAATTGCCTCTGGAAATCTTGTAGATGCACACATGATGGTTAACAAGTATTGGTTGCCTAACTTG
Source organism: Margaritifera margaritifera (assembly GCA_029931535.1). Lineage (NCBI taxonomy): Eukaryota > Metazoa > Mollusca > Bivalvia > Unionida > Margaritiferidae > Margaritifera > Margaritifera margaritifera. The sequence continues at coordinate 7,115,201 of JAQPZY010001663.1, forward strand.
GTTTTAGGTAAAGGACCAACACAGTCTACCATTATTCTACTTAATGGTTCATCAAATGCAGGAATTGGTTGCAGATGAGCCTTAGGTATCTTCTGATTGGGTTTTCCTACCATTTGACAAGTGTGACAAGATCTGCAGTATTTAGAAGCATCACTTTTGAGTTCGGCCAATAAAAATGATTCAAGATCTTGTGATAAGTCTTACGGACTCCTAAATGACCAGCCAAAGGAGTTTCATGGGCTAAATTAAGAATTTCCTGTCGATATGACTTAGGAACAACAATTTGATAGCTCACTGACCACTCGTCACCAGCGGGTACATCAGGTGGTCTCCATTTCCTCATAAGGACCCCATTTTTCACAAAGTAACACACTGGAACTTGTGTGGCTTCAGTTTCACTAATAGCCCTCTGAAACAAACAAGATATCTCGGGATCTTGCTTCTGTTCAACGACAAGAGATTGTCGTTTGTCATCCTGATTAGAACAAAGAGAATGAGTTGCCAAAAGAGGATCACTGTGATCAATACCATTTGATTGATCAATACCTGAGGAAAAAGTTACCTCATCAAAAGACTGACCAATACATGTGTCAGCTAAAGGAATAATATCCTGATCAACATCAATCTCAAGAGCTCTTTTTGCCATAGCTCTAGTAACTGCACAAGCAGGGTACAAATCAGGGATTTCAGTTTCGACAGGATCAACTTTCTGATCCAAACAAGGCTTGTCAGTTACAAGTGGATTAACCACAACCTTATCTCCAGCTAGGTCATTGCCTAGTAATAAATGAACACACTCTATGTGTAAAGAAGTCACTGCCCCAACAGTCACAGGTCCAGAAACTAAGTCTGATGCCAAATTTACACAATGAAGAGGAACATTTACAAAGCCGCACTCAACTCCCTGAACAAGAACACTTTCACTTGAAGAAGACTCCTCAGACAAAGGCAAAGTACCTGATAATAAAAGACTCTGAGAAGCTCCAGTGTCCCTTAATATTTTAATTGGGATAGGTTTGGCAGAATCACCAATAAGTGATATAGAACCTTCTGACATGAATGGTTCATAAGCCTCCAAAATAGAATCAGACTGGGGTTTGTTTGACCCAACAAATGCATTGCTTTCAATACAAGACCGTGACCTTGACCTCGTAGAAATAAGAGCATTTGGAAAAGCTCTGTCTTTTCTCTGTTGCTTTTTTTTCAACTTGAAGCAATCAGAAATAACGTGCCCTTTCGTTTTACAATAAGTGCACGTAGGAAGAGATAAGGATTTCTGATCAGTCTTATCAGATGTTTGATTCCTAACAGTTGTGCTGTTGTGAAATTTGGAAGTACTCGAATGAGATTGAAATGGTTTTTTACCAGAAAACTGCTGAGAGGACGACTTATTGCCAAATGAAATTTTGTGAGTCAAGGAATAATCATCAGCCATACGAGCAGCATTTTCCAAAGTTTCCACATTCTGCTCGTCAAGATAGGTTTTAACATCACTATGGATGCACCTCTTGAACTCTTCAATTAATACGAGCTGTCTGAGGTTATCATAAGCTTGATCAACTTTCTTGGCTGAGCACCACCTATCAAATAGTTGTTCTTTATCCCTTGCAAATTCGACATGAGTTTGTCCAGTTTCTTTTCTACAATTCCTAAACCTTTGTCGATATGCCTCTGGTACCAACTCATAAGCTTTCAAGATGTACTCCTTAACCACAACATAATCAGTGCTTTGTTGTACTGACAGTGAAGTGTAGACTTGACGAGCTTTGCCAATAAGTACACTTTGTAATAACAAAGTCCAATGCTCTCTGGGCCATTTCAAGTTTTCAGCTATTTTCTCGAAATGAAGAAAGTATTTATCTACTTCTTTTTCCTGAAAAGGGGGTACTAACCTAATATATCTAGTAACATCAAAACCTGAACTTGTTTTTAAAGGAGTGGAGTGTGCTCTGTTTGCCAGTTCTAATTCTCTTAATTTAAATTGCATTTCCCTTTCTTCTCTTTGCATCTGCATCTGCATTTGTATTTGTCTATCTTCTTTCTCTCTCTCTCCGTCTGCATTTGCCTCTCTTCTTTCTCTCTCTCCATCTGCCTCTCTTCTTTTTCTCTCTCCATCTGTATCCGCCTATCTTCTTTCTCTCTCTCCATCTGTATCTGCCTCTCTTCTTTCTGCATTTGTATCTGCCTCTCTTCCTTCTCTCTCTCTCTCTGAATCTGAAGCTTTGCCAATTCTAAATCAATCTGGTTCTTTAATTCTAATTCCCTTAATTTCCTGTCAGAACCAGATACAGGCTTTCTCTTCAAACTTAAAGCACTGCTATCAAAAATTCCCTTTCCTACTAAATACTGAATCAAAATAATCTTTATCTCCTGTTTTGTCAATGATACTTTTGCCTCAGATAGACTGTATTTTCTGGCAAGCTCGAGCAACTCATCCTTTCTCATGCACTCTAACCCCTCCTGGGTAGGTTTTGAAATGAAATTCTGAACATTAGATGCCATTGTAAATGCTTGTTGGTTTCACACAAAAAAATTTCTCTATTTAAAAATCTTTGCCAAAGACAAAAAAAATTCAGAGACAAAATCAATATGAATTTTAAAGATAAATTTAATATCTCTAATATGCTTTAAAGAAATTCGATCCCGGAACGACGAGTCCCCAATTTCTGTTACGACTCTATGGTCTAAGAAAAATGTAACAGAAAGAAAGTGAAACCAACAAATCAAGTAAAAAATCAACAAGCAATTTATTACTGGATAATTAAAATGAAAAATCAAAAAGTCACTTACAGTAATGTGTTTTGAAATCCTAATAATCCAATAAGAATGATTGTTCTAATCACAAGTCCTAAATATAGAATGTGTCCTTGAATGTTATTATGTGCCAATGGTCTCCAAAGTCCTGATGTACTAGAAATCTTGATGTGCTGAAGTCAAAATGAAGTATTCCAAAATCTCTGAATAAGTTCACATAAATTCCAAAATTGTCAATTAAAAATCCAAAATCCAAAAGTTTATGAGCACTGTTATAATCCAATGAATATTTAAAATAATTCCTCTCTTAGAATTTGGAATGAATTTTCACAACTGTAATAGCTCTTTACAAGACTGATGGTAATGTCGAACTGAAAAAATGTCCACCAAACATGGTATATATAAAGATTGGTCACATGACAGAATGTTCTAGAATATGAGTCATCTTAATGGAATTCTAACTGTAAACAAATTCAACCTTGACCTTCAAATTGAGAAAACATATTGATCAAAACAACCTAATTCAAGGACACTAGTTAAACATGTTTTTCCTGATAACATTAAGATTTAAGCAAATATTAAAGTGAAAAAAAACATTTATAATTTCCTAAAATATTTATAATATCATATAAACATCATACATAACACGTGTTTTGATTGAGTTTTGTATTTATTCACAACCCAGTTTTTACAATGATGTCTTTTGATGAGTTTTATATTTACTCACAACCCAGTTTTTACAAGGACGTATTTTGATTGAGTTTTTTATTTACTCACAACCCAGTTTTTACAATGACGTGTTTTGATTGAGCTTTGTATTTACTCACAACCCAGTTTTTACAATGATGTGTTTTGATTCAGTTTTGTATTTACTCACAACCCAGTTTTTACAAGGATGTGTTTTGACTGAGTTTTTTATTTATTCACAACCCAGTTTTTACAAGGATGTGTTTTGATTGAGTTTTTTATTTATTCACAACCCAGTTTTTACAATGACGTGATTTAATTGAGTTTCGTATTTACTCACAATCCAGTTTTTACAATGACGTGTTTTGATTGAGTTTTGTATTTAGTAAGAACCCAGTTTTTACAATGATGTGTTTTGATTGAGCTTTGTATTTACTCACAACGCAGTTTTTATAGTGATGTGTTTTGAATGAGCTTTGTATTTACTCACAACCCAGTTTGTACAATGACGTGTTTTGATTGAGCTTTGTGTTTACTCACAACCCAGTTTTTACAATGATGTGTTTTGATTGAGCTTTGTATTTACTCACAACCCAGTTTTTACAATGATGTGTTTTGATTGAGCTTTGTATTTACTCACAACCCAGTTTTTACAATGATGTGTTTGGATTGAGCTTTGTATTTACTCACAACCCAGTTTTTACAATTATGTGTTTTGATTGAGCTTTGTATTTACTCACAACCCAGTTTTTACACTGATGTGTTTTGACTGAGCTTTTTATTTACTCACAACCCAGTTTTTACAGCGATGTGTCAAAAAGCTAACTTATGAAGATTCAGGTCTATATAAAGTCTCATAACTGGTGGTGGTGGTGGTGGGTGGCCAGGTTGCACATGGAGAATAATGACAGAAATAATATAAAAGTCCGGAGTATATTTAATGGGCAGTTCCTTGCAAAGATTCTTCAGTGTGGTTTTGCATTTGTTCGCTTTTTCAGCATTTATAACATCAGCAGGTAATCAGCTCCATATATCAACAACTCAAAAAGTTAATAAAAATTTTCCTGGATTCTGAATTGCACTGTCTCTAGAAGAGTTGTATGGTGTTACCTCCTGTACGTGTCCTCCTCCTCCTGTTAATAAAATATAAATATGACTAGAAGATATAAGATACATAAGCAGGACCTTGCTATATCTTACTATGGAAGGGGAATGTTTTTAGTTTCAGAAGGATGAGCTTTGACTTATGTCTGACACAAACTTTCAGTTTTTGTAAGTCTTCATTTTGAGTAGGCTTTGTTCCGAATACAAGGACAAATTTGACAATGATATGCACATGGACAATAATGACAGAAATAATATAAAAGTCCGGAGTATATTTAATGGGCAGTTCCTTGTAAAGATTCTTCAGTGTGGTTTTGCATTTATTCGCTTTTTCAGCATTTATAACATCAGCAGGTCATTAGCTCCATATATCAACAACTCAAAAAGTTAATAAAAATTTTCCTGGATTCTGAATTGCACTGTCTCTTGAACAGTTGCATGGAGTTACCTCCTGTACTTGTCCTCCTCCTCCTGTTAATAAAATATAAATATGACTAGAAGATATAAGAAACTTAAGCAGGACCTTGCTATATCTTATTATGGAAGGGGAATGTTTTAAGTTTCAGAAGGATGAACTTTGACTTATGTCTGACACAAACTTTCAGTTTTTGTAAGTCTTCATTTTGAGTAGGCTTTGTTCCGAATACAAGGACAAATTTGACAATGATATGAGCATATCCTCGTCTTTGTTTTCAGTAGACTGATTGGTGGGTACGAGTATTTTAAATTCCAGTTTAGCCTCAATTTATTTATTTATTTTTTCTTTCTAAAAATGACATGACCCCACTTGGTATTCTAGGTGCTCCCCCCCCCCATTAATATTTAATACTACTACTATTACTACTATTACTACTACTACTACTACTGCTACTACTACTACTTATTACTATTACTATTATTATTATTAGTAGTAGTAGTATTAGTGTATATTTGCAAAAAGTCGCTCAAATCGAATGGCGAGACATCAACGAAATCAAGACTGTCGTAAACCCACACACAACGCACACACACGCAACCTCTGTGATAGTTCACTGTTTAAAATATAGGTCAGTTGTGTCAAACTAGCATTTTGAAACAGACCTTGGGTATAATTTTTAAATACTAGCTTAATCCAAATGATAAATATTTACATATTAAACCCCCTCTTAAATACCTGGCCACAAATCTGTGTCTTGTATTGACAATACGGGTAATTAAGTGTACCGACTCTAATTGTTTACCTTTACTGACTGATTTATATTCAATGCACTCCATATCAAGCTTTTTGTGACATATCTATATATCTATCCAGGAGTGGAGGAGGTGGGCGGTGGAGTCGGAGCGCTCCCCCCTCCCCAACCCAAAAAAAAATGAGCGCAAAGCAACCGCCGGAACATTTCCTAGACTAAGTTTTCTTTACAGGTAGCTGGTTAAAATTATGCCCTGGAAAGGCTTAAAATGCAGGAATTTCCGGGGGCTTTGCTCCCTAATTTCCCCCACCAGAGGTTACACCCCACAGACCCCTTGCCTACTTCTTTACGTCCCTCCCCCTGCCCCCCCCCCCCCCCGATATTCATTTATCCGCCCCTGCTATCTATGTATCTACCTATCCATCTAAAATTATTTTAGTGAAGATTCCGGAAAACTTTAATTTGAAGTTAGTCTTTCTGTTAGCGACACTAAAAGGCCCAACAGGGATCAAATACTTTCTTTTATTTCAAGTGCTATAAAGATGTTATTCAGGAAGACAAATTTGAAATGAAAATTTATTCCTTTTTTTCAAGAACGATTTAAGCCAATTTGACATCAAATAATTGGACCTAAATTTTGTTTGAAGTATCACTTTGACCACGTTGTTAACCTCCTTTAGCTTAGATAATATGTTATCGGTGCATAATGTACACTTGTGAACATTAATCGAAGTCAGTATTTTCTTTATTAAAAATCGAGCTTGCAGAAATATTGACATGCTGAAGTGTGGTCGTGACAAGATCTTAAAAATTCGTGCCCTGTTATTTCAAATGTATATTCGTTGCCGTTAGTAATTGTAATGCGGAGCCGCGGTGGATCAGTACTTTGCGTGCCGCACTCGAGACGAAAAGGTGGAGGATTCGAATCCTACCATCGAATCAGTTCAGGTCCAACTACCGTGGTGTATCCCTTAGCAAGACACTTTACTCCATTTACCTCGACACAGAATAACCTACCTGTGTTGCTGTGCCGTAAAACACCAAAAGTAAACAAACTGTATATTGTAATTATGCTTTTTTTTTCTTTCTTCTTTCTTTATTTTTGTCTATATTCTTCTTTCGTTCTTTCTTTCCCGTAACTGGGAGATAGCATGTACCTGTAGACCCTATATTTAATTAAATGTTACTTGTTTCGTCTCTTTATCATCATTTGAATTAACTCGGCTCTAATCATTTGACGGAAAGGTCGATTTGGTCTGCAATTCGTAATAACAATTACCTAATCCATATAGATACGCGTGCCTGCGACAAGCCTCGGCAAATTTATATTAAACTTTGCTTACATTAAGATCCAATACATTCCAGTGCTCTGCAACTCACTACCCCTATGTTTCTTTGTAAGGGATGTTTCTCTGTAAGGTGTAATATGTAATAAATGCATGCAACGAAATATTTGATCCTCAAAGAACTTTGGGTTATCATTTGAATATTGGGAACTTGTCTGTGATTGATTGATTGATTGGTTGATTGATTGATCGATAGATTGATTGATTGATTGATTGATTGATTGATTGATTGATTGATTGATTGATTGATTGATTGATTGATTGATTGATTGATTGATACTTCATAGTCCCCTTCAGTAACTTAATATCACCATAATAGTAGAAACAACAGCAAATGTAGAAGTAATTGTAGCTGCAGCAGCAGCAATGGTAGTACTACTAGTAGTAGTATTGTAGGGCGACGACATCGACATCGACAAAGAATACTAGGAGTGGCTTAAAAATATAAGAGGAAACGAAGAAGAATGAGCAAATGGTGCTTCCTTCACATAAGAAGGTGGCGTCTTTGACTCTATTAATTCCTTCTGTCTTTATTGCCTTCTTTCTTTTTCTTTCATTCTTTCCTTTTTGACCCTTGGAAATGCAATAGAAAGGTATTAGACCAATAATCAAAGACGGTTGTCAATGGATGAAATAGTTTAGTCGATTTTTTTTGGGAAGACCTTAATATTTCTGTTTCATTCCTGGAAATACAAAATTATATAAAGAGCTGCTCATTTTGTTTGTAGATAATAATACATCGTATTATAATCATCAATAACGGTCTATCCTTACGGAAAAGACGAATAATTTATTAGATCTGTCTTTCAAGTTAAGTGAACATTCTATTGTCACTTAATGTCCCTCTTCGACATTTGATCCATGTCAAATACACATATAATATTGGTATAAAATATCTTGTAAAGTACTCTTGGGGACATTATTCAGTATGCCATCACTGTAGTACTCTTGGGGACATTATTCAGTATGCCATCACTGTAGTACTCTTGGGGACATTATTCAGTATGCCATCACTGTAGATTAATATTCTAGAGGATACTATTTAATATGTAATCACAATAGATTAATTCAAGCACAGTATTTATCTGTGGAAAATGCTCATTCAACCTGAAATGCCGTAGACCAAGATCTCCCATCGCAAAGACTCCATCTGATAGCTTGAAATCACAAGAAGAGCAAACAGCATGGACCCAGATCTGCTGGTGCAAAATGCAAAATGTGCAAATGGGTTCACTCTGTTTGCAGTTGATTGCTTGTTATACACGAACCCGTACGGTAGTGAAAGTTTGAACAGTCAAGATACAAAATGACTATAGTTAGAGTAGTGCAAATAGTTCTCGTAAGATCAAAGCTCTGAGAACTGAATGAAAGGAATATCAAGATGAAGAAACATTTTGATTTTAATATTAAATAAAAATGATATAGTTTTATCATGTATTAACACATTTGAGAAATTTATTGGTTGGACAAGTACCACTTGCCAAAAACCTAGCATACAAATTGGAAATTCATTAAGTATTGGAATGCAACTCATGCTTGTGCATATGCGTAGACGTATAATAGACATTCTTATCCATTTGGAACAACTCAGTGCTTGAGAAGGTCAACTAGATGGGTGTTATTTTCTGCGGAGCGATGATAACAATGAATCTTCCCTATGACTACAGTTTAACATAATATTGATGGAATGATAACACATTGTAATTTGATAGATATGTACTGACGAACCTCTATCTAATGCATGTCAATAATATGACTCACTTGTCATTTTCCGAACTTTATCAATACCTAGGATTCACAAAAGGAAAACGATATATCATGTTTTTTTTAATAATAAAAAAAAAAATAGCAGTAGTGAATGTCTCCGAACAAAAAGAATTACCTACATAATACTTATCGTCCGCAACAGGATACGCTTCTTTCACATAGATACTCTTTAATTTAGGTGAAAAAAGATTTTGTTACAGTTCAAAACAGTTTAGAAAGTGACGGCTCGGGAGGTAAGGACGTAGAAAACTGTACAAATTTATTCCTTAAGACTGCAAACGCTTCTGCTGAAAGCTCGAGAGAATCAAACTTTACCCAAAAACATTCGTGCAAAAACTTTTAATCTGTTCAGGCACTGGAAGGTAAGAATGAAAAGTCATGTCGTAATGTGCATAAATCTAACATACAGTTTAATATTACCCAATAATAAGGAAAAGTAGCTTCATTGCTAGAGTTGAACAATTTATACACTATATTTAAATTGAAATATATTTATATGTGCGTCACAGTGTAGTACCGCTACTCTGTGTGTGTGTGTGTGTGTGTTCTTTTTCTTCTGATATGGTGATTCGTTAGAGGGCCAATCGACTGAGATGACTTACATTTGGCAGAAACATTCCCAAGTTTCTGGGTTTTTTTTAAGTATATGTACTTACTAGAGAACTTTTTTTTTACTGAACTTGCGCAAATAATTTCATAGATGTATCATAATGCTTTAGACATGGTTCTATTTGTCCGAGGATACTTTAGCGTGTGAGTAAGTTGTCCGCCATTTTCATCTCTTTCCCAGGATCGAATTTTGTAGAAAACCCACGAGGTGTTATTATTGATCCTATGCCATGTCCATTGGCATTCGGATCACCTCGGCTATTTCTGCAAGACAAGAATATACCTCGGATATATGGGGGCGCTCTAAAGATAATATATGCTTCTGAGAGAGGGACAGGTGTAAGATGAAGTATTTTGCATTTGCAACATGCATAATTGAGAGAATGTTGGCATTCCTCTATGTTACTTTCATGTACTGTGGCTGAAATTTCTTTTCATATTGTTCTTGTGGAAACTGGACATGATCTAAGCACACAGCAGACAAAATGGCCGCTCCAAAGTACTCGAAAAATCAGCCTGAATTAGTCAAAAGTGCACTATTTTCAGCAGTTATTAAACTAGGGAAACGAATTTTGCCAGAGCAGATAATACCAGCCTCTGAAAGTACTATGAATAAATTACAAAATATCTCAAAAGTAAAAAAAAGTTATCGGCTCTTTTTTTTAATATTTACCTTTGAAATCCAGGAAGTGAAAATGACCAAGCGGAGCTAGCAGTTTTTTTTTAGAGGTGCACATCTTAAATAAGACCAAGCTGTATACTCTATAACCCAAATTTCACCCATCAATTATACACCAAAATAAAGGGAATTCAAAGTTCTTTTAACAATACCTAAAATATACAAGGTCTTTTTTAAATAGCCAGGACAGCCAGTGAGGAAAACCTGGGTAATTCTTTTCCTTTAAAAATCTAACTCTATGCAAAGTACGAAACTGGAGAGCGCCACCTATGTAAACTCAGTAATTTACAGAAAAATCATACATTTTATTCCATGCAAACTTCTTCGCAAAAAAGAAACCTCAATCTATTCGGAGTACCTGACCATAGAATTGACCGAGAAGTTGCAAATCAAAATATGGATTTACGCATTCGCAACTTCTCGGTCAATCCTTATTTCGTAAATAGCTGAGTTGGTCCAAATTACGGCTATTGGCATACATTCGAGGTGTAGTTGTAGGAATACATATACATTTTATGGGTTTTTGGCATCTCCCGTGGAATGCACCACATATGTTGCTACAGAAAAGACCGACAATGTTCCATTTGTGACTTTGACTCCTTCCACCGCAATATTGGGCCATGTGGACAAAAGTAGTTCCAAAAATAGTTCTCTATGGAGGCAAAGTTCATCCGATGTTTCATCTCAACTTGACGAAAAAGGGTGAGGATATTCCGATTAATGTCATGTCATACTCCATTCGAAACACCCTCGTCTCCTTCCGATTAGAGTTTTTGTTTTTCATCCGATGAGAAAGGCTAAGGATGTTCAGATTGGTCATATTCCTCACACATTCGGACCACCTTGGGTATTTATGCGATAAACAAAAATTGCCCCGGATGTATGTTGGCGCAGTAATTTAGAGCAAAATCATACATTTTGTTGCTGGAAATTGTTTCGCAAAAGAGAAACCGCAATCCATTCGGACCGCCTCGGCTGTTTCTACAATTGAATTGACCGTAAGACTGATTGAGAAATTGCGAATGAAAACATAGTCCGATGCATTCGCCACTTATCAGTCAATCCTTTCGGCATACATTCTAGGTATGATCCATAGGATAGACCTCGAAGTTGCGAATGACTCCTCACACATTCGGAACAACTTCGTCTCTTTCTGATGCGAGTCTAATAACTTCGACTCTCTGAAAGAGTCTTGGAAGCGATCATAGTGATACTTCCCAAATCGGTAATTTTTTGACGGACGAACATCCGATTGATACGAAAAATAAATCCTCATAGCGAAAGAATGGCGTGGCAAACAACATTTCATGATGTTTTACCATCAATCAAATACCTGCACTTTCGATTTTTAATTTCATTCCTGGAACTTTCGAATAATAACAAGATTGAAGAAATGATTCAGTTTCTAAAGCTTTAAACTATTGCGTTATTATTAGTGATGACACGTCATCGAATCGTTGTGACGTCAATGAGGTTATTATGACGTTAAAACAACAGCGAGCATAAGGGCAGTTCAAAATGGCCACTATTTACATTAATTTTTAGCATGCAACGGAAAAGGCTGAGAAGGTTCCAACTGACTCATCACATTCGCTGACAACTGCATCACCCTTCCAGTGTTCGTGAGACCGCATACAACTAGCATCTTCCATCTTAATGAAAGTACAGAATCGCTGTATTTTTTTTCCATAATGCGCCGTGGCCATTAGTCTGGTTCCTTGCTTTATATGCTTCTGTTACGCACTCCGCTATACGACTAACTAATCGGGAGACACAGAGATTACTAGCTACCGGTCTATGATATTGGTTTGTCAATTTAACCCTGGTACCAGCGAAACTACGATCGGAACATCGCTCGGCCATTTCCGTAAAGTCGAGAAAATCGGATGTGGTTGTAGGAATACACATACATTTGATGACTTTGGTGGTTCGTCTCCGCCTGAGTACAGCACATATGTTGCGACAGAAAAGGACAACAATGTTCCGATGGTTACTTTTTATCCTTCAGTCGCCATATTGTGGCATGTGAACAAAGGTAGTTCCGAATATAGTTGTCAGTTGCAGCGACTACATCTGAGGTTTCTTTCTCGTCTTTACGGAAAAGATGTTCTGATTGAGCTAAACTCCTTATAGTTAATTACTTTCCTTTTGAATGATAATACCACTTTAACTTGTGGTAAAATGCCACCAGGAGAAAACTGTACGCTTTGATAACAGCATCACATTCAATTTATATTGCATTTTCTGCGATCTTTTTCCTACAATGGCTTTAGTGCAGAATGTCAAGATTTTACCTAATAGGTAGGAGAAAAAAGTCAGAAATTCTTTACTTGCAGAGATGGGACACAGAGCTGACGGTGTTATAGCGGCAGACGTCACAATATATAAATAACGTTACAATGAAGGGCATCTAAGCCTCATACATAGTCAGTTCTCTTTATTTATTTATTTATTGTTATCCCTCGTTATTGATTTTTTTTTCATCTGCAATAGGGACCGACCATTTAATTTTCGGCGTGTGGGGCCTGGGCGGGTATCGAACCTGCGACCCTTGGATTACAAATCTGAGGTTCTACTAGCTAAGCTACCGCGGCTCCCTAGTCAAGAAGGCAAATTACCAGACTACTGATACACCAGCACATAACGGACATGCTGGGTTTGCCAGATTTTGCCATGTTGGAAACTACTTTCAAGAAAAGAACTTTAAATTAGATACGTCACTCAATATGTTGAACGCCATGGCTACACTGATATTTTGGGTGAATAATCAGGGCTAAAAGTATAGTCTTGGTGTTTTGTTATTAAGGATGATTCTTTACATTTTGACAACGACTTCCATAATGTAAAGGGGGAGTTTTTCGATCAGACTGAAGTAGCATACTTACATCCATTGATTGCGTACTTAGGTACTCTGCCAGGAAAGAATTTACATCGAGTTGATGTAAACCAATGCGTTGATTGATATACGAGTTTCATTTTGAGACGAGGATTTTTTAGAATGGCTCCCCAAAAATGACGTTGTCAACAACGACACTGTCTGCAAAGACCTTTTGACCCGGGAGTCAAACTTGCCTTGAACTGAGATCTATAAGTCATTTTTGTGTTGAATTTTGATGTAAAAGATCATAAAATAGCAATAACAGTAGTAAATCAGCAGCCTCAAGCCTTACAGTTTAAACATTTTCCAATACTTTCGCAGATTCCTTGAAAAATAATGTACAAACAAGATAATGCTTTTATGCAAGAAAGTTGCAGAAATAAACTTTGTGGTGGCGTTTCTAGAAATGTGAGCGCCACCTGGGAGCAGTTTTGAATTGGCTCAGAAAGGGACGGGGGGGGGGGGATTAAACTTGTCCATTTTGATTCAGTCGAATCAAACAACATTTTAGGTATTTAAGGTTGATATAAAGTGATAAGCGTCTGATTTTGCATTTCAAATACTCTTAAATAAATTAGAAAAATGTATTGTGATCCTGCCGAATAAACGCGTAAATATTGAAATCAACCAATGATTTCATATCACACAAAGAAACTATTATCAATTTCCTTCTTAAAATGTATCGTCATTGAAAAGTTGTCTTGTACGTCCTTAATTAGATTATCATGCAAATATATCGAAAATTGTCTTTTTAACTATATTCGTAAAAGCAAACCACACGGTCAGTTTTTTTATTAAATTACACGGGCCCATTGAGATAAAGATATTAAATAAAACGTTTTCAATACATTAATCAAGATAGTTTATGGCATCAGGTAGAAAATCGAATTCATTTGCATATATCAACACATTCAGGTAATTGTTTTGAAAGGACATTAGTGTCAGCATGCAGTAGCGTTATTCGCACAAGTATATCCACAGTCATCTGTTTTTGACTGCATTTTCGCATGAGTGGAATCCAAAATATAAGAATTTAACGTTTTACTGCAACATTTTTTACAAGTAACTGAAATAGTTGATCTGCGGTCAGCTCTGCGCATGACATTACCTACAAGCTTTCACGTTGGTTGCAAAAAATAAGGCGCCTTCAATTAACTTTTTTTTCATCTGTTACAGAATACTTTCCATTCCTTTTGGTGTGTTTCCTTTGTGACATCTCAGGAATTTCATCATATGCATATTTCTTAGACAAAAGAATACTTGTAATTCCATTTACATGACTCCATTGTAAGATTTTAAAGTATAATAATACTTTAATCCCATTTACATACTGACATTGTAAGACGTTTGTGATTTTCAGCAAGTGGGTATCGCTGAGATAAAAGAATGTTGTCAATCTTGTGTGCTTGCAATTGTTTATGATGTATCGCGTCAGCCCTGGAAAATACCTAGATAAAAGCGAAACAGATCGTTGCTCACAAACTCAAATACCCGTAATGTTCAAATACATTTTCATCAACTGTCTCACGTGTTTCTGGATGCGTTGACACTCTTTTCTCTGATGACGCAATAAAATGGTTGGATAAAAAGTCACTCGGGACTGCACGAGCATTTCAGACAACGAAAAAAAAAAACAAAAAAAAAACAACAAAACAACACAATTAAAGTAATACAATAATTGCTATATTGGATCTACTAAAACCAGATGATTACAATATTACAATATCGCTAAGCTCTTACTAAGACGCCATACTGTTCAAATGGGTTGCTGAGGAAGGCTCATGATGTTAATATTGTTGTTAAGGGAGTGAATGTTCTGACTTTTGGCGAATGTACAGAATTGGAAAATATTTATCCACTGTATTACAATTTATGGGTCTTTCCGCTTGAGAAAAGATCTAAGATATTGCGATTTGATATAAAGTGGTACTGTTAATCACGTATATTTTGCGACGACTTATTTCGCGAACGTACGTCTTTGCATTTTATCGCGATTATATGAATTTGCGTTATACTGGCATTGTACTACACATGCATTATATTTTGTTTAAAAAAACAACTTGCAATAATAATCGCCAAAACTCTGAATCCGCGTGTTAGACTCGGTGCAACTTGATGAGAAGATACATCTGACGCGAAATATTAAACGACTTACATTATTTCCACGAGTTTAAATTATTAACGCTTTTGCCCATTTTAATACATGTTTGACTGAATATCACAAATGAGTAATGCTTGGCAAATATTTTCTTTCGATCAGATTGGTAAAATATACTTATATATCTATCTATCGATAGATCGATGGATAGATCAATGGTTGCCAATAGTGCATCCCTTTACGCAAATCGTGAACCCTTGAGTGCTCTCTCTGCAAAAGTGGTGCAGCAGCCCTACTCCACCCTTTATACCATGCAGCTAGATAATGATACATACTCCCATACTGCACTGGAATATTTCCCTTACTGAGAACAGTTGAAATAAAAATCTCGGTATCGATTGATCAGTAGTTCCCGATCATGCATCCTCTGGTGCAACTCGTGAACCCTTTGCGCTCTCTGCTAACATTGTACCTCATTCCACCCCCCCCCCACCCCACCCCCCCCCCCCCCCCCCCATTTATACCATTCTGTTGGATAATGGTACATACTAGCATACTACACGAGAATGTTTCCTGCGTGAGGGCACTTGGAAATTAAAACTTGGTTTGTCTTTCATCGTATATCACCATCTTTCCAATAGTGTTCTGCATTTGTAGTGTCGGGGCACATAACTTTAGCATGCATATCTGCTCTACAATGGTACTAAACTTTGCGGAAAGCTGGAGTTAGATGCGAACATATAATAAAGCACCTAGTAAAGGATTAATTAAGGGTCAAAGATAACAAATAAAATTAAAAAAACGATAGAAAAAGAAAACTAAGATAAAGCTCATTTAGATGAGTGTAACACGTTTTAAAAAGATAAAAAATACAGTTACTTTAGTTCGTACGTTGTCGTATATACCATTATCATGTCACTAGATATATAGGATAATATCTACATTAGCCTCGATAATCCATGTATTAGCTTTAATTAGTTATTTAAGCAGAAAAATACCCCAGTGTATCCTAGGAAAGACATCGACTACCTTACCCCTGCAGGCAGTATCAGCGATCGAACTCGTGACTGAAGTGTTGCAAAGCAATTGTCCTCATCACTTCACTAATAGGACCTTCCCAATAAATGATGTATCACGTAATTTCGTACATTTTATTGTAGGATATATGGTATAATATTGCTCAATCATTGTACACAAACCGCTTAAACAACATTCACCATTAATCTGGTAAATTAATTACAAGTACACTCGGTAATTTGTAACCACTTTAACTTAATACAAATAAATGGATCTCAATTACTCAATCGACTCTAAGAGCACATTAATCGTTAAAATCGTGACTCAACTTTTTCCACGCTATTGTGCAAAATAAAATATGTCAAAACTACTAATCCGTGCACAGAACGAATCTTAATCGAGAGATTTGTTTTGCAAATACACTTTTCAATCTGCATAAAATTATCTTTAACTGGATACATGACTAAACCACTCGAACGATTCGCACAGTGAATTAATGGTTTTCAAGCAGTTGTGCAAAATGAAGTAGGTTCAATTGATTATTATTTGCGCAGAACAAATCTTGACTACAAACTTTTTTTTTTTAAAAATAAGCTTTTCTGTCCGCACATTTTTTATATCCACTGGATATTTTACTGAATGATTTAAATTCTCCGTAGAGTACATGAATCGTTTCAAAGTCATGCTATTGTGTAAATTGAAGAATACCAAAAGCCATTATTTCTTTCACGGCAAAACCAGCCGGTTGAGGGATTTCTTTTGCAAATATCCTTTATATCTGCACATATTGTTATCTTTGATTGGATACATGATAAATCAAATAGGAATTTGGACCCATTGTTCCACTGTTAGATAAGCTGAAGTGCGTATGGCGGCATTCTTTACTGTTTGTTAATCACTGTCCTTTCATCTTAGAAACAATATACTGAAATTCGATGTAATGGCGTAGTTTTGTTTGAATTTTCATTTTAATTTCCCTGTGCAAAGAAAATGTCATGTCATGCTATGGGCAAGGTCTGAGTCGTTGAAATTGTCACCGTCGTCATTAGCATAAAGAACATAAAGTTTTACTAATCGCTTACATTTTCCCGTATTGTATTCAAATAATGATTGTCACATAACGATTTATTCCACAAAAATGTAATATATACAAGTATTGTATTCCAATAATATTTGTCACGTGACGATTTATTCCACAAAATGTAATGTATAAAAGTATTTAAAGTAACTTAAAGTATATTGATGGAATCTCTATTTATCTCTGCCTGTCTGTCTGTCTCTGTCTCTGCTTCTCTCTCTCTCTCTCTCTTCTCACTCTCTCTCTCTCTCTCTCTCTCTCTCTCTCTCTCTCTCTCTCTCTCTCTCTCTCTCTCCATCGATCATCAATGTGTAATATTTCCTCCATGATTCTGTTGTATAGGACACGACTATATTGTTAAGTCTGTGTGACCTAATTTGTAATTACGTGTAACGTGATCTAGCTGCAAACACTTATGCTTGTAAGCTGCGTCGATCAAAATAAAAAAATAAAAAAATGAACTTTTTGCCATTGAATAAAAAATCGCCCTTACATTTGTTTTAAGAAAAAGTTCTCACCGTACAAGAGTACGCAACTATGATTTAACAAAATCTTTTAAGTACGCACGTTAACATGGTAAATATAAGTAACCATACACAGTCTTTTTTTTCTTAAAAAAAGGTGTATTTCTATGCGACTCTCCAGTTTTTTTAACAATCGAAGAACGAGATCAAAAGGTTAGAATATCTTCCATATGGTAACGTAATCACTTTTCTCCTCATGATTATGTTACGTACCAGTAGACCACGACTACTTTAACAATATAGCTTATGTTGCAAAGCTGAGAAGTCGCCCGAGATCTAACGTCGTCGGTTTTCTCCACCTTTTCAATTTGTATCCGCCTCAAAGACGACATTGCGCCAACATCAGAACCACCGAGATATAACTTTAGGGATACTGTTGAAATGTGTTGTACACAGGGCCGGACCTTTATAGGCCCTACGCACTGAAAAGATTATGATGCCCCCTCCCCTATATGTAATTTAAAAAAAAAACGTAATTTCTCATTTTTTGGGGTGACCCTGCTTTGCTGGTGCTCTAAGCTGGTTGTACAAATTTCGACATGAAATAAATAACGTTCGATATCTCTATTTTAAAAGTATTTGAATACTGTACCGAAAAATTGGAACCTAATTTTGGGAGGTATATTCTTTTACAAAATTGCACAAAAAATTACATTCCTTCTGGGAGCTGTATTTTTTTGAGGATTTTTGCAGTACCGTTGGTGCACACAATTTGAGTTAGGGTTTATTCCCTCTGAAATGAACGTATTTCTGGTTAACTGACCCACTTCATTGTCTGGAATACATCAATTGTTAATATCAAGTTAGATTTTTGGGGGGAAAATGCTTGACACCCATAAAACCATATCATCTTTACAGTTTATTACAATGTACGCCATATTTTACGATCTGATAAAAGAAATCGGTCGGCATTTAATACCTTTTATCGTCTGCATCCTGGGTCTTTGTGTTGAAAAGTCACGCGCGAGATTATAAATTCATCCATTCCATTTAATTAAACCATAATAAACTTGCAACGAAGTTTAAATACACCACCATCGTGAGATGTTACACTGAATTTCAGGGTACATTTTTCCTATTAACCCTTTAAGTAATTGTTAATGCGTGTGCTGTGTGCATTAGCAGCCATATAAATGTATTAACCTCTGAAGCAGCCACCAACGGGATTGAAACAATTTGGCTGGGTAAGGGATCTGGCTTTGGGAGAGAAATTACATATGTAGATATGAAATGAAGATAATGTAAAGTCACCCTATGGGTGGATGCGAGCGGTTGTTGTTTAAGGGCGGTGACTGCGATGAAAATTTGAATTGTATAGTTCTAGAGCCCATAGCTTGGCACTAAAAAGGAAGCAACTAACCTGATCATCGAACATAGATGTACTTCATAATCAACCATGGTAAGGCATTCTATCGAGTTACAAAAGATAACTAAAAATATAAAATGTTGACATTATAAATGTTAAACGTAGTTGATAATAGTGCTCTACGGTCAGAACATCGCATGCACCTTCAAATTATGCCATAGGTAGGTTCAATTTAATTGTATGCTTAAACAATGGACGGATCGGGTGCGTTTGGGGCTACATTAGCCTTTATTGAAAATCTCGGTCATAAAGTCTTCGCCCGACAATTTTATTTTACAACCTAGAAGTACTAAGCCAAATAACACTTTAATTATGAAGAAAACAAATTTTCAAATGGTTAGTTCAAGCCTATAAAATTTTGGAAATGCGTTTGTCCGGGCTTTGCAACAATCTTTTTCCCCGAGTAAAAGACTAAGTCTGCATGATCTTGGTCCAAGAAATTCTAGTGTTTTATTTCCATTATTTCAAACATATTCTGTTGAAAAAGGTATTCAAGATGCGACTCCTATGGGTCCAATATGTCTTATTTCGTGCAAAAATGTCATGTAGTTCTTTGATGAACTTTGCTATATTTTATCAGTTATTTGTCTCAGACAAAATGTAATTAAAATTAGAAATAAATAAAATAAGGAAAGTACGCTATAATACTGATAATTACTCTTCTCAGAGGGAACGATGAAAAGCAAGTTCAGATTATGAAAGTAACTTTGTTTTTAAATTCTCGTAACGTTTCCTCCCTGTCATGAAAATTAATTGCTATAGCATGACATGACATTTTCTTTGCAAAGGGAAAATGTGTAGTTACACATTGGAGGATTCATTTGTAGTTACACAATATTGATTAGGGGATTCATTTGTAGTTACACAATGATGATTAGAGGATTCATTTGTAGTTACACAATATTGATTAGGGGATTCATTTGTAGTTACACAATGATAATTAGAGGATTTATTTGTAGTTACACAATATTGATTAGGGGATTCAAATAATGATTAGAGGATTAATTAGTAGTTACACAATAATAATTAGAGGATTCATTTAACCAAAATATGTTCCTTAAAAATATTGCATTATCATTGACAGAAAGTATAATGACTTAAAAGAATTGTTGTACACATCTATGTCTAAAGATGTGGAAGGAATTAATTTGCACATCTTAAGACTTTTCGTGCTTTTATATGTAGATGATATTGTGATAATGGCTACAACTTGTAGATTTGACACTCAGTTATGGAAATTGGGTTTTATACAAGGGAATTCAGTAGAAAGATTGCAAGTACAGTTTTGTGAAGAAAAAAAAACATTCTGTAAATTAAACACTCCTCTCAGATGCAGACAACTTGGTCCAATGCCATTGATATATATATATATATATATATATATATATATATATATATATATATATATATATATATATATATATATATCAAACAGTTTGGGATAATTAAATACTGGCTCAAATTGCTGTGTAAAAGGAATAAACTGACCTATATTTCTTATTAAATAACGTTACAGGATCTAATTACTTATCCACAGAAAAAGAATTGGACAAGTTTGCTTAGGTATCTTTAGTTGGATTTATCAGTGGGTTGGTCATGAAAAACACTTTTTTACTTTGATTTAATCACGAATTATGAATACTTTCATTCAAGGTTGGCAATCTAGGTTATCTTCCCTAAGAAGAGGTTGTTTATATGTATGTCTCTCAGATTGTTTGAATTTAAATCATATCTTAATACTGTTCAAGTTCAGAAACATATGGTCTCATTTTCAATACTTGGAGTCTCTTCCCACAGACGTCATATCGAAATTGGCATATGTGTTACAACCACAAGCCACTCCTTTATCAGAAAGAACATTCTGAAAGAAGAGTTCCACTTTGTTTTAGAATAATCTTTATATTCTGACCTTCACATAATATGTACATACCTAAATATAGTGGCGGTCCGAGGATTCTTTAGTGTCACCCCTTCCGAGGCGCCCGGGGGAAATGTTCTTTAGTGGCGCCCCTACTTTGCCACAGAGAACAGTTTTTATGTCATTTGCCAATCACCTTCCCCAACCCTCGTAAATATAAGTTTTGTGAAGAATTGCCCCCGTAACACTAAGGTGAGGTGAAATACTATAAAAAATTTAAGCTAAAATTTTTTTTTAAAAAAAGCTTCCGACGGCGCCCCCCTTTGCCTGGCGCTGGAGGGCAATTGCCCCCCCCCCCCACTGCCTAAATACTTTAGAACAAACCCAAATATGTTTAAATTCATTGATTTATTGTCTTTGGATATCGAGATTGTCATGAAAAACATGATAGCCTATGTCTATAATGTTTTTATATATTAAGAAATAATTTCTTACACTCATCTTGGCAGAAATTTAAATTACTTATTCTCTAAATTTGTTTCCTACAATATTAGAATTAATAACTACTACACATATTTTTGGTTGAAACTAAACACCAATACTTTTCTGACTTGTTGATGTTTTTTGCTTTACTTTGTGGTATCTTCTCCCACTTGTGGAGAGACATGTGATGAATGTAGCTGGTTATTATAAATTTGAATGTAAAAGCTCATGACTTCTATATGGGTAGCTTCGTTCTCCATTCTTTATTTTGTTTCTTTATTATGTACGTATTCAAAGGCCAGTTGGTCTAAAGATAAAAAATAAATGCTTCTTCCATGTTCAGTGCAACCTAGTTAATGCTTTTGAAGTCGTTAATTTATCCGGCCTCGTGACGTCCTGTTCACTTCATTAACTCACCTGATTCTATTTAATACAGGCCATTATTACTTTAGTCAATTTAGTTACAGACTGATATTACCTACGATCAATAACAGGTTTGAGAAACTAAAAAAAGTCAAGTCCTAATTTTATATGGCATCTCTTATAGAATAGGTATTCATATAAAAATGTAATTGACATACACATTTTGTACATAAGTTTAACTTCCGGTCAGATTTATCTCCCCCAGAAACAGGTCCCCGAATCCTTTGTGCCAACATTCAATAGCAATAATTATTGAAAAGTTTTATTAATCTTTTTTTTAACGTATTATTGAACAGGGGCAAGAAATACGAGTTATGTTGCAGCCATTATTCCATTTATAAACTTTCAGAATCCAAGCTATTTTCTCAAGACAGAAAGAGCGACTTGAAATCATATAAATATTCATTATATGATTTTTTTCCGATACATATGAGGATGACCCAAATATTATGGACTGCTATTTCAAATGAAATAATTATGAAAGCATATGACATTATATAACAAGAATTCCGTGGCCATGTCCGCCGTCACATAATCCAAAAACCTTGCAAAGTTGTTAGACAGTGGTAAAGCAAAAAAATTACCCCCCCCCCAACAATTTAATTTTGGGGCCCCCTCCGAATAATAAAAGTTGTTTGATGGGAATTATACCCCCCCCCCCCCCCCGCAGTTGCGGGGTTGCTTGGGCGGCTGCTACGCCACTGTTACTAAAGCAAGATAAATAGGTCACTGTGACCTACTTTTGCCTGTGGTGAGCAGAACCCTCCAAGACAGACATATACATCAAGTCTCATGGCTGTACGTATTACAGTGTCAGAGAAATTGAGCTTAATGAACAAATTTAATGTTGACGCACACGACAACAATGACAATGACAATGACAATGACAAGACCGTCAGAAAAGTGATCCTTTGTTTCAGCTATGAGACAAAAACTAGCTTTAATCAGATTCAGTGACTATTTTGCAAAACCTAAAAATGACTGCATCATGCTTTAAAATTGAATTTCCTCCTAAAAAGAACTGTACACATGATTGTAATTTCAGATTAACTTTCTTCTTAAACTAACCTGTATGTATGCCAATAGAACTGCATAGTTGTTCATGAGCACATCCCTTGCTGACCAAAGTAGACAAACAAACAACGAGGCATGCAGACATGCAAAGACAGACTTCGATATAAACAAGAAATAGTGCAATAGGTAGACTGGAAGGCAGACAAAAAGACCATTTGAGAATTATCAAAATCATTTATCTTAAGCTTAAAATCAGAAAATTGTTTTGTTTCATATTATTCCCAGATGACGTTACTACCTGTTTAGAGCACATTCATCGGAGAAAACAAGACGATGCGAAACAATCGTTTATTCAAACTTCACCATCGATCGATGGCAATTAAGCTCCTAATCAATGACATCTGATACTTCCTAATCGCCCTCTTTACGTGGTTAAGTAGATGTGATATGTCAACCTTTGTGGCTTTCGTTAAATTTCCTTTGTAATAACCGATGGTTCTCCAGGTACATTTATAATTGGCAATCGAGCGGAGGAGTACTACAATAAATATCTCTGAAATATAGTTGCATTTTTCACTTTACCTTTGTGGACTTTCTTGTCCTGAAATTGGGATAATTAATATTTAAGGAAAACTTGTAACAATTAAAAACTACTTATTCTTTCAATGTAATAAAAATGCAATCATTGTTTCCATATTTTGTCCTGGGTATACATACATACATACATACATACATACATACATACATACATACATACATACATACATACATACACGCATACACGCATACATACATACATACATACATACATACATACCAAACGAAGAATAAAAAATGATATTTCTTCAAGACAGTTTCGCAATCTTAGGTACAAAAATTGAATGGCAAATAAGGAAAACCATATTTTAAATATTCAGAGCCTTTCCTTATTATATAACGTAATTTACAAGTTTGTGCAATTAGGGCCTTTTAATGTGGAACGATAAAAAGCATAGAGGGAATATAACATTACTTGATTCAAAAAATAGCTCTATAATAAAGAGTTTGTATTTACCTATTACATTTTCTATCAGCGTTGAACAAACTGAATGCAATTTCGATTCCAAACATTGAAATTTCACATAAAGCCAGTTTTAGACAGCAAAGAATAAGTCTATATTTCTCAGATAAAAAAAATGAATAAATGTGTGAGCAATGTTGTGAATAACACCGATTTGTTGATATCATCTGTTTAGCGTTACCGGGGGTAGGCCATCTCACTATTGCAGTCTACGTGACCATTAATATAGGGCAAATCACAGTGCCTTTTTGCTTGAAAATGAAATATAATAATACTTTGAAAGTTAATGTGTGTACCTGCTACAAAGGATAGAGCACCCGGCAACGCTGATGTGTATGAGTTAAAAGATGGCGTTCGCTCATCTGGCATTGAATTCATAGAACTTTCAAGACTGAGGCTGAGAATTTACTTGAAACTTAGATATCAAATATTTCCAGAGGTACTGATTACAAATACATGAAATCTTTGGCTCTGGCTACATTAATACGATAACAACTTTAATTTGCTAAACATTAGATTAAATTAGATAACGCTTTTATTCCAGAGTGACCTGTATATTTGTTTCGAAATATAATATATAACACGATTAATGTACTATTTAGGTTATACACTCATGTCATCATTTTTCCTGTACGTTACACGTACAATAACATTAATGTGCTATTTAGGTTATACACCCATTTCATACTTTTCCTATATGTTACACGTATAATAACATTAATGTTGTTTTTAGGTTATACACCCATGTCATAATTTTAATGTGTTTTTTAGCATATACACCCATGTCATAATTTTAATGTGTTTTTTAGGTTATACACCCATGTCATAATTTTCCTATATGTTACACGTATAATAACACCTCAAGTCGTCACACATGACTACACTATTCTGCGTGTTCATCCAATAAATTCAGTACTTTTTTTATTATATGATACACAAAACTTTGAATTTGTGGTCATTGCAAATGGAAGTTTTGAAACTCGCCAAATAATTGCAATCTTTTACTCACCAAGGCTCGCAAAAGACAGAAATTGACTGGTTTCATAAATTTAATTTCCAAATTAGAACTCATATAAGATCCTCTATATACCAACTTAGATACGAAAATATTAAACAGGAGCATATTAAATTGCGTTTCCCATCCCAATGAATCAAATCTAATATGTGACCGAGCTCAGTTAATTTCCCCAATTCCGATAGTTGGTGACACCTGAAACCGCTCCAATAAATAAAGAAAAAGGATCTCGTGTCTTTCTTAGGGTGTGTTTTCCTGACAGATACGGTTTATTTTATCCCGAGTTAAAAATATTTATTTAAAAACCTAAATATTTAAGTATTAATAATTTATAACTCATATTTTTCAGCCAAAACAAAAACAAAAAAAAAAAATATATAGACGGAACTTAAAATGAACTAAAGATTATATTCTTTCCTTTTATTTAAACTTATAAGACAGTTTATGGGTGAAGATACACAACTTTAAGTGTATTGTTTATTCATTAGGAGTGATTAATCGCGCACACGTTTGTTGAAATATGCTATACACGATATATTCATAGAAAATACTGTTCTCATATAAAACTGCCCCCCCCAAAAAAAAATAAAAAAATAAAAAAAATAAAAAAAATAAATAATAATAATAAATAATTAAATACAAATTGCAAATTAAAGTCTATTCCCTTCTCCTTATGTAAATGCCAGATAGGGCGTTCACCCACCGTCTAAAATTCTTGGAGAAATCAGTGCTTTGGGAAAAATCTAGCGATCCATCTTTATTTCAGCGATTTGTTGTGGAAGTAATAAATGAAACAAATAGATTGAAGATTATTGTCCCTGATTTTCCCCCAATTAAATCTTCTTTCATAGTAAATGTTTTCTTGGTATGGCACACAACTGTCACGGTGTGAAAACAAAACAAAACAAATAAACCTTCAAATACAATTGAAAACTGTTTACTCAACAGCAATGCTGATTTAAATGTACTCATGACATTAAAGCCATATGACGAGAAGTATTCATTCAAACTTCGGGACTGTATAAAATGTATAGATTGTATCTGGTGGGGTCATAATATCTGGTGGGGTCATAATATCTGGTGGGGTCATAATATCTGGTGGGGTCATAATATCTGGTGGGGTCATAATCAGTCTGGTGGGGTCATAATCAGTCTGGCATTAAAGACGAACTGTTAGTAAAAGCGTTTTAAACTTATTTTGTTGACAAGCGGAAAGTTCCAGTCCCGAATATTCGATACTTTGTGTGCACAAAATTCGTACTAAGTCTGTAATTTGAATGAGAGCAATATTAGAATCATAGAATTTCAAGATTTTGTCGAGTTTTGGTTCGTCTCTTTGCACGTTTTTATGACCGTACGCCTTCTTGAGATCAATCGTTTCGGAAAAAGTGTACATTCTAGGAGACTGGTGTTAGGAAACTGGCAAAACTTACGAAACAGCTGTACCACGGTATATGAATTTTGTCGGTTTCCTTAGTTGTCCGAAAAAAAGTAATATCTAAATCATCTTGCACGTGCCTAAATCGTAGATCACATCACATACTGTATCTACACTAGAGTCTCATTTACTCGAACTCCTCGGGAGATACGAAAAACGTTCGAATGAACGAGATCTTGGTTGAACGGGTTTGGGTTCTACTAAATCTGCACGTCTGGGAAATATACATTATCGGATAAACCGATAATGTGGTTACGAGGTTCGGATAAATGAGGTTATGCTGTACAACACATTGCTAAAAGTCGAGATGGCGAGTGATGGAGCTGGCACAAAATCGTGAACAATAACATATATGATGAGATAGAATGGACGATATGTTTTTATTTTTAAACGATCCTTTCGAATTTTTTAATGCGGGTGAATTTCATGATAGGGTTCATCGTCTTGTCCTTCTTGATTTTGTTGTTTTTGTTGTTGTTGATTTTGCTGTGCTTTTGTTTGTTTAAAACGTAATGCCGAAAGGCTTAAAAACTCAAAGGATTGGAAAGCAACTAAGTGTACTCAACGTGTAAGGATAAATATTACGGGTAAAAATGCAACATTTGTTTGGGTGGGGGAGGAGGGGTTAATGATTGTCCAACTAGCATTTGAGAACCCCGAAACAGCGTCCAGCTTGGGATGCGGTCTCTGAGTAAATGTTGTGCCTTATCAAACACTGCAACTTAACTTCATGAAAGTTCCAAGTTAAAAAGATCCACTTTAGTCATGCTTCAATGAATCGAGAATGGATCTCGAACTGAAATCGAAGGTTAAATAAGAAGAATACCATAACTGACACAAAGCGATACAGAAAGCATTCTCATAATAGTAGTAGTTCTGTGTCTTTTCCTTTTAAACGCAGTGGTAATGTACAGTTAACTCATACAATACTGGTAATAAGTAATCACGCATTTATGTACCTATTATCCGCCGTTGACCTCTCTGTAGTTATTATCCGCCGTTGACCTCTCTGTAGTTATTTGATACCATAGCATGAATACTCGTAATGAAGTGACACTGGGACCTAAGGCACGAAGTATTCTAACGGCAAGACCTTATTTACTGAGTAAGGGGAGTAGAAAAAGACAAATATAAAGTATGAACTCATTTTACTGATACTCAGTAAGCATTAAAATGTGAGTAATAGAGATTATAAATAAATTGATGTAATTTTCATACGTTTTAATGCGGAAAGAAGTACTTTTCATCAAATTTATCATTAGTACCTTACTTCAGATTCTGACGAGCAAGTTGAATACAAATACAAATATACGCATATATTATACCTCAAATAATTATTCGTTACCATCCACTGCTTAAGTTAATGTTAGTCTATCGGGGGAAATAAATTCCATTACTAGAATGAAAATAACAATGAAAAAGAGAGAAAACTAAAACATGGAGAGAAACATCAAACCGTAAAAACAGGTCTAAACCTCAAGCAGTCGTCGTCTGCAATACCTGCATATTGGTCAAAAATGGAATCCTAGGTAGACATCTTACATTAAATATTTTAGTTAATTTTCTTTTTATAACGGAATTGAAATAAAAGAAGAAAACTAACTGTGTAATAGTACCTATAGTCAAGATAGTATATTTATTAGAGGTGGGCGGTATTACCGGTATACCGGCTTAACGCGATATTTTTTCCCGGTGGTCCTACTATAGTAATTTTTCACTGTACCGGTACTTCGGTAGTTTCCGTCAGTAAGGAGTGTTCGGAAATTCTAGAGTAATCTTGTTACGAATTTAAGATATTAACAGCATGTTTTCATTTTTCCAGACAAAATAATTCCAAAAATGTTTTTTTTTTACAAAACAGTTGTATTTGTCACAAATTAATTTTGAATAATCAAATATAATTATATTGATGATCCTTTAATTGCATGTTTGACACGTGTCACGTATGCCAACGTGGTGGTCAAATGGGATGTTGTGAAAGATATTTGGGCCAAATTCAACCCAGCAATGAAAAAAAACAACAAAAAAAACCCCAGGTCGTTTTTCATTTATTTACTAGCGTATGCTATAATGTGTACATGTATTCCCTTTGTAAGACTGCGAATCATCCTAAAATTTTCAGGAGAGCAGTTCTTTTCTGTTTGCATTTTACGTAATTTCTCAAGTCCACTAAATACTTTCTCGCTTGTTGAGTAAGTGTGATTTATGTTTACTGGCCCTCTCTGATAAATATCTTGCCCGGGTGTTGGCATCCCACTCAGAGCTTCCATGCCTAGTGTAGCTAATAAATTGAAGGCTTCAGTGTCAACACTTCCTATTTTTTTATCAACAAGCTCTCTAATGTCAGTAGTGTCTTTCACAGGGTGTCAGCTATAGTGTAAGCTTAATCATGCCACTTTAGTTACAGTTTTTAGATTACAAATTGTACAACAATTAACATACACATATCAAATGCATCTACTATAAGGTACTGAACATTTACCGTCTGTACTCGCGTATAAATCGGATCCAAATGCAAACAACATAGACCCTGATATGCCGGTATATTATGCTACAGCAAATCTGGGTCTATGTTGTTGGTTCTACTGATTAGTCCTTACAAACTGCATAGACTCAGATCTGCCGGCGCATTATGCGACGGCAGATCTGGGTCTATGCAGTTTGCAGTAGGTTTCAGGTTATACGCTAGTATATACGGTAATTTTCGGGAAAGGGGGGGGGGGGCTGCGAATTTCTTTTGAGCCGAGATATTTTATTATCTTTCATCTCAAGATAATCATTTTTCCAGCTATTGAGGAAGGAAATTTAAAAAAAAAAGTCCCAGGCCCCTGTCACAGAACATTAAAATGTTGGTCCCTAATATAATTGCGGTATACCGCGGTATGTATCGCGGTATGTTCATAAATACCGCGGTATACAGCGGTACCAAATTTTTCGTGGTACCCAGCTCTAATATGTATTATATGTACAAAATAAATGCGTATTTTGAAGGCGAAGAGTTTTTCTTCAAAAAAATTGAAAAAGCGGAATTGTTTACATTGCAATTGACAAGTTCACGCTTTAGACAATAAATAAATTAGAGTTTTTCCCATCCACTGTATATAGGACAAAGTGAACACATTATGTTCATATACTGTAATAAAGAAATTATTTTTCAAGTTTAAAAGTTGTCACAAGCAGAATAAAAGCAAGAAAAAGAAAATCCTCAAAAATAATAACAATATTAAAAAATAATAATCAAACGGTCATACTATCTTCATCTGCATTGTGTAGTTTCCTGGACGATTTTAGAGCACCATCCAATGAATGAGCAGAAAACACGATGTCCTTTGGACTTATATCATCCTCAGAGTCACATGAGCTATTCGTCCTTTTAAGATGTAGGGTAAAACGTTCTCTTTTGGGCGCAGGGTTTGCTGTCTGTATTGCTGGCAATAATGCTCTGTACCACGTGGTTTTTGTCGGAAGATGATGAGAATAGTACCGGTCACAAAATGGCTTTTCTTCCCTTTCCGCTGAAATACCTTTGATCTCTTTCGGTTCTGTGGAATATCGGTAGTGCTGTCTAGGATGGCATTTCCTCCTTCTTTGAATCTTCATAATTTTTGTCTCTAAATTTGGGATATCTGAATAATTTGGAAGCCTACTCCCTATATTTTTCAACTCCCGCCTTAGACGCTCTTTCTCTTTTGTATGCATTCTTTCTGATTCGTGTTTGTATTTGTTTAACACCTTTTCTTGAACCTGAAGGCGAGATGTGAGTAAAGAGTTGACAACTCTCGTCCTTTCGATGGTATCTGCATCTAGTTTGTTGTATAAATCTGGCACACAAAAATTGTTTATTGGGGGAGCACTGGAAGTTCCCGTGTTTCTGTGACAAGTACCGAGGAGCATCATAAACATGTCTGACTTTCTGTCTTGGGAATCTATAAACGTATCCCTCATGATAAAATCTCTTGAATATTAATTTTTCTTCTCTCCAGAACTTATTCAAAGTTTCTGATAACACGTAAGAAGTACAATTCTGCAACTATAAATGTCAAAAGTAGGTTTTATCTTTCTTGTAAATTCCACTTTCTGGCAGCCTTATAAATATGTTTATACTCGTGTTCAGACCTTTTGTTTATGAGTTCTACATGCTTATCTTTAGTTTCAAAATATTCAGAATAAAGGTACTATTCGACTAAGACGAGGGCGATAAAATGAATTCTTGTTCCAAAATTTTCCTTTAAGTCAATTTTCATTAGTTTTAGTTTGATCGTAGCATAAATTATGCAATGCACACACACTAAGTGTTTGGTACATTTTGATCGATTGAGAATCCACCAATTCCACACTCAGATGACGCAGTTGTTAATGAATAGTGATTGCCGGTTTTTCGCAATCAGGTGAAAAATCTGACACAAAAGCGACAGGTCCATTTGAAGCCTGGTGTAAATTGTATCAATATGAAAAAAAATCCAATATCAGTTTTGATTCAGCAACTTATTTTGTCTTCTGGCGCTACAATATTTAACACAGAAGTTTGAATGACAGATAAAATGCCTGATTAGTGAATCTGGAATTAAATATCATATCCGTCCTTAACATCGGTGAAATGCATTTTCTCCATTTTCCTAACTCTATAGCAATGACATGAAGCCACCATATCACTGAAAGCCATTTCGATATTAAATGCACTGGCAAGGCTTAAATACCTGTCGACCGTTCATTCGCTATAATTACAACATTGTTGTTTAACTTTCAATACCAATCTCGTGTACCAGTCAACGTTAACCAATGGAAATCGTATGCTGATTATGAATCAACTATTGTTACTCTCAATGAATGAAATCGTTCGCTCACCTTTACATCCCAGTTTACAGGTCGCTTATCGGAGAGAACACACATTTGTGTACATCTCTAAGTACCCACAATACACTTGTTGGTATTACGGCTTACCGGGACAATACTATTGTATTAACTGATTTAAACTCAATAAAAACGAGCTAAATTTATATTTCTTCCCTAATTCCACTTAATTTCTCTCCAGTCCCAAGTGAATAACTCCGCCGCATGTTTTAGAAGTTCGCGAGGTCAAAGCGATAACGCACAAATTGGCTACTCAACTTTTAAACTGAAATTTTACAAAAAGTGCAAGATCCATTAAGCACATTTACAGGCAAGGGTGCATTTTCCAGTATAGATGGGTGAGTTTGACCATACCTTACGTATAGCACATTAACTTGCCTTGTGAAGTTTTATGTATACGATTTTAACGTCTGCGTGTATCCCGGTAGCTGATGCCAATTAAGTGTTTAAAATGTTTTATCTAGTTTTGCCTTTTTATTTAAGTGACATATAGAACCAAAAGTAAAAGATATATATCAATATATCCCATTTTCAACAAGATATGTAAAGTGTGTGTATTGTTATTGATGTCTATGTCTGTTTACTTATCAGTCACTTTATAATATCAACCCTTTCATAAAATGATTTTAACTGATTACTATTGATAGTGTAGGGGCAGTCCTTATCATTCTTATTAAGATGGTAATGATAATTTATTATTATTATTATTGCTGAAAGATAGATCAGCTTATCTAGTTTCCAAGTCACCATATACAGAGAGTCAACACCTCATGAAGCCATATTTAAGTTATGATGTGCAAAGAACAAGAAGAAAAAGAAAACAAATTAGTAAAAAGAGTAGACTCCCGTGGATAATAAAGTCTTACACACGTGTCACCTAATTTACGAGAGAGAGAGAGAGATGCTTTTGTATAGGTTCACTTTTATATGTTATTGCCTATCCCTTCTCTCAGTGTGTTTATTTGTCAAACATGCAAGTTGTTTCACAAGTTGTGCTTTCACAATACCTACGTAATGAATGTTCGTTATGTTCAAACACCGTTTCTAATCTTCAGATCCTCCCCGCAATAGATGGCAACAGAGGATAAACATTGTCATTAATGTTTTTCATAACATTCAATATCTTTTCTCTCGCTTGGTGAACATCGATCTAATTTGTATGGGGTGATTCTGTGCAGAAAGAAATCAGCGATTGATTTATCAACGAGCTAATACTGCAGGCATATATGAGCGTTCAGTGTACAAGAACCCCATATAGTGCTATGGAATAAATAGAACAAACCTACCTTTATTCTCAGCTGCTTAAATTTGCGGGTTCCAGATGTCAAACAATTTTGCAGTGATTTAATTTTGCAGATCTGTCGCTATTCCTCTATTTTCATTTAAAAATTGTATTCGTAGCCTTTCAATTCTGCTAACGTAAGCCTCCCATGAACTCCCCCCCCACAAAAAAAAAGAACAAGCACGCAAAAAAGTAGATGTACATACACTCCTCTCAACTGATCGATTTTCGTAATGTATAAACAATAAGAGCTTGAACAAGTTACTCAGACTTCATCCTCAAACAAGAATTAATCTCTCTTTCTTTCTCTCTCTCTCTCTCTCTCTCTCTCTCTCTCTCTCTCTCTCTATATATATATATATATATATATATATATATATATATATATATATATATATATATATATATATAATATATATATATATATATGAGTTGGATGTCTTTATAAGTTAAAAAAGAAATACGGCATTCAGTAAAGTAATGTGGCTAGCATTTCTTTTACATTGCCAAGACATGATGGATAGCAACCAAAATTATCTTTGCTGGATGTCTATAAGCATGGAATGAGAACAAAAACCTCTGATATTTGCCTCTGTTCAACACTGTACACTATTTGAAAATCTCTAAACATAGCTGATGCAAATGTGGACAATCAACCGATTTCAATTGCTAAGGCGCCACACTAAAATAATATATAAATTTGTAATTCTACATTGATTCTCATTCTCCCTGCAAAAGAGACAGTATTTTATGAGACTAAATGACATAGAACCATGTCACTAATAATATATATACTGATTGGTGTTGATTAAAAAAAAAACTTCAGTGCCATTTGATGAGTACGGTAAACCTACTTTTATTCGCCGAACAAATGTTGCAGTTTCCAGCTGTTAAACAATTTCATAGCGATTTAATTTCATCGGATCAATTACTATTTCTTTACATATTTATTTTTACATTTGTGTTCGCCGCTCATAAATTTCGCTCAAGTGAGTCTCACATGCACCCCATAAAAAAAACGCCACTCGAAAAGGGACCGTGTACATAAAATTGGGCAATCAAGGCTTAGAAATGAATAGAACTGAAAGAAGTCATTGAAATGTCATCTTGCCTAAGCAATAGTAAATCCTTTTATCATGATCCTAGCATTGTGGGGCGCGTTGTTACCCACAGTCACGCAGGTCTGCGAGAACCAAGGGATGTTCTTCTTGTTGTTCTAGCGGATCTTGAAACTCAAATGTGTTGGTAAAAACACAATATGTCAGAGTGGATTCAACTCCACATCTGCTTTCAGAAGTGAACCTTCTATTCCTCTCAACTTCTGGCACTAACACTTCATCGAATGCAACAGTTTGATGCAGATAACATTGCGGCAGGTGTTGCATAGAGTGTCTGCATTTGATACTTGTTTGTCAATGTTACTTAGTGATGGATAAGAACCAAAATAATTTTAATGACAGTCTGATACCAGGATTACAAAACAACAACGAAAGATAATTTGCCTGCGTCGAACATTGTACAATATTTAAAAATCTTCAAATGTGGCCATAAAAATGTAGACATTTAACCCGTTTTCAATGCTGTGTCGATACAATTATCTATATTTTCATAATTTTATATTTGATTAAGTTGTCTCTGAACGAGAGAACGCGTGATAAAGAAAGAAATGAAAGAAAAAAATGTCGATATGCACAACAGAACACTGAAAGGGTCAATGGATGATTTCATGAGAGCACTGAAAGGGTCAATGGATGATTTCATGAGAGCACTGAAAGGTCCAATGGATGATTTCATGAGAGCACTGAAAGGTCCAATGGATGATTTCATGAGAGCACTGAAAGGCCCAATGGATGATTTCATGAGAACAACAACTTAGTCTTGCTTATACAATGTTCATTTTTTCCGATCGCTGTTAATAAGTGACCTTTTTGTCCCGTTAATGGAAGACGCAAGGGATGAACTCATCTAGCTTCAGTGAATAAGATAAAAAAATGTCTTTTTCTACTAAACTGATGCGTAATAAATGCAGAAAATATAATTTGTAAATGATGTTGTCACCTTGAGGCAAATCAACTCTGTGGAAATAGGATGGTTAACTGAGCCAGATGATGATGCAAATGTTGTTTCTCTCTCTCTCTCTCTCTCTCTCTCTCTCTCTACTTGATCTAGTGTGTTTGTGGTAAGTCTCTGCAACACCCCCCTAACAAAAACAAGCAAAGAAACAAAAAGAAACGAGTGATTGATTTATCTTCTCGCTAATGTTGTAATGATGAGTGAACGTCCAATGGATAAGAAAAAAAAACCTAATATTACTATATATTAACCCCTACAGCACCGTGGTATATGTACAAACAGAGAACTCTCCGTTAGCTTTTTGGAAGTCATTGCCCACTATTGACTAGTAGCGCAGATTTAACTTTCCTGATAATGGTTAAATCCTTCTTTCTTTTATCCCATCAAAAGATTGGTTTGAGATAGCTGAATTTGCTGATAAAACGAAACACGGATTTTAAACTTAAGTGTGGGGCGCATTTCCTTTTCACTAAATAATAAAAAGGGACCAAGCCATTTTTAATGGAAGTCTGATACTATTCGCCAACAGAACTTAAGTCTAAACTAAAACTTAAATCTAGAAGCCAGCAACCTCACTGGGTGTTATTTAAATCTTAATTGAAACTGACCAATTAAATGTATCAGACTTCAAATTTAAGCCACGTCGGTGAAATTAGGGTTAGTATTACAAAACGAAGACGACTGGCAAAGTACAACATTTGAAAAGCGTTCAGTGAAGCTAATGAAAATTTAGATATTTCATCAATTTTCATTGCTAAGACAATTTTTCATTTAATCATATTTGATTAGTCAATGTACGTTTGATTCGAATCTCTCTGAAAAAAACGTATTTTGTGAAGAAAGAATAGAAGACAAAATGTAGATATTTCTCCAGGGCACTGAAAGGGCCTATGGATTTTTCATGCGAGCAACAACTGAGTCTTTCATAATCAATGCTCCTCCTCTCCAATAGCTGTTGATAGCACGTGCATATTTTAGGTGATCAAAGTTGCACGGGTGGAGGTTGAAAAAGTTTGAATACCATATTCTATTACATTAATAGTAGGTTAAGAAATACATATTTGTTTTAATTGCATTAATATCCTGGAGAAAAATAAGCTGAATCAAGGTCGAATAATGAGTGAATATTGTTGGAGGTTTTATCGAACAACATAATTATGATTCAATTTCTTTCGCCTGTAAGGATCGATCTGGTGTATTGTGGTGAGTCCGAGCAACAACAACAACAACAAATTTAAAATTCGGCGACTGATTGGTTGCTCTGACAGCTAATACTGCAAGTATGCCTGAAGATCCAATTAAAAAAACACATGACTTTAAGGTTCGGCATTTTATGCTAATTGTCATATCAACTACTCTCAATTAATTATTGCTTATTGTGATCGGTCTTTTCTGTCAAGCTTTAAAAACAATCGGATGTATAAGGCGGATTGATTTCCCCAAGTTAAGGAACAAAACACCACAGAGCACAAAATTCTTGCGCAACAAAGTATTACGCAGCCTACGAGCTGTTTCCTAAAAGTATATGGACTAAATAACAGGCCTATGAAACATAATTGTCATATCAACTACTCTCAATTAATTATTGCTTATTGTGATCGGTCTTTTCTGTCAAGCTTTAAAAACAATCGGATGTATAAGGCGGATTGATTTCCCCAAGTTAAGGAACAAAACACCACAGAGCACAAAATTCTTGCGCAACAAAGTATTACGCAGCCTACGAGCTGTTTCCTAAAAGTATATGGACTAAATAACAGGCCTATGAAACATATTTTAAACTGAGAGTAACGTTATAATCTTTTTTTTTTAAATGACTCATTACTTTAGTTTATGCACAGTAACGTAGTATTTCGTCACGTTATTCCGTCAGATTATTGGTCGTTCTCATGAATGAAATTCAAAATGGCAGCCTCTGCGACACACCTATTTTTTATTTTTATTTTTTTTTTAATGAAAAGGAAGTTTAGTTCTACTTTATTTTGATACAGGAAATCAGATATGGTGAAGCGGAATGAAGCTGGTGCTTACTTGCATAAGTCAGCAGGCACGCACTTCTATTATTCCGTCAGGTTATAGGGTCGTTTTCATGAATAAAATTAAAAATGGCAGCCTCTGCGACACATCCGATGTTTATTTGGTTTTCGTAACGGAAAAGGAAGGGGATCCTCCGATTGGGCACGTACAGTTTTATTCGCAACTTCGAGGTCAATCCTACGGATCATACTTGAATGTATGTCGATAGATCCCATTCGAACCACTTAGGCTATTTGCGAAACAATGATTCACCGAGAAGTTCCGAATGATTGAACCTTTTTTTTTCAATAATGACCTCTCGCTCAATTCTTGTCAATCCAATCGCAGAAATAGTCAAGATGGTTCAAATAAATTGGGTTTCTTTGTTTTGCGGAGAAATTTCCGGCGAACAAAATGTATGATTTTTCTGTAAATTACTGCGCCGACATACATCCGAGACATATGTTTATCTCGCAAAAAAAGCCGAGGTAGTTCCGAGTGGTAAAGTTTAGCTCTACTTCCTCTTGGCACCAAAAATGAGTCATGACGAAGCGGGACGAAGCTGGTGCTTGCTTGAATAAGTCAGCCTGCACTTCGCACTTCTACCAACCGGAATACTTTATGAGCTCCTGGTGACAGCGTAGCGAAGTAGGTGCCGACACTTTGTTGTGTATAACTCACCCTCACTGGGCGGTAAAGATCAAAGAGGTCACTTGGCTCTTCAGAGATGCTAGCTGGCACCGCTCAGTTGTTGGTTTAGTACCTTATGTTATCCATGTAGACTTTCATGGCTAATTACGATAATCATCAAACCTCAAAATCATAACTGTGGTAATACAACTTTACCCGATAGGCTGTAGGTAGCGTTAATGCGGAAACTTGCTTGGTATTTAAAATATGTATACGGTGGCTTACAAAATCTTGGGTACTTTGGAAAATTATTATAAAACCATTTAGACTGGTAATGGATCAACACATGAAATTTACCATATCTCCAATACTAGCATAACATATTCAGTCTATGTATTGGTTGAAAATGATAGGTTTTTATACGTGCTATACAGTCATAAATATGTGGTGAGATATTAAAAACTTAAATCCTGATTTATAACCATTTCTTTCTTTTTGGTCATAAAGCTTCCAAAGGTTATTCTACTAGATACGATAAAAAAATGAATAAAATATTTCTCTACATTCATAAGGTTTGCCTTGCAAAATAAATAATTCGAATATTAAATGAAAACAAAATAACTCATAATAACAAATGTATTTTGTAGGTAACTAGTACTTAAAATCATACACTAGTGATAAATTCTGCAGGACAATTGATTTTTTATAAGTCACTTGTCCAGTACAAGTAGACAAAGGTAAAATTTTCTAAACCCTGATACCACAAAGGCAGATATGGCTAAGGCTTTATTAATATAAACTATCATCAGCAAAAATTGAAGGTAAAATGTATAGAGATGGTTTGGACAACGTCAAATAGTGTATTTCACAGGCTGGTTTTAGGTTAAAGTTAATGATTACTATTAATTGACAGATCTATATCTTATGCTTTTTAAAATAATTACTCTTTAATTTGCCGTAACTAAAAACTTCACCTTTTCATATTCTGCCTTTAATTCCCCGCTCAAATGATATCTTGTCTCAGTTTATATGGTGACCAATTTATTAGGGTTTGGCGACCTAAAATTTGAAATGACCACTAAAGTAGGTCGCCCTTTGCTTGCTGAATTATCAAGATTCTTTAAGCGGTTTCACTTTAACGCTTTAAGAGATAAATTACATTGTTGCACGTGGCGCATATCTATTCAAAGACGTGTATGTAACCTTAACAAATACCAGTAACGATGAAAGTAATTTAGACTTACTTGCTATATCTGTTAACGCATCAGGAAGATCATAGCAAAAATCGGTTGCCCAGAGAAATTCATCGTTATGATTAAGCAGTTTCATGATGGCATGCTCGCTCATGTCGTGGACGACGGCGAGTCATCTGAACCATTCCCAGTCACCAATGGAGTCAAACAAGGCTGTATGTTGGCCCCAACCCTCTTCAGTATGATATTCTCTGCTATGCTTACAGATGCCTTCCGTGACTATGACACTGGAATCGACATTAGATACCGGAGTGTTGGCAAGCTTCTCAATCTGAGGAGACTACAGGCGAAGACGAAGTTACAGGAAGTTACTGTTCGTGATCTCCTATTTGCTGACAACTGTTCCCTGAATGCCAAATCTGAGCCAGACATGCAACAGAGTATGGACCATATCTCTTCAGTTTGTGACAATTTCAGTCTCACAATCAGTATCAAGAAGACAGAGGTGGTGCACCAACCTGCACCCGGAAAGCCTTACGTAGAGTCTACCATCACAGTAAATGGCCAACCCCCTCTGGCAGTGGACAAGTTCACCTATCTCGACAGCCAGATCACATCGATGATGAAACCAACGCCAAAATTGCTAAAG
Source organism: Margaritifera margaritifera (assembly GCA_029931535.1). Taxonomy (NCBI): domain Eukaryota; kingdom Metazoa; phylum Mollusca; class Bivalvia; order Unionida; family Margaritiferidae; genus Margaritifera; species Margaritifera margaritifera. The sequence goes on from JAQPZY010001663.1 coordinate 7,154,259, forward strand.
CAAGTGTGACCTTTGGCAGACTACGCTCAAATGTGTGGGAGCGCAGAAGTATCATTCTCCAAATAAAAAAAAATGAAGGTCTACAAAACCATTGTGTTGCCGACCCTGCCGTATGCATGCGAAACCTAGACGTCTACAGATGCCATGCCAAAATGCTGAACTATTTTCACATTGGGTGCCTGAGGTACATTGGGTGCCTGAGGAAACTGATGAGGATAAGATGGCAGAAGAGCGTCCCATACACTGAGATTCTCACACGGGCAGGCATTCCAAGCATCCACACTCTGCTGATTAAATCACAGATGAGACGGGCAGTCCACGTCAATAGGATGTCAGAAGAACGACTATTGAAGAAGATCTTCTACGGTGAGCTGAAGGAGGGAAAGCGATCTCAGGGTGTTCAGAAGAAACGTTTCAAAGATTCCCTCAAGTCATCCTAGAAACACTTCAACATCGACCTTAAGTCTTGGAAAGATCTCGCACAGGATCGCTCCATCTGGCGCAGTCTCATCCATACTAGAGCTTCAGGTTTTAAACTGAGGAAAATTGCAAAGGCAGTGCAGAAGCGCGAGCAGCGCAAATCTCAGAAATGCAGCATGTCCTCTATTGATCAAGCAACCCAAGCGGCATCTTCTGTCAAGTGTGCTATAGACAGTTCAGAGCACAAATTGGCCTGGTCAGCCACTTACGTAGTCACAGAAACCAAACGAATTAGTGATGTCATGGTCATCTTCGAACTCGAAGGACGAACAACAACAATGCATATTTAGCTCAGTTCAACGTGCAACCATTGAAATACATGTAGATGCTATGGGTAGGCAAGCTTTTATTGAAAGCTTATTCTTGTTATTTTATAGATTAACCCCAACAATACCATAGCACATGTACATACAAGGAACTCTTCCTTAACTTATCGGCAGTCGTTGCGTAGAATTGACGAGAAATGCAGTTAGTAGCTCAATTTCATCTTTGCTAATACTATTTAAATTCTTCTTTTCTTTAATCCAATCAAAAGATGTCTGACAGAAAGAAACACAGTATTTAAAAAGGCAAGGTTTCTAATGGACTACAATCATATTTATAAAGATAAAGTTTGCATTGATTACATTATCCTTGAATAAGGACACACTTTTATGAAGAAAAAAAAAACATAATAAGAGAACATATATATTTGCCAACACAACACTAAAAGGGCCCGCTGGGTGTTTTTAGAGCAACAACCGAGTCCTGCATACTCAATGTTCTTTCTCTCTGATCGCTGTTGATAACAGTATTTTCCGTTGAGTGAATAAGATAAAAATTTGCCGAGTTCTATTAAATTGATGGTGAATAAACACAGAAAATATCAATATTTACTGACTTTAAAACCTTGAGGCAAATCAAACTGGGTGCAAGGTCGAATAAGAAGTGGAAATTGGATGGTTAACCAGAGTAAGATGATGATCAAAATATTCTTCTCCCACCTTTTGAACATCGATCTAGTGCGTGTCTGATGAGTCTCTGAAAAAATTCAGTGACTGATTTATCTTCTTGCGAATTTTCTAATCAGAACTGAACATTCAATTAAACAACAACAACAACAACACATTAAGAGTGATATAGATTAAACCATACAGCGCCTTGGCAAATGTACATTAAAGGAACCTTTCCTTAACTTATCGGTAGTCATTACGTAGAATTAACGAGAATTGCAACTAGCAGTTAAAATTGTATCTTTCCTATTTAAGGTTAAATCTTTTGTTCTTTAATCCCACCAAAAGATTGATTTGAGAAAGTCGCACTGTATTTAAACTGATAGCTTCATCTCAGTCAAGTGAATAAGATAAAAATAATATTCATTCGATGTGATGGTTATTAAACGCATTAAATACTTTGAACGGTATCGTCATCCCGAGGTAAATCAAACAGGACTGTAATGGGGAGAATAAAGTCGATCATGGACAGGAAATTTGAAGTCAACGCAACCAAGCAAGCTGGTGAAAAGTTTTCTGTTTCTTTGTTTTCATCGGCCAGCGAACATTGATATATTCTTATTTTGTGATGAGACTGCGCGAAAAACAAATCAACGATTGGATATCTTCCAGCTAACAGTGTAACAATATGCGAACATCCAATTCAAAAGAAATACAAAAGCTTATTGGTATAGGTTAACCTCATTTGCGCCATAGCATATGCATTGAACTCCCTTGCTAATGTGATTGTGAGCATTGCGTAAAATTTCTGAAATGACGAGAACTGCAACCAGTATTCATACTTCATGGATCTTACCAATGAAGTATAGATCCCCAAGCCCCACCTTTTTTTTTCGTCGTCCACATTCAGGACCGGATTAAGACCTTTAGAGGCCCTAAGCAATGAAAAGATTATGGTGCCCCCACCTATGTAATTAAAAAAAACCCCGTAATTTCTCATTTTGTGTGTGTGTGTGTGTGGCCCTGCTTTGCTGGTGCCCTAAGCACGTGCTTAGTCGGCCTATTGGGTAATCCAGCACTGCCCCCATTAGCTAATGGATTTTGAGAGGATTATCTTACAATAAAATCTAGAGTGTTTGTAAAACACATATCCCCGCGCTACCCCGCTTTGTCCCTCTCATCAACAAAATATGCTCGTAATATTTCACAAGTTGTGACCCTGACGTAGACCCCAGGACATAACCCAGGGATTCCATTTAAGCACATATCTAACATGTATTCAGTAAGTTATCTGAAATGTATATATATATATATATATATATATACCACCGCTTGCTTCACCCCTAAGTGTTGCATCTAAACTCAAAATGTTAAAACTGTTGTTCACACCCCCAAGTATATCCCACGGTTCGAAGTCTCTAGTTTTGAACGGGGTTGGAAAAGTGGTGCGACACCATTCACGCACGCACGTACGTAAGGACGGGCATTATTATATAATCCCGCCTTTGATTCGAAAAACGCGTGGATAATATTAAAGACAATTTTTAAAAAAAGTTCTACCTCTTTAATGAAATACGATACTTAAATTATAAAACAAACATTGATATTCTGTTCAGTCCAAAATTGAATACTATTTGAGAATAATAAAAGGTAGCTAGTGCAAATGTTTACAATGAACCGATTTCCAGCGCTAATGCGCATCCATCATATATAATCTCATGTTTACGTTCGCTCAAATCTTTCTTTAAAAAAGACAGCATTGTATGAACGGAAAGTTGAAGAAAGTATCGATATGCCAACAGAGCAGTGAAGCGACGTATGGATTTTATTTTCTTCAGAAAAACAAGTGAATGTTCCATGATCAATGTCCTGTCTCTGTGCGCTATTGATAACATATTTTCCCGTTACTTGAAAGTGCCTTGGATGTTCTCATTCAGGTTGACCGTTTAAAATGAAAATAGTACCATTATTGTATTAAATGTTTATTTAATAAAGACAAATTGATTTTTGAAAATGATATTGTCATTTTTAGGCAAGACCAGCGTGACTGGTTTGAGAAGATTGAGTTTGAAGCTGGAGAGTTAGGATAGACCCTACCACAATGGTAATGCAAAGGAGGGACTCATATCATATTCAAGTCCAAGCTCAAGTTCAAGGTCTGTATTGATGTAAGTATATACTTGTTTTTTATAATGACAATAACAATGTATTGTAGCAAGCATGTAAATCAAACAAAGACATAAGACCATAAAATCCAGCTCAAAAAGAAGTGTTACAGACCCAATCCTCCCCCATATCATCGATAGATGTACCTTATTATTATTAGCAACATAACACAAATCCAAACTTTAGATTGAATTAACACCCAACCCTGCCCCCACTTCCCATCCTCGGCCACTGAAAGCGTATGAGGATGGAAATAGCAAAAATCATTATAGAAGCTTTATTTGATTCATCTAATTTTCTTTAATTTCATTCTTTCTATTCATTCACTTGTTTTTTATTGTTTTTTTTTAATTTAATATCCAAGAGAATTCTATAATAAATAGAATTGTAAAAGCACCATGAAAATTACAAGTGCGAAAAGCATCGCTAAAGGAACATGGATAACTGTGAAACAGAGCATTCTCAACTCCATGAGCGTTACGTTTCTACATATACATAACATACTGCTACGTACAGCATTAAAAGAGTAATTACTACAGGGAATAACAGTATTGTATATTGCAGAAGCAATATCACAACTTACACCAGTTTTATAGCGCACTGAAGAAGATTTTGATTTGCTTCTGCGACGTGTTGGGTTAGATCCCCAGTGAAGCTGTAACAGGTTGTGCTCGCTCATTCACTGGAAAGACTTTCTCGTGATGTTCCTGCGCGTCTATGAAAATGTATTTGCTGTCATGCAAGCATTAACGAATTCCAGGTATGGTTTCCTCCATAAAAAGTCAACATTTTACATCATTTACATTTTATATCTTGAAGACATGGATAATGCTGGGCGGTTATCTTTCATTTGGACGAAACTATAGGAAGGAATCACTGAGGTAAGGAACTATAAAATATAGCTCCGTGGTAACGGCAAGATTACGCTACTGATCTTTGAGGGACAAAATGGTCAAGATACAGTATTTTACAAAGGACTTTAACAGCTAGACGCCATTTGAAGACATGCTCATCTTTTTTTCAAGCATCCTCGAAAGCCTGCTCGGCACGTTTAGGTTGTTTTTGTTATCAATCATACCATCTCCTCTTGTAATATAATACGTTTGTGATAATGTACTAATGTTTGCAAGAAAAGCCATTCATCACTAATGCTGCAGGGTATGTATCATTTCAGTAGTATTGAAAATACCAATTCACCAATCTCTACTAATCTGAGTAGTAGTAGTAGTAATAATAGCACTTTACAGCACCTCAGCACAGTAGTGGCCATGTGGTACAAACTAAAGGTACATGTTCCAAAAATTTAAAAATTAATCAAACAAACCCCAGGAAGATACATCCTTCCAAATAAATGCATACGTAAAGTACAACACGACGTAATATAGCACGTAAAAAATGTCAAAATTCTGTAAAATATATTTTAAAAAAATAAAAGATAAAGGTAACACATGTAAAATCCTTACAACATGATTAAAATGTCTTGTATAAACCGTATTCTCTCAAAAAGTCGAAGATTTTGTCGGGTAGTACGTCGTCATACAGTTTCTTAAAGCAGTAACGTCAAAATACTTCTGTCTCGCAGGCTGGAGATCAACACACTTGATAAGAAAGTGCTCCACTGTCAGTGGACACTGGCAGGGTACACACTGCGTTCGGCGTTCACCCTTCAGGAGGTATGCAAGAGTTAGGTATGTGTGTCCAATATGCGACCTTATTTCTCCGATTTGTCCTATACGAGGGACACCACTCTCAAATAGTGGCTTGAATGTTCGTAAGTTTGTGGAATTTTCACATATTTTGCCAAGAATGACGGACTTGCTGATTTATACAATATTTTAAGCCAGTATATGGAATCTTCCATTCAGTTACATGACAACCGTGCTACCGCGTGGAAAACTAAAATTAGTATGAAAAACATATACTACCATATTTGCTCATTGGTATCCATGTTTTTTTATACAACTAGAAACTGTACTACCTGTACACTCTGTATACTCCTCTCTATACCTGATGAGGTGTGGAAGTATGAAGAGGCGCGAAGAGGTATTGAAAAGAAATGTGAGGAATATAAATGAATATACTTGCGGATAATATGAAAGTGAGTATTATTGACAAGGTGGCTAAAATATTGACTGAAAAGGTGGCTTATATATTAGCTGAAAAGGTAGCTAATATTTTGCTGAAGAATTACTGCCGAAACTATTATCCATAACTGAACCTAAGGTTGTACATATAACAGGACCAATACCTATAACTGAACCAAAGTATCCTAATGTAGCTACCAAATTATTAAAATATACAAAGGTTAAATGTATACATTGTGAGAAAGAAGTAATGGCAAACAATATGAGCAGACACATAGTGGTAAAAGTGGTGATTCTAAACCCACTAGCTCGACTAACTCTATTGACTCTGACGACTCGAATCCTAATAGCTCGGCAAATTCTAACTCTAATCCTCCCAATCCTAATTCTATTGACTCTAACTCTAATGATTATGATACTAACTAGTAGTCTGGATAAACTACTCAGACTGTAATAGAAAGTAAAAATTATCATAATGTATCTACCAAATATCAAAATACAGAAAGGTTAAATGTACCCATTGTGAGAAAGAAGTAATGGCAAACAATATCAGCAGACACATAGTGGTAATAGTGTCAATAACGGTAATAGTGGTAAAAGTGGTAATTCTAAAGTCACTAGCTTGACTAACTCTATTGACTCTGATGACTCTAATCCTAATAGCTCGGCTAATTCTAACTCTAATCCTCCCAATCCTAATTCTATTGACTCTGATGATGATTATGATAGTAACTAGTAGTCTGGATAAACTATACACACTTATAGTGACGATTATAAAAATGAAAGAATTGTCAAGGTAGGTTTAGAAATACCAACACATTTGCACGATAATTTTAAAGAGTATCCCCTTGCACCAGAAAACTAATTCCTAATAAGATTGATTTATCTAAAATTATTAGAATATAAAAAAGGTACAAAACCTTCAGAAACAAAATTATTAAGCACGTTCAAAAAAAAAGAAAGATATATTATTACCTATCTAAGTTTTGAAGTTGACTCTATATTTGGGAATAAAACTAAAAAATAGATATATAGGGCAGTTATATTCAATCAAGAGCTATGACTAAAACGATACATAGAACTCAATACATTTTTGTGAAAAAAGGCAACTAATGAGTCTGAAAAAGGAATAGACGAACACTTAAGCAAGAGAACTAATATAAAAATATGTACTGACACAAATAAATATTTTAAACTTCTAAGGGATATTGCATTTGGTAGAAGAACAATAATAGATGAAAATATGTTATTAGTTAGTTCAAAGAAGAAAAAAAATAAAGTTAATCAAACCAATTTTTGGTGGTTTTACATCGCTAGAAGTAAGTAACTTGCTGATGTATATAACTTCTACAAAAAAAATCTTAAGAATAAATATGGTGATAAAATTAAACTATTAAGGACTGACAAGAATTCTCTGCCTATAAGTGTTGAAACCAACAACTTATACGATGCCATTAAACAAAATATACTGTTTTGCTAAACAAGGGGTTACAAAAGTCAATGCCATTAGCTAACAAGAGAGTTCTTAGATTATTTAAAGATGATATGAATGGCGTACCAATAAAATATTTTGTGGCCCTAGAAGTAAGCTGTATGCTTTTAGGGCCGACATAATTGAAAAAAAGTATGCAAAGGTATTAAGAAATCTGTTACTAAAAAGAATCTAAAACTAGATTGTTTATTTAACCAAGAAATTATTTTAATTAGTTCTTTGCATCACGAGATATAGAATGTGTCAATAATTAGGGTTTCTCTTTCACATACGATGATATTTATTTGATAACATGAATACTTTACCTTATGGTTACTATTCTCTTGGGAGTGTAACTAACTAATTATTCTCCTACAACTTTGCAATCAAGCGGATATTTCAACTTCATTAAAAGAGTATTTATTATGTTGTCGGGTTTTCTTTTTAACTTTTGAACTATCACATTATAATAACGGCTGGTACTATATCATTCTCGTTTAAAATGTTTTCGATAGACTTTTTATCTTTTGAGTAAAGGACTACTATAATTCTAACATTTTCACGAAGATCTTTTATAACAGAGTTATACTTTTGTACTATTACTCATAAAAGATATTGAATTATGCCTACCACTGAATGCCACCTTTGTTAACTTTGTTGCTTTCTATTTTACATAATCTAAATTCGCACAATCATTTATAAGAAACAAAGTGTTAGTTTCCTGGTATACATTAATAAGTAATTCTAGCAATGAATCAAATTTATCACCAGGATTGATTAGAATTACACTGTGGTCTCTTGAATTATACTTTCTGTTGTAAGTATTTTTGTACACAAGTTTGGATCAGATAATTACAATAAAATGAAAAAGGTTTTATTTACTGTTCCAATCAAATTTAGTGCCAACTTTGTCTTTCCATAATTTTCAACACTACATATAATCATATTATGAGGTTCTAAGTTAAAAGACGTAAGTATATCAGCAAGTGCTAATGCAATTATTTTAATTGACAAATATAAAATATAATTTTTTCCTCAATATAATATTTTTTTTAAAACAATATTGTATTCTATTCTGCAAGGTTTACTGGGTAAATCTCTAATTACACTTTCCAATTTTGGTAGATGAGAATAACTTTTATTATTTATCAATAATTCAGTATTAAATATCAATTCACCTCGTTAAATATTGTAATAGCCAACTTCAAAATACATTCTCTGTTAGGAAATGTTTAATTTACCATCTCTGTTATCAACTGGATTAAAAAAATAGATTTCTTTCTCAGACTGTCCTTCCACAGCTATGCAAGATGAATTAGTTATAGACTTTGTCACTAGATTGTAGCCATTTGATGTACTCATTAACTATCATAGTAAATGCATCATTACTTATTTCATTATCGGTTATTGCTTTATTGCCCATTTTATCGATAGTATTCAACTTGCTTATAGGAGAGGTTGCAATGTCGTGTTTTAAAAACCTTTTTGCATACTAGCTTGTCTTCAAAAACTTTTGAAACAAACCCTAGTATGGTGGCGCCAAACCCTGTAAAAGTTACAGGAATAATTATTGATGTAATACCCACAACTCCTAAACTAGGAGCCACAATACCCATTCCACCACACTTGCCATACCAGGCTTCTATCCAGTTAAAAAAAAGTATATGCTGTTTTATATATTTCTCTAACTAAATAAGTTTTCATTTCATTCAATTTTATAAACCTATAATTAATTCCATGGTATGTAGGTAATATATCTATCATTTAGAAGTATCAACTAACTAGTTACTTTATTGTTTTTATCTGGTAGTATTCCTTGCGTACTTAAATAGTCAATGGTAAACTGACCAAAGGAAATCGGAATAACCAGTGTTTGTACTTTCTCTATGCCCATTGTGAGTTGTGGAGTCTATTTGAAAATTAAATATTCTCTTCAAAAGCATAATGTAACTTACTGTAAGAGTTGAGTTCCATGTTGCATGGTAAATAGTGTTAATTATGATGTTCCTTTCGCGTGCCATGTATTATTATACATTTTATTAAATTTACTCACGACTCCACTGAATCCCTACAGCATTTCTGGAAATGGATTATCCTTATTGGTTATTGGATTTACTTTATTTGACTCTCTGGAGGATATATCAGTTGTCCCCCTCACTGATTCACTTTTAGGTGTTTTTAAACAATATATGTAACAGATACTCCTAGAGCAACAACTACGCCAACTATCTAATAAATGGTGTAGCCTCTATGTGAGTTCCGTCCATCCTCAATCCTTGCAAAGCGCAGTCCTGGCGAAAGTAGTCCTAACTCTTTAGTAGCCATATTTCCTGTGAGCGTTTACCAAGTTGTTTTGCAAGTTCGAATTTACGAAGATCTTTAATCCTTTGTAAAGTTACCTTCTCTGGTGATTTATAAAACCATACATTTTTCTTCAGTTTTACTTTTAAGAACTTGTTCGCTTCCTTGCATTTAATTTACAAGGAAATTAAGGTTTTTCTAAATAGCTAGTTAAGTTATTTTCAAGTTACCTTCAAGTTACATTTCAAATAAACTATGCAGTTAATCCAAGTTATTTTTAAGTTATTGACTTAATAACGTAAATAGTTCCTGGCTGTCTTCGTTCACATTTTTCTTACTTTCCTTTTGTAAAATGAATGTGCTTAAAAGTTATCAAGCTAGCACTTAATGCCGAGATTGATTTTCCAAACCTAAAACCCCACTAAAGTATCTAATTCCGTTTGTTGTTAAATAGTTATCAATTGGAACAAATTTACTCATCAAATATGTTATTCCTAGTATTATTGCATCGGACAATGAGTTTAAGGTAATAACTGATATGGCATTACAAAAATGCCATATGCTTTCTTTATTTGTTTTGAATCCACCTTGTCCAACTCTTTATCGGTTAAGTATGTACCAGTTATTTCCTTTGTATGTTTCATGTACTCCACTAATGTTTAATTCTTGTTTATACTCTTCTGTTATTCCGTTGTCATATATAGCACTGTCGTCAGAATCTTGTTTCGATTCTAAAAAAACCCCGTTCTATTTAAAGTTGATGTTGATTGATTTAAATAGTGTAAAATGGTGGCATGTGATTTTTGTTTATTGGTTGAAGAACCTCTTTAAATATCAAACTTAATTTTAAGATAAGTCAAGAACATTATAACTTAAATAAACAGCATTTAAAAATGAAAAAATAAAACAGTGTTTTACGAAGAATTTGGTAAACCTGCTGTTCAACTTTCTACAAATCGGGTTCACAAATTAAAAAGTGATCTAGAAACATCTATGGCTAGAGAAGGAAATGCTTGTAGATTGTTTACGTACCAAGAGGAAAGAGAGTTAAGAGGATATGTGACTATTGTTGATGTTGTAAATTCAAAAATATTATAAATAAAAACAGACCTTGATGTAAAGGACCACAAAATAAAAACATATATTGCTAGAGAACAAGATATAGCTAAAAAAAAAAAAGCTTAATTAAATGATTTTATACAGAACTGGGAAGTAAAAGAGCGCAAATAGTTGGTCATTTAACAGAAATAGAAAATAACTTAAGAGAAAATATGAATACCATTGATTTCAACAATTTAAGAAAAGCTACCATTTGGTGAAAGGTTTAAACGGCTATTCAAATATAAAGGTTTATGCAGCTATTGATCACATAGCAACACTCTTTGCCTAACCATAGCAAATTTTGTAAAAGGATTAACAATTGTTCGTAACAGATGTGACAGCAGCGATAGAGCAATCAATGATTCATTCAAAAAAGGTTTGTAAAATATTGCTGAATATTTGCTTAGCTTAGCATAAAAGCAATAGCATCTTAGACTACCACCATTTTTATCCTTCTTATCTTCGTCTTTCTTATCATCGTTGTTTCCACTATCATTAGTTAGATTGCCATAATTATTATTCCGGCTGTTTTAAGTGATGCCTGCCATTTTACGAATTATTTTAGACTTTTCATTTACTCCTAATTCAAATTATTCCGATGACTTTCGTATATTATACTTATTATAACCTACCACATATTTTCATCGCCATATCACTAGGTAAAAGGAAGATACTTTCACTGAAAACTGCACAGTTTAGTCTAACTTTTGAGGCGGAAATATTGTTGAAACCTTATTGTAATGTTTTCATCTGAGTTATCGCCTTGTTCACCTAAAATTGATTTTTCAAACAACTTTTCTTACCCAACTTAAAATCTTATATGCAACCTTACACCTTTTCCTCAATCGTCTATATTGCTCGATATCTTTAATAAGATCACTCTTAATCTCACTGATCTTTTGGAATATGAATGTCATGCCTGATGTATATTCTAGTTGGATATATGATGCAGAAGGATTTATATATTGTCTGCCATTTAAAGATATGAAAGTGATAGATTAGAATTAGGTTTGGGTTTAAATAATGGTTTATCTAACGGCTTTTCTGGTGGTTTAGGTATGATAAATCTAACATGTTTAGTTTTCTTTGGGTTGCTTTTCAAAATAGTAATACAATCCATTGATCCACCAACACTCATTTAATTATTTAATAATCTTGTTGGGTAATATATCAGATCTCACGAGGTAATCAAATGTAAACTCACTCAAAGATACAGGTATAACTGACTTAATAACTTCTTCAATGGACATCTTGGTTGGTGGACCAACATTACATTTTAGTACCTTGTTCAGGAGCATACTGCAACCAACCACAAATACAGAGTTAAAACATGCATAATAGACTGTGTTCATTATGTTATTAGTCTGCTCATTACGGAAATCCATTTTACAAACTGTTATATACTTCCCGAATACCCCCATACCTCCCGAAGTATAGAAAGGTAATCAACAAATATTTTGAAATTTTCAGAATCTGATACTGTTATACTTCACAACATCTCTGGTAAGGGATTTTCATTTTTCACAGGTTGTATAGTAGGTGGTGTAGATTGTACTAATTTAATAGTACCTAAATCTCACATCTTAATATATACCACAATGGCAACTATAATTGTTCCACAACTCAGATTGTAGAACATATTTCAGTTAGTTGTCTTCGCTTCCTAAGACTTATTTTGTTCTATCTTTTCCACCCTTTCCATCTTTAATTTATCTGCTTTAGCTCTCTTGTATTATTGTGAATGCATTGCTAGTTGCCTGTCAAGTTCCACCTCTAAGTGGGTCTTTTATCCTTGGTGAGGTTACCTTTTCAACCTTCATTTCATATTTGATCTTCTCTTGCTCACCTTTCATTTAAATTTAGAAAATAATGATAGATGTGTTAAAGGTTAGCTAATATCAGTTAAAATCATATTAAAATTCAATAGGTTGACTAAATGGTTGCTAAGACATCTTCAAAATGTCAAATTGAAAAAGGTAATAATGAGCTTTGCAAAACAGTAGAAGTGAGTACAATAAACAGTGGAGATATAGAAATAGAGATCACTATAATAAGCTCATGAAAGACAGGAGGGAACCAAATTACTAAATATTATACAAGTAGGCGTGAAGAAAATAGATGATACTACTATGAATACTTCAGAAACAAGCGCCAAAATAATGGAAATTTCAGAATACTTCAGAACACAAGAGGTTGTCTGCGCATTAAAAGACAATCACAAATCTGACACAAAGTGAACTTACTTGGTGTTCCATCGATGGACTTCTTTCGAAGGTATTTGAACTTTACAAAGCCAGTAGGTGTTAGAGATGGCGAAAAGTTAGATATTGATCATTTAATACCTTGTGCATACTTTGACTTTTCCAGCAACGATATGTCATCAGTGGACAAATCTGGGATATATGAGGGCAAGCGAAACCAGAAGTAAAAATGACAAGATGCCATCCGAGCAAGAAATCAGACAGCATGATAAGAAAATTGAAGATTTAAAAGTAGCTAACTTTATCACAGAGGAGGTTGCGTGTCAGGTTTTTGATCATCTCCATTTATAGTTTATCTAAATACGTGTTTTACATATTTAATAAAGCAGTACAACTGATATGCAGATAACAATACCATATAACACCACGGATGCATCAGAAGCGTAACAGTTGGTGCACATTTTATTTATCATGGATAATTATAACAAAAGTACCCAAGTAGGAAAGTATTTTTGAAATTCTTCATTTATTCTACCTCCTCTACCACCTTTGCCTCCACTACCTTCTCTTTCCTATGTGTTTGAGAGTTATCAAACTAGCACTTAAAGCTTACAAAGGTAGGCCTAGCTTGAATAATAGAAATCATGTGAAACATACCATTAGATGTCATGTAATTTTCCTTTGAGTTCTCTTTACATAGAGTCTAGATTGTCAACTTGTAGAAATTTACGTACAGTTTTTACAGTCATAACAATAACATCGAATACAAATTTGGATATTTGGGCTGATCTAGAAGACAAAAACAATTCATATGTTCTCCTTGCTACTTTGTCGTCCATGCTATCGAATTATTTCTCAGTTAATATCTTATAGTTATCTCTTTGTAAGTTACATTGGCTATGCTCATTTTTAACTCTTGTTTGTACTCATCAGTCTCAGAGTTCTCGAACAAGTTCAAAATGTCAGAAGGAGGTAGATCATTAGGAAATTTCGAAATGTATAAAAAGTTTAAAGATGTTAATTCAGCAGATTTTGACATTCTTTTACACAATTCTCTTAGGTCAGATATAGAATTAGTTCACTATAAAATTTATCTGATAATGGATTGGACGGGTTTGTGAGAAAAGAAACAGATTAAATGTTTAACATGCTTTATTATATTTTTCACGGCGATAATTACATTGCAAGTGATGACTTCATTAATACGTGCGCTAGTGGTGCATTTAAAAGAAACAGAACTATACATTTGGTCGAAAAATAGAGCTGGAGAGAAAATATCGGTAAGGATAGCTAAAGGTGGAAGTTATCTCTTAAAGGAAAGCACGTTAGAAGGTGAAGTTGGTGGTAAGTATTTTTTGGATGTTCTTTCCAAAGACATCTTAAAAGGTAAAATTAGACAAATAGATAACCCAGCATATGACAGTGTCACTCAAGAAGAAATACGTCCTGAATTAGTGCCAACATCAACTATAACAGAAGAATTTAAAGACAGCTTAGATGACTCAGAAATATCCAACCAGTGGAACCTACTGTCACAAAAAGACAACAGATAACCGTACCAGAAGAAACAATGATAGATGCATTTTTGAAAGATGAAACACGTAATAGATTGTATGCATTTGAAAATGAACGAGAAATCAAAGGATTTGCTAAAGAAGTTTGGAAATTTAGAGATGTAATGAAATCATTGGAAATAGACCTAGATATGTATGGCAAACAAATAGAGGATATAAAGAAACATGTCAGTAAAATAACAGATGACGGTAAATTTAAAGAAGTTACAACATCTGTTGCTGAGTGTTGAAAGTTTGAGAGCGCAAAGATTTGGACGTAAAGTAGAATTAGAGAGTTACGTGAATGGAACAATTGAAAAGATAAATGCAAAAGTCAAGTTACCTCTTGTTGAAAGACTTCAGTTATTGTTCAAAGAGATGGGTGAAACCATTGCTACAATTGCAACAGCTATAGGAATGATTGCAACATCACTTGCATTGACAATTGCAAATCTGATTAAGAATGTAATTAGTTCAAATCCTTCTCGTAGTATTACTCCTTCACCTGGTACTTTACCTAATAAATTCATTAACAAAATTAAACGAGGTTTGAAAAATATTGCAGAGTATTTGAAGAAGTTAGCTGATAAAGCAATTGGTGTCATGTCTAGTATTATTGGTAGCATCATAAGTTGGATATTGTCAGGAGATTAAAGATTGTCTCATTCCTGTCTGATCATGTCATGCTACTCATTTTAGCATTAGTTTGGGTAATATTTGCCATATATTTCAAGGGTGTGGGCATTGCTACTAAAGGAGTTCGAACTTAGTATGCTTCCCTGGGGTATACCTTCCTACTTCCATAGGTATAGAAAAGTTTCCTTATTTAACAAACCAAAGCAATCCTGCTCCTATTATAAGCATAATCAATATGAACGATTGCTTATCGATCACGTGCACTTTATTCTGTAAATGAGTTGTACTAGGAGTTGTCATTATAAGAATTTCACCACTGTTATCCTGCTTGTCTACATAATTCTTACTCACGTTCTGTTCTTTTGGTTCATTTTCAACCTTTTGGTTCATTATCAACCTTGTGACGAATTGTTTAACTTTCTTTGTCAGCTGCTGAAATAAATTGTCTCGCTGCATCGGTATTTATGTTATTTAATCCTAAAGTGAAGTTATTTGATTTTTGTTTCAAATTGTTGTTGTACGCAACAATACTACCAATTTTTATAACGATATCGCTAGGTAAGAAAAAGATACCATCACCACCAATAGCATAATCCAATCCAACTCTTGAATCCGTGATATATTGCTGAAATTTACTCATTATGCCTTCGTCTAAATCATAATCTTGTTTACACGATAGTAAAACCTCTGTTAACTATTTAGCTGTTTCTTGTAAAGTAACCTCAGATTGTATTATACTTGTACTTGTCCTGTTAGAAACTTCAGCACCCAGTATAGATATCACATAAGACCTAATGCATTGATTTAGTCTTGCTATTCCGTCTTTTTATAGTCCGTTGATATTTTGTAGAAAGTAGTGTGTACATCCTATTAATTCTTCTGGTGTTGTTTGAGAGTTACACTTCTTAGGACTATCCTCTATTCTATCATTATTCAACTCCATATCATTCTTGTTTACTTATCTCATCATTAGACATTTATCTCTCTGTCTTGTAATAAGTTCTTGGACCATTAATAAGTGTTAAATTCTTCCCTATGAGATATATCCAATTATGCTGTGGAGGAATATTAAAGTTGTTGCAGACAATGTTAAACTGTTTGGGGTTTATCCTATTAGAGTTAAATGAGTGTTCATCCGGTATTGAACATTCAGATAGAAGTTTCTGATTTGAAAGTAAATGTGAAATCTGTAAACAAACTTTAAAAATTTTGGTATGCTTAAATCTGATAAATGCCAATAATTTGTTCTGCGTCCATTTGTTCTACACCATACAGCCCAATTAGGTTGATTCTCCCAAAAGTACAGATCACACTGAGCTGTGTATCTATTGAGTGAATCATCATTGTTACATTTAAGAGTGTAGTCTTTGAAAATGTCTAATGTTCTGTATGTGAAGAATTTATCTTGCGTATAGTAAAGTTGTGTTTTATGAGTACATTTGTAATGCCTGGGTTAACATGAGCATTAAATTGTGTTGCTGGACAAAGACAAGGATCAGTATTTGATAATTGTTTGAATCCTATATCCAATTAGATAAGTTTTTTTTTTCTTCAAAATCCTTTCTGGATACTTTTCTATACATATGGAGGTATAGAAAAGGTATTAGAAAAGTATTTAACATTTGTCAAATGATATGTACTTATCATTCATATATTGTAGTACCCTTGTATTACATTTACTACATGTTTTATTTTCACCTGAAGCTAATGACATACCATATCTGATGTTAAAGTTCTCTAAATGTATACGTTTGCCATTATGTTTAAACCAAATATTTCACAATAGGAGGTCATATACATACTACTGTTCCGATTGGGGTGACAGGACCCCATTATCAGAATGGGGGGGGGGGGGCGGTTATTTTTATTTACTTTATAACTGGCCTTAGCATATTTATCATTATCAGTCACAGATCCTGAATTACCATTAGTATATAGCAGTTCATCCAGACTACTAGTTAGTATCATAATCATCATCAGAGTCAATAGAATTAGGATTGGAAGGATTAGAGTTAGAATTAGCCGAGCTATTAGGATTAGAGTCATCAGAGTCAATAGAATTAGTCAAGCTAGTGACTTTAGAATTACCACTTTTACCACTATTACCGTTATTGACACTATTACCACTATGTGTCTGCTGATATTGTTTGCCATTACTTCTTTCTCACAATGGATACATTTAACCTTTCTGTATTTTGATAATTTGGTAGATACAATATGCTACTTTGGTTCAGTTATATTAGTTATCTTATCAGCAAATAAATTAGACACCTTTTCAGTCGATATTTCAGACATCTTTTCTGTAATAATACTCTCATTATTCATTTATATTCCGCACATTATTTTCATTACCTCTTCATACCTCATTACACATCCATACTTCATGAGGTTAGAGAGAGGAGTATACAACTGGTACAGATAGTCCAAATTGTACCGACAGGACAAATAGTTCAGATAGGAGAGTACCTAGTAGCGTAGAAAACATGGATACCAATGAGCAAATATGGTAGTATCTATATTTCATTTTAATTTTGTTTATCACGATTTATGTGCGGTAGCGTGAGAGTCGTTGTAACTAAATTTTATGAATTAGAGTAATACAGATTGGTGAATTGGTATCCCTGTTTTCTGTACCACTCATTTCACAGCTATCGCTATTCTTTCTACTGAAGTTGGTCATATTTTTGGCATTGTGCGATGACATTGGAATGAAAAAAGAATAAATTATCTGCATCTGTTCATTTCCATGGTTACAAAGAATATAGATTTTATTTTCCATTTTACTACTCCATTCTGGGACTAATATCATTATCATACAAGAAATATTATCCTAATTGCTTATGTTGGGGATAATTCTTGCATAGGGTTCAGTTGCTCAAAATTTATATTGCTCTCCAAAACCATAATTTTATGAGCTTATTTGACGAGAAAGGGATATCATATATAGCTTTTAAAATGCTTCTATAGTAAGATGCGTGCTCTGCAAAAAAATGCAAATGTAAGTAAGCTATATGACAATGGTAATGCACCTACTAACCGAAAGAATAATGACCTTTTTAGAAGAAAAAAAAAATTGGCAAAAACTTTTTTTTTTACATTTTCTGCCTAAAACGGGCTAAGCATTATGATAGACACCTATTAACTTGATAAAACTATAATTTCACCATTTAAAATAAATATGGTCCTGATCGATATTTGCTCAATTATATCTCCTGATTAACATCTTATGTTTAATTACAATAATATGATTAAAGGTGGGACATATTTTCCGTCCGAATTCATATAAAATCTCACACGACATTATTCACAGTTAGGTTTTTTCAAAAAGAATATATTCAACCTTCTACAATAAGGTTTCATGTTACAAAGGTAATTTGGCAAAACCTGAAAAGATCTGATCCTTTCAAGAAAAGTAAATATCATCTTTCCTTTCATCGTATCAGATACACTATGAACGTAAACAAACACTATGGAGAACGACAATACATGTGTTTTGTTGGATAGCTGAATAAATGTCTGTTCAACACCGATTAACGTCCTGAAAAGTACAATTGATTGAAAATGTGATTGACTGCTTGCTATTTCAGAGGGACCTGCTATTAAAATTATAACAGCGCTTGATCTTGAATAATCAAAGTTCTATACACGTTCCCTTTAAATGATAGCATAACCTGAATGTGAACAATCTAAGGTCAGCTAACCTTTATGTGTGTTAATAAACAATCCATGAAAAGTATTCCGACCAGAAATCATGCAGGCAAGGTCGCCGTACCATGGTCACAGATCTAAACAATCAAGTCCAAAATATAGTCCAAATAATTGGCAAACATAAATTGCTATCGTCTCCAACACATAATTTTTTGTGGGTACATTTTTATCAATAAAGAGAAAAGAACGAAACACAAGCAATATTACAACAATCAGGTGACAGATGTGACATATGAGAATATTGCATTCTACCGTATAAGATATTAGTAGCGAACAATATTCAATCAAGTATTTTCCAGGGTTTACAAAGTGACATTTTGAAAATCGGACTAATTGCACAGGTTTTATAAAGATAATAATACCTCTACAACAGAATGATTATTTAAATTTGTAAGTATTACTATTTATATAAAACCAGGGTTTAAGGTAAGTACATATACTATATCCAGACTATGAACCATTAATAAGTTTATTGTACTAATCTAAAATTGTATTCATATTGACGACTACTCCTTCTGGAAAATAAAGGTTTAAATAAAAAAGCTCTTATAATCTAATATTCAGTATTCACGGAAAAAAAAGAACACAAAAAGCTTGACACATAAATACGAAATTACACACACACAAAAAAAAAAAAAAAAAAAAATATAGTGGAAACCCATTTTCACAAACCCTATAGGGGACCAGTGTTTTCTACAACCAACTTTCATTAAAAAAAGTAATAAATGATAGGGTTATAATAATGTTTGAACTTCAATCGGGAAAACAATCATTTATTCCGTAAATGTCGTTTAAATCCGAGTTCATTTTTAGCGGATTCAACTGTGTATCAATATTTTCCATTTGTAGAGGATACAAGGAGCACACTCACTTTATATCTTATTGTCTCAGATCCATAAGTGAACATGTCCTTGTCAAGAATCGTTATTGGACATCTCTCAGTCTTGAAAACAAAATGCATCATTCAAGAATCGTTATTGGACATCTCTCAGTCTTGAAAAAAATGCATCATTCAAGAATGGTTATTGGACATCTCTCAGTCTTGAAAAAAATGCATCATTCAAGAATCGTTATTGGACATCTCTCAGTCTTGAAAACAAAATGCATCATTCAAGAATCGTTATTGGACATCTCTCAGTCTTGAAAACAAAATGCATCATTCAAGAATCGTTATTGGACATCTCTCAGTCTTGAAAACAAAATGCATCATTCAAGAATCGTTATTGGACATCTCTCAGTCTTGAAAACAAAATGCATCATTCAAGAATCGTTATTGGACATCTCTCAGTCTTGAAAAAAATGCATCATTTGGTTTGCGTAAAGCGATACATGAATAGCTTGAGGAGGAACGTTTTTGAAAACAATTACACTAATTAATTTTTTACATAAACTAGCGCGCTGTATTATGCATTCTATACATATTTTTCCCTACAAATGCACGTGTAATTCACGAAGAAAGTTAAGAGCGGCGTGCGTCAAAGCTACATTTTATCACTATTTTCATTCTTTGAGGCGATAATGATGGCTCAATTCTAAGTCCCAATTCAACTATAACTGACAATTCCTTTTAATAAGGAAAAAAGGTTAGATTTATACAACTGAGTATGGCAATTGTAATTCAGTAGACGAAATAAAAAAGAGTATGAACTTCGATCGATACAGTTTGATTAAATACACACACACAGTGTATAGACTTTGCAGATAGCACACTCGATATCTGTTCAATATACAATATAAAGATATTAGTTTTGATTGATTTAATCAGAACGTACATATTCATAAAATAATCATGAATTACTCCACGGACTTTCTCTTTGGCTTCACTATATATACGTTCACACCAATATGAAGGACTCCAACAGGTCACAATTATTACTTCGAATGTAGTGCCAGTCTATTTGAGAGCATTTTTTCCTCTCTCGTTTTGGTGGTGATACATGGCTTAGATTTAAGTATTCTTGGTATTAATTGAAAGGAAATTGTTTATTCTTTAGAATATGAACAATATGGTGTGGTTGTCTCACTTGTCTGTATGTATTTTGGCGACAATGCACAGTGAGTAATGAGGCACTGATACCAATCCGGAAGTGAAATCCTTGACCCGTTTCACGCTGTTTGTTTACAGTCCAGCCCCAAATTTTTTTCCTGATAACCTGTGACAAGAACTTCGCCGTGAGTTCATCTTTGAAGATATTTTAGATTAACATATGATTATCAGGATTTGGACACACTGGAAAGTTCAGTACTGACAAATAAATGCAGCAACTATATAGGGAATATAAGTGTGATCTTAGTCCAACAAGGGCAAATCAGTTGTGTGTCAACCAACAGCACGAAACATCTCTTTTCGTGTCTATATCAAGACATGCGGATCAAAAGGTAACTTGACATAGAGATTATTGGTAGTTGAATGTCAGGAGTAATGAATGAAACAATAATGTTTTGAATTTTGAAGTGAAGGTAGGATCGCATGAGTAGTTACGATTGTGATAATTGGTGTTTTAATTTGGAAATCTGTATGAGAATACAAGTTTGGTAAATTTAATGAAGACGTTGTCTGCCCTGAGGCATACTGACCAGATGTTTGTTTGTCTTTTCTTGCCATTACTATTTCTAGTTGTGGATATAAGGATAATTTTTTAAAAAATATCGCTTTTAAGGTTAAGAATTTCGTAAAGATTTGTCTCAAGATTACAACATCTAATTATATAGATTCTTATGCAATTTATTTTTACAAATTGCAATAGATCTAAGTGTGTGTGTGTGTGTGTGTGTGTGTGTGTGTGTGTGTGCGTTTATGTGTGGAGAATTCCTTAAAAAGTAGTTTTCATACAATGTTTAGCACGCTGAATATTCAGTTTTCTTTTGTGTGAAAAGTTAAGGAATTGTAGACGAAAGGTAAAATTATATTGCCGAATATTGTGGTGAGATCGCTAAATGTTATAGCCTACAAATTATACAAATAAATAATATAGCAAATATAGTTTAACATTGTGTGAGAGAAAGTGTTATTTATATACAGTTTTGAAACAAAGAATAATTTACTCAAATTTCATGATGGCAATATTCTGAGATTTGCAGGACATCGGTACATTATTCTCTCTGCTAGGATCGCTATGGGGATCCTGTCATTAATTCTTGAAAGGATACTGCAATTACTGTATTTACGTGAAATACTTAGTTTATAAGTCACTTCCGTTTGAAGTTGATACTTGTTTCAAGGATGAATCGTGTGTTTTGGGGAAATCTCTCCTTCCTCTATGTCCCAAGCATATGTCTATCTATCTGTCTGTCTATCTCTCTGTCATTTAGGTTACTAGTATGCTCGTGTGCTCTCTTTGTCTCAGACTTCAATCTATTTATCTATCTATCTATCTATTTATCTATCTATCTATCTATTGATCTATCTATCTATCTATTGTCTGTCTGTCATTATTTTCTATATGAGAGAGAAAATGCGGTCAACAAATAACTAAAGTCAGTTAGATTAAGAAGGAAAGAATAAATTAAACATACATACATACATACATACATTCATACATATTTACATACATACATACATACATACATACATACATACATACATACATACATACATATATACATACATACATACATACATGTTTCTTCAGTTCAATATCAAACATCTGTGAGGAATGGAAATTAATATTTTTCATGTAGTTATTTATACGTTCTTTTTTTACTTTTAGAGTCTGTATTTGAAGTTTATCCCTTGGACTTATTACTTGACTCCCTTTAAAAGACTCCTTTTCTATCAATATATTTGTGTATTTTTGCCCGATAGTTTTTACTACTACCTGTATAAGAAGAAACTTTGGCTCTATTGTTACAAATACAATGCACAACAACATTGCTGAAGATGTACATTCTTTAAAAAACTAATCGTGGAGATTTCTCTGGTAGCCTGTTATTCATGACGATAATATTCAATTTTGTAATATATTAGGAACTTATTTTATGTAAATATGTAAAATATTATACTTTAATAGGCATTTAATGCAACAGGTAATGAAACAAATGATAACTTGTGATAATAGATGATGTAGGTAACCATGATTGGGTCACTATAATAGAATTCAGAAAGGCTACCGATTTGGCTCAATGTAATTCATAATAAAAATGATTAAAAAAAGATTAATACAGATATTTCAGTTGATCAGCATGCAGGTCACAATATTTTTACCTCCAAGAGTTTTTAAATTAAATAACTCCATTAGAATTTCACAAACCTTATATATCGTGAATTGCATCACAGAAGCAAAATACTACCTCGACCTAGATGTCGATATAAATAGAAACTGAGGATTAATTCATTTATAGGTAGATTGCAACACGAAATACAAAATGCATCATGGACTGTTTGCAAGGCATCAAACATTGTAGATATTGTAACAAAGCCTACAGATACGCACAATTATTTTGAAACGTTACGAGAATATGTGTCTAGGTAACTATTCCACCAGGTGATAAGCCGTGTATGTTCAAATAGTATATAGTTGTGTATGATATAATAGAGCTACTGGTAGAGAACAATGTTAGAATCTCCTTAATAGACATTTTATATTGTGGCTCTGTCTTGTAATCGAATAGTTTTTCTATCATCATGCTGTAGCTAACAATAAAAGATGTTTCTAACGTTGATCGGTAAATTATGTTGATGATATTGTTTCTCTCTGATATTTTGCTGTCAATCAGTTTATATTGGTCAAAAAGTTCATAGAGATATGATGTGACTATACTGCGGTTTTAAAGTGTCATTAGTTTAGGTACCCCAAGAATATTTCAGGTATATACTTATTACATCATGTAGGCTCAAACGTTATGTCGTACACTCTGTGTGTATGTGGCACATTATACATAGGTTTAACCGTTCTACTCTGAAAAGGCTCCTCCCTTGTGCTTTGTGCAACTTGACTTTGAACAGGCTTAGGTCATGTCTCAAGTCTGTAGATGATATAGCCAATGCTAATAAGCAATATAAAATGTTATATGTGAAGTGTCTGAAACAAAGCCTTTTATATTTGTCTTTTTTCGTTCAGAGAAGCCAAGGAATACATTCTCGATTTGTTTTTTGTCTTTTTTAATTTTTTTCATGTCCTCTTTAATTCATGTGGCACATTTTGCTGTACCTTTTTAAAAATAATCAGGCTGTTAAAACTTTCAACCACCTTCTTTAGCTTGATAAGCAAATTGTCTAAGTTTTTCCTATGAAGTTTAAATTCGTTTGATAATAAACTGTAGGCCTCTTCAGTTGTAATATTCGTATCAGCGTTAGCACAACTTTCCTCTGCGTCATTTTTTAACTCTAGTTGTTGTATAATTTTTTTCTTGTCTTTCCTCTGATGTATTTGTAGACTTTGCTGCTTTAAGAGATTTGAATTGATTATAGCATTAGGATGTTTATAGTTTACACAATTAAGAAAGATTATACATGTCTCTTGATGAGTGAGTTAAACAAGGGCATCCTAACTATTTAAGTTGGGAAAACAGTAAGCTGCTAAGGTAGGTATACACTAAAAGTAACATAGGTTTGCACTAAAAGGTTACTTCGGTATTCACTAAAAATCAGCAATATATACTCAAAGTCACTAATAGGTAGTCACTTTCAATAATTTTAGGTAGTCACTTTTAGCAACTAGTTTTTTTTAATATAGGATAAATATTTTATTAAATAAAGGAGTTCAAATGGTTGTTGATACAAATATAATTGCTGCTGATGATAATAATTACGAGCTCTTGTGTAAAAAGATGAAATTTGCTTGCAGAAAGTGTCCTGAGCATAAATGTTCAACACATTTTAGAAAAGGAAAGATGGATGAATCAGATGTGCACCATTTATAAATAAACAAAACACTGCATAGGAAAGAAAGGTAAGAAAATTAAAAGATAAAAAGTTAACGAATACAAGTGTGGAAGGAAATTACAACTTCATTCAATGAAATGACACATTAATTCACAACTGCCTTTTCTAAACAATGTATGAAAATGTTAAACTTGGTTGAAAGTGTTGACTTCAAACGTAACTAAATTCAAACAAATTTCGCTAATTAAATCAGAAAAGTTTTCAACGATTGATAATACAGTTGAAAGTTTGTCAAATTCTTAAGGAAATAAAAGCCGTTAAAGGAGCAACATCAAAGACATAGAAGGCAAGAATTCCAACGACGACGAGATAATGATGAACTGAACACAATTAGGACAAAAACTGGACAAACTCAAACAAAGCATATTTGAATAGCAGGTTACTGATGAGGCTGAAAGTGAAAGAATGTAAAGAATAGGACAACGGATCAAAACTCAACAAAAAAGACTAGAACAGCATTCTTCAAGACAAACACGTCGTAGACTACAAAGTAGGTTTTCACAACAACCACAAAGTAGGTTTTCACAACAAAGACAACAAAGTAAAGAGGAATTCAAACGTCGAAGACTAAAACTTCAAAAACTTAAGAAAAAAAAAGCACTAAAGCAAATACTTCGTAGGCAATTATTTGGGCAGCATTGATACCTGTGCAGTGTACAAATACGTAAAAAAAAATATTGAAATATTTGAAAATGAATTCGACATATCAATGTACCAAAATTATTATGCACATTGAAAAGTAAAGAGAAATATGTCATTCGCCTTCAGAAATTGAAAGTTGTACATGCAGTTAGGACCAAAACAGAACAAAAGTACAGAGTTTAGTTTTGTGAGCAACAACTCCGGCTAAAATTCTATATTGACCTCAAGACATTTTTAAGACAAAAATCTAGTAACGAATTCAAGAAGGATTCTTCAAATTGATGAAAACAGTGTGTTTGTTAAACGGATGGATAATTTGAGTTAAAGGACAACTAGGAGTATTTTTGAACGAAAATAAATTTTAGAAATGGCAGAAAGATCTTTCATTTTCCAGGGGAACAATTATTGATGATGGATTTAGTTTTGGTTAGCATGTAAAAAACATAAGCAAACTAATTTAAGGTGTTTTCAGTGTGTGAGAGCCATCATAATGGTTGATGTACGAATTTTCCACACGGAGTTAAAAATGAAGCTCCTTAAGACCGATAGCTCCTTTATGCATACATGTTGAATTTGACAACTTTTACTGCTTAATGAAGGACATAATCAAATTTTACGGCACGACTGATTACTCGAAGGACAACGTGTTTAACATATCGCAAGTGTACAAAAGATACCTGGTGTTTTCATATATGTACAAACGACATACTAATTGGAGAGTTTTGTGCACTAAGATCAATACTATATACATTTATGATTGATCACGAAGAAAAGAAAGTCCGCAAGGGAATAAAAAATGTGTGAGCAAAAGAATTTTAATTTTTATATGTACGAATCGTTTATTCAGTTATAATGAAAATTACCAAGAAATGAATCTGGTTAAGGTCTTTTCATCATGAGATGTATGACATAACGATGAACAAGGTAACTTTGTTAGCTCGTGACGACATACGATTTTGGTTAACAACATAAAATGCATTATCTTATGGCTATTGAAAGTTATGCATTTTAGCAATCGGTTAACTTTAAAAAAAAAAAAAAAAAAAAAAAAAAAACCAATATAAATATTTCTGTTCCCATGATCACGTGTGCAATAGTATAACTTCAATCAAAAGGACAAAACATTGCTAAAAATTACAAAAGCTATTGTTAATTTTGAAGATATTCTCAGAACTAGAGAAACACAGGAATATATACGGAGAGGATGTTAAAAAAATGCTGGTGTCCTAAGGAGTATATATTACAAAAACCTAAGAAAATTGCGTATGCCATCCCCCTTTATGTACCAAAACAAGCATCTTAAAAATGAAATATATATCGTTCTTATGCAAAAAAAACAGGTTCTACTTCTCAGAAGGGACAACTAGTTACCGGAGGTGAAAAACAACCAAAATAAAATAAAAAATAAAATAAATAAAAAGTAAAAAAAGGAATACAAGTCAAGTGTCAAGTTCATAATGAAATAACTAATGACTAATGAAGAAGTAAGTCGTGGTCATTACAAAAATATTGCAACGGGTAATCCACGGCTTTTCTTTACAAAACCAAATCTTGAAAACAATTTTGAAGAGATTGAATGCTAATAGCAATATCCTTTACTATACCATTTCAAGTTTTGGTAAATGGGCAAACTCGTTGTTACATATTTTCCTGATAGCGAATATATTTTTTTAAAGAAAATGCTAGAACTGAGTCTGAAGAATGCATCACATCGACACCGGGCACACAGCTTAAACGATATTCATTGTTGGCGTACTAAACTTTATTCTATAAACACGTTCAAGGTGGCGACTTGTTAAAGTCAATGAATGAAATGGAAATTACTGAGGATTAATTAGAGTTAAGCAGATAGCAAATGGAAATAATAAAATCATTTGACAAAAATATCGTTGAAAAGTCAAACGAATCATTTAACACAATAGCGAAGAGAAAATAGTAAGCTAACAAGACACGGCATAACAATAACAACTCTTAAGCTACATCAAGAAGTATATAGAAGACAACAAATCCCCATTAGGCAGATGAAAGAAATTGCATCAGTTTAACAATCTGTCTTTCTTTCTGCAAATGTTTAATAAATCATTTATGTCCTTGATCAAAATACTGTCAATTGTGTGTAGTATAGACAGTGAGAGTTTCTGGCACACCATTGCATTTGTTTTGTGAAAAATACATGTTGTAAGGTAGAAGCAACTCAAGGAAGCTAATCTGCTAGCATGCGCAAGTTTGAAATGAAACAAAAATACCCTTGTAACAGGATGAAGCCGGGTTGGGATTGGATAAGCGAAGACACCGAAAGCAATTGCGTTAATGAGATGTTTATTTATAAATGCAACTTAACGATGAATGATTCTGGCACCATTGTAACAAAAAGATATAGGGAAAATGATATAGTTCCAACATGGAACCAATCAACAACAAGTAACTTTAACGAGAAAATCAAATAAAGATCAACAAATAGATCTTGTAAACAAATATGAACACTGTTCTATCACAAATCAACGAATGAAAGTATATGATTGACACCCTAATACAAACAAGGTCTTATTTAGCACCAAGGGTGACCAAAGCATGTGATTTATATACAACTTCGAATAATGTATCATTAATATCATTTATCCACAAGTAGGACGCATGTATTATGAACTTATCAATATATCACTCGTTTAGTGATATTTGACATATGCATTATTTAAGTTATCACTCATTTAGCGATTTTGAAATATGAATGCATGAATTTATGAATTTATCACTCATTTAGCGATATTTGAATTAAGCATTTACGAATGTATCACTCATATAGCGATATTGACATAACTAATTACAACATGGAACACATATATATCGTGGCGTCCAGTTGACGACCAAGATGCATTTCCGGTTCCACCCAGCTCTAGTCAATGGTAAGGAGCCACCACGCATAGTCCGCCTCTCCCAGACTGTTGAAGGATCCCTCGAGAACCTTCTCATTCAACACAGACCCGCTGGACGCGAAGCCTTGGTCCCTTACATCGAGACCACCAGTACTCTCTTCCGAGCCAACGTCACCAGACACAGCGTACACGTCACAAGGAACCCCACAGAGTTCTGCGACTCCACATCACCAAACCATACACAAAAGCAGCTTAAAGTATCACAACTGAACGAGTAGTACATATGGCACGGTTAAGTGCTTTTGCATTGATATATGTTGCGCATGCGCGCACATGAATTCATTTCGTTACACATTACATTATTTCGTCATTCAATGCATGCAGCGTATAATTAAATTCAATCTGTCTGTTCAGTTATAACAAATGGCTAACTTGAACCAGACTATAATATTTCTAAAAGCATAGCGTTATATGACCTAGGTATTGACTCTCTGTAGAATTTAGAATAAATTCTAAAACATCTAATATATGAAGCAATTCTGTCATATAAAACGAACAGTAATAAAGAATGCAATCTTAAATTTCACATACCTCTACAGCTGACGATTGCTCCCGTAAAGTGGTAAGCTTCCTGACAAGACTCGTCGTAATGTAATTTTG
Source organism: Margaritifera margaritifera (assembly GCA_029931535.1). NCBI lineage: Eukaryota > Metazoa > Mollusca > Bivalvia > Unionida > Margaritiferidae > Margaritifera > Margaritifera margaritifera. The sequence continues at coordinate 7,182,951 of JAQPZY010001663.1, forward strand.
ACATAGAGAATTCGCTTTATAAGTACCCTAACTGTGTTGAATATGCGCAGCTAGAGAACTCAAAGTACTTGGATTTTCGCTGCAGGCAATTTGCACATGCAGCATGGGTTGAGTCGCGCTCAGTATCTCGAAACAACTAGAGCCAAAAAAATAAACCACCCTCGAGTAACGCTGTACGCGGCAACGAAACCCGAGTACATTTTCGTTCACATATATACATTGATATACAGTATACACAATTCCGTGACAACCCTAATGTGCTAGAATTCTTACGGTATACACTGCCATAAGAAAATAACCAAAAAGCAGCACACAAAAATAAAAATAAAAATAATAATAATAATAATAAAGCAAAGAAAAAAGGAAAAAATCTTATCAATCTGCACGCTTTCCTTTATTACAAAAGTGTATGTTTCAGATCATGAATAATGAGATTGCAAAAGAAAAAAAAAAGAGGACTGATTGATTTGCAAAGACATGTTGTCTTTTTCTACAACATTATACTACAATCCAGTAACTTTTGTCTCCTTATCGTCTGCTAATAAATGGGACAATTTACAAAACTACCTTGGAACACTCATTGCTAAACCACCGATGATAGTTGATAGTGTATAATTGTTGCTAATTCTTGGTAAGACTATATCTCACTTTCTAACACTTACAGTTTTTCCTTGTTGTGAATATGAAAAATACTTTTAAAAAGTAAAACTTACTTCGGCACGAGTGTGCTTTGCATACATGCAGTCTGAATGATTACCTACAAAAGCAAAGACTTCTATAGAAATGTGTAAGCAACATAAACTATAATACCGATCGCAACTGCAATAAATATGTTTTCGTATTTTGCCTGACAATTAAAAGGGTTGGTAAAATCATTACGTGTAGGTTGTATTGGTTTTTCAAGTTTTACATCATTTTTGGAGTGAGTAGATGTATCAGGGTTGAGTAGATACATAAAGAACATTGGCATCATGCAGGCTGTTTAAAATCTGAGTCACCAAACGCTGTTTATCCAGTGTCTTTTCTCTGTTTTCAATTTTTCTCTGTAATTTTTTTATGACGATGTCATGTCTAATTTTTTCTTTACTTCCATTAGGATAAAATAACTTGAACAGGTAGATACTTCTTGTACATTTTTATATGTTATATATTGCTTCTCCGTTGGTTGCTCCTGTTAATTACTCCAGCAAGTTTTTATTTTCCATCCTGACTGATCAGCTCCATTTTTATTTTCGAATCCAATCATTAACACGTTGTTCTCCTCTTTATATTATGTAGGTGTTTCTTTTACTCTGTGGTGAGCAGCTTCGTGCTCTGCAGGTGTACAAGAGATACCTTTATATTCTCTAAGTCTGATGAGCACTACAACTGTTTGTTGTTTACCTCTAATCCAATGGAAAACAATAAATATTAAAACTCAAAAATATTATAGGTTCAATATCCAAGTTGATAAAAATTGTGCATAAGGCTGTTATTCTGAGTTGAATCTCATATTGCTCTAAAGTCTGTATAGTGACTTACTTCTCTTCAGTAAAACGTGATGAAGCATACATAAAACCCAAAATTTTAACTATTGTCTAAAATGTAGCTTCAGGCTTAAACACGTCAAAGAAACCAAACTTAGGTGCGTAACTAATAACCGGGCCAGCCCGGGTCGGCTGCCTCTGTGTGTCTTTGGGAAAGGTACTTAGCTCCCATTTCCTCGGCATGGTATAGCCGATAATGTGTTAAACTTTATTAATTGAAAATTTATTCTTTTCTCGCATCCTTCAAGCAGAGATGGATCCAGTGTGGCATCATTCTCTTCCGTTTTTGTCTCAATGCTTAAAGGTAATGCAAAGTTACCGGGACATCTTAAATATATTCGCAATTTCTGTCATTATTTTATAATTTATCTAGCGTGAAAAACAAGCTAAAGACATGACATGAAACTTATTAATTTTCCATCTTCATCGTTTATGTTGAGATTCAATTTGTTAAGTGTACCTCTTTGTAATTGTTTGTAACGGTTATTAACATTGTATGAAACAAAGTCGCCATAAAGTGTTTTTAAAAATGTTAACATGTAGAGAATCGGTCAAACACAAATAATAGCCATTAGAGTAATTTTTGCTGTATTGATATGCTCGAGAAAATTATATGCATTTTTCGGTTTCAAAGCCAACAAACTGTATCAGATTAATAAGATATTTGCATAAATCTCTGGCTGTTGATTTTGAAAAATGTAACATTGTAGATGGTGATACATATTGTTGGGAGTGACTTTAACTTTTGAGATGTGTTTCAAACATTCGACATCAATACTTTCTTCGTTGACACTATTTGTAGTCATTGTCTCTTAGGAATTATTCGTGTACATCTGAAGGTTGTAAAGACCCTCAGGCATTAAAACAGTCTTTGCTTCATTCTTGTCATTTATATAATAGAAGATGTTATTTTGTGTTCACCGGAAACATTGTTTTACCCAACAAGAAAATCTATTCTTTGTCATGAAATGGATAGCTTACCATATATGTGACCAAATGGATCGGTAAAATATAAACTTCTTTCTCAAGGAGACAGTAGATTGTAATATAACTTTCCATTTGTATAGGAAAGAATTAGCGTTGCAAAACCTAATCAGCCAAGAGCTTTTTTTAAATAAAAGAAATGTATCTTTTGTGGTTACGATTGCAAGATTATCCAGGATCTATATCTCCAAGTTTTCCCTTCCTTCAGACAAGTTTTTGTTTGTTTGTTTGTGTGTTTGTTTGTTTGTTTGTTTGTTTTTCTCATTTCCTTTGTGTCCACCTGCAGTGAGGCTCTAGCATCTTGGCTTTCTTTGCGGTTTTTTGACAGAAATAGATTCCTCGTGGTTGATTTTATTGTCACTGTTCATCATGTCGTCATGCCGATACTGTTCAACTTTCTGGTGACAGATGTAACTATTTAATAATATTTAAAACTTTGCTGTCAATCAACTTTTCCTTTTGAATACTGCACTAAACTCGCTAAAAACCAAATAAACAGTTACAATTTCCCAGCAATTCATGCAAGACATAATCCAGCTGGTATTATTCCCATACCATCTGAAACTGTTGATATAATAGCTTCCAGCCGATTCAAAACATTGAATGCTATTTTGTATTTTATTTCTAGCAACTCTATATTTTCCTATATCTGACTAAATTATTTTTAATCTCATTATTGTTTGCAACCTGAAATTAAGACCAATGTCAGATGGTAGTGTACGATATAACGATGAAGCACTTTGTATCTTTCCGTTCATTGATATGTATGAAACTGTCAGTTTGGACTTGGAGTGGTAGCATTCTTTGCTGATATTTTAGGTATTTTGTTTTATTTTTTATTTTTTAATTTTTTTTTTGATTTTTTTTTTTGCTCTTGCAGCATAACTGTAACTATCCTTTGGTTCGGAAGTAATCGTTAAACTAAGTGGAAAATTGAATCGTGAATTTGGCAATTTCTCCAGTATCCGCGTTTGATGATGGACCTATTGACACCTTAAACAACGTCTTCAAAAGAATGATGTATGCAGTTGTGAGAGCAGATTTAAATGCTGCATGGTAAACAGAGTTAATTATGTTTGATGTTTCGCTTGACATTTGTATTGTTATTAAATGAATAGGTTAATCATCTCTGGTTTTGGGTTATACGTAGACAACGTCTAGCCATGATGTGCTTCGTACGGGCTTTGCCGTTGTTATTTGGTTGATTGTTCATTGTCAACTTAAATATCTTTTAAAACTGGATCGCGCTTTGCACGTGTGCCGAGGCACAATGTTGAAAACTCTGTAAAAAAAACAACCTTTGCTTTTTGACCAAATCAATTATATACCTAAAACAGTTGTGCCACCTTCTATCAAATAATAACTCATTTTGTTTGAGCCATGTGAATTTGTATCATTTCTTTCACGTAGTGTGCCGGACGCTTCACTTCACTTCATGAATAACAAGATTGTAAACAGTATTGTTTCAAAAGCAAAACAACTAGTAGATATTTATTTAATAAGAATATTTTCATGATTTTGTTCTCCTCCTTTTTTATGTTCGCCAATGTTACGCATTAGGTACAACTACACGCCAATGTTCCACTTTTTCTCCAGGGTTTACGAAAACAGTATACTGTTTGCGCCTATGAGTAAACCTAGATAAAGTTGATTGTTTAGAACAACAGCATAAAATTGGTATTTTGTGCAAATACGTTCAACCTCCTATAACTGTTCTTCCACATTCTCGTGTATTTCTCTATTGATTTATCTCTCTAATCTTTTAATTCCCTCCACAGTAATAATAATTTCGTTTTCTTTACAGAATCGTTGCAGCTCTTGTCTTTCGTGTTTCCATTTGCACTATCAATTTTTATCTGTTGGATTTGTAAATGTTCGAAAAGTTATGTCTATCTACACAATGTGAAAATGTACTGGATTTGAATGTATCCATGTGGTGGGTTGATTTAGTGATCATTGTTGTAACATAATGTTTTATTGATGCAATGAAATTGTACATGGGAACAATTTTGTCGTGGACAAAACGCAGTTCATTGTGTAGTTGCGACAAGCGCTGCTATACCTTCTTGAATGAAAGTTTAAAGAGAAGTTTAAATGTCCCCATGATTGCATCAGCATTGATATCAGTTTTAATATTTGTTCATATTCTCATATACTAAATTGTAGTGTTTTACATTGTATATATTTTTCAACTTTTCTAGATACAATTTGAATCAACTGTATACTGCTGAATATTATCCCTTTCATTTATTCCATAATGTCATTTTTTACATTGATATGTCATTGTCTACATTGTAGTCGAATAATCACGTTTGTTCTTAATGTGTACTTTTTTGTTGTTTACCTGTGAAGTTTGTTGCATGTACTTTTTTTTCTTGGGTATTTCACATATCATGCATATTTAAACTTCTTCATTTGCTATTGTACCGTTTTTTCCACATGTCAGATTCGAGAAATGCATTGTCTTTATAATAATTCAAACTCTTCTTGCTCCTTGATACTGTTATTTATGTATTGTGCTTCATCCGTCTCCGAAGGAGATCTGTACTGTTGGTACATACTTTATTTTAATGTCGTACTGTTTTCAGCTGGTTCCCAACTATTACAAGATTTATCATAGTCTTTCCATTTCACAAGGGTATGCCTTTTACCATTCATATATTGTTGTTGTGGGGTTTTTTTTTTTAATCGTTTCACCTCTGAATATATCATTTGTCGTATAAAAATAACTCTTGTTCGTATAATATGCCCTACATTCCTCTCTCTTCAAGTTTTTCAGTTTGTACTAGACTGGATCATCTAAACTTACTTGCCTGGTTTTAAATATTTCCTCAGTAAAGTTAGGAAGATATCCCTCTTCAAACATTGCTTTGCATTTCGAACTTGTAACTGTATAGGCGATTTTAAAATTAGGCGTTCCATTTTATCAGCTGTCTGGTAACCAAACAGATTTATCCATTCTTTTGATCTGATTTCTTCCTTGCTTGCTTCAATCGTAGTCATGTATATTGATTTGAGTTCCTCCATTAGATTTGATTGAACGTCAACCCATTTTCTGGTTTCATTTTGTGTAAGCTATTTCCATATTCTCGTCTCTAGGGTTCTATTAAACCTTTCCACTACAGATGCATTTTTGTCTGAGTAAGTTGAAAAATTAAATGGTTTCCATTTCCAGCAAATATGTAATGTTTCTGTTGTAAAAGCTCAATATCTTCATCAAACTATCTTTTCAAGTTTTCGCTTTTAATATTTTCTCTAAAATCATCGTGTATATCGTCTACTTTTTTTGTTTTCACACAAGCATAATTAAAAAAGCGTCTACAACTGTCAAAATGTTCTTGTATCCATTTTTATGTTTTCATATGTTTGCATGTCAATAATGTTTGCCATCCACATGACTAATATTAACTTTTTTGTAGGGAAATTAGCTTGTGTGTATGTAGGTTTTTCAGTTAACCATCCTTTTAAGTAACTATATTTTATTAGTTTTCTCACGTTTAATTTGTTCCCACAATTGATTGATATTTTTGTAAACAATCAGATTTTAAATATCGTAATAAATATGTTTTAAATATTGTTCTTTGGTGGTCATTTAAAACTGTATAAAGCATCCAGAACATCCTTTATGCTTGATAAGTTGTCTTTAGGTTCTGTCAATAAACCAGCATGACATCCATCTACAACAGAAACATTTTCAACAATTTGCACCATTTCTTTAATTCTTTCAAGCACACGAATGATTTCAGATTTATGTCACATTTTGCCATTCCTATGGTTGATTCTAAAGCAATTACTTCATATACTGAATCACCATGTGTTTTAAATCTAACTTTGCTGTCCATAAATTCTATCACTGTTTCTGTTGAATCGTTGTGGATTTACATTTCAAAGTTTACTAGATCTTCAACTTGTACTCTACATGTAGCCAATACAAATTTGCATATTTACTCACATGAAATATGCAGTTTATTCCTTCTTCATACCGTGCTGTTTAACCATCTTGCAATTAAGGTTACTGCTGCTTGTTTCAATGTTGTCATGATTAAAAGTAATTTGTAAATCTGCTTCCCTTCTATAACATTTCAGGATATTTCTTCTCATGTTTGAAATTCAACAAATGAACATTTTTATTCTCTTCCGTATTATTTTGTAACACAACTAACTTAGACCACCCTTTTACCCTGTTCAAACTTGTAAACAAATTGGCATTGTCTCTTGATACCGAAATTGTCAATTTCATGAAAAATTCATGAACTATTTATATCACCTATCTGATCAATGTTGAATTCAATACAATGTAGCTTTGTGCCATTATTTATGATGTGCAAAAAGAATGATAGTCATGTGCGTTAATCTTTTCAAGTCTAACTGCGCTAGTAATTTAAACTTTGCTTTTTGATCGTGATACAAAAATATTTTCAAAACACCCCCATTAAAAATTGCATTACTTTGCCTCTTATTATAGACACCTCAATTACAAAATTCCTTTTTTAAATATAGAACTTTTGGAATTATATAAAATCTAGAAAAGAAGACACCGATAAAAAATAAAATGGCAGATCGGCAGAAAGTGCACAGGACGAAGCAGATATATGCGAATGAACATCCACGTCTGTTTTTACTGTGGAGGATACACATAATATCCTAGTAAAGGTGATTTCCGTCATACGAATATATGCCAAAGATCCACATTTCTATCAGGGGTATGAAATATGTATTAGAAAATTAGATCCGAAAAAGAAAAGAAAAAAAAGACATATGGTCAACATTAGTTGCTAATATTAGTCCTAAAAGAGACGGAGCACCAGTCATTGTGTCAATCTACCAACGGTCTTTGGACACATCAGAGTTGTGCCTATCTTCAAGAAAGGATATAGATCCAGACCAACAAAGTCAGTGTCCCTCTGTACTTATTATCATCAAAGTAATTGTCAATGCCTGATATATTTAATACAAACGATTTTTTTACTACAGGTTTTATATGAGGTTGAAAATCGCAAATTGTAGTGATTTTCACGCTTTGAGGGAAGGGGGTTGGTGTGACTATAAAGGGGTGAACACAGAAGGATCAACTTTGACGTGCCAATCTTTTACTGATTCTGTTTCTATATTCTCTGAAGAATTTGAAAAGTATACATGGGTCGGTGGTTCTTCTCGGGGTCATTCCCGGGCTCTTCCTCCACCAGAGATAGTGGCAACCACGTATAACCTATCATGTGCTGAAATATGGCGTTAAACCCACAAAACCAAACAATCGACCGCAGCCGTTACTAAAAACTGTTTAGCTCTACTTGAATGAAATTCTAAATGGTTGCATCTGTCATACAGTCGATGTTTTTTTTTTATTTTATTATTATTATTATTATTTTTTTAATTTTTTTTTTATTTTTTTTTCCGCGGAAAAGGCCAAGGATGCTGCGGTTGTGTCAGAAATAAGAGCTTTAAAAAAATGTTGACTTGGACACAGCACGCCACTTTAATTTTATCCCCATTTTTTGAAAAGGATTCTGTAATAGCTGAAGACGCAGATGAGAAACATTTTATTTATTGGATTTATTTATTTATTTCATTATTATACATATTCATGAAGAAAAAAAAAACGACAATAATATACAAATCCCTCTTAAATGGTTAAAGTTTTAAATGTTATTAAACCAAAAGTACTAACAAATCGATATCCTGACTTTCCAATTTACCATGACAAGAGATTTAATAATAATGACGGCAGTTTTATTACAAAGGCATAACTGGGTTGGGTTCGGAAAAGTAACAAGAAAAAAGGTTTTGAATCTTAGTTGTGGTGGTGAACCGTATCAAACGGCATGAATATATACATTTGATAACACAATCATAGAATAAAGAATATACAAGTGCCATAATTTCTATATTGTGTCTTAATGTGTATTGAATGCCATGTGTAATTTCTGGAAGTAGGAGATACGTTGATCACGAAAAAAATATATATTGGAAATTATGCGCGTGCATAACATATTAGAGAATTTCAAAAGGTCACTGGCTTTGTTAAATAAAATGCATGATCAAAATGTAACAAAGAAAATTAAGACAATACAACTATTTTTTTAACAAAGAAAATTAAGACAATACGACCATTTTTTTCAATATGCAAATGGAAAACATTTACTTCCATTAGTTTTGCTGAAGTTAAAAATTTAGATTGCATTTCAAAACTACATAATATTGTTCATGACATCACATAAACAGGGAACTATTTCTGTTACAATACGTATTTTGATAGATCCTTTGTGTTTTCATGTCTGTATTTCATTTAGTACTTATTGCGAATTTTCTTTTCCAATATGATCTTCTCAATTTTTTTAGTAATTATCTTCGACTACATATACTTATGTGTAAGAGAGAAAATAACGAGAAACTAAAACACAAAGAAGGAAATTATTTTTCATTTCTATGCTTGTACTTTAGTTCAAGATTGGATGTATCAGATTATGAATTATAAAAATGCAACAACAAAAAATTTTTTTGGCAAATCCATAACTTATGATTACATGTCAACTTTTCTTTTTGTGGTCAAATTATTACCTTTTCATTTTTCTCCTTTTTGTCACTTGTACTATAGCCCAATAACTTTTACCTCCTCGTCATCTGTCAAACAATCGGACTATTCATACAAAGATAAACAATATAAAAAATCCAACGACAGTTGGGAAAATTCATTCCATCTAAACTACTTATCACGGTGTATGTTTGATGCTCAGCATTTGTAATACTGATATTTGAATTTCTATCACCTACATACTTTTTCTATTATGAACATGGCCGTGTAAGCAAACCCTGACAGATTAACTGCTATTCACAATTACTTGTAAACAACCATTCATTGTTGCTTTATTATATTTGTTGGCAGGTATACACTGTGCCATTAGAGGGACACTACAGTCGGGAAATAACAAAAGCAAGAAGAAGAAGAAGGAGAAGAAGAAGAAGAAGAAGATAGATAGATAGATAGATAGACAGACAGATAGATAGATAGATAGATAGATAGATAGATAGATAGATAGATAGATAGATAGATAGATAGATAGATAGATAGATAGATAGATAGATAGATAGATAGATAGATAGACAGATAGATGGACAGATAGATAGATATATAGATAGATAGATAGATAGACAGACAGATAGATAGACAAACAGATAGATAGATAAGTTCATTTGTTAATTTTTTTATTGTAAAAATCAAGTGTATCAGATAGAGAGGAATGACAATGAATACAGTATTTATTTATTTATTTTGTTTACAGCGTCGCTTTTTTTTAAAGTTTCTTTTAGGACTTATAAATAGACTACCTCTTTTCTGAAATTTTGTTCCTCTTCTACAGATAAATCTGTATTCTTTGATGGATAGACTTCCCCACCACTGGTATGAAACAACTTTATACTTTGATCCATAGACTTCTCCACCACCGGTATAAGACATCTGCATAATTCGATCCATAGACTTCTCCACCACCGGTATAAGATATCTGCATAATTTGATCCATAATCTTCCCCATCACCGGTATAAGATATCTGCATAATTTGAGCCATAGACTTCACCACCACCGGTATAAGACATCTGCATAATTTTGAGCCATAGTCTTCCCCACCACCGGTATAAGACATCTGCATAATTTGAGCTATAGACTTCTCCACCACCGGTATAAGACAACTGTATACTTTGGTCCAATCAACTTCCCCACCACCGGTATAAGACAACTGTATACTTTTATTCATAGACTTCTCCACCACCGGTATAAGACATCTGCATACGTTGATCCATAGAATTCCCCACCACCGGTATAAGACAACTGTATACTTTGGTCCAATAGACTTCCCACCACCGGTATAAGACAACTGTATACTTTGGTCCAATAGACTTCCCACCACCGGTATAAGACAACTGTATACTTTGGTCCAATAGACTTCCCCACCACCGGTATAAGACAACTGTTGTCAGATTGTCACATACAAAATACAGAACAGCACTTCTTAGGATGTCCACTCTTGAAAGTACCAATGATTGAGTTTTATCTGAATGCATAATATTGATGACGATCATATTTGACTTTGTAATATCTGTGGATATGCAAAATACTATATGAATAAAGACTCATTTAATCGTATATTTAACCGACAATCATCACTTGCACAATGAACAATATTTTCTTTCAATGAATTTAGATTGATATATATCTTCCCGTGGATTAAATGCCAAAAGTCATATGTTATATTTAGAACAAAATGTCAGATTCTTTCTTTGCTGTAGGAGATTTATTTTTACCAATAGAATTTAAACAAAAGGGACGCATTTATGTCACTTTCCACAGCAGAAAGGTAAGCCTGCAAAGCACATATGACGAATCGTGTCACTTTGCTAGTGACTGGGAGCTTTAAAAAAATGGACTGGGACGAATCCTGCTACCTTACCTTTACTTTTTTATACGGGGCTAAGCCAAAGCGTTGGACGCAGATGTTACATTTATTATTTAATAATCATAGTCCGGAAAAAAATGTTTTGTATGTCGGTTGTGGCGAACAATGGTACCAAATACCACAGTTGGTATAAATTTACAAATTTGATAAAACAGTTGTTATCTGTCATATGGATGAAATCTTGATGCAATTACTTTTAGTTTGTTATGCCTTGATGAGTATTGAATGTCAGACGCAATGAATCGAATTGTAATTTCTGGTTCTAGGAGGTAGACCGCATAATATTCATGCTTGGGTAAACAGACATTTATTTCGGAAACTATGAGCGTAAAATGTTTTTAAAATTTTTAGAGGTTATGGACTTTTTAAAAAAAATAGAATTAATGATCAAACTGATAAAACTGATTGAAATAAACCAATTACAGATATTTCAATTATTCAGTCAAATAGCAATTATTTTTGCATTGGCTTAGGTATAAAAGAAATTTTCAAGAATTTCATAATTCCAAAATACTGTCCACTAAATCCCAAAACCAAATCACTACCTCTACCACATCCTTTATATGGATCGATCCTTTGGGTTGTCGTGTCTTTAAGAACTATTTATTTCCTTTTAATTGTTATTTGGCCTTAAAATATTACATGGTATATTCATGATCTATCAATCTATTGAACTGTACTTCAGACAGACAGACACTGTGATATGATTCTAATATATATCTATCGAATTGCACTTCAGAGAGACACTGTGATATGATACTAATATCTACCTACCGTACTGCACTTCAGAAAGACACTGCGATATGATTCTAGTATCTATCTATCAAACTGTACTTCAGAGAGACACTGTGATATGATACTAATATCTACCTACCATACTGTACTTCAGACAGACACTGTGATATGATTCTAATATCTATCTATCGAACTGTACTTCAGAGATAGACTGTGATATGATACTAACATCTACCCACCGTACTGTACTTAAGAGAGACACTGTGATATGATTTTAATATCTATCTATTGAACTGTACTTCAGAGAGACACTGTGATATGATAGTAATATTTACCTACCGTACCGTACTTCAGAGAGACACTGTGATATGATACTAAAAAAAAATGCAAGGAAAATATGTTCGATCTATATACTTGAACGTAGTACTTTACTACAATACTGGGTGTTTGCTATTATGATTTATATAAATGTGACAACTTGAGGGTAAGAAAATTGATTGTGAAAGACTGTACAGTCCTTACTTTATTTCAATGTCAACTTTTCTAGTGTAAGTTATATCACCACATTTTCATTTTCTATTCTTTTTTTCTTTTTTTTTTATTACCAAATCACCCAAACCGCAACCTTCTCGTCTCCTGCCAAACAATGTGATTATTTAAGCAAATAAAATGTGCGACAGCACTTTGGAACATTCATTCTGTACAACTACTAAACATAGTATTCAATGGATATTACACCTTTGTAACGATATTTAGCTTTTCTAATACATTTAGCCTTTCCCTATGGCAAATACGTACAATACTTAACATAGTAACACTCATTTACAATTAAACGATCATTAATTAATACTTGAATAATCTGAGAAAACTCATCAATTAATGTATTTTTATTGACAGGTACACCATGTGCCAGAAATCAAAAGTACACTGTAGAACATGCTTGCGAATAAATATATTTCTTAGCGGATTGATATTTAACACTAAAACTTAAATGAAAGGTGCATGCACCTTTACATATCTGGGTTTAGAAAATAAGATTATGCACATAAAATAATGTCCATGGGGCAAGCATATTCGACTACTGAACCAAATTGTGTTCTGCATCAAACACAAAACATGTACAAAGTGAACAGTTTTCCCTTGTAATGTACGACAAGACTGGTGCTCTGTCATTGTATCAACCCTGAGGCCAAAGACAAGAGCCGTTCTATGCAATGTACGACAAGACTGGTACTCTCATTTTATCAACCCTGAGGCCAAAGACAAGAGTCGTTCTGCAGTTCACATTTTAATTTTTAAAAACAGACGGTGACGCAAACAAAAATATGTTTGCAGATTTTTATAATTTTCATGCAACTGATGCCGCACATGCCAATATGCAATTTTATTATATATTTCATAACGAGATATTGAAATATATCAGTGGAAGAAAAATTATATCGCCACAGTGGCGATATCACTTTTAGAACTACGTTCATTTTCCATTTAGGAAGTATATCTGCCCTTATGTATGTTATACAGACCTGTATTTCCATATTTAGGCCTATTTCATTTTTTCTTTTTTTTCCCTCGCCCCCAACTCGCTTCCTCTCTCTCTCTCTCCCCATCAGGATGAATAGATCTTAAAATGTGTCAAGATTGATGATCTTCTTGTATACATGTAATCAATGAGAATGTGCCGTCAAGAATACCTAAAAATGAACCCCAAACAATAAAAAGTAGGCTTTAAGTATGAACTTTTTTTTACAATTAGTTTTCCACATGAATCATGCAAATTTTCAGTGACTGAACTTAATGACATGTTGCCATTCGATATTCTGTGTCACACATACAGTATCGTATACATGTTAACACTCAACGACAAACGGTACACATTTGTAAGAAAAACTCTTCATTACATATAGTTATAAACTTATTTAAGTAGCGATTTTAGCTGTAAACACAATCATAATCATGCCTGAAAACGACGGAGAAATCTGGCATTAATTAGTGTTCATTGCAAACCAAACTTAAGTGACAACCGGCATTTGGGTGCAGTGTCTGTTACCGAAATAGACTGCAAGCTTGCCAACACGTAAAAATTCATTTCTGAATGCAGAAATAAACAAAAGTTGAAACCAAAATCCTTACAAGCAAACTCACAATGATTAAAATCTGTTGTTTAATGAAATTACGCTCTGAAGTCTGTTAGACCGTTCTGTCAATGTTTCTACTGTATACTCACCCAAGCAATGTTCACTGTATCAATCCGCTCAAGAAACGTGTTAACGAAAATAACAAATCTTTTAATTTTTGTATGAAAAGAGTCATTAATTTGACAAAATACACAAATTGAAACATTATATGTACATCCAACATTTGCAAAAAGTCGCTGTGCTAACATTATTGTAAAAGTTCGAACTTCTTTTTATCGATGTAGTAATAATGCAGCCGTTAATCGCACATACACAGTATGGAAAAACAAATCAATGCAAATCGAAGGTTTTTGCCTTACAAAATACATAATAAAAATAAAATCTACTCAAAAAACGTAGATATCCTCTATATATCCTAATGGAATTGTACCTATATAGAGTGAGCGAATAAAAAAATCCTTGAAGTGCAGGGGATGGCTATTGTTTGTTCTAAAACGTTCTCAATACTTGACTAGATATTCGATTGAAATACCCATAGTTTACGTCAAAAATACACACTTTGCGAAATGCTAATCATGGAGATTTATTTGTATGCGTGTGTACATATATATATATATATATATATATATATATATATATATATATATATATATATATATATGTGTGTGTGTGTGTGTGTGTGTGTGTGTGTATATATATGTGTGTGTTTAATAGTTTCTATGTTATAACCCAGGGGCTAAATTCCTGGGGGTAGAAAAAGACTCCAGGGCATCAACCAGAGGTCACAGTTTGATACGTGCTGATACTGAGGTAATGTATCACACAAGCTAGTTCTCAGTCATGTGAGAAATATAAATTTATGTACAATCACCCCTACCCCACTAGCCCCACCTTCAGGTTCGTGATAAAAATTCTAAACGTGTTGTCACAATCTACACCCGTACGACCATCATTGACCCAAGTTTTGATGTGTCTATCTTTAACTGTGTAGGAGGAGTTCAAGAATTTTAAATGTGTACATATACGTATTTACTTACTTTCCTAAATCTCCTCATTTACATTCTCTCTCTCTCTCTCTCTCTCTCTCTCTCTCTCTCTCTCTCTCTCTCTCTCTCTCTCTCTATATATATATATATATATATATATATATATATATATAAAGTTGCGAAACGGTTTTGTATTTGCGCTGTTATCATTTTTTGTGTCATTATTCTTGGGTGGTTTAGAGAATTACATTATCATTTTCTTCTTTTTCTACGACTTTATACCATAGCCAAATACTTTGACTTACTGATCACCTATTGATTTTTTTGCTTTCAATCCCCTGCGGCCTTGCTCTATTGTGAACATGTAAAATACCGTATAGATTAATGTCCCATTTACAATTACGTTGAAACGATCATTAATTACTGATTCATAATTGGAGCATACATACCATACAATTTATTGTTATTGACATGTACACCCTGTGCCGCAAGGCAGAATTACAAATTAGGAACAAACTTTCAGATCAATTTATATCTTAACATGATTGGTATTAATCATTACGACATAGATAAATGCAGTGTCCCCCTGTACTTATCATCATCTCAGTTTGGTAATATTAGATTAATAACCATTAAGCGGAGAATACTGTCAAATGATTGATTTTCGCCGCGTGAAAACAAATTATTGTTGTTTATCAATATGTATATGTTCAATTGCAATGCATGCAAAATTGGGTGTCTTCCATTGTCTCACAATGAAATCTACAGTGCGCAGTGGCGTAGCAACCGCCCATGCAACCCCTGCAACTGCCGTGGTGGGGGTGGGGGAGGGCCTCTCATGAACGTTTGATAAACTTGGCATAATCACAGATAAAAGAGCAGTTTACGGAATAATCTAAAGTTTGACAAATATTTACAAGTTTGACTTACAATGATATCCAAACTGAACACCTGACTCGCTTAACTGTCGATTTCCCTATTAAAAAAAAGATGCTAACATGCATGCTTTCTTGACGATGTTTCACTGGTTTTTATGTTCTTTCATTGTTGCTTGAATGAGTTGTGAGAAAAACCCATGCCCGAAAGTAGGAACTTTAACATCGAAATGGTCTCAACCGGTTAGACATTTAAGCATCGATGAAATAGCGATTGATGCACGGGAAATAATGTTTGAATAATCAATTAAAGCAATACACGTGCAGCTATCACAATGCTAGTGCACAACGTGCAAACTTGACATAAAATTATGTGCCAGAAAATGATGCATAGGAAATTGTGGACCCTGAATGTGGGCATTTATTAAAATGTAGATTTACATGAAGCTGTATTCAAAATTCTGATCTAGTTTGAAAAGAACATTTTCAATGTATTATCTTCTGTACTGATGTGTTGGCATTATATCTCGTTGTTTTACGCTGCATTACTTCGCTGATCCTCGTGTATAACCTTTATACTGTGCGTGTACATTTCATAGTGAGATCATTAATTAGATAGACCAATATGCAAGTACGTAAATCTCTTTTTAAAAAAACAAAGAACCAAGAAATGATGCAGTTCTTTTCCTATGTAGTACTAACAGGTTGCCGTAGAAGAGTCTTTTACACTAATGGATTGCTCTAACCCGTAGACCTTTTACTTCTATTTCAAAGAAAACAAAATATTCTCAATTTTTTTTTTAAGTAATAAATTTCTGTCGATGATAGATATGGCTTCGGTCATATTACAGTTGTTTATTTTTTCCATGAGAAGAAGTGGAATATAAAATTAACACTGACCTAAAAATGTATCCATTGGTGTAAAAGGCATACACACATAGCCTGAAAATGACTTGATGATATTATTCTGTCTCGGGTTTGGACAGGGTCAGAAAGATAAAGATATAATAATACCCTACAAGAAATATGGTCCTTCGTTATGCACTATCATTGACTTTTTTTTTTTTTTTAAATAGCAAATTTATTACAAATTCACACAGTATTCCTTTCCGTTCGATACAAGATCGCATCCAGTTTTTACCTTCATACTGAGAGAGCCACAAAAGTTACGTGACAAGATCTGAGAAGACATTTTCATGGCTGGAAAGGGACATGTCATTCTTACTTTTATCTAATCGGACAAACAAGCACTATGGTGAACGACAATGACCATTATTGGATGTCTGAATTAAGTTCTCTAAACATCGATTACCATACAAAGATACGATTGATTTCAATTTTGATTGACACCTTGCCATTTTATTGGGCCTTCTATTAATTTATAGAATTATCTGATCATGAATAATCGAAATTCAATGAACTTTAGTTTCAAATGGTATTACATTTACTGATTCTGAACAATCACAGATCAATGAACCTACATGAAGTCGTTGTGTCGGATTACAACGACGCTAGTGACTGTTCAATAAGAAAAAAGAAATATTCATGAATCACGCAAAACAATTACGTGAAATAGAATGTGGACGTGAAAAGAGGTTATGTAGGTTATGAGGTTATGTAGTTTAGTTCACCACTAAATAGTGAAACAGGACATTCAGATTAGTGGTTTCAGTTTACTGAGGTCACTGTCACAGTTGACCATTATGATCAAATAGTGATGTAAATCTGCCGGTTCATATTGGTGTTTCTGGGCAATGTATCCCAAATCTTCCAACACATGTTAAACTTAGGTGAGGTTTATATATTAATACGTGCACCACGATATTCTTAGTTAGTTTCAACTCCAAGGACTTACTCAAAAACTAATTAGTGTAGGTTTAAGGTTTCGCTACAATTAATAACCGAACAGCGCGGGAGTACCTCCCACTACTAAAGATTAAAGCGTGACTAATTACTTCTTACATTAAATATGCATGACTGTATAATATGTACGGTATTTTCCTTACGTTTGATCCTATTGATCAATTAAAACTGTATATGTTTCTATAATTGAAGTACTGTTTTTCATTCCGTTGGTCGCAACAACTACCACACAAATAGTTTCTTCGGGACCAATTGAGTCAGTTTTAAATAAAGGCCGTCTTAGTGCACAAGACTCCATTTCGAGAGAAAGAAAAAAAAAGAAAGATTGAGGAGTAATTCATGATTAGGTTACACTTACCTAGATTAAAACAACT
Source organism: Margaritifera margaritifera (assembly GCA_029931535.1). NCBI lineage: Eukaryota > Metazoa > Mollusca > Bivalvia > Unionida > Margaritiferidae > Margaritifera > Margaritifera margaritifera. The sequence continues at coordinate 7,200,880 of JAQPZY010001663.1, forward strand.
CAACAGGCCTATTTGCAAAACATGCAACCATATTATTCTTTTTAATGTAATGAATTCTGTAATCGGCATTATTGATTAATTCTGAAATTACATCTGACTATGCTAAATAAGTATCGTTCGTAAAAAACACAAGTACTTGTAACGTCTTTTGCAACTGTATCTGCCTACTGTATCCGTACCATACCATTCATGATCGTTTCAATTGCCTATCGTACCGTTTCTAACCGTCCATAACATGGTCTCTTCGACTCCGTACCGTGTCATACCGTATCATATCGTTTCGCACCGTTTCAAGATAGTTTCCCAGCGTCTTGTCACCTTTAATTATTGAAATTCGTTTTTTTTATTTGATTCAAATTTAAAAAAGTTAATCGATTCCTCGTCAATTTTTACTAAGACCAGTATAAGTTCTAAAGAGTGGTTAAAATCGTTTCTGTGTTACGGGGTCAGTGTACCGTTTCGTACTGCATCGTACTATTCTAAATGGTCTTCTTAATAATATCGTCTCGTCTTCGTACCATTTCCACCATTTTTCGTACCGTAAAGAACCTTTTGTGTGCGGTGCTGTCTTCGTACAGTTTCCAATGTTGCAAACGACGTTGCAAGTACTGTACCGCTTTTTCATTCCAAAGAAGATGTGTGTGTGTGTGTGTGTGTGTGTGTGTGTGTGTGTGTATGTGTGTGTATGTTTTCTCTGAAGAGTAAATCTTTTCATAACGCCTAAATATTAATATATCACGAATAAGAATCCGTGACATGATTATTCCCATGTATATTTACTTATCAATCACTGATTATGTTTGTTGTGTTGGTTTTAACGGCACTTTTAACACATTATTGGCTATATCATGATTAGGAAATGGGAGCTTAGTGCCTTTCCCAAGGACACACAGAGACACAGACCCGGGCAAACTTAGATCCGCGACCCTTCGATTACTAGTCCGACGCTCTACCAACTAAGTTACCGCGGCTCCATAAGCACTGTTTATAATTGAAGCCCATATTAATACTATGCAATCAATGGGCGTGGCTGAGGTACCTCGTATTGACCGGTGGTTTTGCTGGTCCATAAAACGTCACATTCACCGAAACAAAGGTCTATGATTGTTTTATTACATGATTTAGTATAAAATTTTGAAATGTTGCTTGTTGCAGAATAGTGGAAGTGCCATTTTAGCTCCCTGACCCAACAAAAAGATAGGTCAAGAAGTCACATAAAGTCGATAACATCACGACAGTACAATATGATGAAAATCACGTAACATTGTGTCACCCAAACATCTCTCAGAAATTATGTAATAATGTGAAATCTTACCAAAGAGATTTAAAGCAATTACGGAGGTAATCGCGGCATGGTTTTGACCTTGTGAAATAATTCCTTTCTTCAAGCGGTGATAAGCTGTTGCAAATTGGTTTTCGAACTCTCAGATTTCGAGTTCATTGTCGAGTATCAGCAGGCATCAAATTTAAACAACAAAAGTAGCGTTCGAGTATTTTCTACAAATCAAATGTAAATAAATATAAACTTGAAGCTTCAATCACTGAGGTGACTTTAAGAACATTTTGTCATAAAAAAATTACTTCTGGCATACCTTAAAAGTAAAGTATTAAAACAATGTTCACATTTCTTGCATACATTTTGCTTGATAAATTTTGAAAATTCCCCTTTAAATATGTTTTTATGAAGCCTCATAATAAATTTGATTTCAGCCAATAAAGTCCTTCAAAAGTTATCGAGTAGAAATTAAATTCATTGCATGAGTAGACTGTAAGCAGCTTACAGACAGACACATCAATCTATTCCTAACACCTGCTAAATAGAGTATCGGGAATACCCACGCATCTTTTCTATCACAGAATAACTATATACGGTTTTCCTCAGAAAAAAATAGCAAGTTTAAGTTTCAAAATAATTTAGATTCCTTTTATCAGTTATAATATATACTTCTGCACGATCAAGTTTTGTTTCTTAATGGTTACAGTTGATTCTTTAAATACAGATTATCTTTCGCTCTGCATTGGCAATGTTTTTCTCAGTTTTACTCATATTAACAAAATTATATGATTTGTCTATTTATTAAGTTTGACCAAAGACTTAAGCGTTTATTAGAAGGAAAACATACTTATTATAGTGGTAGAAAAAGTGATACCAGATGTGTATCTGTATACTCAAGTAAATCAGGTGATGCCAGATGTGTATCTGTGTACCCGAGTGAATCAGGTGATACCAGATGTGTATCTGTGTACTCGAGTGAATCAGGTGATACCAGATGTGTATCTGTGTACTCGAGTGAATCAGGTGATACCAGATGTGTATCTGTGTACTCGAGTAAATCAGGTGATAATAGATATGTATCTGTGTACTCAAGTAAATCAGGTGATACCAGATATGTATCTGAGGGACAAGAAACAATAACTTACTACTTACCATTTTTCTAGAGATTGAAGTTTAGAAAACTGAACTGACTATCTGACCCAGACCCATTTTCATTAGTTCACCTAAACTAAAAAGTATATGAAGAGTAATAACAAATAAAAATATATCTGCAATTTAGGGGAACTATGGGTTTTATTAACATAATATGTTGGAATAAATTACAGGTTTTGACATAAAATATTTGCATGTGTCAGACTTGAATATCACATTAAATCGAGTGAGAAGGCACAGGCGTTTGGGTATTATTAACAAGTAAGCAGAGGACATAACTTTGCAGAGAAATGAACAAGTAAACAGTGGCGAGTCAGATATTTTCAGCCAAAAGTAATTGCAGTTTTCAACTATTGAGTTATATCACAAAACATTCATTCTTCTTGCCCTCATTGTAACACGTATTCGAACATATCGGCTGGCGTCGCATGGCATGATGGGAAAATTGATATTATTTCATATTGAGATACTGAAATATATCAGCAGGACAACAAATTATATCACCACAGTGCCGATATCACTTTTGGAAGAACTTTCTTTTCCATTTAGGAAATATATCTGCCCATATGTATGTTATTCAAACTTGTATTTCTATATTTAGGGCTATTTAATTTGTTTCTTCATCTACTTCTCGCCGTTTCCCTCCCTTCCTCGTTATCTTTCCTCATCAGGATGAACAGATCTTAAAATGTTTCAACGCTGTAGACCCTCAAGTACACATTTATGTAATCAACGAGAATGTGCCATCAAAAATGCCTAAAAACGACCCCCCCTCAAAAAAAAAAAAAAAATCGGCTTCAAGCATTAACTTTTTTATATTTAGTTTTCCATATGAATCATGCAAATTGTCAGTGACTGAACTTACATGACTTATTGCTATTTGACATTCTGTATCACGCATACAGTATCGTATACACATTACACTCAACGACAAACGGTACACATTTTTAAGAAAAACTCTTGATTAAATATAGCAATTAAATTGTTTAAATAGCAATTTCAGCTATCGTCACAATCATAATCATGTCTGTAAACGATGGAGAAATCAGGCATTGATGAGTGCTGATCGCTAACTGAAATTAAGTGATAATCTAAATTTGGGTGCAGCGTCTTTTACAGAAATAGACTGCAAGCTTAAAAAAAAAGATTACCAGTAGCTTCCCGTGGGTCGGTGGTTCTTCTCGAGGTCTTCCCAGGCTCTTCCTCCACCAGATATACTGGCCGCCATGAAAGGCCTATCATGTGGTAAAAATGGCGCTAAACCCCTACATCACAAAAAGCACTTCACTCAAGAACTTTTCTTCAATAAATATAGATAACATTATGACCAAATAATTTCATCTGCCATGTTGTCAATCGTTTGTGTGCACTGGTAGCATGTCGACCTGTCAAAAAAAAAAAAGACAGCCACGTTCGAATCCCACTCTGAACTTAATTTTTTTTTTTTTTTTAATGTTTTTTTTTCTTCCAAGTATGTGTTTTCTTACCTCGAATTATGAAAGAGAATTATGTTACTACTAATATTTTCTGTGCGGATGTACACAAGACACAGCAGAATATAAACCGTAACCAACCGACTTTACCGTAAAAGATCTTCTGCTTCAGTATGTTATACACTTTATCTAGCCAACACATTTGAGTATTTAATAAAAAAAATTGTGCTTGTTTCAAGTAAAAAAAATGATATATTTCATCTCATGGGTGAAAAACTCTAGTATTTTCAGTCATGGCTTAGCCACTCTTAAAAATACTGAGTTTTCACCCACGAGATGAAATATATAAGTTATTCACTCCATACAAACAAATATCCTCTATATATTCTTCACGTGTGAGAAAAACAAGAATGGAAAAATAAAAGAAATATTTCACCAATAAATTCCTATATTTACTTCTTACATATATAATAAAAGACCGTCGTCCTAAATAACAGAATAAAAATCAAATCAATTACAGTAATATTGTCAGAATACTTCTTTACAAAACGTAACATAAGCAGTCACAGCAGGAAGACAGCCAATAACTATAACGGAATTATTACAAATCCTAGGGCACGGTCCGCATTAAGTCGAGTCATGGGGGAAAGAAGTTTAAGCTTTAAAATTATACTGCACCAGATCAAGTAAAATGTGAAAAGTAGAGGTATTTGCTATCGATGTTTCGTTGTTGTTGTTGTTCTTTTTTCTTTTTCTTTTCTTCACATTTAGTCTGTCCGTTATGCAAAATACAGAATATATTTTCATAGGTGGGATATCAGTGTTCCTCATGCCCAAACATGCCATATGATGGTTAAAACAAGATTAAATGTCAATTGGTTATGTCATTCAAATAAAGTTGATGAACTGAGATACCCTAAGCAGTACATCGGACATATGCATACATACACATTGAAAGGAAACGAATGACAGCAATGTAGTTGGTCATTTTTTGTGATTTTTCGTAATGTCGCACCGAAATCCCGACACATATGAAAGACTTATTTGAATTTATATATGTCCAGTATCAGAGTGCAAACCTGTAACACCTTCAGTTGTACAACAACGTCTTCTGAGGAATTTCAAATGCTGATGCCGTGTTCAACATCACCTATGTCTTTTCACAACGATAGTCTGCTTTTGCTGAGGAAAGTAAAAGAACCGAATGATACTAAGATAAGGCTTTTTAGACTTTTAGGCAAACAAAATACAATACAATGTATTCAGTATAGAAGCAACTTTAAACGGTCGATCAGTGCTCAGTTCTGGTTTGTTTTTATTTCTTTAGAATCGAGATAAAATAGAATAATTGTCCTTGACTGATATAACTTCATTATTACTTCTGTTTTACTGAGTCTCTTCAGACATAGGATAACCATGGACAAGACAGAATGGTGTCGGCCGTAAATGAAATATACTTATCCAGGAGGCACTGTGGGATAAAACGTAATAGCGACAATCGCTCCGCAAAAATGTCCCTGAAACCCTCTAGAGTAGGCACCTTTAATATTCTCAGTCCAAACAGAAAAGAATATCTTAGCAATTTAGAACTACGCAAACCTTTCAATCAGAAATAAATTATCATAATCGTTGAAAAGAAAACAATAGCAAATGTTGGAATAATGTGATCTAAGCAAGGCCAGTTAAAAAGGCTTTCCCTGTCTTAATGACAAAAGCACCCGCCTTGATTCGAAAATTGACTGACACATTTTTATCCGGTATGCATCCGTTGTGCTCTGTCTCGAACAAAATGTGTTTTTATCCCGGTTTAATTAAAAAAGACTTATTATGGATTTATGAAACAGAGTATCGACTTTATGTAAAACAAAAATCATCGTCAGTGATAAAAAAGGCTATATGCGATTTATCTGATTGTGAAAGAAAACTTTGAAAGCTTTCTGGAGCAGCCAATCAATATCATTGTGACACGAGTTATTGGGCAACACTTTTGAAAAATACCCATAGACGTGTTTTCCTTGCAACAATTGCATTGACTTAGTTAATCTTATAATGTATTTGGGATTAATTGTGAGAAAAATCTATATCTTAAATCTGGTCAGGAAGCGGCAAATGTAGCAACGACATGTTTACAATCGCTGAGTTTCAATGGTCGATAAAAACAGCTGATCCTTAGAAATAGATCATAAACATGTCCAGTAATGCGGACAAAAAACAAAAAAAAAACCACCTGAAAGTTGTAATAGCAAACTTATTGTTAATCTATATTTTTTTATTTTTGTAATTATCACGATAGCTGTCAACAACGTGGAACTTGAAAATACATTCGAGGTGAAATATTACCCAGCTTCCATAGTGCAATGCAGAATTGGTGTTTCCTAAAATTTAGATCTAGCTATTATTTAAAGTTCTAGTCCTGCTTTTGAAAAAAAAATATTTTAAAGATGTTTCGGTGTTGAAGAGATTAGTTCTTTTTATTATATTTTTTAATATTCAGATATTAACACTTTCTTTGCTGCTTACTAGATTCACACAATGACACACAAACATACATAGATAAATAGATAAGTAGTGTATACATTGAGCTTACAAGCACACGTCAATTTTAAATGAGATATTTTTATGCGTGCTTTTCTACCAAAGACAATAAACACAATTTTTAAAAAATATATTTTAAAAAAAATAACAAAAAGATAACACACTGATAAATTATAATTATCGCACATGTACTGACTGTGTATATGAGAGTGCGAGACCACTTGTAAATTTAAAACTATTACCATCTCCTGCAGTAGTACGAGGATGTTTATGCAAAGCAACAACACTTGCACTGAAAGTACAAAGAGAACACTGTGATAAAATTGAAAGACAGATACGTCTTCTAATTTTTAAATGAGATCTTTTAGCACGAAACTGAGCTTGCACAGCAAACACAAAATATTGTATTTTTATAAGCAACATAAATAACGGCACAAAGCTAAATTGTGATAAACTCAACAGATCTGAGAGAGGTGACAGAAATATTTAATCAGTTTAACACAGAAGCAACAATGTCAGTATCAAGAGATATTTACTGAAAAATTTGGATGGGATAAAGGTATGGTCAAAGCTAGTTGAGTTACAAAATAGCATTCATGAGAAGAAAATGTGGATTTGTCGATTTCAAACATAAATAGATATCCTGAAATATTTCCGAAAAGATGCAGACTTACAGATTACATTCAGTGATGATAATATTGAAATAAGCTGCATCAGCGAATGAAAGCAAGATGATCAAACATTGCAGAAATAACAAGGAATACATGATGTATTTGATGTGGATACATACACAAATTTGTATTCGGCTAAATATACAGTACAATTTGAAACTATCGTAAACTTGACAATGCCAATCTACGGCAATTCGACAAAACAGAGATATAATTTATAGACAACAAAACTGGATTCGAACAACACACGGTCATCCAGTATATCAAATAACTATTTTTGAATCAATCATAGGAACAGCATAATTTTTTTGACAAAAATCTAAAATCAATTATACCTTTAAAAGGATCTAAGAAACGTTGCAAATGGCTGAAAATAAAGTGCCTGTTATAGACGGCCGTAATGTTGTCTTGTTGATAACGCCTACAAGCATTTTGTCCCGGTTTTAATGGCTAACGTTGGAGAAATTACAGAGCAAGACAAAGAGCAGAATTTAAGACTTTTTTACGACGATCCTGACAGTTCAGCAGTTCAGTTGCTTACAGAAATATCAATCAATTGTTGGAACACATTAAACTCGACAAAAATAAAATTAAATACACTCAATTGAAAGAATGATTAACTGCACAATCTACCTACACATGATATTTCATGATCATATTTTTCTTTCTCATTTTTCTTCAAGTCTTTCTATGTGCTCGTGATGATGTACCAGTTATATTTTAAAGCTTCTATTTTTGAGGCTGCAATTAAGACATCTTTTGTGTATCCTCCCGTTTCTCTCTCTCTCTCTCTCTCTCTCTCTCTCTCTCTCTCTCTCTCTCTCTCTCTCTCTCTCTCTCTCTCTCTCCGGACAATTCGTTCTTAATCTGCAGGTGAATGTTGTACTCTTTAACATTCATCAAACAATTCATATATTTCAGTTTGTTTAAACATATTTTATTTTTTTTTGCTAAACATTTTGCAAAAGAGATCGGGTTACAAATTTTTTCAATATTAGATAAGCCCTTCCCCATACAATACGGTGATGCAAATCATTCAAACATTACAAGCGGCAGAAAAAAAAAAAAAAAAAAAAGAAAACTAATAAGTTGTGCTGAAAGATAAAAGATAAGGTTCGAGAAAGGAAAAAAGATTTCCAAAGCAAGTAAACAATTGTGTTATCAAACTTCGGAATGAGTAGAATTTAATATGTAATGCACCTACATCAAATATCAATTGGTCATTTTACTGTCTGAATTTTTTTTCCCTTGATATTTAGAATTTATGGAATACGCATTAGTTAAACGTTCTGTATCCTTATGACACTTTTTAAAAACTTAAAGGTATTAAAATTGTGTTCGATTTCCAGCTCAGGTGAGCCAAATAGAAGAGTGTTTTTAGAGATGGGAACGAACAATTCGTTAAGACTAAGTATTCGATTTTGCCTTTGAACTGTGTATAGAGTACGAATGAAAATATAATGATATGCATTTTCTGCTTCTATCCCAGAGTCGCATAAGGGACTATCTATCAGGTGATTGTCATACGGATCTTTTTTTTAGGGCGCTACATTGGTTTCTGATCCTATTATGAATAATAGAGTATTTGCAATCACCAGAAAGATAAATAAGAAGGAACGCTTTTGTTTTGTGTGGTAATATACTTTTTCAATGTTATGAAATCGCTTTCCATTTTGACATTTTCAGGTAGGGTATTCCATATGAAAATACAAGAATTAGGACGATTTATTTTTTAATATGTCATTTAATCCAGAGAAGTTTTGTCGATTACGTAAACTGTATCTTGTTGTTTCTCTCACCAAAGGAGGAAGCAGTTTGTTTAAATAAATTGTCGAATCATTATATATAATTCCTTGAAAGTGCGGAGTTTATGGGATTTTCTTCTTTCTAAGAGAGTGGGCCAGCCTCATTCCTCATAAATATTGCATGCGCGGACTCTTCTGGTTAGACCTGTAACTATCCGAGTAGACTCTAACTGCAGTGTCTCTATTCTATCTGAGTCTGCATTTGAACATTTATTCCAAACGACATCTGTATATTCTAATAAAAGCCTAATCTATGATAAGAAAATTATATCTAAGGATTTTCCACTCAGCTTGTATTTGATTGATCTTAAAATATTTAGCAAGTTAGATGTTTTATTATTTTTTTCTTTCTTCAATATGCAGACTCCAAGTGCATGTATTACTAAATGTAAGGCCCAAATATTTATGATTGTCAACAAATGCAAGTGATTCGTTTGGAAACTTCAGTTTGAGAAAGAGTGGATAAATCTGTTTGCTAAAAAAACATGACTTTAGCTTTTACTGGGTCAAAGCTTACAAGTCATTGATTTACCTATCATTTAAAGTTTCTAAGTCAGCATTGAGTATGTATTGGATTTCTTGCATACTTCTAGAAGCGCAAGAAAGAGAACGGTCGTAAGCAAACAGTCTGGTGAGACTAAGTAGATTATCAGCAATATCACTGATATATACAAGAGACAATACCGGTCCTAGAACTGAACCCTGCGGTTCCCCGCTGAAACAGTTGTTGATTCTACGGCATTCACAACAACAGTTTGTATTCAATCGGATAGATAATTGGCGAACCAATCAATGAGATACAATTCTATTTCAGAGCTTTTAAATTTATGAATAAGACCTTTATGCCAGACATGATCAAATGCCTTACGTACATCGCAAAATATTACGCATGTCTTCTCCACTATCGAGTGCTTCAAAAATACTGTGATACATATCTATCAGTTGGTACACGGCTGAGTGATTTTGAAGAAAGCCCGATTGATATTTGTAAATAATATAATTTTCATGCAAATAACTGTATACATGTTTGAAAATGACCCTTTCCATTGTCTTGCCTACACAGCTAAGTAAAGAAATGGGATCATTTTTACAATCTTTTCTTGTGTAATGGTAAAACTACTGCTTTTTTTCCAAAGAAAGGGGAAAATTTTCTTATTAAGAGATATATTGAATAAAACACATAAAGGTCTAATCATTGATGTTGTTTTGTATTACAACGTTTCTGATGAGCTCAGGAACAACATATTATTTTATATCAACGAGATATATCAGCAAGAGATATTTTAATTTCTAATGGTTATTACAACTTTGAGATGTACATGAACACAGTTAAAGCGGGAATGACGGCAAGTGGCAACAACGAATAAAGTACTGATTTTCAATGTCTGAACACACAACTCAAATGTTAAAATCATTAATAATAACAGTTACACTGTGTATATCACGTACTAAAAGAATAAATTGTTAGAATTCCATATCAACCAATAGACATTTATGTGTGCATCTTCTGAGTCCAATACAGTTTTTGGGGTTTTGAAACTCCAATCTTTATACATATTCCTTGATGAAATCAATCAGAAGAACAACTATGTCAAAGACTATTATTCGTGTTTGCGAGTCTTTCCCCGTTAAAAAATGCTTTCCACCGAGATTTTGTTTCATATAATGTTACTGACCATTATAAAGAATTGGATAGGGGTACAATTAACAGACTGAATATCAGCATCAGAGATGAAGATGGAAAATTTTTAGATTTTTTTACGGTATACCTGTAACATATATTTTGTCACGTTAAATAGCGTAAGATGGCGTTATCCCTGTGAGGCAAGACTTGTTGTGTGCTTTAGCACATCCTTGTTGTGTAGCAACAACTTCGAAAATTGACCATGGCGCGTGCGTAGCACAGTAATTATTGCTGGATAGATTTTATAAATATATGTTCGAGGTCCAGTGAGTTCTAATGTTTAGACGCTGACACAAAAACAACAGAGATAGACAAAGTACTAGGATAAATGATTGACACTGACCTAAACCTCAATAATACTCGTCTCACAAATATAAGTAACTCTGTGAAATTAACTGATGCACACAATATAAATCTTGATAGTCATATTGTTAGACGTTGGAGGATAACAATTTTAAAGATATTAAAGAATTGAGAGAAACTGTAAACAATAAATTAACGGCTATTAAACAAAGTGGCAGCAAAAGAGCTGGAAAATAACAGCTCTATAAAAATAGATTGATCATAAAAGACAGAAAGAAGAAAGAAAATAGATTTTAGATACACAAGAATTGTTCAGAAAGAGATTCAACATTTTATCTACTGCTCCACCAGTCTCGCATACAGTAAGAGAATGAGCAGATGATTTATCTAACGTTAGACAGTATATACAACCGATTGAGAAGAGGATAAAGATATAGATAGATGCTTTAGAGAGAAACATAGAGAAGATGAAAAACTGTTTGGAAGACTGTAACACTCTCAGTTACAAAGAGATCTAAATAACGAAATCCAACAATACGATCAAGAAATTAAAAAGTTAAATGAATGATTTTGGCACAAACATTACTGATCTGAACAACAAGATAACAGCTAACACTAATACATTGTCAGAGTTGCAGGAAAAAATTGATTGAAGAGAGATAATCCTAAAAGATTGAAGACGTTAAAAACAAAAAAGAATGTGAATGAAAGCGCGGTTAGATCTATGAGAACAACGTATTTTTATGACACATTTGTTTGATAAGATCAAAATGATAGAACATGTTACATTCACCAAGGTTTACAACAATTTACACGCTGAGTTTGAACAATGAAACCAGATGCAAAGGAGTATGCTGATCGAGACGTGGTCAATAATATCAGTGTGGTAGAAGCTAGTAATGATGAAATAGACCAAAGGATTAAACAAATGTAAAATAATTTCAGTGATTTGGAACAAAAGTTTACAGCAGATACAGATCCATATAAAACTGAAAGAAAAATTCGGAAATTGACATAAAAAAGTATTGCAATAGACGTTAAAATGGATGAAGAAACGAAACTTATTGCTTCACGATTTTCACATTATACCGTGTCAGGAATATCCTAATGGTATTTAATTATTTGAATATAAAAAGGGGGAAATTAATATCCTTGAAAAAATATCTATATCACCTGATGGTATTTATGTTAACAATAAAGAATTAAATTCTTGATGGATATTTTTAAAGTTGAAATTGCATTACATTCATTGGTTAACAGTTATGGATTTAGCTATGCTCCATCACGTTTTGCTGAAATAGTCAATAGATGAGGTAATCAATCAACTTATGCACTTTATCTCGAAAATGAATCAGGCTATTTTTTCTATTTAAAAGAATTAAAGAGTATTATCTGTAAGAAAACATTATTTTTAGCAAAAGAAACAGATGCAAAAAGATCGTTTTAAATGTTTTACATTTAAACCCAGCAGTCGTATTAAAATGTGTTACTCATAAATACAATAAATAGCGAAGCATTTTTATATCAATGGCCATATCAACAGTTCAGTTTTGATTAACAATATCTTATGGTCTGGCATGTACAGGAAGAAACTATCTGGTCAAATTATTTGATCGCAGTGGATTCATCAAGTAAAAATTAGACATGTGAATAGATTGAAAAGTACCAGAGAACACCGGAAGAGTTCAGTGCAAACAGCTCACAGACACGTGACTACTTGAATTAAAGATTGAGCGAAGAAGGTTTGGTGAATCAATACTTGAACAACCTGAACAATACTGTTTCTCTATATGATTCTCCTCACCAGGAAAATTATGCAGAACTTGAACTTGAAAATCCACGTCTCCCAAAATTGAATGATTGCTACCAATTTTAAATTAACATACGAGTACACATTCATTTCACATTATCATGTCCTACTGAAGAGATGATCTTTCTAAATTAAATGACTGCAACAATTTCATGACATGTAAAGATTTGTGGTTATCTGTATCGGTTAAACAAGCAGGACTGAACTATGCACAAAGAATGATAAACTGATCAACTGAGAGAATTGAGGACAGGTAATGTACAAAATACTGGTACTAAAGCTGTACAGTTTGTGATGTATGGACAGAAGTTTAGAATGCCACTTGACTTTCAGATACTAACAGATCATTGTCCACTGTATCCATATGCTCTTCTACCTATCCAACGTCTGTTCATCATTTGCTCATCTAAAGTTATTTACCAGCATGTATTAGCTCATGCCCAAGTTATATAATTATCGGTGTCTAGACAAATTATATATCAGTTTTATTTAGTCTCGTCGAACTCTCCGTCATTTTTCATTTTTCCTTCATCATCCGCATACAGTTCTTTGCTTTTGCGTATATATAATACCATACTAATTCAACCACGAATTCCACGCTCAATCACTAAAACATGTCATAGTCTATCAAAAGTTCTAATTCAACACAGGATAGTTAAAGCGGGTGCACTTTAATCATGTGCTGGGTCAAGTTTGTAGTATTTCAGACAGACATTATGAAACTCCTTAAAAATGTCACATAGTAAACATGCCGCCATGTAGATTTCAAAGTGTTTTCAGGCTGAACTATTCCTTGTAATGTGCGCTAGCACACGACAAGGTCATCTTTCTCAAATCTCTCATTGTTTCTGTGAACATTTCATTGCTTACATTTTTAGCCAGCGACTCTAAATAAGTATCTACAAATCTAATCAGTCTTTTCACAGTTATTTCCATACCATTCTTCATCAACCTATCAACCAAGGAAGTATTAGCTTAATGAAATATAGTTCTCATCATTATTCAGTATGCGTTTTACCTCTTATTCTCGATCTTTTTTTAAACCAATGTTTTGATGAATACGTGACTGTCATAGCCTGACGATTTGTGAATAAAGAGCGGAATGAATTTCACATACCTAAATTTTAAATTGTAGTTATTGTGAACTGATCTTATGTATTTGCCTGTTAAGAGATCATGATCTCTAACTTTGTCTTTAAATATTTCTCTCTTACAGATATGGCTTGCATTTGTTGAGTTAAAATGGTTCCCATCTTCATTCTAAGAATTTTTTGCATTCTTCAGTCCCAATTCTTCGTAGTTAGCTTTGCGATACTGCATATCTAGTTGTAAAATTCCTGAATGCAATCAGCACCTCTGTAAACGATTGGTTTGTAGCATTTATGAATTGACTTCAGATACAAACAAACCTCAGAGAGAATGTGTTTAGCTGTTTGCATAGTCCTGATATATTTGACTGTTGCATAACAATAATAATATTTATTAGTGGGCAGCAGGGACATTTCGTGTACGGTACGACAATCTGTTCCAAATCATAATAATTTTTTAACATTGATAATAGAAGCTTCTAAATTTGCGAATTGATCCTTCTTCGTGCATTATACTATCAAGTTGTCTACACTTTAAGTTAGTCTTTTGTGTTCTGATAATTGTTCTGGTGTATTGACAAAATTCAAGCATCTTTTACAGATATATTTCTGTCCATGACATCTATGTATCTGTGATTACACCAATTTTGTAAAATCTGTTATTTTAACGTAATGGTACATTTCATATTTGTAGTTATTAGGATCGCTTGATGTGAATATGATTAACATGTCAAAGCGTCTGATTTTCTATGTCTTAGTTATTCTAAACGGTTTTGTGTAGTTTCTCTCAATATCGCTCTCTCCCGCTTCCAATATTTCAAACACATTTTCAGATATTATAAATTCATTAGTAATTTTAGTGATGTTATATATCTTAACGAGACGTATGTTTATCTCATTTCTGTGTCTATCTAAATTGTACTTTGAGGGTATCTGGAGATTATTTATTTCCGTGGAGGGTAGGGGGTAGTATTTAAAATTGTTTCCGCAGGATATAAAATAATTTTTTGTTCGCGTACACTAGTGACTCTGTCGCGCTTTTTGTATGTTAGCCATACAATGATTTTGTTTTATTTCTTGCATACCATATTGTTTACATTTTGTCTAAGAGCATATGCACTAGAGACTGTCACGTTTCTTGTACATTAGCCGGACAGTGTATTTTTATTTTTTTTTACATGTTTCACGTACACTAGAGACTGCGTGACGTTTCTTGTATATTAGCCGTACGACGCATTTATATTTATTTATTTAACTTACTTATTTATTTATTTATTTATTTGTGTCATATCTTTTTTTAATCCCTATATATTTGATCTGCTTTATATTGACCTACTTTAGATACTGAGCTGGTACTTTGTTATCAAAGCTGATAATTTTTTAATATACTGTTCCTGTAACCATTAATTTTTCAGTGGTACGTGGTTCATTAAAAATACGTATTGTTTCCTCAAGCATGTTCAAAAGTGTGTAAAGCCATTTTGGGGAATTCTTTCAAACGAAGGAGATACGATTAAGTACGTTAATTTATTTTATTTTAAAAAAAATTTGTGATATTTCTTATTCATTTGTTAATATGTGGTAAACATTTAGGGGAAAAATAACTTGGGGTCAGCTAAACCAGAACCATTAGTCTCTATACTTCTGACAAGGGTAGTAACTCGTAACAACATAACCACCACACTTGAATATTTATCTTCCTTCCACGATTATTATTTTTTTCTTTTACAAATCTAATTATTTTGTATTCGCTGTGCTAGCTCAGCTGCGCGGTAGAAGATCAAATTTAAAATGTACAAGCGGTCTCAATGTGTTCTCGTTGTTCTTTCGGTGCAAAAGTTATTTCGAAGCAACATCATCGCACTCGCATACGAGATGGCGATAATTCTAAATTCACAAGCGGTCTCGCACTCTTATATAAATAGCCAGTACAGAAAGTATTGTATATATTGAGAGTTCAGTAATGAGAACTTATCAGTGATATTTTGTTTTTTTTATTTATTTTTGTTGTGTATGGGTAAAGCCACCCACAAAAGAGCTAATTTAAAATTTAGAACTGTGCCAACGCATTTAATATATACACTACTTAGATACATGTACATACATACATACATACATACATACATACATACATACATACATACATACATACATACATACATACATACATACATACATACATACATACATACATACATAAAAACATATATACATACATACATACATACATACATACATACATACATAAAAACATACATACATACATACATACATACATACATACATACATACATACATACATACATACATACATACATACATACATAACATAACATAACATAACATAACATAACATGAGAGTAGATGAGAAGAAAAATAAAGCATAGAGGAAAAGGGAAGAAAATCAATCGGTGACAGAAAATTTTATCAAGTATTGTTCTAATAAATACAATAATATATTTCGGGTGTTTACGCTATGTTTATCATCATTTTAATGATGACCAAAAGTCACCATCTGTTTAAAACTTTATACCTAAAATGGTAACTCTTTCGTAACCCAATTTAATTTATAATGTTAATATATTCTGTCCTCACTACCAACTTTACTAATCTACCCATCCAAAGTTAGGAATATGTTATCATCATATTGAGATGTGATGTGTTCTCTTTTTGTTTACTTTAATGTCTGGACACGTTTCTACATCCTCTATCTATTTTAAACCACGAGGGAACATCACTTTTGTGAAACACAACAAATTTTAAAAAGGTATTTAAAAAATTACACACACAAAAAAAATAATAAATAAAAATCGAAATAAGAAACAACACTAATGCCGATAAATTTGTGCGACTAGTTTCGCATTTACTGTATGCTTCTTCAGGCAACAATTTTATTTTAAAGAACCTGATGACGTTTCTATATTTACACACAATTACGTCATTTACATGGCGTCATAAAATCACATGCATTATAATAACAATCTCATATTAATAACTGGATGAGAAAGATAGAGAAGTTTCTCATGAAAGCGCAATCAGTGAAATCACAATATACAAACATACATTCAACAGGATATATATTATGTCCATCCTTTATTTCAAAAAAATTATGATTGGCCACTGTATGGTTCAAAATGATCTTCTTAAATGTAAATGTTAATTTTGAATGAGTATTTACATTAGACAGTAAGCTTCATTCAGTAAACTAAGAACTCTCTGACAACGCATTACAATTGCAAACAATTTTGTTGTTGTTGTTGTTGTTGTTGTTGTTGTTGTTTTTAAGGAGAAAATCGTTTCTGTACAATGTAGTGAACTGCGGTAGCTCATTTGGTAGAAGGTCGGTCTCCTAATCCTAGAGTCGCAGGTTCGAAACCCGCACAGGACAGCCCAGGTCTGCTACCTCGGAGTGTCCTTGGGAAAGGCACTTAGCTCCCATTTCCTCGGGATGATAATGTGCTCAAAGTGCCGTTTAAAAAAAAAATGAATCCACATCCATCCATCTATCTATCCAACTGTAGAACGTAAACCATCACGATAAACTTGATAAGTGAACTCTAGAACGGCTGCATTCGATGAAATTAGATGAGATAATCTGGATTTTATCTCTACTTTGCATAAATAATCTTCTAATATCCTTATTTTCTATGAAGCAAGGAACTTGAATTGAAAGTCATGGAATCAGAGGGTGGGGGTACAATTTTTAGGATTTTTTTTAAAGCTGTCCAACTTTCGCTCTTTTAGGAAACAAAAAAGTGTATTTGCCTCTTTCCAAATCAAAGGAGAAGGTTACCTGAACCCCATCTAAATCCCCCGCTGCTTTACACCGGAGAAACATTTTAACATGTACCAATTAGCGTGATAAAGATGTAATTTTTACTCAGTCATAGAAATATGTTATTTGATAATTTTCTAATTGTCATCCCAGTCTTAGTAAATTTCAATAAAATTTACGTACGCTTAAAAATTTCGGGCATAGTTTGTATTTACAATTAATTTAATATCATATCTTGTTCCTTACGTTATGGACAACGGCAATACAAAATCATATCCAAAGTCAATATTAAAGTTTTGGGGTCACAAAGTGTTTTGGCAAGATATGAAAAGATCTGCTTATTTCTATAAAAGCAAATGCCATCCTGCTGTCATCTTATCAAGCACACTACAAAGTAAACAAACTATGGAGAACGACAATAACTTTTTTTGAGTACATGAATTAAATTCTCTGAAGCATTGATTAGCACACAAAGATTGATTGCAATTTTGATTGACACCTTGCTATTTTACGGGACATGCTATCAATTGATAAATTTTCTGATCATAACAATCGAATCAAAGTTAATGGTTATTCCTATTAAATAAGAGAATTCCTGATTGTCGACAATCAGGGGTCAGTGAACTCCTTTCTTTGTTTGTAAATAATAGGAAATTTATTTATTAGAATAATGATTGAAAACTGGCAAGTTCAACGTGATAGAGACTATATACACAAATGTAAACCCCCCATGTTAAAATTATTGTCCAAATAACTCTACATAGACTTCTATCTTCGTATATGCTCTGCTGTTTGTGTCAACTTAATTCGGGAAACCAACTTGCTCTAGTAAATGTAGGATGGATCTGCTGACTATGAAATGCGTACATTTCATCGGTCTACATATCTTAGATCTATTTATTATACGGACAGAGAATTGAAGGAAGTTCCTATACTCTTGTCGAGGAATGAAAGTATAGACAAAAGAAAAATTCGCCGGATCATTCATATGAATATATCCTATGCTTTTTTAAAAGTTTTTTTTTTTTCCTTTCTTTTTCCCACATACACTGTAGTGATTTATTGCATTAAACGCAATGATCTGCTTCATTATTATGTACTGCCGAGTTGGTATCATTAAGTTTTTCTTATGGCAATATTCCCTGTTATACTTTTATTGCACTGTTATTATTATTATTATATATTGTTACGGAATTATTATATATATATTGTTACGGAATTATGTATCATTTCTTCTAAATAATGGTATAGATTTATGATCTCTGCATAATAGTCTAACAGCTGTCGTCTTGCAGAAAGTACATATACGGTACATGTGACCCAGTACATTGGTCCCGGGAAAATGTGCAATATGTATGCATCTTTATTTCTACAATACTAATGTTATTTAATCTGCATATATACGTTAAGTTGATTGTTTGTCGGAGAAATAGCTCTTCCGAGCTAATATTATTTGTTGTAATATCCCCCTCCTCGCCCGGCGCCCGACGGAAATTGCCCCCCCCCCCCAACCACCCCCGGGGTCAACCTAGAAAAAATGATAGAGGAAATGGAAAAATGAAATCTAAAATACCAGAGTTGCGAAGACTGTGTAAATGAAACTATATTAATCTGGTATTACAATGGAGAACATGAACAGATTCCAAAATTTTGGAGAGTCTACATCTACTGTTTTGTTAGCTGCTTACAAACGTAAATATAACTATTAATCTGGTAATACAATAGAGAACATTAACAAACTAGAGAAAAGAAAATGAAAAGAGAACTAAATGTGAATGTGAAAAAACAGTAAATAGAGGCTCAGTGTATTTACACAAGAAAAGCCAATTCCATATATTGTTTCAACAGTATTAGACGCTGTCAAAAAGCTAATGGAGCTATTAATTTTAGGACAGCAAGGTTACGACACAACTTACAACTTGATGGTAAAATTACAACAGTACATATCATACTCAAACATTAAATTGGACTATGCTGTTGGTGGTGACGGTATCTTTACCGAGATACTTGGTGATGAGAAAGGGTAGTATCGGTGGATACAAAAACTATTTACAGAAATCCAGTGAATAGTTTTAGCTGAGGTAAACCCTATAATTAATATCGAGGCAATAAAGAGAGGTATTCCAAAAGCTGAAAATCACTTTGTGGCAATATGCCAAGAAATTGTACAGGATAAAGAAGAAAAAGTGATTGCAGATTATGTGGAGCAGAAAGATTATGATGATGATAATCTTACTACGATACTCGTACGTTCAAAGACACATGCCAATTGAGAAATGTTAGAAAACAATATCGACTATGAAACAAATGAACACTCGTTTTTTATACTAATGGTTGCTGGAGCTACTAATGTTTACTTTTTAAAAAATAAATTACTAACCACTTACTCTTCCTGATGCTTTCTTTACACCTTGGGTCAAAAATGCAAGTGACAAACCCACTAATGATAAAACAACTACAATACCATCTTCAGAAAGGAAAGAAAAAATTTCTCCAGCACTGTTAAAAGATCAACTTCTCATGCCACCAATAATATCATCGTTCGCTTTTTGAACGTGCTGAATTGTGTACAAGATTTTGAAAAATGTTGATTCAGCAGGTGTACTAAATTCGATCCAGACAGGAGATTTCAAACTGTAGTGAGTGACAGAAATTCGCAAACAATCTTGATCTTCAGCTTGACACTGCTATTTCAACTCATCCAACGTAGACTCCAATACGTCCGTAATAAATCCAGCCGCTTTCGCTGCAGTGACTTGGAACTTGAATTCTTTAAATTTGACTGTGTACGTGTAAGCGGTAGTGCTAAATTTTCTGGAAGTTATTTTGTGAATAGCTTGAATGTGAAAATAATCTTCAGTGGCTACCGAACGACATTCTTTCTGGACGTTCTTGATTCTCTCAGTCTTGGAGAGGAGGAGTATGAAGGTGTTGGCTATGGATCAATCATTTCCTCGTCAAAACTGCTAGGGTGAAATTTTGCCAAAACTTGTCTGAAAATGTTGGATGACACAGAACGTGATCGTCGTCGTCGTACACACTTTGCTTCTGGTTTATCATTGGAATGATGTGATTGTTTCATGACGGCAGACAATTCAATTTTGATGTGACTAGGAATGACCTCTCTCTATTCCTATATTTTGAACCCCTCACGTAAGAGATTACTATCATTCAGTTCAACATTCAACCTTTGAAGATGGATGAGCAAGCAAAGATTACACTTCTGGTCAGAGATTTACAGCGAGTGATTCAAAAATACGCGAAGACTTATGAAGTGACTCAAGATTACTCCTCTCAAAATAAAAGTGAAAATACCTGATATGTCTGGCAAAAGAAAGGACATTGAGCTACATAATGTCCACAGCGTCAAAGAGAAGTAACCTCTGAGAAAGGAGAAATCGGGTCCAGAAACAAAAGTAAAGATATTTGTTATCATTGTCAAGAAAAAGGACATTGGTCTTCAACGTGTCCAGAACGTCCAAAGAACGTGAAAGAAGAGAAAACGGAAGAGCTTTCAGAAGCAGCAAAAGCAGAAGAACCCACTCCCTCTAAGAAAGGTCAAAAATAATGTGAAGGTAGAGAAAAAAGAGGAGATAAGGAGATTTTAGAAGAAAAGGAAGCAGAAGAACCCATTCCGGCGAAGAAATTCAAAGCAAGACATTCCTAAGAGGAAGATAAAATTTGATTTTTTTTATTTGTTTAAAATGTGTTGTGATTCTTATCTACGAGAACATACCAAACGTACGTTTGTCAATGTATTGATTTGTTGTTTTTTTATTCATAAGATACAGACACACACATACACAATTGTTTTAGAGAGAGAGGGTGTTTGTTGTTGTGTTTTTTTTTGGGGGGGGGAAGGGGGGGGTAGCAATAGTGAGCAGTATCTCTTTTCTGAGAGATATGGTGGCCCTGAAAAGAACAGTTGCGTTTGAACAAAAGAATCATGGACTTTCCAATTCCCACTGCTGCTGCTGCTGCTGTCGTAGTGGTTGCTGTTGTAGCTGGTGTCTCAGTGGTAGTCGATTTAGTCGATGTCATTGAAGGTTTAGAATTCGTTGATTGTGTAAGTCTCATTCTCTTGGGTTTCATCAAAGAGGCTTCATACATTCCTCTCGGTTGTTTTAGCTCAGACAGAACGTCCCGTCACACATTGACAGTCTCTGAACTTCTGTTTTCACTCATTTCATTCTGTTCACCGCTCATCGTGTACACCTGTTATAGCTTTCTCTTTTCCTCTTCTTGTTTTTGTACAAAAGTTTGTTCTTCTTTTTGGCGTTGTAAATAGGTTTCTAGCTCTTCCTTCCGTTTCTTTTTAAATCGACATATTCTGGCAGTGATGGTAGTATTGCAGGGGAAGTAGGAGGTGATGGTACGTTCAAAAATTCCTGCGATGATAACAAGTCGCAAAAAGACAAATCCATATTCAAGTCATTCTCTGGAATAGAAGATACCATCGGTGGAATAATACTTGCAACAGTAGCAGTATTAGTACTGTCACTCCGGGTATAAGTATCCATTGCAGACGCACCCCAACACACCAAAAGTGTCGTCACATTCCTTCTGCGTATTGATCGGTGGATAGAAAACACGTCTTCGGTGAATTATGTGACACGCGATCTGATTGGTGGAGACTCAAATTCAGTTTCGATCCTGACCTAGTCTTTATATAGAAGTGCGTGCACCCATTGTGCCATCCATTCTCAAGACAACCAACAAGATGAATATGTGTGTGCGTGTGTGTAGAATAGTCCACTATTCTTTCCAGTATTTTTGTTGTTGTTGTTGTTGTTTTGTTTTTTGTTTTTAATTCGGACTGACCGGTGTATGTCAAGTCAACGTGGGCGATCACACGCATCACAGACACTGCCCGATGGAAAAGAAGAGTCTACGTGGATATGCAAGGGTGTTTGAAGAGAATGATGGTGTGTGGACGGTGCGGAGAAGCTTGCCACTGTGAACAGTGAAACAGTGTCATCAGTGTTAACAGTTATTGTTGTTATATTTTATATATTTTTTTTGGGGGGGTGGGGGGTTGTTAACAACCAATGGCCTTTTTCAGGACCAGCCAAATCTAACAGAAACATGTATGCTACTCCAATATTGCAAAAACTCTGTGTTTTATCTGTGTTTGTTGCCTTGTTTATGTATTTTTGTCTATTAGTTTATCTTCTATACAAAATGTATGCCCCCTCCACTCTTCTGTCCTTTTAGTGTGTAATAGTATATACGTATGATAGTATGTTTATGTGTTAGTATAAGCATACCTACCTTTTTCTTTCCTTACACTCATCAACTTTGGGTCTATATAGTGATTAGGGTTGTTGGGTATGTGCGGTGGTTTCTTGTTGTGTTTATAGGGATTGTAGGGAGTTGTAATATTATAGGATTGTTAAGTTTTAGTTTTGATTATTGGGATTTTGTTTCTATTAAACCCCCTTACACCTCTGTTAGCAGGTGTAGGTGCTAGTGACTAAGTGTACGTGTTGGTTAGGATGTGTAGGTGCTGGTCAGTAGAGAACTGAGGACACGTTTTGTTTCAAGTCAATATTATAATGGGGGGACCCGGGTGGCCGATAGGTTTAAGGCGCTCGCCTTTACAGATCACTCACATCCCACCTCTGTACGCGTGGGTTCGAGTCTCGGCTCAGCCTACTTGTGTATGACAGAAAACGTGCCAGTAGCTTCCAAACCAAACCAATATTGTAAAGAATCTTAAAGACAGCATTTCATATACTAAAAAAGTGGAGAAACATTTTGTTTCTAGTTATTATTACGAAGACGCTTAACAACGGAATTTCTTTTTGGTACTAAAATGAATTCTTTTTATTGTTTTTTCATGAGAGTATATAAAGTGTAAGCAGAATTTAGTCAAATGCATGAATGATTTTCTAAACCACTTTAAATTCCAAAACTAAACTCATGAGTCATACATCAAAATCAGACATTGGTGTTTACATGACGAACTTGCACCTCAGGAATTTTATAGCATTTATTTTAAGCTTAAAGTAGATATTTCCATAATATAGATTATTTAGGTTCGTTTTATATAATAAACCGATATACACCAGGTACAAAATTGGTATGGTCCTTATCCGCTGCGATGAAATTGGCCATGTGCTTTATTTACATGTAGTTTGACTATGTTCTGTATACTGCATAAAATAAATTATTGGTTCCCATGCTGTTTTTGCTGTCCTACTGTATTCATGCAGTCAAACCTGTCTTAAGGAGCCATATCTGGGAAGCGAGATAATTTGCCTCTGAAAACAGTTAGTTGCTTTATAGAGGTCCATTTCTTCTATGTTTGATGTAAAGTCCTTTTAAAATGCAACTGTTGGAGAAAGGTGCTTGCTTAATGGAAGTGACCTTTAAGGCAAGTTCGACTATTCTTAGGTCTCATTTTCAGCATGCGTAAAATTTCTCACGACGTATGTACTAGCATATCATTGTATAAACTATAGTCTTCCAAATAATTAGTTCACTTACCTTTTGATAGGAAACAAATATCCACAGCCTTGCTAAAGAAAGGAAAATGTTTCTGAAGTGACAATGTTTCAACACTCACCTTCAAATGTTTATATTCACATCTCCTAAAAGCGACTTGAAGGCCCATGTAGTCACAATGACCTTGACCTTTGACCACAAACATTAATAGGTTTCTTCCTTACCCCCAGGTACAAGCTATTTGCAAACATTCGTAACTGTAGATGGCGGAAAACTCTAATTACTGTGCGTAAATGAAAACGGATCAAGATCTGCAGCTGTACATGCTTCACAATACACTGCTTATAACGGACTTATATAAATGGTTCTGGCACTGTACTTATCGCGGGAATAGCAAAGTCACAACGTCACCTTCTGCGACCTTGACTTTTGACTTGCAGCCTAAAAATTTATAAGGTTTTGCCTCTACCAAGAGGCAGACCACCTTTTGAAGTTTGATTTTAAAATAATTTATAAAAATGACGGGTAGTTATCATTAATATATCACCTTCGACCAGAGGAATTAAATTGTTTTGCTTATAATTGTCAACAACAATCTTTATTGGTCAAAAACACGCACAATACAACCATTACAATGGAACAAGACGACAAAGTGGGCCTGATAGCTTACCTTGCTTATATAATTAAACAATTAACCATTTCACTAAGCATTCTTATGTAGTATTGTCAGAATACTACCTCTGTAAACTATCTCGCAAGCTTTATAACATGTTGATTTTAACTATTTTACTATATCCTGATAAAAGTTTGTTCTAAAGATAATTTCATAATTGATATGCACAGTTTCTTGCTCATAATCAAAGTCGTCCAAGATCTTGATGATGTGAACCCGTTAACCAAGTTTTCTAGATATTGGATGAGAAATATAGTCTCTAGATCTAGAGAGGTAACAAGCTCAGCCAATCAGATGCAAGGTATCTTATTACTATGCACTGATCTCGCTTATTATATAAAATCAGTCTATGACAATGATAATGTACGCTTAAGGTGGAGCAAACTTTGATTGGAATTCGGTCTATAGTGTGGTAACAAGCTCAGCCAATCAAATACAAGATTACCTAAAGAGTTTTGTGAATCTTGCTCTTAATCAAAATCATCCAACGTCTTGATAATATAAAACTATTTATCAAGTTTGATTAAAATCTGATAAGATATACAGTTCCCAGATTGTTGACAAACTCAGCCAATCAAATGCAAGGTCACATCAAATGATCTGCGTGAATTTTGGCTCATACTCACACTTAACCAAGACCTTGCTGACATAGGCCCGTTTACCAAGATTTATCAAAATCCTATATATAAAAAAATACAAGACCAATTAATAAATCTATACATTGATCTCTATCATAATAAAAAATCATCAACATCTTGACGATATTAGACTATTTACCAAGTTTTATTAAACTCGGGTCATAAATACTATCACGCAAGTGGTAAAAAGCTCAGCCAATCATATGCAAGATCACTTCATTAATATGCATGGATCTTGTATATCATCGAAATTTTCCAAGATCTTGATGATATAAGCATTAATTCCAATTTTGGTCAAAATCAGATCACAAAATGCAAGATTACATCATCATTGTATGTGAATCTCGCTTATTGTTCAACCCATGCATGATCTTGATAATATAAGCAAATATATAAAGCTTGATCAAATTCGGATCAGAAATATGTCTTCCAGAGATGCAACAAGCTCAGTCAACCAGAAGCAAGATTACCTTATGAATATAAGTGCATCTCATTCGTTATCGAACTTGTCCAAGATCTTGATATAAGAATATATTCCAAGTTTGATAATAATCAGATCAGAAATATGACTTCCTGAGAGGTAATGGCTCAGCCAATCAGATTCAAGGTCACCTAATTGGTACGAGTGGCTTTTCATTATCGAAATCGTCTGAGATCTTTAACATATAAACATATATTTCAAGTTTGAACAAAATCGGATCAGAAATGTAGATTCTAACTCAACGAATCAGATTAAATGTCACCTCATTAATATGCATGAATCCCGCTCATTTTCAAACTCGTCTCAGATTTTGATGATACAAACAGATATTCCAAGTTTGGTTGAAACTGGATCAAAAATATGTACATCAGAGTGGTAACAAGCAATTGTTGACGGACAGACGTCGTAAGACGGACGACTGATGACGGACAACACACGACGGACGCAGAGCCATATCATAAGCACACGCGGCCTTACGCCCAGGTGAACTACAAACTGAGTGAACATACATTATGATCTTACATAATTTCCATTATTAATATTGAAATATATTTAATCTTTATGGTTTGAAATTGATTTTTATTGCAGACAGCAAGTACATGGTAGCAGGACTGAAAGTGTGTAGCAAAAAGTACTAATCCCCCAGGTGCACTGTATGGGTAGTGTTTTGCCTTAGATTCGCAAAGAATGAGTTTTGATAAATGCTTCAAATGATTTAGCGTTACACACTACAAACCAAAATTATTCTGAATGCAAGGTTCATTAAGTTTTATGATTTTATGTAATAATGGGCAAATCATATAAGTATGGTATGGCAAGAACTGGTTGTGTTTTCAATTGTAACTATCATTGCTGCTCCCTCAAGCTTGAAAATTGAAGGAAGAAAAGAAGGAAGAAAACTTGCTACACTGTCCATATTTTACTAATTCGGATTGTATTCAAATTTTTGTTAATTATATATAGTAATGCTTTAAAACAAAAATAGTAAAGTACAAATCCTCTCATCAAAGCGAAGGAATTGGTTAATTTTCAAATGTCCTATTTAACCCCTGAGATGTGGTTTACATTAACCTCAGATCACAATCTTACCCCTGAAATATGGTCAACTTTAACCTCATTTCACATATAATGTTATATTTGCCCCTGAGATATGGTGAACTTTAACCTCAGTTCACATATGTTATATTTGCCCCTGAGATATGGTGAACTTTAACATCAGTTCACATATAATGTTATATTTGCCAATGAGATATGGTGAACTTTAACCTCAGTTCACATATAATGTTAGATTTGCCCCTGAGATATGGTGAACTTTAACATTATATCACAAACTATGTCATAAACGAAGTAAACGCTCATCAGAAACTTCTTTTGTCTGTCATTTTTAATTTGTCCAGGCGACATAAATCTACATTCAATATCCTTCACTAGGGATTTCTTTTCTCAATAACAGAGAAAATTAAGAATTGACCGCAATATTTTATGCTCAACTCGAAATAATTCTCGGTCCAGTTCATTTTATCCCGCTTTTAGTGTGAAAAACAAAATTGTAGTTGTGACCCTAGTGTCATCATCGTCATCATCACAAGCAACGACAACAACAACAACAACATCATCATAATCATTTCCTCGTCGTGGTCTTGTGATAGATAAATAGATGTCATTACGAATGTTTCTTGCTACTTTGTTTCTTTTTTGTATCATTTCTAACTTTGCAAGTCTTTTTCCTTTTAGCTTCTTTTTCCAATTTCTCATTGTTGCATGCAATCAATTATTTGTCTGTTCAGTTATCTCTCTCTCTCTCTCTCTTTATATATATATATATATATATATATATATATATATATATATGTGTGTGTGTGTGTGTGTGGTGTGTGTGCGTCTATTGATCTAATTCATTCTCTCATATGTGTGTTTGTCGTTCGTTACTCCCTCTTTCTTCTATTATTCATTCATTCTTTTTTATCTTCATCTAAGTATCAAATGCATTCTTCTATAAACATTTCTAACGTTTATCAGTTAACTGTTGGACTTTCCGAATGTAAATATTATTCAAGATCTCTATCTGAATACAATTTTTTTATAAAGTTTTTCTTTATGTTTTAACTCTTATCTGTCGTTACAGGCTTTATCGAGTGGTGAGCGGATTTCAACTGTCAAGATTATACATTGACTCAATGGCGTGCCTACATTGACTCCAAATATGTTAATTCCTAACCCATCGTAAAAGAATAATCTGCACAAGCAGCGCGCCACGTGATTACATTTTCTAAGAATCGCTCTCTGGGAAGGTGTACTATCTCTTCACTGTCTTTCTTACGCGGTAAAGAGGTGACTTTAAATTCATCCATTATTAGACATAAAATGCCAAGATATCTATCATTCTAGTTTCTTGCTTGTACATTGGATGTATATTGAATTTATAATATATGTCCTTGAGGTAAGTTGTACTTTAGTGGTCATTTTGTAAATAACATATTTACTGCATTTGAGTTCAAGGTTAGTCTTGTTTACATAGCATTTATTACTTAGATTGGAACTTGCTATGTCTTGATGTGAGAAAAGTCAGGTACGCACAGTACTTTTCCATTAGAGTTACTCGTATTATAGAATATTCTGTCAGAGCATCTGGTGAACAAGATTCCCATTCCTATACTAAACTTCATGTTATGTAGATCAGTCTATTGAGGATTTTATTTTAGTAATCAGATGTTACAGTTGTGAAAATCAGAGCAAATTCAGAGAGAGGAATTATTTATTTTATAGATTCATTGGAATTACTAAAAGTTCTCATTCTCATTTTTGATTACTACTTGACTTTGGAATTTATGTGAATTAATTCAAAAATATTCTGGATTACATCATTCGGGCATATCAGGACACTCAAGACTGCTGACACATCAGGACATTCAAGACTATTAGCACACCAGGACATTCAAGGCTACTGGAATTAATTCAGAACATTTTATATTTAGGACTTGTCATTCGGACACTTAGGATTATTGGATTATTTGGACTTTAATTCACGTTATTGTAAGTGTCTTTTGAATTTTCACTTTAGTTGTCAGGAAATAAATTGCCTGTTGATTTTACTTACATTGTTGGTTTCACTTTCTTTCTGTTACATATTTTTAGGCCATAGAGTCGTAACACACTCAAGTCTACAGTAAATGTAAGACACAATCTTATCAGCAAAACTGGACACTTCAAATACAGCTTTGTTCTTTCCAGGAAAAAAGTATTGACATCTGATTTATTTAAGAGTAGCTGCCAAAACGGACCTAGATCACAACACGTTTTATGTCTGCATGAAGGGTTGTTATGAATGCGTAACACAAGCAAGTTCATGAGGTGTACAACTTCCCTCAGAGTGATTGTAAAGTTTTGGCGGGTTTTCAAGGCACAATAGAAGGATCTCTGACGCTAATTTCAGGGGCGAATTTCAGTTGGATTTGTGAATATTTTAATATTTCCGACCAAGGTAGGCATTCCGTTTCTCATAGCTGGATTGTAGAGCTGTATATTTTACATCATTCTAATTTATTTTTATGCCGTAATTTTTACTGAGTGTATTTACTATGTCGTGCTTTCATACAATTTTTCGTGCATTTCAATTTTTATTTTTCATCGTTAAATATTCTTTTGCAAATTGATGTTTGAAAAAATGATCCCTTTCTTTTTTCGGCTCTTTGATTCTTGTTTAAACCAAACGACCACCATGCTGATATTCCTATCTTAATCGTATTTAATTTATAGATTTTAAACATTCTTACGTTACCTAAATTAATAATTTCATTTTAGAAAAGATATTTTACTTACAAGCGTAAATTAATTGCTATTAAATTTGATAAAATACTGTATTGTCGTAAAAGAAGATAGAATATTAGGTAATATTTTTTTCAAACAATTTATGGGTCTTATCACGAGAGAAATAACCGTAAAATCAGTGGCAAGTTGGATTGATGTTTATTTTAAAACCATTTGCTCTTCCCTCACTTCCTCAGTCCTTCCTCTTTTTTAAGTTTTCTTTCCTGTATTCGCTCTTTGTGTACCTTTCTTTCATTCTAATATTTTATTCTGTCATTAAGTTTACGACCACTCTTAAGAAACGACGAAAAAAATAGTGCAAGTCGTTGTTTTTATGATGAAATTCTGCAAATTAATGAAAATAATTGGACATTTACAATGATTAGCAGGTTGACGTTTTAGCATTTGGTCAGCATGTTTTATTGGTCATCAAAACGCTAATGTCATAAGACTGGTTGTACAGGTCCATGAGGATTTTGAAACATTTATCATGATTTTTAAAACATTTTAAACACAAACACGGTACCTTACAGGTATTTGACACCTACAAATACTACATGTAGGGTTTAACAGCACGTCAGCACAAAACTGGTCATATGTGTTAAATAGAACTTGTTGACGCAACAGGTGAGTATCTGAGCTGAACCGAATAAGCATCGACGTTGAGAGATCATATTATATAACTGCTTACACATCAACATTGAGAGGTCGTATCGTAGGACTTGTTTAGACACCAACGCTGATAGGATTGCATAAAATAGGTGTGTATTCTCTCATTTATAAATCAATGAAGTTAAATCTTGGAAAAATAATAACGGCATAATTTATACTATAAGGGCTATCTTTAACTAGTCTTTTCAGCCACAAGTTTTACGTATTTACTTCAAGTCCTCCTAACGCAGGTCTTACAACATAGGCTAAAAAATAATTACCCACTTTCCAAGATTTTGTGACTGTCTGCAAGATAAAAAATTATTACAATGAAATCTCAAGAATCTCCAAAATTCTAGCATTAAAATATTGTAGGTAATGTGTACACACACACACACACACACACACACACACACACACACACACACACACATATATATATATATATATATATATATATATATATATATATATATATATATATATATATATATATATATATATATATATATATATATATTCTTACAGATTAGAAAGCAGTTCGCAGTTCTGTTTAGTCATTGGATCAAATGTAGGTGAAACAAGCAAATTCCAGGAAACTGATGGCTCCCTCATTTTGTTTTTGTAGTTTTAGTTGAAATAGGGAAGTGTAGTTTGGTACAGGAAAGAGATAGTGACAATGGGGATACAGTAAACGAGTCAAGGTACATTTGTAAAGGAAGACACTAATCATGATGCAGAACACTAACAATGAAATCAAGTGAGGTCTCGTTATAAATCTGCATACAAAATGCGGGTCCAACATTCAGCGGCCATAACTCCACAAAACGCTGAAGTTATATCAATATAGAGCTGCATGTAAACTTTTATTGAAATCCAATAATTGTAATTAAGGGAATTATTGTCTGGAAACAAAAGTGGGTTGTGTCCAACAATCGGGAGACACAATTCTGCTAAGTGATGATGCAGGTTGAACGCTGAAAATTCAAGGCGTCATAACCATAAAGTTCCATCACCTACTGCGCAGAAATGAAAGTTGACGAGTCTGAAAATATGAGGCCAAAACTCTACTAATAAACTATGCTGCATGCTGAACATGTATCTAAGGTACTCTGACAATCAAACTCAGCCGAAGTCTCATTAATATCAAGTTGCCTACTAAATTTGTTTAAAATGCAAAAAGTTAGTCAATCGTATCCAGAAACGAAAGTGGGTGGGTATGACAATCAGGGGCAGTAACTCTGCTAAATGACGCAGAATGCTGACTGAGTTACTGGGGCTATAATTCTGATAATCGATGACGTTGAATGCTGACAATCAGCCTCAGCAAAGGCCTCATCAAGCTGCCAACACAATTTAGCTGAAATTCACTTATAATAATTAAAGGAATTCTTGTGCGGAAACAAAAGTGGTTGGGTCTGAGAGTCATGGGCAATAACTTCGTTAAACGACGACGCAAAACGCAGGCAATTGAACTCATCCAAGGTTTCATCAATATCAAGTAGCACGCCATAATTTAGCTGTAATTACTATAATACTCAAGAGATGTATTGTGCGGTGTTTTGAAAAGGAGGAGATATAATTCTGCTAAACTATGACGCAGAAGATAGACGATCAAACTCAGCTAAGGTCTCAAAATCCATGATAATTAAAGGAGTTTATGTGCGTAAAAAAGTGTGTGTGTGTGTGTGTAGGGGAGGAGGGGGTCTGACAGTCATGTGTTATAACTCCGCCGTAAGTGGAGCTATAGATCTACTAAAAGATGACATTGACGATGACAACCGAATTCAGCCAATATCTCATCAAAATATACAGCTGAATACCAAAATTGGTTGAAATCCAGTAATAATTTCGGGAGTTATTGTGCAAAAATAAAAGTGTGACAGACTGACAGAAGGAAGGACTGACGGATGAACAGGACCAATTTAATCAATTTAATGCACACTCTCCTCCTCTTCTCGGAAAAGAGGGGAACAATAGCACCGAGATCTTGTTGGTTAATTAACAAATGTTAGACGTAATGAGTCAAAGGTAATTTCTGACAGTGGGAGGTTAGGTCCGATTGGGTAATCATTCCTCATTGTCAAGACGCTAAGTATATTAATTTCGGAATGTATTTCAGGCAGTTTCATACAAAAAATGTATCCGAAACCCATATAAGAAACTACGTCTGGTTGGTTCAAGTCACATAATGGCATACCATTCCAGAACTTAATTATGGTCTCTTGTCCGTGTTGGCGGGCCATGCAGGGGTTTTCTTTCAGCAGTTTCAGTTGGTTAAGAAGGTGTCAATCACATTCACCTACAAATGCTCACACTTTCGGTGCTCAAGGGACCGTAGCAGTAGCGGATCCAGAAATATCGTTCGGGGAGAGGGGGGGGGGGGGGGGCGTAAACAAGTAGGCGAGGGGTCTGTGGGATGGAACTCCTGCATTTTAAGCCTTTCCACGGCATAATTTTAACTACATAACTATCAAGAAAACTTACTCTAGAAAACCTTTCGCGATCTCATTCTCTTTTTTTCAGGGGTGGGGGTGGGTGGGGGGTGGGTTAGGGCGCCTGCTCCGCTTCAGCAGCGAACCAGCATCCTCCATCTCCGTCAAAGTACTCAATCTCTGTTTTGTCCCATGAAATCCAGTCAATCCTTGTTTCGTAAATAACCGAGGTGGTCCGAACGACAGCCAATGGCAGTCATCGAAATAAATTCGAGGAATGATCTGTAGGATTGACCTCGAAGTTGCGAATGCAACAAACCATATACCTGCCTTCCTTCGTGGTGGAGTCAGTGGAATTAGAAGGATGTCGTACTAGGGGCAAAGAATATTTTCATTTTTTTTAAAAAAAAAAAAGAACACCTGCCACGAATTGTAAAAACTGCTATAATTTCATGATAATTTCTGTTTTGTTAAATCTGTTCAGGCATAGGTCGAATATAGATATTACAGTATGGAGTCGGCCGTGCATAGCAGCTACTTCTGCCGGAAGTAAAACCGGATAGAGCGGGTCTGATCGCGTTAATGTGTTAAACCTTTCTGTAAAATTGTCCCTCAACCTCTCCAAAGCAAGCCATGTTCGCTCTTTCATTCTGAAATTAAACAGAATATCTCAGCAATTTAGAACTACATAAGCGTTCATATTTAGAAGAAAAGCTAACGTTATCTTAACATTCTTATTTGCCCGTGTTAACAAAAAATAGCTAACTAACTATAAGGGCGCAGTCAATCTAGATTTCAATACAGGTTTTATTAACAAATATATAGCATGGTCTATACCCTTTATTGTTTCTTCTGACCGACTTATGTG
Source organism: Margaritifera margaritifera (assembly GCA_029931535.1). NCBI lineage: Eukaryota > Metazoa > Mollusca > Bivalvia > Unionida > Margaritiferidae > Margaritifera > Margaritifera margaritifera. The sequence continues at coordinate 7,234,412 of JAQPZY010001663.1, forward strand.
TAGTACCATTGATGATTACAATACGTAGTATTTGTTATTTGGTAAAACTTTAAATTTTCGTCTGTTCGAAAGACACACAATATACATCTTAAAATGATCATAATTCAGAACCCCACTGGCATTTTAATATAAATTTCACTACAAATGTAAGAAAGACTGCAACACTTTAACACTTTCTAAAGGAGAGCATAAGAAGCTTACTTGCAACGACCACCAACCAATACGTATCGTAGCAATATTATTGGGCAATACCTTTGGAGAACGACGTGTCTTGCACATAATTTTTCTTCGAGATAATTGCACCTAATGTTATACAGTTGTTGGAATGATTGGTGAGAAAGTCTTTGTAAACAAATCTTGGAAGAAAGCGGCTTATGTAGCGGCACAACCGCTCAGAGCTTCAATAGTCCAGAATAAAAACATATTCTATATAGAAATTAGTCATTTAGGTTCTTTGTTGTGCGAACAATAGGGTAAGGTTTACGTTTATTTGTGGCTAATCATTATCTACTGGGTACATTAATCGTAAAGTACAAACCTGACAGAACAATCCATTCCAGAACAATAGAAGCATGCCTAGGAAAATGCAAACCTGACAGAACAATCCATTCCAGAACACCAGAAGCATGCCTAGGAAAGAGCAAACCGGACAGAACAATCCATTCCAGAACAATAGAAGCATGCCTGGGAAAGTGCAAACCTGACAGAAGAAAAACATTCCAGAACAATAGAAGCATGCCTAGGAAAGTGCAAACCTGACAGAACAATCCATTCCAGAACAATAGAAGCATGCCTAGGAAAATGCAAAGCTGGATTATATTTACTAGAATCTGGACCGGGCTATCATTTAAAGTTTCGATCTAGTTCAGAGAGGAAATTTAAGTGACAATGACTTCGTGCTATGATGTTTTATTTTTTATTTTCTTCTTATCAAAACATTGGTTTCGAACTTGACATTCTGAGGCAACTACACTTTTTACCATTTCGTGCAAGTGAATTGTTCATATATAAAATACAAATAAGTGTAACTATATTAGGATTAAATAACTGACAAATTCTATGAAAGCACGATATAAAAAAAACGTAAAACTTGAAAAGACATGACACATCAGAATGCGAGAAGGAGAGATCAATAAATACTCGAAATTAGATTCGTGAGGTACCAAAACACAAAAACAAAATGACCCAATAGTGTTGATATAAACTTTTCGTTCTTTATTTGTGCTTTATCTTTATTTATTCTTATATTTATAGTGACAAAAAGGTACGTAGATTTGTGGTTATTTTAAAATGATCACAATACTTCATATATATTACATAATTTTCCTTGTATAGGAGGCTGAGAAATATGTACAATACTGCTAAATTTATCTTTTAGGAATACAGGAAGTAAACATCCGTGAGACTTTTGCATTAAATGAGCGGTTTGCAACAATATTAGAAACAGTTACGACTTAAAACATGACAGCACCAAATTTAGATCTATAATTGAAAAGAACTCACAAAGTACATTTATTCTTTATACTTTATTTGCATTATAGAGACGCGTTACAAGTATAATCCAATATTAGACCCGATCATTTACAGTTGGTGTTTTATATACTTATGATTTTCCAATATTTGACTTTAGTCAGAAATTTTCACGCCGTTATGAAATTTTAAAGAAATGGAGAATTTTAGATTTTCCCAGCCAAATAGTTTACGCAGCACAGGAAGGGAAAAATAGACATCAAACCAAGCCGTCAAGCACAAAGAGACTTTGAATTATGTTTGATACAGTCTAATTAATTTATATTTCAATTAATTTTAATAACGTAGTGTTACATGTTGCAAAAGCATTTACTATATGTACCTGTGTTCAGGTTTAATGCAGTGACCTAAACGTTGACAATTACAAACAAAATAAGACAGCCGTTTTCTTGCCGAAGGTTACCAGATTTACATCCCCTGGTGTGCTATGGATGAAAAAATTCAAACCTTCGAGGATGTCATGGCAATGCCAGCACGTGCAATGAACTAATATAAAAGCGATCAAAATAAATATCAAAGGGACGAATATTTAAATGATTTATCAAACATTAATGAATAGAGGGAAAGATAGACTACCAATGCTACTAGTTTCTTTAAAACATAATTTTTGGTGTTAATTATAATCATCTTAATTAACGTAATAAAGAAACTTAAGTTTTGATGTCGTTTATGTTCATTTTACCTGCAACACTGATATATAGGCGCCAACAGCAGGATGTCTGGATGCTGGTACCTTTTGCAGAACCTGTCCAAAAGAAAAAAAGGACATTGCACTGAAATATATGAACATACACGTGTGTGCCTAGCTGAGGTTACCTGCGCTTTACAAGTCCTTGGCTTTTTTACTTATGATGAAAACTTTAAAGTCCACATCATTATTACAACAGCGATGGACTTCAATTGTTATGGTAACTTTAGTTAAGCGTGCATCCTTGTCAGTGATGAGCGAAAGAACTTGCTTTATAATTTACATGAAAATTTTTCAACAGGTATTTGAATCATATTCAATTCAGTTTGATGACTTAGATTCACGCACTTAATTTGAATGAATTAATATTACACCATATGTAAAATGCGTACAAATACGTTGTTATACTTAGTTTGGATTACACCGGACAATCTGTCATATGTCACAGCCGAAGGCCAATCCCGATTGCAAAGGGTCATATACTGACATTTTTAAATTGTTTACTAATTTTTTTTTTATATCATCAGGTACTATCATCACAAGAGGAAAGTATACTTTACTTTGGGGATTTTTCGTATAATATTATTTTGCTGTTTTTGCGAATGTATAAATATTGTAAATGTAAGAGATATTTTCGTCATAGAAAACACATAGCCATTTCAAAAGAAAAAGTTTCGGTTAGTCTTCGCGGCGACGGAAATCACTTACGCAAGCCCGTAATCCACCATCACATTGAGAAGAAATTTCTTGTTTGTAGACCGGTCGTTTTCATTTATATGAGAGTGTTTTCCGTCATAGTGGAGCATCAAGAAGTCCATCACGGCCATATCCAAAACATGCACAAAATGATTGTTGTCGTTGTACTCAGTAATATTCCGGAAATTGTTACAATACTCAGATTCTCCAGGTAAATGAGATGCGTACCTACAAATAAGTTAATAAATACAAGTGTAGTAAATGTTTCGATTCTTTACAAGGCGTTAATTGTATATAGTTAGCAGTTTCTACAGATAATTGGTCGCATTTCTAATTGGGGTATAACGAGTCAAAGTGGATATTCTCTGCAGCGTATAAACACATTTTATTTTTTTTAAAAACATCAGAAAAAAAAGTTTCGTGTTAGGCCGGACACTCTAGGTTTTATGTCAAGAAAATTAGGAAATACATGTAGCCTAGACAATATTACTTCGACGTTGCGATGCATTACTAATTAAAACGTTTGCTGCCAAAGCTGCAGACAATATTTGTTCAGTTTCGTCAGTAAGAAAAATAAATCGTGATATGAAACAATTTTGTCAATATGTGAAATTTAAGAGCACATCCTAAATGACTCTTTCGGAAAAGTCTGTGCAAGTCGTGATCTCATAAGCAAAGCAAGAACGCTATTCGTAAAGCATTTTGTATTTGAATGTGTCAAAATAAAACGCTCCTATAGACTCCTACATATCAATGTTGCACAGCGTCATTCGTGTCAAAATAAACGCCCCTATAGATTCCTACATATCAATGATACACAGCGTCATTTGTGTCAAAATAAAACGTCCCTATAGACCCCAACAGTTCAGTGCTGCTCAGCATCATCTATTGGCAAAAATGATGCCTTGTATGAACCCCAAAACGTGATATGCAATCCAACTTATTACGTGCAATGGATTCGATCAGACGCCCCGAGTTATGGAACAGGAGACACTAAATGGTAGCAGCTTTGCACCAACAATATATTCAAATAAAAGCCAAAATAACAATTCAAATTATTATACTTTCCACGCTTTAAAGAACATGTTCAGCTCATTGCAGCATGCCTAACCTAAACTTAATTGATCTTCTCTCTCTCTCTCTCTCTTACGGCAATACATCTTGTAAGGAAGACTTGAAAATTTAGGAAACGAACGCAGAATGAGTACTAGAGTATGTCTTCGTTCTAATATCGAATTCCGTAAAATTCTGAGACTCCAACAATTGTTGAGTCAATAAATAGGTACAAAATTTATTTTTTCGTTTGTTATTGACATTTTTTTAAAGAGAAATTCAAACAATATTAGAGAAACATTTTATTGGATCCACACATTCTCACTAAATTACTCCATGCTACAATACAAGAGCCACCCTGGACTGGACACTAATTTTTAGAAACAGAATTTTCTCTCGTTAAAGGGTACAACAGAAAAGTGGCAAGAACTTAAATTTTCATCCAGTTATCCTCAGCAGATAGTATGGAGCTATTTGACTTTAGAGCTTTAAGTGTTGTGATGACTTAAACTAGAAAGTGTTATCAAATCTGGGCCTGATTTGTATCACAGTGCTACTTAACGTTCATATATTGTACTACACTACCGTTTTTACTCGCGTATAAACTAATACCAACTGCAAACTGCATGGACCCAGATCTGCTGTCCGATAATGCGCCGGCAGATCTGGGTCTATGCAGTTTGTAAGAACCAATCAGTAGAACAAACAACATAAACTGTGATCTGCCGGCGCATTATACGATGGCATATCAGGGTCTATGTTATTTGCATTTGGATACAAATGTTACGCGAGTATATACTGTACTTTGAATGAGCTAAATTTCTGAGGAAAAACAACTACCACAAGTTGAACATATTTTCCGACTAATCTCTTGTCACGAAACAAATGCGAAATAAGAGTGTCATTAATTTTCTTATGGTGAAATACTCACTTGTTTAGATACCCACCCTGCGGATGGAAAGGATGGTGGGTTCTATTTACGAATACATGGTCAATCATTGTTCTTTTCAAATAGTAGATCAGTGTCCCGGCTATTTTCCCGTGCTTGAAGCAATATTGTTTTTCTGTCAGGCGGCAGCATGTCCAATTGCAACACACATCACCATCTATAAACGGGAAAGAAGTTACTAGTTACTTTCGCCGTGCACGCTCTGTGAATAATTATAAACGACGCTTTACTTTTGTTTCAATGAAGTATTTAACTAGTGGAATTCCAAGAGACGGACAGGGCAAAAAAAAATAGTACAGTCAAACGAGTCTTTAACATCACTTGTATTAAGCAATCACTTCTCTACTACAGACGCTTTTGCAAGGTCCCGTAAACCACTTACTGTATAAATAAATGTCCATTAAGCAGTCACCTGTCTTCTACAGACGCTTGTGCAAGGTACCGTCAACCACTTTACTGTACAAATAAACGTCCATTAAGTAGTCACCTGTCTTTAGAAGTAATTTTTCTCACTTCCCAAAGATGATTGCTTAAGACAGGTTTGATTGTATAAGTTTTCCCAAACAGATTAGTCTCGATACAAATCAGAAGAGGGTAATACTGTTATAGAACAAACTGAAACTAACAACTATTCGTTTTCTTTTTGTATACCTCGTACTTGCTTCTTCCTTTTCTTTATCGGCCCAAAGATTGGATAATAAGAAGTTGCGATAAATATCTGGGATATGATAAATTATGACAATTTTGCTTTCACCTATGTAGACCGGACTTTCATCGATGTAAATGTGACTTTCATCGATGTAGATGTGACTTTCACCTATGTAAATAGGACTTTCACCTATGTAGGTGGGACTTTCACCTATGTAAATGGGACTTTCACCTATGTAGATGGGACTTTCATCGATTCAGAGTAATACCAAAAAGTCAACAAAGCGCACGCGTCATGAATATCAATAGCGAAATTGTTACAAATTCAAAACTATTTAAGCTTGAGAATTAAAACATGAACTAATGTTGAAGCATTCTACACTCCGAAGTGTTCAACAGCAGTGAGATTGTGTATACAAAATATTAATATCACTAATTATTATTTCATGGATTGCTACCTACCAGTCATTCAGACTGCACACTATGTATATATATGTACATGAGTATGCATGTAGTACATTTCTAGCGTTATTCTTGGCGAGTAATTTAGGCGTTACCTGCATTTTCTGTCATCATGGATGACAGATCCGCAGACGCCACTGGTAAAATATCCTGCCGCCATATAAACACCCTCCCTGTTGTGTATGGCATGTTCCGTAAATCTAACATACTGTGATACAAAAAAAAACAAGGATCAGGTTAAATAACCACAGATCAGACCCTCAAGGTCTGTTGCTCTTTTATCTTTTTTTACAAAAAATTCTTGTCACAGAAACAAACATTTGACACAATAAATAAGACACCTGGCATAAAAAAGGAAACGTATATGGCTATCACACCAAAGATAATAACAGCAATGAGAGATTAACACCAAAATGAACATTTTGATTGGTCTGAAATTTTCTTGTCTGGAAACAAACAACACATATCTTTTTGTTATTCATCATTGCCATCTGACAGACTTTGATGCAAATATGCGTATTGTGACTCGAGCTGGATTACGTAAGTTCTAAATAAACATTCTTCTACATTTAGAGATGTTAAAAAAATACAATAATAATAATAATAATAATAATAATAATAATGGTCTGATTGTCATATTTTCTCCTTCTTGCTTCTACATTATGACCCAAGGAATCCATTTACTCAATACACATTAAATAGAATCGTAAGTTTTTTTTAGTAATATCCGCCGATATTTGGTTCGAGAGCATTTATTAAATACTTTCCTATTAAGATGGAATGCTGTAACCTCGTATTCTGGGTGCTCACATCCGGCGTTACATCTGGTAAATTTGTCTGCTTTGTCCCTGAAACAATCACAATATAGGAATCATACTCAGTTTTACTGTATACAAATAATCGCATGTAAGAATCATTCCCAATTTTACTGTATGCAAACGTTTGCTGGATGACTAGGCAGTGGCGGCACAAGGGTTCGAGGCGCCCTGGGGCAATGTTCTTTAGTGGCGCCCCTACTTTGCCACAGAGAACAGTTTTATGTCAGTTGACAACCTCCACCTCCACCCCAACCCCCCCCCCCCCCCCAAAAAAAAAAGACGCCCCGGTTACAGCTCCCATGCAACAAATCGTGCATGAGTATTTCTTACACTGGCAATCATTGCCACATAACAAACCGTGCATGATTATTTCTTACACTGGCAATCATTGCCACGCAACAAATCGTGCATGAATATTTCTTACACTGGCAATCATTGCCACATAACAAACCGTGCATGATTTTTTCTTACACTGACAAACATTGCCACACAACAAACCGTGCATGATTATTTCTTACACTATCAGTTACTAAAGTACATCAGTTATGTACCGAATACATATCAAAAAGAGTAATATTAGACTCGAAAAACCTGCACCCAAGCAGTGCAATTCCGATATTAGAGTACGGCTGACGTCACAAGGTTGCACACGTCAAATCAGTTACATCTGGCATTATCATGTAAGAATCAACGATACGTTTTCCTAATGATTTTGTTGTAATTTTTTTTTCTTATTCTTCTTCGAGTGCTTTTTATAAGTACTTACATATTAAAATTATAAAGAAACAACCGAAAACACTAGCTTAAATCCAACATAGCAAGTAAAAACGAAAGCAAATCATCTGCATTTGTTTAAACAACTACATCTTATGACGTGAATGTAAATGTCAACTGATTTAGTCAATCCGTACATTGAAATATGCACTACTAATAATACTACTGAAAATACTTAGATATGTTTTGTAAAATCTGTCTTTCATCTAATTAGCCATCTCTTTTATTTCGGGGGTCTTCTTCACTGACTATATAGAAGTTAAAAGAAAAGGATAAATTTAACGTTGATAAAGACGAACGCTTACACCAAACTTGGTTTGTACAACATTCTTTGACCACCTTCGAGGACAAGCATCCACTTCAAAGACGTTCTTGTTGCTAAGATGTCTGCACTAACAACTCGTGCATTTCTCATAACTGTCAGCACGAAATCTATCTCAAATTTCGCTGGGTACAGACCGTCCTGGGTTATCTGGTCATCCAGGTGTTTCCAGAATGTGTTGTAAGAGGTGTTGTGCAAAAGTCGTAGCGATGAAACAGTACGAGGAACGCCGTAAACGTCTGATACAGTTATTTCTACTACCTCACACCTCTTTAGAAAGTAGTTCATTGTCAGAAGTGTCATGATCAGTAGTAGATACCTGTGATAAAAACAAACAAAACATAGCAAAAACAAACTTGTAAGTCGGGTTGAATGAGTGGGATTCCTCGTCCTATCAAAAAACGACTATTTATGCTAGCTTAAGTCTGTGTGGTTCTTAGATGAATTGATTCGGAAACGAGTCATTACATCTGTGTTCAATGTTGCATGGTTACATGTGTGTTCCATATCACATGGTTATCGGATCAGAGAGAATAAAAGTATAGAGAGATAGAAATAAAAGCAAAGAAAGAGACAGTCCACGAAAAGACGGAATTGTCATGATAATGTTTTTGCACTGACCAGTAATTAAGTATTTAGATTTACCTGTCCAGACATGGCCTGGATTGGCTGCCATGGTATGTCACTGGGCAAGACATTTTACTTTCAGGTTCAGGGCACTAAATAGCCTTTAATGTGCTGATGAGTCATTAAACACCAATCAACGAATCTTTAAGATGCATGCCAGCAGCTTTCTTTTTCATTTCGTTTCATCTGTGTAATTCAGAAATCCTCGTTTAGGATTATTTGCATGAATTAGAACTGTTTGTATTGACTGCATTGGCTTGTAATTTTTAAACAGCCTTGAGGGTCCACCTCCTCTTGATTTTAAATTATATTTTGGCGTACAACAAGGACATTCATTTTGAATGCAGTGAAGCAGGAGCCGAAGGAGAGGTTAATGAAGACACATGTACAGTTGGAACATGATCTTTGAGTATTTCTGAGTAAAAACAAAATTAAAAACAAAAGTAAAAAAAAATATTGAAACAGAATTATTCGTAGTGTGCAATAGAAAAATATTGCAGTTAACCTGTCTTCAAAAAGTTATTCATTTTATGTCAGAACGTGAAGAAATAGTGAATAAAGTTATGACTTCATACAAATATTGCTGAGGAACGTGACAGGGTCGAGTGTATAAGAAAAACTAAAAATGTGTTAATGAAACACGCATGCCGTACTTCAGAGACCTGAACGAAAAACTTAATCCGGCAAAGGAACAGACGTACGCAAGGACGGATGGACAAGAGTAACGCAATATATGACCTAGCACATTCGTGGTGAGGCATAAAAAAAGGAAAAAAGTAACAAAGCTAAACATTTATCTCACCATCAGCTTGTTATTACCGAACATCAGAGTTTATATTGATATATATGTTAGGGTTTCACCGCATGTCAGCATAGTTCTGACTATATGGTACAGGTTAAAAGTTATGTTCTAAAATGATTAGTTTATATGGAACAAGGTAACAAAAGCATGGACAATTTGAGATCACTTGTCTAAAAAATGTCAAGTGCATGTGTTTAATCATATTTCACTTATTTGCCAATCATCATCATCATCATCATCATCATCATCATCTACTACTACCACTACTACTACTAATAATAATAAGAAGAAGAAGACGAAAAAGATAATGATAAAGAAGAAGAATAGAACATACCTGCATATAGTTCTGCGCGCCATTTGCAGAGGAGGCGTTGATTTCCATCTCAGAAAAGTAGATTAAGCTGTTTGAACGGCTTAAATCCAGATGTTACAAATTTATCATGTTTGATGAAAAGCCGTTAACATATGGATGGTGTGAAGTTCCTAACATCTTTTTTGATAAACTATCTTAATTTTTATTCTTTTACTTTTCTTGTTCCATTATCTTTTTTAATCTTTTTGTCTTTCTTCATTTTTCTTCTTTTTACTCTTTAATATTTTCTAAAGATTGCCAACATCATCTAAAGTACTGAGAATCATATTTCCCCAGAATGCATCATTTGTATTGAAGCATTTGTATCTAAACATCATTTGTATTGGAGCATTTGTATCTATGCATCATTTGTATTTAAAAATTTGTATCTAAGCAGCATTTGTATTGAAGAATTTGTATCTAAGCATCATTTGTATTGAAGCCTTTGTATCTAAGCATCATTTGTATTGAAGCATTTGTATCTAAGCATCATTTGTATTGAAGCATTTGTATCTATGCATCATTTGTATTGAAGCATTTGTATCTAAGCATCATTTGTATTGGAGCATTTGTATCTAAGCATCATTTGTATTGGAGCATTTGTATCTAAGCATCATTTGTATTGGAGCATTTGTATCTAAGCATCATTTGTATTGAAGCATTTGTATCTAAGCATCATTTGTATTGAAGCATTTGTATCTAAGCATCATTTGTAATGGAGCATTTGTATCTAAGCATCATTTGTATTGAAGCATTTGTATCTAAGCATCATTTGTATTGAAGCATTTGTATCTATGGATCATTTGTATTGAAGCATTTGTATCTATGGATCATTTGTATTGAAGCATTTGTATCTAAGCATCATTTGTATTGAAGCATTTTTATCTATGCATCATTTGTATTGAAGCATTTGTATCTAAGCATCATTTGTATTGAAGCATTTGTATCTATGGATCATTTGTATTGAAGCATTTGTATCTAAGCATCATTTGTATTGAAGCATTTGTATCTAAGCATCATTTGCATTGGAGCATTTGTATCTAAGCATCATTTGTATTGAAGCATTTGTATCTAAGCATCATTTGTATTGAAGCATTTGTATCTAAGCAGCATTTGTATTGAAGCATTTGTATCTAAGCATCATTTGTATTGAAGCATTTGTATCTAGGCATCATTTGTATTGAAGCATTTGTATCTAAGCATCATTTGTATTGAAGCATTTGTATCTAAGCAGCATTTGTATTGAAGCATTTGTATCTAAGCAGCATTTGTATTGAAGCAGATTTTGGCGATCATGAAAGATTTAACAGACGAATTAATAATTTACACGACTGACCATCCATATCATACAGTACTCACTTAAAATTGGGTTTTAGACCAAGGTCTGTTTGATCTGATTTAAGCATTTCTTGCAAGTATATAAAGTTTGACATTTTTGTTACAACCGTCTTATTAAAACTGTATCATCTGACTTTGTTTCCTTTAGTGACTTGAGTGTTGGTGTGGAACATCCATAGCATTTTCAAAAGAGTCAATTACATCATGATATCTCATTTACTCTAAACAGAGGAAAATCCGTGAGCAAGACAAGTCTCAACTGATCCAGCCGACCAGGCTTTAATCTACTTTAGTAGATTAACCTTCAATGGGCTGGTGTCCAGTGGAGAAGTCATACTATTGGTCGCGATATTCTATGAGAATCATGTAACTCAATAACCCATAGGATCAGGACCAGACTAGAAAAGAACATATGTGATGTTAACACTAGTACATAAGGGGAAGTGTGTGGGTGTGGTCACTTTATTTATAGAATTCATAAAAATTTAAATTGTATTGGTTTGAAAAAGGATGAGGGTTGATGTAGCGTAAGTGAGTAAGCCTTTCTTTCTAAAAATTACGGAAGAACCTGTAATAATATGCATTTTTGCGTTTTTCTTTTTGCGATTAAAGTTTAGGTGTCAAAACAAAAGACGCGCAAAAAAGATAGTTTGATAGACAAAAACGGATAGAAAAATAAATAAATAAATATGAGATGCAAGGAGCACTAATAAAAAGAAATCTGATGTGCCACTCACGTTTTCTTTCAAAATTAAAATCTCTTCTTCCTTAACGGAATGTCATACGAAATGTTGTTCGATTACATTTTCTAATATAAAATACCATTGTAGAAGATAAATTGATGTGTAAGTTATATCCAAAGATTGGCGGTCACTGTGCTACCTCCGTCAATGTCCCCATTTCACTGGAATAGATTCATCAGGTCAGACTTCACGCACGTGTTTCAAATATTTATACAGTAAATGTCAGAGTTCTTCTTGATTCTTTAACAAAATGTGTCGGCCATGCTCATCAGACATACGATCCCCCGCACGTGATGTAGCAAGTAGATGCATAAGAAGCTACGAACCGCAGTTCCAAAGGAAGAAAGAAAGAAAGAAAGAAAGAAAGAAAGAAAGAAAGAAAGAAAGAAAGAAAGAAACGATGCCGGAAGAAATTCTGCCCCAAACCCCCTTAATTCTGGGTTCCCCTGCCCCCCCCCCTCCAAAAAAAAAGGTTTTGGTCTTACAGTTACCCTCTGGCTAACATACACCCGTAACTTCGTGTTTAATCCCAGTAGAATGTGATAGTCAATCAATTAAGAGAGAGAGAGAGAGAGAGAGAGAGAGAGAGAGAGAGAGAGAGAGAGAGAGAGAGAGAGAGAGAGCAAGGAAAAGAGTATGTAAAAACAAAACCCCAAAATAAAAACCCAACAACAACAACAACAAAAAAAGAAAAAAAAACACATTTTTTTCAAAATCAACATTTTCAAAAAGAAATAATCCCCGCTAACTCAAAGATCAAGAAAAAACGAAGAGGGAGGGAGTATTAGGGCTGGTCCCTTCCTCTTCATGTACCATTGACAAATACCAAACAAAAAATGTTAAACATAAACGTATTTACAAGGTTGACAACGTTGAGGAGAAAGGCTAGACTTCCAATGATCTATTACATTATCATTTTGCCATCGATGAGCAATACGTTTCTGTGCTAAAGAAAATTTCTATCCTTAATGTTCGTTAAAACACATGTCTATTTTGCCATCGATGAGCAATACGTTTCTGTGCTAAAGAAAATAGCTATCCTTAATGTTCGTTAAAACACATGTCTATTTTGACATCGTTTATACAGAAATCACTTCCAAAACAAGTCAGCAAATATTCTAATGGGAATCTAAGACTGCGTTGTTGAAGAAAATACACACAATATTGTCCACACACTATCGAATCTTATCCTTATAATCTCACATTATTTAATTGAGTGGATACAGCATTTCTTCTCATAAAGACTATGATATCGACTTTCAGAGGAGGTAATCTATAGAATCAAAATATTCTACGTGGCGGGCATTTGAAAATTAAACGGCTATCCAATGGGTTCCTGGTTGATGACTGTCGTCTGCGTTGATGACATAAGCTCGAACGTCTTTAGGTTTTCAATGAGGAAGTTCATCTACAGCACACACCACAAGATTCCAAGAAGCTGTGTACGAACTGTGGGTCAGAAGGTAATGAGGTTTACAGGTATTCATTCTTCACAGGTAATGATAAGCAATGAGTGCACACTTGAATGTTTCCTTAAAGAGATCTGTCAAGTAAGTCGATGAATGGAGGTCTCGGGACTCTGTTGCAAGAGAGCTTTGATGCCTTTCGTTTCCAAAGAAGTAAAAGGAGGTAGGGAATGGTCACTCAAGTCTTTATTTAACCTTTTCAAGATCTTCTCTTCTGAGATGACCGTCAATGCTTCTTACAGATAATCTTCAAGCGTGTCCTCTTGACTCCTCATCAAACATTTGTCGTGTTGCACTTGACTAGGATGATCAATTTGACAACCATAACAATCTTCTCTAGTTAAGAGTGTGATTCTTTCAGCCAAGTGGTGAGTAAAATAGGAGACTAAGTGTTGTTCTTGTTCTGGCCATCGTGATGCCAGGACCGTATCCTTCTCTTGTTAACTTGTGGTTTATGACTGATGTTCTGGATAGAAAACATAATCCTCACCTATATCCATGGGTTCGTGTTCCATGTTTTAATATTCTTGGATCACTTCTCTCAAACTGTTGATTTCCAGAGTATTGTCGAATTCAGCATACAAAGTGACGTTCACTGTGTTCACGAGGGCTAGTGCGAAGTGAAGTTTCACACCGAGTTGGCCTGGTTTTATAGGGTGGAGATGTCCTTCGCCGCTGCCTTGATCTGGAATGAAATTAAATCCTCATAGCATACAGAAAACATTACATTTCCGGTTTGTTTCTATAAATGTTGAAACATGGAAACGTAATGTAAATTCCCGTTTATTCCTATATAGGCCCACACAGACTATATAGTTTTATGGGCTAATGGGAAACTTGAACTACCTCAAATTGGCACATAAAATTAAAGCCTCTTCGTGTTTTCCATCACGTATATTAAATACACCATTCACATAATTCCGATTCAGGGATTTATTCGTGATTTTTTGTCAATATATTTGTCAATGCAAACTGTTTCGTCAACACACTCACGGACTGACCCGGGAGGAATGTCTAGCAATTTCTTGAGAAAGAGCACAACAATTCAGGATTCCAAATCGAGGCGTTATTCTTAGTTGTCATCCAACTGAAACATAAACAAACATGGCGGTACACATGACTCTCGTCAGTAATTTTTCTCATGTTTTGCCGTTGTGCAGAAATTAAAATAATGGCATACAAAAAAACAAGAAATTAAGGTTTTATTATTCTCCAATTTCATCGAGTATCTCCCTCATAAATGAGTATAATCGTACTGCGGTAAAAAGTTGCAACATATGTGACGGGATGCTCATTTTATACCATTAAATAGTGATTTGGTACAATCTAAAAGCGGAATTAAAAACTGGTATAGTATAAATATCTGGAGACAGTTGCTGATGCCTTGGCGGAACACCTCTAAGTAGTCTAATTGCGTTTGGGAAAAGGAGTATTGGTATGCTTGCATTCTGGCATGTCGATTGAGGAACTTTATTCTGTCTTCTTGTGTGGAATCCATAATTAATCAAGTACTGGCTGTCATGTATATCCACAAGATGGTAAACTATGTGGTGGAACATCACAACTTTGTACTGGTGAGCACCTCTTCCCATGCCAAACTCTGTAACAATAACATGTCTGTCACACTGCTGGTTTGGCGGAAGTCGTTGGTATTCACATAATTCTGTTTGGTTTGATAGCCCACTTCAGGAGGGTTTGTAAACATGCCCTTGCAAATATGCCTGATAAAATGAACAATTGTTACTTCCTTCTTCGTGAAGAGCGTGATGGATGGGAAATGCCCCATTGCAACCCAGAATAGTTTATATTCCTCAAGAACCGCTTGTGCATTTATGTCACATGATCTATTGTTTTTCTTCTTTTTGACTTCCTCATTGAATGATAGTATTTTTAATAATTTTGTATAAGATTAGAATCCTGCACATTTATTTGTGTATTAACACTGTTTCAGTAGGCTACAGTGTAATTTTTAAAATATTGTTAAGTGGATTTGGATTGTAAAGTATCTATACACACTGGATTTAGGTTTAATGTGTTGGTACTAGAATGAAGCATTCAGAATTTTCATAATGTTTCATGGATTGTGACTAACCTTACTTTGACAAGATCTGTTCATGAACTGAAAATTGAGGGGGAAATTTCCTCCATTGGAAAACAAGGGGACAATTTTCTAAGGACAGGAGAAATTTAATGAATGAAACAAAAGGTAGGTCTTGCAAATATGATGTGCAGTTTTTGTGCATTCAGTTGATTTTTGAGTGCAATTCCTGAGTATTGGTGTAAACCCCACAATTGCTCATGCTAGAATAGACCCAGCTTTGAGGGACAAATCTTTGATCCTCAGGGTCAGAGGAATTAATGACTATTAGTACATTGATGAAAGGATCTTGCATGTCATTCTGTGGAAGTGGTATTGATATAAAGAATTGTGATTGCTTGTGCTGCTTAATTGTCATGACTGAGAAAGCAGCACTGATATAAAGAGTCATGATTGGAAACTGTTATTAGTCGTTTTAATTTTGCACATTTAAAAAAAAAATAGATTATCTTTATGTATGACCTGAACTCATACTTTTGTCTCCACATTGTCTTAGATGACATTTCTGGATAATATTAGTATTTAGTTATATGTATGAAATATATGCATAGTTCTATATATATGATTTTAATTATGACTTTTTAGCATCGTTTGGAATGGAATACTAAATTAATACTTGTTATTGCTCATGCATTGTGTTTGTATTGTATTTTGCAAGTGTTTTTCCTCTCCCTAATAACTCTCAGCCAGCAGGATTTTTAAACATCGATCGCAGCATAGGCGAGAGTGCAAGATAGTGAATGATACTAAAAAAAAGTTTGGTTAACAGTTGGGGGAAGTGGGTTGGGGTGCTGACAACTTTCATTGACACGTGAATTATAATTTCCATTGCCCTACACAATATTCATTTAATGTAGTTCATATTTATGGATATTAAAGCAGAAGAAGTCACTTAAAGTCAGTAAATTGATGAGAGACTTTTAGTATAAATCAAGTTGACATGTAGTACTCATAAATTTATGTATCAGTAAAGTTGGAGTTGTTTCTCTTTTAAGGTCAGAACATGTGTATCTGTTGCAAGCAAACACCAACAAACTAAAGCTTCATAGCTAGAATTACATTCATGAACTGCTGAAATGGAAATGAAATTACAAAAATGTGTGCATATTATTACAGCTTGCAAGTTATTTTTGAATTTATCACTACAAATTTTGAAGAACGATCGACAGATTAGCCAGTGACATTGTCTATGGTGATTTTGGCAAGAAATTAGGCTGACCCAACACACAGATGTTACTGTGATGTAGGCACCTTTCATGTATTGTAATCAGCTGAGATAATCTGTTAATTAGCTTGTGTCTTAGTGCCAAAGGGGGACTATGTTTTCAACAGTTTTCTGAAAAAATCCAGCTTAGCCAATGAGTGAGCACTTAATTAGGTTCTCATGGAAGTGCTTGCTTGGGTCACCATGACAGTCAGTTGACTCTTTTCATGTTTGAATAGAAGAGGACACAAATTTCCGGACACCATATTTTCAAAATTTATAATAATTTTCAGTACTACATACAATTTTGTGACATCATTTATGTTTTTTAAAACTGACATAAATATAAAAAAATTCAAGTTGGAACATAAACTAAGGAAAACAGATGATTGATTAGATAACCATCATAGCATGAAACCACTTTGATTAAGCTAATTATTTTGTGGATTAACTGAAGGTTTTGTCAGAGACCAACAGTAAAACTGAACAAAGCGATCAACATCTTCAACACATGAGTGTCACAAATTATTGTCATCAGAGTTTTATTCAGTGGGAGATTTCCACTTGATAACCTCATTTTGGATATACATGTAGTGGGTTTGGTCTTTAGATCTATGGGAGCATGAAAAATAAATTTATTTTGTGAAAATATTCCTTAATCAGTCCAAGTGATTTGGCTTATTTGCATATTTGGGGGATCTGTGCCATATTTGGAGTTTTAGTGTTGAGATCGTTTCAGGCATTTTTAAAGAAAACATGGCTTCTCTTTAAAATGTTCAGAGGTGAGACAATTTGAATGGACATTTTGGTACAACTTTCTGTTGTCACAATTGCACTCACTCCAATCAGGCTACACCAAAAAATATGCGTGTTTCCTATTGCACTGGTTTTAAAATTAAGGTAGGCAGGTATTTTTTATTTTTTTGTTGAGATTATATATAAATCAAATAATATTTCAAGCGCTTCAAAGTACTGGGCAAAACCGGCTCAATTAGATGCACAAATCAATTTCAGCAATGTTTTTTTGGGGGGTGGGGTGGGTTGGGGGAAAAGTGCTAGGGTCGGCAACAAGAAACAAGGATGGTCAGCTGACCGGAAACACACATTTTTTTTTTTTTGGCCTCAGCAGTTGCATACATTATTACAATCTGTGTCACATTCATGGTTAGAGATTATAATTTTCATTAGCTCATAAATTATCCAGACATAGTGAAAAGTAATTACTTTTTAATGTCCGGATATTTATATGTACATTATTGATGGTGATTATCTTTTGTCACAAGTTGTTATTTTCACTCTTTTGGTATAGTGAAGACTGAAAAGTTTGTAAATATGGTAACCTTCCTTAACAAAAGTAAAAGAAAACAATATATGATTTTACCTAAACCAATAAAATAAACTTAGAATTCTCAACATTTACAAACAACTAGGTCGCAAATGTTTAGGCCATCCTTACTGATATAGACAGCAACCATATGTATTTGGGACTGTTTGAAGTGACCATTGACCTCGCTGAGGACATTTATTTAGCAATAAATAATGGGACCAAGTGAATCTGACCATTATAAGTAGATGACTTCAATAAGGAGGTGACCACTACTACAGGTTTGACTTTAATTACATCTTGCATTTCACCTTGTTTGGCTCTTTTCAGATATTGAAATTTTCTGTTTTCTGATTATATATAAATTTAATCATTTATCTTTTTCAGATTCACTGAGGCAGCAAGATGTCACACTGGTTCAATATGAGCTGCTCTTGTAAAGAAATTACAGACCTATGTAAATATTTTAAGCCTCCCGATCCTCCCCCTAATACCAATTCTGTGTACATCGAAGCTTTCCTCAACCAGCATGAGGGATGGAAAAAATACAAAGGTAAATTTATATTTTGTAGAGATATATTTCATATTGATGCAAATGACTTGCTGCAGATACAGTAAAATGTTGATTATTTTGATCGGAAGACATGGATTTTTTCTGGATATTTGGTTGTCAGAGTAACATTTTCATATTATAAATTGTGTATCTGGTAGACAGTTATTGATCCATATGATCAAAAAGTCCCAAGAAGCAGTGACAATCAAAATCAAACCTGTCAATAGCAGCTACCTGCAGGAAAATGCCAAACTGATCTTTGAACACAGGCAACTTCTGAAAGCTCGTTCACCTTTCAGACTTGGTTCTTGAACAAATATCATGCACTAATTACCATTATTATTATTATTATTATTATTATTATTATTGCTACATGTATTATTATTATTATTATTATTGCTACATGTATTATTATTATTATTTCAGGCAATTGGCATAATTTACTATTTAGATAATTCACCGTATAAATCTATCATTCATAAATTCTGGTGGAAAAGAATTTCATGCATAGATTTATTTTAAAATTTTCTTACTTTCTCTCTTTCATGTAGTACAATTTTGTTTATATATATGGTAACGAGTTACCTAGCTAAGCTGCTTGTATGTTTCACCTGGAGTCAGCTGTCTCAGAAGTAACAGACCTAGGCCAAATATAGAAAGTATCAACCTGATGATTGACATGCCACCTTTGTTCAAAGAATTGTAATGGATTTTAAACTGAAACACTGTTCTCTTCATGTATTTACTATAACATGTGCACAAGTTTTCTTCCTCAGTTCTGTGTTCTTGCAGAATTTGGCAAGCATTCCTTGAAAAATGTTAACCACCATAATATCTTATATGAAATACATGTAGTGACTGTAGCATTGGTCCATAATCTGTTCTTGGATTAAAAGGAGTAACCTAATGATTAAATGCCTGTGAACATTTTCATTTCAAACATGGGTGGATATTTAAGGAAGATCTAGTATGAACATTTTGACTATCAGTTCATTTTCCCCTGAACATAATGCATTTTGCGCTTATGAATTTCAGCTGATTTTTCCATATGATTATAAAACTTTAGCTGTGTTTGTAGTTTCTGTACTTACAATTATTATAATCCAATATCTGAGAGAAATGAGCAGTGTTTGAAAGCTGAATATCAGTTTTTGCATTATAAACAATACATAGGAAGAAATTAGCACGATTTTGATCCCCAAACTATTATTATGCAGTAAACACTGATAGAAATTGTTGAATACATAAAATTTGATAAACTTAAGCAAAATTGAGTTAAAATTAGTTCTCTGTTGATCTTTTCTGATGAATACATTTACATTAGTACGGTAATCAGTGCATCCATCTTTCCTGAAAAAAAGGATGGGGTTTTAATGATGATTTACCTTGAGTATTTACCATAATAACAAATTTATAAGCAATAGTGTGGCTTTATTCCAATTCTTAAAATAACAATGTAATGATGAGATTAGCCAATTTAAAATTGCACTGATAGATTGACTTGAGTATGGTGAATATAAGCAAAATGTTTAAAATTGCACTGATAGATTGACTTGAGTATGGTGAATACATGTATAAGCAAAATAAGGCATGTTTAAACATCAATTCGTGTGACTTGTCTTTACCTAAAAATAGTTTTTCTTGGGAAAACAAACACTTAATTTGCATGGCCAATATGCTGGAGTGACCATTTATTTAATACATGACCAGGGCTTTACAAATCCACTAGCCCAACTCTTGGGACAAGCTCTAATTTGGCTTAAGCAAGCTCATGTTGGCAAGGTACTTGCCTGCAGGCAAGTCCAAAAAATTTTGAGAGAGAGAGAGTCATGTTCAGTTCATAATGCTGTATGTTCTGCAAGTTTTATACTCGACAATCTTGCCACAGTACATGTATCAGCACCTTTATTTTGTGTTTATATATACCACATTCTTTGAAAGCATAACCAGGGGTCAAGCTAGACTTTAATTTTAAGGAGAAGGTGACTTCTCCTTTCGGACAGAATATATATATATTCATTGCGTTTCTTGCTTTTGTTCTCTTATTGGAACTGTGTCCTATATTTCTCATTATGCATATTTGTTGTTGTTGTTGTTGTTGTGGGTTTAACGCCATTTTTCAGCACATGATAGGCTATACATGGTGGTCAGTTTTATCTGGTGGAGGAAGAACCCGGGCAAACCTCGGGAAGAACCACCAACCCACGGGAAGCTACTGGCAAGCTTTCTTACATAACCACATTGGCCGAGCCCGAGACTCGAACCCACGCTGACAGAGGTGAGATGGAAGTGATCGGTAAAGGCGAGCGCCTTAGACCACTCGGCCATCCGGGGCCCCTGGATATTTGCTTTTAACATTGGTTTTAAGCAATACTTTATCTTCAAGTATATTATAAATACATTTTGTAAGTGTATAAATGTTTCATATTCATATGGAGTGTATTCATACTTGAAAGTGTCTATGTTTAGATGGAGAGATATATGCAATGTATTTTGGCCATATGACTTCACAAGAGCACATCAGAAACTATACATTGTAATTAATTGTAACTGATAATAGTACCTAGATTCTAATATGGTAATTACAAATTGGTAAAAATAGTTAATCAACTGCCACTTTAACAATAATTTTTTTTTTGTTTCTAAAACTTCACTTGAAAATGGCAGGAGAAAACGTTTCTAAACTACTTTGAAACAACCTGTGTAATATGTACATGAGAGCACATGCAGAGGTGTCTTCACACCAGAGTGTTCATCCATTCAAACCACAATGGTCACTGATGTTACAGATGAAAAAACTGAACTTTACAACTACATGTTTAGGGAGTAAATTCAAAATTAAATGTGAATCTTTCAGACTGCAATTTTGGTAAAGTTTTGAAAAGTGGAAAAATGAAATTGCTTGTTCTAGTGGCAGCTGATTAACTATTTATACCTGTTATAATTACAATGATGTAATCGAGGCACTCCTATCAGTTAGGAATTATTACAATGTATGGTTTCTAGTGTGATCATGCCAAAATACATGGTGTAGAGACCAAGAAGGGCACATAAACCTTAAGCAAGGGTCCACATTTAATAACCTCAAAACTTTGACTTTTAATTTCATTGTTGTCGATAAAACATTACCTAAGCTATTATTGGATAATGAACTATAGCATTAAAGTTGATATATGAATGAACCAGACCCTTCTTTCCAACTGAATTGGTACACTGCCAAGAACAAAAATGGCACCACGCATGTGGGTGCATCTATTTTTAGAAACAGGGATTTTCTTAATATGACCATTCACATTTTCAAGTGTCGTTAAAACAATATATAGATAGGAATACAAAATGTATGGTTTTAATAGTTGTTCAGTACTTGTAATAACGTCGTGAATTGGTTAGATAATATTTGCTTCAGTGCTGTTTTTCGTATTTTCACAAAAATGAGTAAGGTAAGAAAACAACCTTGACTTTACAGCGCTTCTTGAATTCCACAACATAGAATTGTCGCATATGTTTCTGACCTAATATTTTCAGGCGAAAGCTTCTACCACATAATATTTAGACCTTGCTTTCTACGAATTGTATATTTTCCTTAATTTATGTGCCCATTGAATTACAAAAAACAGACAATCTAATGAAGAGGTACTTCCTAGACATAGAGATGTCCACCGTTGTTATCCCTTAACCACAGGGGATCATTACAAATGAAATTAAGAGTATCAGTGAATGGATAGATGGCTGGGGGGGGGTCCAAACCTGTAACGGTATTGTTTGGACCTCTCAGTCATCTATCCATTGACTAATACTCTTAATTTCATTTTTAATGAGCCCTAGTGCCCTTGACAGGTTCACTTGCAGTTTCAGGCTGATTTTATGAAGAAAAAAATTGCAAGCATGGTAGTTAAAATCTTCAAATAAATATATTTAGAAAGTACTTTCACCAATTCTATTCGTAAAACAAATTTTTATTTACATATTGATGTTTTAAGTTTCGAAACACAAGTTGGTGTGTTTACATTATGAAATGATAACTTGTGGGAGAAAGGGTGAAAGGTCAATCAGCCATGAATGTGCAAGAGTTTGTTTTATCAGCGCAATTGATATCAATGCCAGCTAGGGCTGCCTGGGGTTAACAACACTAACTACTCTGCTGAATCAAGGGAGCATCTCAAAAGCCATAAACTACTGTCACTTAGTGTACATCTAAATAATCACAGGGCGAAGTTGTTTTTGCTTTCCTAATAGAAGAAGGCGAAGTTTACATTTTTTTGGTGACTTAGTCACCCACTTTGCCTGGTAGCATGACCTCTGCATAACTGCCTGCAGTTTCTTTCATCAATCAATCAATCCCTTATTTCACACGATATTCTGACAGTCGGTCACTTCGTTGTAGTCATTGTTAAGGTCAGTTTTGCATTTTCTCGCATAGACATGAAGACATGATAATGTGAATGTATTGTTTAAAACAAGTTTTGACAAAAAGAAAATAAATATTTATATTTGAACATGTCAGTTTTATTTTAATAGTAATACTTGTATGTATGCTGGATTCGCTGACTTTCATGTCCTAACCTAGCCACTGGCAGTTTGTGTGCTCTGAATGTGCCAATATTGCCTACTCTGAACAGTCGGTATGTCAAAGATTGTTTTGATTCATGTAGCTAATTTCAAGGTGACTAGCTGATAGTGGCTAATAATATAACCCGTGAGATTTATTTTTGACAGGTGTGTTTGGAAATTAAAGGGTCTCGTCTCTAATAATTAGCCATGTGAAAGTATAGCACCACAAGCGGTGTTTATCATTTATTGTTTACGTGCTTATTACAGCAGACCGATACATACTTACTGTTTGAAAAATAATTAAATGGATCAAAATAAGTGTTCTCAAATCATTCTCAAAAGTTGGCTTGTCAGAGATTGTTTAGATGCATCTCGCCGATTTTAAGGTGAAAATTGGATGACGTGGAAGTGGAAACAGACATGAGAGTGGACACAACACTTCCCAGAAAAAAAGGAAAGAGTGAATTCATTGACACTGGAATATTTAAGTGATGGACTGTGTTTGACCTTGTTTTCTTACTGGATTTGATAGTAAAATCTGCATACGATCAATTGAATTTTAAGTGGAAACGTTGATAAAGATTAATGTTATAATATATTACAACATGATTAAAACACAGTTCTGTTCTTGGTTGCTTAATTTTTCAGTTTAAGGTCATTTACATAAACATCACTCTCTCTTAAATATCTAGCCATTTCCAAAACCCTCATATATATCTATCCATTTATCTGTCTATTTGTATACATGTATATGTCAGTCTTTCCTCTTCTAGCTATATCTGCTTTCTAATCCTTCCTTTCTTTTCTCATCTACATATGTATCTGCATCTTCCTTTCTTTTCTCATCTACATATGTATCTGCATGTACTATTTACATATATAATTTTTTACAACTTTAATTATTGACATATTGTTTCAAGGTGCAAACAAAAGTAACAAGAAGACAATTGTTCTATATTTTGTAAAATAAATATAACGTGATCTCATTAAAACATCACATAGTTTATTTGACTCTGTTTTTTTTATACTTTAGTTATGATATTTTGTTGTCATATTTTGGGGCAAGTTCAAAAATCTCCTAAGGGCAAGTTCAATTTTCTAGTCAGCTTGCCCTAGGCAGGCTGACTTTTATAAAATTTGTAAAGCCCTGATGACTTTTAATGAGGAAATTTCATGGGGGAGGGGGGATGGGAATGGCTGTTGAGTCCAGGTGGCAGCTGTATACAGGTGACTGTTATGGCATGTTTGACTGTAATTGATGTTTTGCTGTACTGAAATAGAAACTTAGTTTGGTCAGATCTAATGTAATGTTTAATGACAAACAAGGAACTCCAAATACATAATTTTTTTGAATGTGTTCATCTGTAAGAACCTGTGTTTACACACAGGCATCTTAGTCCTTGAAATGACTTTAAATCTCAAAAGCCCTAACTATGCTATTGACATAGGTCATCTGATCATAAGTACTTGTACATCTTAGTTGGTTTTGAATGTATGCTATAATTAGGTTGACCTGTATTGTATTTAGTAGAACCTAGTCCAATGAACGGCTTTTATTAATTTTTTTAATTCTACCATGTAAATACCAGCTGTATCTCCCAATTTAGTAGACATGGCCTTATAATTTCATGCATGTTATCAAACCTAATAAGCACACTACATGATGGGATTAAATGGGGCAGATGGGGCAAATTGCACCATTGTGTAAATTGTTATTCAGTCGAATCACTAAACAGTAATAGCAAACAACCTTAGGGGTGTACAAATCTGAAATAAGGCGCCAAATGAATAACTATTTCTACTACTATTAAACAAAATCTGAAGAGAAATTCTGGTACAATATATATCGCTGTATTCCTGCCAAGTAAATTCATAAAAAAAATGGAACTCCTGTTGCTTCAATATTCAGGG
The DNA here is from genome assembly GCA_029931535.1 of Margaritifera margaritifera. Lineage (NCBI taxonomy): Eukaryota > Metazoa > Mollusca > Bivalvia > Unionida > Margaritiferidae > Margaritifera > Margaritifera margaritifera. Next base: position 7,259,321 of record JAQPZY010001663.1, read on the forward strand.
TAAAAATTGACATAATCTTTCCTGCGCATTGGAAATTCATCTTACAGTTTATACAAAAACATCAAAATGTTATCAACTTTATTTTCAGTAGTGAGAAAAGTGGAACATAATACCAGTGAAAGTTTTTGGAATTTGGTTGAATTTACACTCATTATATAATATCATCACAGTTGGGCAACTGTTGTAAATGGCCATTGCTGTTGGCCTTCCCCACTGTGTTTACATAGATGACATCATTATGCAATAGGGCTATTAACTATAACCAGTAGTAGAGTTACTAAGTTACTAACTGTTACCAGATGTGAGTTATTCCATAGTACTAGAATTTTCTCATGAAAAGCCCATCTATAACTTGACAACATTTTTGAAACGTTTAAAAAAAATTTTTGATGATAAGCGTACTGTACCTCTTGTTTATCAAACAATACATGAGACAGGCTTCATGGGCTTGTTAAAGAAGAAATATTATATTACATGACAAAGATCAGTATCCCACAAGCTGGGCTAAAATATAGAAAATGTTTAATAATTTTTTAGACTTTATGACTTAAAGATTATTTGTTGCATTTAGATACAATTTTCAAGTTTTAGTGGCAAATCTGGAAATTTTTATGATTTTTAGCTTTATTGGTCATAGACCAAAAGAGCTTATATGATGTGATGTTGTCTGTCATTAGTTCATTACTACAAGCATGGTGGCCATCTTGAAAATCTTGTTATCACTACTCTGCATGTATGGATGGTCATATCGACGTGGTATTTTTAATTTAAAAGATTTCTTATGATGTCAGGTTGGCCCTAAATGAAAATGGTGCTGATCTGACATCCAATATGGCCACCATGGTGGTCATCATAAAAATCTTGTTATTGCCACTCCACCTGAATGGTTGGTTGTATTGACTCGGGATTTTTAGTAAAAGACTTTTTATGATGTCTAGTTGGTCCTGAATAAACAAAGTGCCCCTCAGACATCCAGTAAGGTCACCACAGCTGTTGCGCCATCTTGAAAATCTTGTTATCACAACTTCTCATGAGCAGATTGTCATATCAACATGGGGTTTTCACTGAAAGACATCTGACAATATCTAGTTGGTCTATGAAAGTGGTGCTGAACTGAACTGGTGGACATCTTAAAATTCTTGTTTATAATTACTCCTCTTGAATGGATGGCTGTATCGACATGGGGTTTTCACTAAAACATTTCTGATAATGTCTAGTTGGTCTTGAATGAAAATAGTGCCCCTCTGACATCTAGTATGGCCACAACAGTGGACTAAAAGACTTCATATGATCTTCAGAGGTTCAGAATGACAATGGTGCTGATCCAATATGGCTGCCACAGGAACAATCTTGAATAGTTGTTATCACTACTCATCCTGAATGGATGCTTATATTGACATGGGTTTTGATTAAAAGAGTTCTTATGATGTCTAGTTCATGCTGAATGAAAAAAGTCCCCTATGAACATTCAGTATTGCTGCCACCACTGCCAATATGAAACTCTTGCTATTGCATCTCCTCAGCAGATGGCCATATTGACATGGGTTTTGACCAAAATATTTCCTATGATGTAGTTGGTTTTAAATGAAAATGGTGCTGATCTGACACCTAGTATGGCTGCCACAGCAGCCATCTTGAATATCTTTTATTGCTACTACTTCTGAATTGATGGTTGTATTGACATGGGATTTTCACTACAAGACTTCTTATGATGAAGAAAGTTCCCATTGAACATTCAATATGCCACCTCGCCACCACCTTGAAAATCTTGTTGTTTCTTCTTATGAACAGGTGGTTATATCAACACGGGGTTTTCCCTAAAAGACTACTTATGATGTCTAGTTAGTGCTAAATGACAGCATCCATCTTGAAAATCTTACTATCACTACTTCTCCTGAACAGATGGTTGTATTGACATGGGGTGTTCACTAAAAGACTTCTTATAACCTTCAGTTGGTCCACAGTACAAATGATACTGATACGACAGCCAATATGGATGGCAGCCATCTTGAATATCATGTTTTTATTCTTCTTCAGAATGGATTGTCATGTTGAAATGGGGTTCTCACTAAAAGCTTTCTTATGGTCTCAATTTGGTCCTAAATGAAAATTGTGCCCATCAGATGGATATGGCTTCCACAGCAGCCATCTCAAATGTCATTATTACTACTCCTGAATAGATGGTTGTATCAACATTAAGTTTTTCATGGAAAAGACTTCTTATGCTGTCTGGTTGGTTCTAAATAAAAAAGCTGCTAATCTGACATCCAATATGAAACAAGAATATGAAAATCTTGTTAACAGTACTCCTCCTGAATTGATGGTCACATTGAGATGGGGTTTTCACTGAAAGACATCTTATGGTGTCTAGTTGGTCCAGAATCAAAATGGTACTGATCTGACATCCAGTTTGGCTGCCACTCCTCCTGAACAGATGGTTGTATCAACATGGGATTTTCACTAGAAGACTTCTTATGATGTTTAATTGGTACTAAATGAAAATGGTGCTAAATAGACCCCCAGTTTCATGACCTTGATGGCCATCTTGAAAATCTTGTTATACAGTAGCTTCTCTTGAATTTATAGTCACATGGGGTTTCACTAAACTTCTTACAATATGTAGTTGGTCCTAAATGAAAGTGATGCCAATTTGACGTCCAATATTATCGCCATGGTGACTATCTTGAAAATCTTAATATCACTGTTGTGGATATATCTGAAGAATACCTTGAATGATACCACTTCAGTAACTTTGTTATTTGGTCTATTTCATGTTAGTGGTAAGCATGACATATCAGTCACTTTTCCAGCAGAGTTGGAAAGATTTTCATATGCATATATTTACTAAACCCAATGATAGATTCTCCTCATACTTGGCATGAATCATTATGAAGCTAAGATGATTTATTCAGCAACACGCACACTTGTCCTTTTACCTTGGTCAAGGTCACTGTCATAGAAAATTTGACTTTAGATTTAGGGTTAAGTTTTTTCATTTGTATATTTCCTGAACTCCATGATGGATTTTATTCATACTTGGAATGAATCATTAGCTAAGACAGTTCATTCTGCAACACACATTCTTGCCCGCTAGATCTTTAGGGGAAGATCACAGTCAGAGAAAATTTGCAATCAGGTTTTGGTTAAAGGTTTTTCATTTGCTTATATTTCCTAAACATTTGATGGATTTTGTTCATATATTGGATGAATCATTATGAAGCTAAGACAGTTAATTCTGTGACATACTTGCTCAACCACCTAGGTCATATGTTTTGATCATGGACTCAACATGCAGACCCTGGCCTTCTTGTTTTCCAAAATATATTACATACAGTTTTAATGAAACTTAGCATGCGGTAATATTTAGACAGTTTCTTAGACAAGTTAATTGATCTTCTATCCATGGTATCAGGTTCAGGGTCAAAGGTCATGAAAAAGAAATTTGTACTGCACTTACAGTTGTGTTATAACATGTTAAATAAGATGTTAGAAAATAGTTTTGTTACCAAATGTAGCACATTGGAATTTCTCAACATTTTCAGAGATGGTCTCAATACTTAGCAGTTCAAAAGAAAAAACATATATCTTGGATTCCTGGAAATTCTTTTTGTACGGTAGAGTGTTAGTCCCTTCAAGGGACTCTTGTTTCCAGAAAATATTTATTTATAGATTTAGCCAAACTTAGCATGTGGGTATATCTTGAGATTGTCTGAGACAAGTTTGGTGATTTTATTTCAAGGACATTAGGTTCAAGGTCACAGGTTATGATAAAGAATTGTGTACTGCACTTACAGGTATCTTGTGAACATGTTAACTTATACATGTAATAAAATAGTTTTTGTTACCAGATTTTGTATGTTGGAGTTTCCCAAGAATACAAAGATGGTTTCAAAACTAAGCTGTTAAAAAAAAGAATAAAAGGACAGAAGAAGTGGATTTATCTTGAGTTCCTAGAATTTCTTTGCAGCCAATAGAGAGTTGGTCCTTTCTGAGATTCCAATCTCTTTTTCATGGATAAGGAAATATTTTCCAGTGCAAAATTAGTGGGGGTGGGTGGAACTATCAGTTTGAGGCATGGCAGGTTGATGGTTATGTTCTGCTTGTCTGATGGTTTACTTTGTATTTCAGAGGAATGTAAGCCCTTCACTGCTAATGAGAACAATACAGGTATGTAAGTGTAATACTGTTATGGCTTGAGGATGGGGTGTGAGTGGGTATGTATTTTGACCATATTTGCTGAAAATGCAAATAGTGCCAAATTACATGCTGCAAATAATATATAAGCATATGACACCTGCCAGGTCACAGTGTGTGACGTGAATAAACAAGATTTTTGACTCCCAAATGTCTAGACACAGTTGTGTTTATAAACTCACCATTTCCAATAAATCTTACAAAGTAGAGAGAGAGGGGGAGGCTTTTCTTGACACCATGATATATTCCCATAAGCTGTATAAACAGCAGACAGTTGTAATTTGCATAGCTTCACACTTAATGCTCATGGAATACTATAACCACTGGGCACTTTATCTAGCTAATTGTCATAGCGGCGATTAAGAGGTAAATGCGGTCAGAGATAAAGAACTATTGCTTCAGAGATTACTTAAGTGACTGACAATAGCTAAGGCAGTTATGTGTTTGCTAGATGAACCATTATGACACTTTCATCACATTCAAACCTTCCCAAAGAACTATTGAGAATGGCAAAGTCAGTAACTACAAGTTAATACTCTTTTCCACTGTCCAATCGATTTATTAAACAGAAACTTTGTGTATTTTTTTTATTTATTGTCTATGTGGTTGTGATTATTTGAGTGTGTGTACATATGTGTGTGGGGTGGTGATATGTGACAATGCTAAGTCTACCAGGTATTTTTTGTTTGAAAGTGTATTGAATGCTTCAGAGAACACATGTATTATTTTCTTTTATTCAGATTTGAATTTCCAGGCATTTTCTATAGGCTTATATGAGTGCCGTATATACTCGCGTATAAGCCAATACCAACTGCAAACTGTATAGACCCAGATCTGCTATCGCATAATGCACTGGCAGTTCTGGGTCTATGCAGCTTGTAAGGACAAATCAGTAGAACAAACAACATAGACACTGATCTGCCAGTGCATTATGCAACAGCAGATCAGAGTCTATGTTGTTTGCATTTGGACACGGTTTATACACGACTATATATGGTAGATAACTTATTCTCAGTTGGACATTGTCGCTTATTGGGATCATGCAACTAACCCCCCTTGGGACCACAAAACATACTTTTTGAGTCTCTAAAAAAAACCAACAATGTCTGGAAGGTTGGAAGGTATAGCATATACATGTATGTAGAGATAAGTAAACACATAGTCATGGTATTGTTAAAATTATTCCTGTACATTTAAAAAAGCAATACAATAATGCATAGTCATTATAGTGTTAGAATTAGTCCCTGCAGGTATGTCCAGCTGGAATGAAAATACCAATAGTTTGATAGTATCAGAGAGTGATGAATTTTACTGTCTCTGCACCTACAAAGCATAGGCGAGACTTCGGTATCACTTTTCTGACATTGTTGTCAATTTTGTTGATGAAGGCATCAGTTTGAGTTTTTGCATTTTAGCTGAGCTTGTTCACTGACACTGTTGCATTACAGTCCTGAAATTTGATGGGTGTATTCACTGTGAAGTCTTTTGCTAATCACAGGCAAAAGAAGCTGACAGTGGCCAACTTTTCACATTCCAGTGACTTTCTTTGCTGGTTATTTGGAATATGTTTTGATGGTACAGGTGAGATATAGCATTCTATAGAATTCAGTGAATTAATAGTTCCAATATATCAATCAACCTTGTTTAGCCCTCTACCTATGACCACTAACAAGGCAGTCTGATTAAACTCCAGATCTCCAACATAATGGAGATCTGACAGACACTGATCACTGACACATGGTCATGTTCTGTTGACCTTTCGATTTACCAGTCAGATTACAGCTTTCACATTTACAAAAGTGAAAAACTTCATTAGGAACATATAATTTCTAATGGTAACTGTCCCTAACATGAATAGCAGTGATTATTCTGATAAGTTACTAAAAATAAGTGGACAGGGAATTCCGAAGGTCATCAGAATATGAACCTTTATCTGTGCCTGTCCAATCTGCTTATTATAAATAGATCTCAATTTTTAATCAGATTGAATGGTGAGGCCAATAGCTGTTGGCTGGTATGAGTGATGGCACAGTTAGGGTTTAGCCTGTCAGTTGCAAATTTTGCATTTTCTGGAAAAAAAGTTTTATTGTAATGAAAAAACACACATTTGGCAAATATTTATGGAGAAAAAAAAAATCTGAGTTTCATTTAGAGTGCCAGATGACAAAGCCAGTGTGAACTTGCATGCATTACACAATTCTTAACTGTATTTGATTATCATATAATAAAATCTGCCTACATAGCTTGCATCTTCAGTAAATTTTACTGCTATATTATAAAGAATCTACATTCTAGAGGCCATATTTCTAATCAGATTTTGATCAGTTTTGGTATGTAAGCATGTATCATCAAGATCTCAGATAGGTTAGATTATGAGTGACATCCATGCCTGTTATTGAGATGATCTTGCATCTAATTGGCTGAGCTTGTGAAAACTCTAGGGGACATATTTCTGATCAAATCTCCTGATTATATTTGGTATGTAAGCTTATATCATCCAGATATTGATTATATTTGATATGTAAACGTATGTCATCAAGGTGAGTTCAATTAAGAGCAACATCCCATGCATATTAATGAGGTGATCTTGCAGCTGATTGGCAGAGCTTGTGAATACTCTTGAGGCCATATTTTTTATCACATCTTGATCCGATTTGGTGTGTAAGCCAATATCACCAAGATCTCAGAGGACTTTGATTATGAGTGACATCCACGCATAATCATGAGGTGATCTTACATCTAAATTGGCTGACCTTGTCAACACTCTTAAACCCATATTTATGATCGGATTTTGATCAGATTTGGTATGTAAGCTTGTATCTTCAAGATCTCAGATGATTATGATTAAGAGCAAGATCAAGGCATATTACTGAGGATCCAGGCTGATTAGATGATGGGAATCAATGAGGATCCAGGCTGATCAGATGGTGGGAATCAATGAGGATCCAGGCTGATCAGATGGTGGGGATCAAAACCACAACCTTCTGGTCACGAGTCCAATGATTTAACCACTGAGCTGCCACAGTTCACTTGGGTTGGGACCTCAGTGGTTTCCAAGCTATGACTCCTGAGGAAGGACTGCATGGGGGTTAAGGGCTGACACTGTAATCGAAGCTGACTGATATACTCCCTTTACAGTGCCAAGTAAGTGTATGTACATTAAGGGTCGGCTATGAACTGTTTATAAGTTATGAATCAGGGCCTAGTTCCCAGGGGCAGGAAGAGATCCAGGGAAGAATGTTGGTTGTATAAGTGATTTGACCTTTTTATGCAGAGAAACTGAACCTATATATATGGTATAGGAAAGGAAATAAATGACACCAACATTAATAGACAATGTGGCAACTCTGTGCTCCAGCTGTTTATTTTCCAACTTCAGTTTCAATACTTGTGTGAATTGCATTCACAAGCTGACATATGTCAACTATCCAATGTGAGCAATATCAGGACCACTTGGGTCTCTTGTAATTTACAGGAATTGGTCTGTAAAAAAATTAAAATGAGGCTTGGACTAAATATTGGGACTACTAATTCTTAGATACTGGACCAATTGCAGTTTAAACAATTTGATTAAAAAACGTTCTCCATCTCCAAAAATGATATTATTTATCCAACCCAGTATTGTCTGGCTCTAGATCACCATGTATCTGACAAATGTGACAGCTATGTACCATGTAAAGTCAAAGAAATTCTTGAAATATAACCTTATTCAATAAACATGCCCACATTCACAGAATTTCTGCATATTATTTTGCCTTGAAGTTTTATGGCAGTGGACAATCTCAGTGTTTTGGGAAAAGTGAAAATCACTACCTTTACTTTGTTTTAAAAACTGTTTTATACAACATATTTAATCCAATTTTTAAATAGGGTTTTCATTGCAGACATTTATTTTGTTGTAAGACAAACAAACAATAAAATGATTGGTTTGTGACCCATGTTTAATCATGGAACTGAAATGTGAAATACAATACATACATACATAAATACCTACCTACCTACCTACCTACATACATACATAGACAGACATACATACATAAATACAGATATACATACATACAGACATACATACATACACATGTTATGCACATTATGTAGCTTTTCTTAATAAAATTTGCTGTGTAGGATAATTCTTGTTTTGATTTTTAAATGTATATTATTCTCAGATATCAGATATATTAACAACATGCACTTATTATTATGTACAGATCATTTTCTCATGACAGGCACAGGGCTTGGTGAAACCAAAGTTCCACATGAAAATGGTAAGAAACTTTTACAAGCATGTTCTTCTGATGAATATGGAATTGTTGCTTCTACCTCTCAAGATAATTTAATGACTTTGCTTGTTTAAATAATGTTTCACACATCCAGTCAGTCAGATAGATAATTAATGCCAAGTGAGTTTACTAATTTTTGAAACCTGTTTGACCATTTGTGACTGTTTGAAGAAACAAATATCATGATATTTCTTTCCAATAAAAATACAGAAATGTCAGTGGTAAACAATTAACATACATAAATGTAAAAAAAAACTTTTTTCTAAAGAAATGGAAAAATAAAGAAGAAAGGGTCAGAATTAACAAATGCACTCTTATTCATAAAACTGATTTTTTATTTCTAAATGATACAGTAAGGGGAGAGTGACCAACTTTGACAATGAGCATCCTGGCATCAGATTGTCAGTCATTACAGGCAGATGAGCATTCTTAGGCCCACTTTGGCCTCTTGTAGTATACATCTTTGGGTCAGTTTTAGCCATGTATGAAAGATGCTAGTAACATTGTTATAATGGCATAAACATAACAATGATATAATTGTGGTTTAAATATTTGGCATGTAGAGTCAGGGAGATCACAGGATCCACAACCTTACTTTCACAGACCAGCAAAAAGATCTACAAAAGCTACACTGTACTATATTAACTTTTTGGTATAACAGGATGTAGACAGCATCAGCATCTGCACAAATGAAAGCATATACATATGTTCATCCTCACTGAATTTAAACCATTCTTTCTTACTTGGTCCCAGGCATCAGTTTGGAGTGGATTTCATAACACCTACCCCCTGGGGAGGGGGATAACTTTGTACATACATGTACATTAGTTGTATATTCATGGTTAAGTTGTTGCATTTAGCTCAGGTTTAAAATGTGGTGGTTTCATAGGCATATATATTAGTACTACACCCTTAAATCTAAAAAGGTAATGTTGTGACCTACAGTTCACATTTCACTATCTTACGTGAAGTTTTGGCATTTAGCTCACAACCATATAGGTTTTTAGCACCCTGTCTACATCCTGTTATACCATGATTCATGAAATTTGGCGAGGGGGTACATCTTGATGATTAGTACAACATTGTCACAAAAGCAGGTTACTTTGAACAATATTTCATGCTGCACTGACTTTGGTTTAATTTTGTGGTTCTAGTTTATATCTCAAGCTCTGTTTATACTAGAATGATCAAAACATTTGACTGTATGTATCTCTGTCAATACCACACACTTACCACAAAGAAAAGTGACTGTGACCTACATTTCACATTTTACTGTTTTTGTATCTAGCTCATGACCAAATGTTTTGCACCCTGTATATACTGTTATACCTAGATTCATGAAACTTGGTGGGTGGATACATCTTGATGAGTACTACACCCTGGTCACAAAAGTAGATCAATGTGACCCACATTTCATGTTTCACTGACTTTGCTTAAATTTTGTGTCTTAAGTTTATTTCTCAAGCTTTGTTTATGTTAGAATCATCAAACTAGATGATTGTGTGTATATCTATTAGTACTGCACCATTGCAACAAAAGAATATTAGTGTGACCTACAATTTACATTTTAACAGCCTAGGTTAACTTTTTGCATTTAGCTCATGATCATGTAGTACTTTTGCACCCTGCATATATACTGTTATACCTAGATTCATGAAACTTGGTGAGGGGATGGAACTTGATGAGTACTACTCCCTCATCGCAAAAGTAGGTCACTGTGACCCACATTTTGATGCTTTACTGACTTTGCTTAAATTTTGTGTTTTAAGTTTATTTTTCAGGCTCTGTTCATGGTAGAATCATCAGACTAGATGGTTGTATGTATCTCTAGTAGTAATGCACCCTTACAACAAAAAGTTCATGGTGACCTACTTTTCACATTTTACTGGCTTTGGTTAAATTATTGCATTTAGCTCATAACCAGATAGGTTTCTAGCACCAAGTATACATATGCTGTTAGGGATGTATCTTGATGAGTACTACACCCTCATCACAAAAGTAGGTCATTATGACCAATATTTCATGCTTAGCTGACTTGGGTTCAATCTCAAGCAGTGTTGATGCCAGAAACATCAATTTAGATACTTTTATGCATCTCTACTAGTTCCTGTATAATACTGTTATCCCTGCAGTTATAAAACTTGGTGAGAAGACTTATCTTGATGATTGCCATGCCCTCATCTTACAGGTAGGCCACTGTGATCCATATTTCAAATTTTGCTGACAGTTCAATTCAATATTTTTACTGTTCATGCTATAATCACTAAACTACCCGATTGTATACATCTTTGTTTAGTACTATACCCATACCAAAAAAGGTCACTGTTACCTATATTTCACATTTTACTGGCTTTTGTTAGGTTTATAACGATTTTTAGCAACGATTAAAAGTTAAAGTTTTAAATTTGAAAGTGATTAAAAGTTTAAATGTAAAGATAAAAGATTGCAAAAATCTTTGCTTAGAAAAGGGGCCAAGATAATTTTAGTCTGAATTTATTTTTTGCATGATAATGTTTACAATGGCTACTGTAGACTAGTAAAAGTAAATGTGACCTATGTAATTGTTGATTACACTCTGGTTGTCCTGAAAAGATGAATTGATAAAAAGTGTACAAAGAATGACAGACAATAAAATTGTTTTACAGTATACTACTAAGTTCTTGTCAGGATTATTGACAGATTTCACAGTACAGTTTTTACAGACTTTCTGGTCAGATGCAATCAGAAAAGCACATAATACAACACAGTCTGTTTGTGGGTCTATTTAGTTACAGGTATTGTTATATAGTCATGAATACTTACAACACTGTCTGTGGGTCTATTAAGTTACAAGTATTGCTATATAGTCATGAATACTTACAAAACAGTCTGTCTGTGGGTCTATTCAGTTACAGGTATTGTTATATAGTCATGAATACTTACAACACACTCTGTGGGTCTATTCAGTTACAGGTATTGTTTTATAGTCATGAATACTTACAACAGTTTCTGTGTGGGTCTATTCAGTAACAGGTATTGTTATATAGTCATGAATACTTACAACACAGTCTGTTTGTGGATCTATTCAGTTACAGGTATTGTTATATAGTCATGAATATCATGCTATGTTGTCCTTCCAGTCTTTGAAACTGAAAGTACTGTAATACATGTATTGATCAAACTGTACAACAGCAGTACATGTAATCAAAATTAGGTTGCTCAATTATTTTGTCCAGGTAAAGAAATTGGAAATATTTGTCTTGAAACTTAGAGTTGTAGACAGCAATACACTCTGTGTACAGCTACAAATTGGTGATTTTTTCTCTAAGTTATTATGAGTATTACTTTGTCCAAGTTAATTTAACTACTTTTTGTTAAAAACTCAATGCAGAAGTTTCCAATTTATAACACACTGGCAATTTAACACAATTGACTTGCAGATAATTGTGTCCATTTGTCAAATATGTTTCGCAGACATTATGTACACATGCAAAACTTTCTTTAAACAAATTTTTAATTTACTTACTTCCCAGAAATAATAAAATGCTGCTTTTAATATGAGGTCAGTAATTGCCATTTTTATATGCCTGCTGTAAGGCAGAGCATGGTATGTTATAATTTCTGTCCATTAGTCTATTACCAGTTTTGTTTCGGATCCACACAATAACTGAGTTCTTCGCTATCTACTGTTACCAAACTTTGTGCAGTGCTTGTATTTAGGGTAAGGAAGAAGCCTATTGATTTTGAGATCAAAAGGTTAATGGTCAAGGCCACTGATAGAAAGAAGAAAAGTAGTTTCAGCATATTAACATTAGTTCTGTGGCATATAAATGGACCAAACTTTGTGAATGTCAGGCACTTGTGGTAAGCAGGAAGCATATTGATTTTGGAGTCAAAAGATCGTAGGTCAAGGTCACATTGATTGAAAGAAGAAATATGGTTTCCACACAATATTATTATTTTTGGATCACAGATCTGGACCCAATTTTGTGGATGGCTTGCATTTGGAGCAAGGACAAAATCTGTTGATTTTGGGGTAAAAAAAAATTAGAAGTCGAGGTCACTGTGACTAAATGAAGAATGGATTCTGGAAGGGCTGAAACAGTAAATTCCTTAACCGGTAACCCATAATATATTAACTGAATCAAGTGAAACTTACAATTTACACTTGATGACTCAAAGATATTTCCTGATTGCTTTTTCATGAGCTGTAGGTATACACTCAACCTTTAATTATGTTGTCATATTCTCTGCCATTTCATGCAGTAACCTGTATTAATCAAGCCGATCGTCAGGATCACTCAAACAGTTATATGGGTCATCATTACAGCCCTAGTTTTTGCACAATAAAGTTAGTTCTGCATCACAAACTAGGACCAAACCTTGGATAGCTTGCACACAGGGTAAGGAAGAAGCCTGTTGATTTTGTGGTATAAAGGTCAATTGTCAAGGTCACTGTGACTTTAAAAAAAATAAAGGTTTCTGCACAATTTCAGTACTCAATCATGTACCTTCATCAAAGTTTCTGGATGGCTTACACAAAAAAGCCTATTGATTTTGGGGTAAAAGATTAAGTCACTATGACTGAAAGAAGAAAAATGTTTTGGAAGGACTTGCACTTGAAGGTGAAGTTCGGTGTATATACAACATCTACAATCATTATTATATGAGCTCCTTGGATTATAAATATTTGATTTTTTCATGATATGGTGAGATTCATTGAACTATATATATATATATTGCAGATAGAACATGTTTTTTTACGCAGTACTGTACTGACTGCTTAATTAGGATTTTTTCATTTAATTCAGGCACACTGAATGTGTGTGATGTTATTGGTAACAAAACTCAATCCCTCACTGTAATTTTGTTCTAACTATAATGGAGGATAGCATGGTTAACTGTGTTGGACTGATTTGTTCCAGTCAACAAATAACCTTTTTAATCTGCAACTTTGTGATCAAAATGATACTTGGTAATGACTTTTAACAAATGATCATTTATAATGTTGCTGATATATATATATATATATATATATATATATATATATATATATATATATATATATATATATATATATATATATATATATATATATATATATTAAGTTAACTGAGTAGGTGATTTTTCACTTTGTGTTAATGATATAAAGAACATTTTAACAAATCTTCCACCATTCATCTGAACAATTTGACTAATTATAAAGACAAGTTGCAAAGAATGCTGTATTTGTTATGTCACTAATATTTTAAGTAGAACAGACTTTCTAAGAAAGTTTGAAGAGGCACTTCATCAGTAAAGTGACCATATATTGTCTAGAATATTAATCTTCATTGAATTGATTTTGTTGTGCAGTAATGTGTCCTTCTAAATGTACTTGACCACTACATTGAAAATGTATCATTTGTTGCAAGAAATCATCTTTAGTTGTGAAAAGAAGTCATCATTTAGGAAAAGAAATAAATGTTGAGACAAACTTCTGTTTCGTTTTGTCAGTGCAGTTAGGATATGAGAGAGAGAGAGAGAGAGAGAGAGAGAGAGAGAGAGAGAGAGAGAGAGAGAGAGATTGATTGATATTCTTTTATTCCTCCATTTTCTGAAGATTTTGAGATAATTTAAAGAATGCAATACAATACATAAAGGCAAGAGAATATGCAATTCAAAACTTATGAAGCCCTGTGAATTATTTATACGTCAGGACTGAGCAAAATTATACGTAAATTTATCCTGACACTTGCAATTACATATGCTTTCAAATATTACATTTGAAATATATTTATTGTGCAAGGAATTATTTACAGTCACTTGCTTTGAGTTTCTATCAACTGAGATAATGTTTTCTGTTAAATCATTTAATATTAATCATATATATTTGTATTATACTTTTACAATACTACACATAAAAAATAGTTCATATACTACTTGCTTTGCAGTTCAATACAATTATTTCTTGCATTATATTCTGTGTAAGCTCTCTAAGCAATCGAATATATAATATCCTTTATCTTAATGAAATACTTGGTAGATAGTCTTATCACATTTATCCACGATTCGAGTTCCAATTGTTCTGAAATATTATTTAAACCACCATGTAGCATAATCAGTATACTAACATCAAATTGATCACAGAAATCACGGTAAATCTCTGGAGGCATATATGTAAATAGATTCTCCATCAAATTGTTTCTGTTGTCCAAGGTTAAAGGACAATTCATTGAAATGTGTAAAATACGGTCATCACTTTTTTTCCCACATAGGGGACACATTCCAGCTCTTGCTTTCATTCCTCCAATACAAATTACTGTCGCATACTCCATTTTTCTGCTTGAGTCATTATAGGCAAGTTTCCATAAATGGTGCATTTTTAAGCCTGGATGAATTTTAAAAAATCGATCAAATCCCTCACTTGGATTTCTGATACTCATTTCATGTTTTCTCTCCTCGAATTCCTGAATTCTTGTCCCAATTAAGTTTTTCCATGTTAATTTGTCTAGAAACCTTTCAGTGAAAATAAAGTTGAGATAATCTTCTAAATCATACTTTTTGAGCACAGAATAAATATCGTATAAAAAAGAATATTAACTATGTTTGGGGTAAAAAATCAAATTGCCAACAGTCCAGAGGAAAATCTTTTTGGCAGTTAAATTTACCAATGTTTGTCAAATACGACCTACAAATATAAGTTTTTGCTTATCTATGCGAGCTTCCATTGAAATCATTCCCATGCAGGCTGTAGTGGATCCTATCGGCAATCTTTGAGGGAAACCTTGTACTCTTCGGGCGAAATATCGCTGTATTTTCTCCAATGTTTCAATGCCCTGATATGTCATATTGAACCAGAGTTCTGAGAGAGAGAGAGAGATTTGTTTATGCAAAATTACTTTTTACAAAGACAGTTTGCGATTCTTACATTCCCTGGGCAAACATTTTCATGTAAAATGCCTCAACTATTTTTTTACTGAATTATTTTAACTTAGACTGCCATTAATGATCTAATTATTTCAAAATACTTTTTCATTAGTCATCCTTTAAATTAATAATTAATATGAGTTTAGAAGGAATATACAAACAAATAAATTGACCAAAAGATGTAGGAACAGAGAGGGTAAGTATAAATATGAATGAATAAATAAATCAATTAATGTACAAGAAAACAGACAAATAAGAGAATTACAAAATATATGAATGCACAAAAAAAGGTGAGAATAAATAAGAGGATAAAGAAATGAACATTACAAGAGTGTCAGATTATAAGATCAAATAGAAAACATACTGGTTTTCATTCACAAAGTAACACTTCATTCCACATGTGGAGATTGTAACTTTAGTGGAAACAGGAGGTGAATTTCAGTTGTTAGGTTTACATTGCAAGAATGACACATGTTCCATTTGAATAAGAATTTTGTGTTTTTTATTAGATAGAGGGATAAAGCAATGTCACCCTCAGGGGCACACTATATATACTGTCAACATTGCTGACAAGCCACTAATCTCCCCTAATTCGAAGACCTGGGACAATAAAAAGTCTCCATTTTATTTAATCTGCAACATCTGTTGTTATGGTATTTTATCCTGGTGCCTTTATGTGCACATTGCAATTTAAGAATAGTGAATAGATTTAAAGAGTGTAGATGTGATCTAAATAGAATTAGTTTATTGATAGTAAGAAAAGCTACTTTGATGTAATTCAGACAAGCTGTTGCTTACACATCTCTCTCTTTCTCTATACACACACACACATATATATATATATATATATATATATATATATATATATATATATATATATATATATATATATATATGTGTGTGTGTGTGTGTGTGTGTGTGTGTGTGTTATATAAAGGTGATTCTCCAGAAAATTGTTTATAATGACTATTATATCAATATGACTTTCCATCTAGGAGGAGTATCAATAACAATAATTTCATGATGGTCACTTTGGTGGCTATATTGAACATCAGATCAACAGTATTCATTAATGACCAACTTGACACCATAAGAAGTCCTCTTGTGAAAACCTCGTGTTGATTTGACTTTCTGTTTAGGAGGAGTTGTGATCACAGTATTTTCAAGATGGCTACTGTGGTAGCCATATTGAATGGCAGATCAAAACCATTTTCATTTTGAACCATAAGAAGTTTTTTTAGTGAAAAACCAATATTGTTATGACCCTCCATTCTGGTAGTGATAACAAGATTTTTATGATGGCCATTGTGGTGGCCATATTGGATGCCTAAGCTATATAATTTTCATTTAGGACCAACTAGACATCATAATATGTCTGTTGGCAAGAACCCCATGTCAGTATGACTTTCAGTTTTCAAGATGGCCACATATTGGATGTTCTAGAGCACCATTTTCATTTAGGATCAACTAGACCTTGGGATGAACGTATGATTAAATTTTCATGGCAATCCTCCAAGTAGTTTAAGATGGATGGACATCCAGCAGACAGACAACGTACAACAGGCCATCCCATAAAAAAAACAGGAGTAAATAGTAAGGGCAAAATGAATGCCCAGATTTTGAAAGTATGTAAAATTATTGCCTTCCATTTACAACTAATGACCTCAAAGTAATTTTATATTACAAGACCTTATTACAGGTTGAGACAAGCACTGATACTGGCTGAATGAAGAGTGACCTCAGTAATATCTAATTAAGAAAAGTAACTCTGTTAGTCTTTACTGAAATCAGTTGCATTTTCCTCACAGGATAGGTGGTCGCTATTTAAAATCAAAATGAAACTACTATTTTATGTTTAATAAACCAAATGACCAGTTGGATGTGTTTAATAAGATGCTTTAAATAGTATTTTTTTCCCCCGAAAAGGTAAAAAATTGACCTATTAATATATGGAAGAGGCCTATTGATTTTAGGGTCAAAACATCAAAGGTCAGGGTATCAGGTTATTGTAACTCAAGAAAAATGGATTTTGCAGAACAGCTTTTGTTCTTGAGTAAGTTTTTTGACCAAACTTTGTAGATGGTCTGCACTTAGGGTAATAAAGAAACCTGTAGATTCTGGGATCTAATGCTCAGAGATCATGGCCATGGCAAGTAAAATAAATAGCTTTTGTTCGCAAGTAAGTTTCTTGACTATACTTTGTAGATGATCTATAGTTAGGGTAATAAAGAAACCTGTCGATGCTGGGATCTAAAGGTCAGAGATCACGGTCATGGCATGTCAGATAGGAAAATAATGTTTTCTTTACAGCAAGTTTAGTTCTGAACCACATACCTTGACCAAAAGTCCAGGTCATATTGAGACCCATTGGTCAATAATATCCAACATGCCCAGCTAGTGCCTACATAGAAGATTATTAGACACAGAGCAGACATATACTGTGCCTTTCATAGTATTCTTGTTAATTTGATGAAGTATAGTTTTAGTTATTGAGTAGACATCAAACAGCATATCCCAATATCTGCAGGATCTTTATTGTTTATTTGAAATCATATCATAAGCAACATAGATTACATAAAATGCCAGCAGTTTGGGGTTTAGATTGTTGTAAAGTTTGCGTTAGCATTATATGTAAGAAAATACAGTATGCCACAAGTCGAGTCCAACCGAAAACAACATGTACCGTGATCTGCCATTGCATAATGCACTGGCAGATCAGGGTCTATGTTGTTTGTTCTACAGTTTACTCCTAACAGACTGCATAGACCCAGATCTATCTGTACATTATGCAATGGCAGATCTGGGTCTGCATAGTTTGCAGTTGGACTCGACTTAAAAGCAAGTATAATATGGTAAAAGAATTATGATCCCCTTTTGATGAATATTGACCCTCTCATAAATACGCGTAGACTGTATGTTTTATGATTGGGACCACTATATAAATATATTAACAATCACTATAAGAATTTTTAAACTAATGTGCTGAAAAATAGTCCATCAGTATCAACACAGATTTGGGGATCTGATTTATTGGATTATACTAGGGCGTTATGTTCTAGAATTTTCCATTGTCCCTTTAAAATGTTGCATGTCTGACAAATTTGGAGGGTGGGGGACACAGTGTCCCCTGCCCTTGGGATCCTAGGTGCAACACTGTATAAGTGTTTGTTGGATACTGGTATACTAGTCCATGCTGTCGTTGGAATAGATAAATGGTCTGTAGAATTCTGAATCATCTCCTTAGTATGGGATAGATAGATAGGAGGTAAAGTATGGTCTGATCTTATTATTCTCTTTTCTGGTTACTCAACTCTCGCTTAAATACAACATCATGAATGGGAGTAATTTCTTGAAGATTTTTCAAAATTAAATCTTTTGTAATTGAACAGCTGTTAATAAGATTTATTTATGCCACACCATAAATGTGGTGTTAACCTTGTCCATCCATCTAGTTACCATATATACTCGCTTATAAATGAAGTCCAACTGCAAACAACATAGACCCTGATCTGCCATCACACAATGCACCAGCAGATCATGGTCTATGTTGTTTGTTCTACTGATTACTCCTAATAAACTGCATTATGCAACAGCAGATCTGGGTCCATGCATTTTACATTAGGACTTATAAGTGAGTATATACGGTAATAATGTGTAACGACCCTTGTCAGGCCATCGGTCTGGTTAAATTGTGCATTCTTGTCAGTACTCAGGCACTGAGATGGAACATCTGTGTTTCATAAACACATTTCTGGTCTTAGATGGAAATGATTTGCATCAAATTAATGAGATTACATTGTAAAGTTCAACATCTGTAACAGCAGGCCTCCTGGCCATCCTTATATTTCATATAAGTCCATATAAAATCCCTATATTATCCATGGTACTATACAATAAGTGTCTTCATGACAATATTCTGAGTTCAGCCATATTTGTTGTGATGTCGGTTGTCAGAGGTCAGAGGGACCTAAGCAGTGCAATCCATTATGGCATGGTTCTGATGATGGCTGATGGCAAAATATAATGACCATATAGCTTGATCCAGTTGCTAGTAATGTACAGTTATGTGTTTATTATAAGTTTATTGTAATTAACATTGTGTCAGCTGATTGTTTTGGCATATAACATGAATGAAAAGGTGTCTTTAGATGTGATAGAAACCTGAAAAGTAGATAGCTTGATGGTAATACAGAATTATTATTGTTAATGAGCATCTGCTGGTGGATAGTGCAATCTTTGGATGGATCTATAGTTTATTTAAATTTATTTCAATGAAGTTACAGTTATACTTTCCAAGGTGATAAACATTTATAATATGGACTGATGTGCATGCCATATTTAAAATAAAGCATTTATTGAAACACTAGACATTTTTTTCAAAAGTTCTTCTTATGGAATTTGTGGAATTTTTTACATGCAAAAAACTTTTAAGCTTGCATGAGTTTGAAATTTAAACAATTGGTGATTTACAATTATGAACACAGGGCCATGGCCAAGCAATTGTCCTTACAGAAAATTATTCTGTTAAGGAGAGCAGTGCATTCATTTATTACCTAATTGTTAAGTATTAGTTTATGACATCAATTATATCAGTATATTTTTAACATTACTGAAACTGTTGAGAATTGTTAATGGGTTCAATTTTCATGGAAGATTTTATTACGGTAGGCTTTTCTTATTACTAGTTCTATGTAACTTCATACTTCTCAGACATTTTAGGGATATCAATATATATATATATATATATATATATATATATATATATATATATATATATATATATATATATATATATATATATATGTGTGTGTGTTCAATGGTTTACATCTGAAACCAGCTCTGTAAAAACTAAACAAAACAAAACTGAAAAGAAAAAAAAAATTACCATAAGGTCAAAAATTCAGGTATTAAATACATGTCTTGATCGGTAGATTGCTGGTCACAAAAGTGGGTTTGTTAAGTAGTGTTTAATCGCTCTTTCTCTCTCTCTTTTGTCAATTTACTTTACAGCTTGAGAGAGAGAGAGAGAGAGAGAGAGAGAGAGAGAGAGAGAGAGAGAGAGAGAGAGAGGGAGAGCAAGAACAAATTTATAGCACAAGACAAGTTTCATGCACTCTCATTTGCTCATTTTTTTTCTCCCTCTTGCTCTCTGCTGATCACTGAGCTTAAAACTGTGTGTGATATGGGTCCTTATGACCCAGAAACAGCTGTGAAATTCCTGCACATAGGGAGTATACTTCCATGAAATTGTTTATTCCTATATTTTTCAACTCTTCATTTTCTCCATAATAAATTTTCCGAAATCCTTATAAACCCCAATATTATTTTGGGGTCAAACACGTCACTTTTTCTTACAAGTCCTTTTTTGAAGAAAAAGGTAAAAAGGGACATTGATTTTATCATGCTTGATGTACTCAATGCATGTGTGTTTTTTGAATTCCGGATAGATAGATTAATTCATCACGATTAATGTCCTATACATTTTTGAATCAGAGTTCTGGTGATATATATGTTTAAATTATTTTTTCAGGGCATTATGTTGTTAAATTTGGTTACTGTGTGTGTGTTCAAGTACTTAAAAATGTTGTATTCAGTTGGCAATATTAGAAGGTCATTATTGATATTTTAAAAGAATAAATAATCTACATATAAAATCCCTATATTTTTGGAGACGTATTTTACAAGAAAATGGGTTCAGATCTTAAATATATAGCTGGAGGCCTGTAACAGTCATTTCTCAACAACCGCCTCTTATATCCACCCAGGTTAAGGTTTTCCCACCTGTCATTTTTCGTATAAATTTCACATCCCTTGACAGATATTTGTAACTCCCCTAAAATTATCTTTTTCATATGACAGTTCTTAATTTGATAAACTGATAGAAATACAGAAATATGCTATTGGCCTGCAGTCTTTTTATGTATAATCTTCCAAATTATGCACATGTTTTTAGTGAGAGAAGATGCCTTAAAATGCATTATTTATGTTATGCAAAGTCTTAATTTCACTCAAAAACTTCTATCAATCTTTCTATAGTAAATTTTCAGAATTGTTTTTTTTTATATTCATGCATCTGAGAATGTAGCATATTGATGTTGTTCCAAAGTTATTATATTACCGTATGTACTCGCGTATTAACCGATACCAACTGCAAACCGCATAGACCCAGATCTGCCGTCGCAGAATGCACTGGCAGATCTGGGTCTGTGCAGTTTGTAAGGACTAATCTGTAGAACTAATCTTGTCTTGGACCTAGGAAGAAAGAATGGTTGAGATGCAGAGAGGCTGTACATCTGAACATGCTTTTATATGTGCAGATGCCAATGCCAGTACCAGGGGTAGTACAATAGCTCTCCTTTATCTTGTAGAGGCAAGTTAAAAACAATACTTCTCCTGCAGATTGATATCATATGAACAAATGACTACCCAATTTAGTGAATTTCCATCAGGAGGTTTAGGAAAAGAAAGTTACGCATAGAAAGAAGGGTAGACTGTTGAACAGACAGATGGAGGGTATCACAATATGTAAAAGGCTTTTCTGTATAAAAAAGCAGGGTGTAATATATATATATATATATTGAGCAATGAACTACTCTACCACTATACATACTCTGTGGTGTAAAACAATAAGATCTCTATATTAATTACCGTATGTCAACAAACATATACAAACTTGTATACTTTATAACTAAAGTGCTTGCAAAGCACATGCTTACACAGTTACAGTAAAGAAGTCCATGCAGATTAAAATTCCTATAATATCCAGGAAAATATACAATTTCCTGCACTTTACTTTCAGAGGAAAATATTTTAGTCTGGGTATGGTTGATAAATTTATTGATAGCTATACACAAGGTCAAGATAAACAGGAAGTTATTCTTGAATTTGACAAGGATACTCGTTCTAATCACATGCACCTTATGGTATATGGTTTCCCTATTGTGTAGTTTTTATAAGAAAGGGATTAACAAGCAAACTCAGTGAATGTATGTCCCCCCACTTCATTGTAACCCTGAATATGGTACTCAACAAGCAAACTCAGTGAATGTATGTCCCCCCACTTCATTGTAACCCTGAATATGGTACTCAACAAGCAAACTCAGTGAATGTATGTCCCCCCACTTCATTGTAACCCTGAATATGGTACTCAACAAGCAAACTCAGTGAATGTATGTCCCCCCACTTCATTGTAACCCTGAATATGGTACTCAACAAGCAAACTCAGTGAATGTATGTCCCTCCACTTCATTGTAACCCTGAATATGGTACTCAACAAGCAAACTCAGTGAATGTATGTCCCCCAACTTCATTGTAACCCTGAATATGGTACTCAACAAGCAAACTCAGTGAATGTATGTCCCCCAACTTCATTGTAACCCTGAATATCGTACTCAACAAGCAAACTCAGTTAATGTATTCTCCCGCCTGATTGTAACCCTGAATATCGTACTCAACAAGCAACCTCAGTGAATGTATGTCCCCCACCTCATTGTAACCCTGAATATAGTACTCAACAAGCAAACTCAGTTAATGTATTCCCCCGCCTGATTGTAACCCTGAATATGGTACTTAACAGACAACCTTAGTGAATGTATGTCCCCCACCTCATTGTAACCCCGAATATGGTACTCAACAAGCAAACTCAGTTAATGTATTCCCCCGCCTGATTGTAACACTGAATATAGTACTCAACAAGCAACCTCAGTGAATGCATGTCCTCCACCTCATTGTAACCCCGAATATGGTACTCAACAAGCAACCTCAGTAAATGTATGTCCCCCGCCTGATTGTAACCCTAAATATGGTACTCGACAAACAAACTCAGTGATTGTATATCCCCTGCCTCATTGTAACCCTGAATATGGTACTCAACAAGCAAACTCAGTGAATGTTTTATCCCCCCACCTCATCGTAACCCTAAATATGGTACTCGACAAACAAACTCAGTGAATGTATATCCCCCACCTCATTGTAACCCTGAATATGGTACTCAACAAGCAAACTCAGTGAATATATGTCCCCCGCCTGATTGTAACCCAAGATATGGTACCCAAGAAGCAAACTTTGTGAATATATGTCCTCTACCTCATTTTAACCCAGAATATGGTACTCAACAAGCAAACTCAGTGAATGTGATATCCCCCCGCCTGATTTTAACCCAAGATATGGTATTGCAATTTGGGAAAGGTATTCAGTATTGTTGGTTGCATAGTCATATTGGTATAAAGGGTAATGAAAGGGCAGATAAAACTGTCAAAGTTGACCTGCAGTCACCAGTGGATGATTCCATATACTGACTTGAAATATTGTATAAATCAGCATGTTTGTCATATTTGGCAAAATATGTGGAGCAAAAACTCCACAAACTTCAGAACATCAAATCCACTATTGGAGAGTGACATCACATGTAGAGAACAAATCATATAGATGAGGTGGTATTGTGCCAATTGTGTGTCAAACACACATACCTAACCCTTGCATACCTTCAAAACAGTGAACCCTGAGGCAGAAGTATTTCGATATGAACTGCATGAAGAGGCTGTATGACGATGTAACACCTTAGAAAATCTTGGGCATTTTCAGGAATTTTTGTTTTTATTGTAAAAAATTGACCGTACATGTTACAGATTTTACATATCTTACCTTTATATTTGATTTTATATACCATTTACAGAATTAAACTCGTTTACATTTTATATTTGATCTTGTATTTCATGTTTACATTTAGAATTTTTTTATCTTCCACATTTTTTGTCCAATTTATTTGTGCAGTTTTTGAACGCCATCTTTAGTTGGCAACATACAGCCACTGTTGTGCCGAGATGCCATAAAAAGCTACTACATACATCTTGATGAGCACTACTCCCTCATTGCAGTAGTAGGTCATTATGACTCATTTTATGCTTCAATGACTTGAGTTAAATTTTTATTTGATAATTTCTCAGGTATACTGTTCATGCTGGAGTCGTGAAATTGATGATGATATGTATCCCTATTAGTACCACACCCATACAACAAAAAGAAGCTTGTCACCTTTATTTCATCTTTTATTGGCTTTGGTTAAGTTTGTGCATTTAGCTCATGATCACATGAGTTGTTTTATGTTATATGCATACTGTCCCTCTTAGAATCAAGAAACTTGGTGAGGGGATGCATCTTGATAAGTACTACACCCTTTTTGAAAAAGGGATCTCAATGACCTATATTTTGTGTTTCAGTGACTTTGTTGAAATTTTGTGTTTGAAGTTCATGTATTGGGTGCTGTGTGTGTTCAAATCACAAAACTTGATTATTGGATGCATCTCTGTTACTACTACACCCTTGTAACCAAAGGTCACATGACCTACATTTTACATCTTACTAACATAGGTTAAGAATTTGTGTTAGCTTATGACCACACAATTTGTCCATACTATATACATACTAGCCAACATTAGGTTATTTCTGACCTGTGCACATGGAAGTAATAATAACTGTGTTTATTCAGTGGTAATCTTTCCTTAATAATAACTGTGTTTATTCAGTGGTAATCTTTCCTTAATAATAACTGTGTTTATTCAGTGGTAATCTTTCCCTAATAATAACTGTCTTTATACAGTGGTAATCTTTCCTTAATAATAACTGTACATATAATAATAATAGGTTATCCATAACAGGTTAGCTGTAAATTGTACATATGATAGGAATAGGAATTAATGGTAGTTGGCTCTGTGAGGGAGACATGCCCAGTTCTGTTGACAAATGGGAGAAACCATGCTTAAGTAGCTTATTACATACATGAAATATGTCTGGATCATCTTTGTGCAATCTGTCTAAATTTACTTTATACAAGTATTACAAAAGGTGTAGAGCAACATAACTAGTACATTTAAGAGGATCTGTATAAATTAACATTTTAAAAAAAATTAGTATGGCTATGTAATGTTTACAGAAGATTATTTAGCATCTTAAGGATCAAATGAAGTTTGCACACAATTTTAATATGTTGCCCTATTTTGCTGCAAGCGAGTAAAAAATGACAAAACAAAGAATTGTCCTTAAAATTTTTTAACATTCACTCATTTAAAAATACTTCAGATGTACCTTTATTTAAGACAACTCTACCAAACGTCCAGATATGGTAAGATCTATTTAAACAAACACCATTTCACTATTTAAACAAACACCATTGCACTATTTAAACAAACACCCTACATAACTCACACGTTGCAGTTTTAGACATTTCTTTTACAATTTATCAAAGCATAAAATTGCCATACAATATATAATTTCCTCGAATCAGAATGAAATAAACACTTTAATAAAAAATGATAATTAGTAAATTAATGTACAAAATTGATATTCCAATGTTCCAGCATACATTCCTACCAACAGGTAATCCAGAGTATCCATTTAAAAAATATGATCCACATACCTTCTATTCCATTGTTTTATTACATTCTGATTTAATGTCTTGATATAGTAATTTTTCTTGCAATTATACTACCGTAGATAGTTAGAGAAGTATATTTAAGATGTTTATACATACCTCATAGTAGTAAAGGAGTTATACCCCAGGAGTACAAGGATGCATCCATTGTCCACTTGTACAAGTGGAAAGGCAACAGACAATCCTGCAACAATCATCGGAGCATCTCCTTGCTGTCAATAGCCGGAAAAATCATTGCCAGAATTCTGCTGAATCATGATTTTTGCAGCTCGTCAACTCCAGGAGAAATGCCAGGAACAGAACTCCAACCTCCTGACACAGTCAGTCATGGGGGCCTCTGGAAGATCATGGCAAAATTTGGATGCCCAGAGAAATTCATCGTAATGGTTCTGCAATTCATGCATGCATGCTCGTGGATACCAGTGAGTCATTTGAACCATTCCCAGTCACCAATGGAGTCAAGCAAGGCTGTGTGTTGGCCCCAACCCTTATCAGTATGAGGTTCTCTGCCACGCTTACTGATGCCTTCCATGTATATGACACTGGGATTGACATCAGATACCGGACTGAGGCAAGCTCTTCGATCTGAGGAGACTACAGGCAAAGACTAAATTACAGGAAGTGACTGTTCGTGATCTCCTGTTTGCTGACAACTGTTCCCTGAATGCCAAATCTGAGTCTGACATGCAACATAGTATGGAGCATTTCTCTTCAGCTTGAGATAATTTCAGTCTCACAATCAGTATCAAGAAGACAGAGGTGATGCACCAGCCTGCACCAGGAAAGCCTTATGTAGAGCCTAACATCACAGTAAATGTCCAAACCCTTCTTGCAATGGACAAGTTCACCTATCTCTGCAGTCACTGTCACATGCAGTCCACATCGATGATGAAACCAATGACAGAATTGCTAAACCAAGTGTGGCCTTTGGCAGATAATGCGCAAATGTGTGGGAGTGCAGAGGCATCGGTCTGCAAACAAAACAGAAGATCTACAAAGCCATTGTGTTGCTGACCTTGCTGTATGCATGCAAAACTTGGATGGTGTACAGATGCCATGCCAAGAAGTTGGACCATTTTCACACGTGCTGCTGGAGGAAACTGATGAGGATAAGATGGCAGGACAGGGTCCCAGACACTGAGGTTTTCACACAGGCAGGCATTCCAAGCATCCACATTCTGCTGATAAAATCACAGATGAGATGGGCAGGTAACATTGCCTGTATGTCGGAAGAGCAACTACCAAAGAAGATCTTCTATGGTGTGCTGAAGGAGGGAAAGTGATCTCAGGATTGTCAGAAGAAATGCTTTAAAGATCCCCTCAAGTCATCCTTGACACATATCAACACTTATCCAGAGTGTTGGGAAGATCTCGCACAGAATCGCTCCATCTGGCGGAGTCTTCATCTGTACTGAAGCTACAGACTTTCAAGAGGAGAATTGCAGAGGCAGTGCAGAAATGTGAGCAGCATAAATCTCAGAAGTGCAGCATGTCCTGTATTGATCAAGCAACCCCAAGTGGCATCTCATGTCCAGTGTGTCAGACAGTTCAGAGCACAAATCGGCCTGATCAGCCACTTATGTACTCACAGAAACCAAACCAGTTAGTGAGGTCATGGTCATCTTTGAACTCAAAGGACGAACAACAACAGTAGCAAAGCCAGTGTATATTAGCCCCCCCCCCCCTCCCCGGCTAGACTTACGCACATTCAATTGATTATGCAAATTAAGTGTTTCCTGGTGGCTTTTGATGATTTGATGCAGGGTGTATGTACTTCTGTCCGTCTTAGTGTTGTTTTGTCATACCTATATGTGTTATCTGTACTTCTTTTAATTTAGTGTGTTTATTTATGTTCTATTGACATATGCCTTGTATGGTGTGAAAGGCAATACAATAATTTTTATTATTATTATTATTATTGTCACTTTTGAAATTTGATCTCAATTTAGTTACATTTTGTCTAGTAATTAATCCATCATGAAATGTTAGCAAATTGACCAAAATGGAAAGGATAACACACATCAACCTTTTCCTTGCATAGACTGGCATAGCCTCAAAGGGAGCCTTATAATCTTCATGTGCTGAATACTTTGACTTTCATTTCGATTTTACCCTGCACCCTTCTTTTCCTTCTAAATGCATGATGAACATATTTGCTTGCATTAGCGAGAAAGTTGTTCGAATGATCCATAAACTAATTAGCTATTGAATGCACCGATCTGTCATTGTTTAGTATATTTCTTAGTACGAACGTTTACAAAAGAAACGCTAATGAAGATACTGGTAGCACTTCAATTTTATAAGCAGTACAAAAGAACGTGTCGAAAGAAAATTGATTAAAACAAACTATAAATTTCATTGCAATTCACCTGAATCTGATTATAACTTCATTCCGCTGCTCCTAATATTTCTTTTTCCATCAAAATCCTACTTTGATTTGGATTATTTTTAGTATCTTTTTCTTTTTTAGCTTTTCTTTCATTTGTTTTTCTTTTCCCTATTTTCGTTCTCCACTGCTCTCTTTTCTTCAAGAAGTGAGTGATTTTCTTTTCTTTGATTATTTTTATCACTTGTCAAAAGACGAGATGTGATGGCTTTGGTTTTCCCTCTGCAAGGATATTACCAAAAATGTTGCCTAATTCGGGATTCAAGGATACCCCCCATGTCAAAATTTACTCTCTCATTGTCATTACTCGTTGATGACAATGAAGTCTCTTGCAGTTCTGTCTCTTTCTCATTCTCACCTTCAAGCAGTGATGTTCCACTTCCATTTGCCAACTCTAGGAGCAGTGTGCTGACATCAAGTTCATCATGGGTTGCGCTAGCCAGAAGCACATCTGAGCCGGTTATGTACGGAGAATGCTGAAGGTGTTCAACTGCGTACCTCTACTAAAATGACTCTTTCATTCGGCATTGTTTTAGCATCAGTGGAATCTTGAAATGACATTGAGGATGATGGGACTTTTGTGACTGAAATTGTGTTATATGCGTTAAGTGGAGAAGCTTCAGGGTCTGAATTTGTTGAATTAAGTGGGAGGTGGCTGTGACTACTGATTGATGATGATTTTGAAAGGGTAGGGTCAGGCCTATCATATGGTGCTGATGGCAAGAAAGCAGACTGGTATAGCTACTCTGTTGATAGGGAAAAAAAGAGTTGCTTTGAAGCGACTGATTACGTTGCTAGACGTAAATGCGTCTTGCCACACCAGTTGGAATAATCTTGGTCATGTGGCTTTATTGATAAGTAACCCAGGATTCTCTGTCTGGAACTATGTGCATACCCTTTGTAGGCTTTACTGAAAGGACTGAAGATACTTCTGTCTAGGGGCTGTAAGTAGTGGGTGGTGTGTGGCAGTAATGCTAGAATATGTATATTCTTTCTTTGTCTCTTCTAGTAACCTAATGACTTAATATGACTCATGAGAATCGAGGATCAGAAGCGGTGGTAGCTCAGGGCCACAATGCCTCAAGAAAACTCCCCTGAACCACTCTTCACCTAATGTCGCACATCCAATCTTTATCTTGGTAGGTCCATACTGTACCAGTCAGGACATCCATACAGTTAAACTGCAAACATTTCTTTGTCTTCCCCTAGGCAATACACATGGGAGGCATTGCAGTTCCTGCTGCATTGACGCAGGTGAGGATTGTCACATTTTCTCTCGAGTTGGATATTCTACCAATCACACTTCTGGACCCTTTTTTGGCACACAGTTGTTGGAGTGTGTTCAAACTGTTTGCCTGTCTCATCACAATTCCATATCAATTGAGGTTTGCCATGTAGATTTAAGTTTGTTTCTATTTCTTGAAGATCTTCAAACACGTATTAACAACTGTGGGGTTCATCATTCTGACACGCGAGGAGGTTCCAAGTGGAGTATGCTGTGTGAACTGTTTTCTTTCTAGAACATGGGGCTTCCAGTGCACGGTATTAAACGTAGTTTAGAATTGGCGCAATTAACATGGAAAAGGCATGTGTTTTGATACATTGTGTGAAATGAATGATTTGCTCAAAATTAGGTTTTGTAATAGTTGAAAGACAGTTTTTGTCTATATTTTTTAAAGCGACTATTTCAACCCCTCCTTGCTTCTTCTCAGTTTGTGATAGAACCTCTGCATGCATGGAAGACTTTATATTGTTGCTGTAATGATGTCAATGTAGTTTGAAAAATAAATTTACTAAATTAAAAGAGAAGAATAATATTTAAAAATAAGTTGTTCCCTTTCATAGGGTATATAAATTTAAACTGCAAACTCATATCTTCTTTAATCCTTTGCTTTATAGACTTATAGTGGAAAAATAAGAGCACAATAAATATTTAGTGGAACATGGCAAAATTATATTATGTTAGGAGACATGGGGTTGATTTAAAGGGGGCAGAGTCCCTCATGTACCATTTTAGAGAACTACAGTTTACTTTTGTAGAGTTGTCTGTATTGTTTTACCAAAATTAGGGATATAATGTACTTATTTTTTTAATTGGATTATATAATATGAAAGTTTTAAAAAATACACAGACATTATGCTTATGTGTTTGAATGCTTAATATTTTGGTAATGCTTTCCAATAACTCATTTGTTTTAATAATAATAATAATAATAATTAATAATAATAATAAATAATAATAATAATAATAACTTTATTTAATGAGGGTTACACATTTAGCTGATGCTAATCTTCCATATGGTTCACAGGAGAAAGGACTGATTACACATGTATGTAAGAATGTACACTTAATTATTGTTCGAGGGTGATTTTCTCAACAGATCTTTACCCTGTTCTTAACTCTGATAACCCATGGCTAGGCAGTGAGGTACAAGTAACTGGTATTTCATGGATGGGTGTTCCCAAATGGAATATTGATTAATGATGTCAGACACTGTCTCTTGTCTCCAGTCAAATAAATCTATGTTGCAGTGAGAGAGTATTTTCAAAATTGAACAATTTAGCAAGTAATATAAAATGTAGATATTAAAAACTTCTCATTTATCATGCCATCCTATATATGAGCACTTAAAGAAAACTATTTTTCAAAAAGAAAAAAAATCAATCAGTGTGAGGAAAATTCTAGATTACAGTGAGAAAGATAGTTTATACATTTTTGAAGTTTATTCAGAGAATACAATGAAATGAAGAACATTGAAAATTGATCGTATTTATTGTGCCATCCTATAAATGAACAATGAAAGAAAATACTGAATTGTGACAATACAAAAATGAATAAAAGAGAGGAAAAAATACGCACTAACTTTCTTAACCATTGCACCATGAATTAAATCCAGAAATCGACCATAGAATTGTCATTCATATATTCAGTGGTACATACTTGGGTATACTTGGCAGGTATAAAGTTCATAAAACTCATTCTAACATGATATGAATACTGTATGTTCCAGAAAATAAAGCAATGTAATATTTCCAGGTAAATTTAGGTTGTACTGTAGTGAAGTTGTGCACTTTCAAGTCCGTTTTCCTTCAGCAGAGGAAATAATGTCACTTTTCTTTCTGCCGTGTAATTTTGACAAGAAGCAATAAAATTTCCATGTAAGATTGTCAAAAAATCATCCTTAAATACATTGTGAATTTCCATTTAATAATATCCTTAACTATAAGTCTAGATAATGTCTTCATATCCTGCCTTCCCATCAGCATGGTCTAGAAATGTGTGGCAGCATGATGCAGAATAGTCATCCAAAATACCACAGCACTGTCCAACATACATGTTCCATTGATGTGTTAATGAGATCTGGAATAGACAGGAGTATGATCATGTGAGCAGTCAAAAATGATTGGCTACATTAATCCTGATGATGCAAAATTAAAAAAAACAAACAAACAAAAAAAAAACAGGATGCTAGGGAAAGAGGCAAGTAAGGAAAACACATGACCCAGGTGATAAAGATAGTTTATCATATAATTAGTCTTGAAGGGACTGATTCTCTACTGGCTAAGTACTGAAACCATCTCTGATATTCTTCAGTGATAACAAGGTTTTCAAATTAACGGCTGTAGTGGACATATTTAATCTCATATTGGCACTATTTGCATTAAGGACCAAGTAGACATCATCAGAAGTTTTTGGGTGAAAACCCAAGTCAATATATCCATCCATTCAGGGGGAGTAGTGACAGCAAGATTTTCATATTGAAGATCAGTCTGCATTGTTTTCATTTAGGACCAACTGGACACCATAAGAAATCTATGATGAAAACCCCATGTCAAATGACATTCCATTTAAGAGTAGCAATAACCAGAATTTAAAAATGGGCACCATGGTGGGCCATATTGTATGTCAGATCAGCACCATTTTAATTTAAGACTAACAAGACATTATAAGAAGTCCTCTGGTGAAAACCCCATGTTGATATGACTTTACGTTTTGAAACAGTAACAATAACAAGATTTTCAAGACAGCTGTCATGGTGGCCATATTGGATATCAGATTCACACCATTTCCATTTAGGACCGGCAGACAGAATAATTAGTCTTCTGGTGAAAGCACAATGTCAATATTACCAGCAATGTAGGAGAAGTAGCGCTAAGATTTTCAAGATGGCCTTTGTGGTGGCCATATTGGAGGTCAGATCAGTGCCATTTCATTTAGGACCAAATAAACATCATAAGAAGTCTTCTCGTGAAAACCCCATGGCAATATGATTTTTCATTTATGAGGAGTAGTGATAACAAGTTTTTCAATATGGCTGCTGTGGCAGCCTCATTGGACATCAGATTGGCACCATTTTCATTTAAGACCAATTAGACATTATATGAAGTCTTCTGGTGAAAACCGCATGTCAGTACAGTATGACTATTCATACTGGAGGAGTAGCAATAACAAGATTTTTAAGATGACTGCTGTGGCGGCCATACTGGATATCAGATCAGTATAATTTTCAATTAGGACCAACTAAACATCACCCATGTTGTCTAATAGGCCATTACATCCTATTACCGTGTTACTACCTAGAAAACATACCCAAAAAAGTTTCACTATACTTACTTTTTAGCTTTTATCCTACTGCATCAGTAGTCAACATGTTGTGCATTTGTCACGGTGAATGATTTTAATTTCCAATCAAAGGGATTGCCAAAGTTCTTGATATTCTGAGGTGATCTCTAACAGGAGGTGCTCTAAAGAGAATGTCATATTACCACGGCATTTGAGAAATACAGTGACCGTCAGTAGTACAGTATCAAAGTAAAACAAAAATCAGGAAATATTATGTAAAAGCATGACATTTAATAACAAAAATGCAACATTAAATTCATACATTTAATTAAGATCTTCACATGCCCGAGTTGTGGTAAATCCATGAAATAATTATGGTTTATGATATTCTTATGTTATTTTACATGGTATATTTATAGTAAACCCCAACCCATGTGAACTTTAATTGTATTCCCCATGTCAAGAAAAAACCCTTTTATTAATTTGAAGGGATGACAGGGTTCATTAATTTGCCTTTATACTAAGAACTAACCCTAAAACAAAACTCACGAGTTTGACAATACACCCTTAATGATCTCCCCACAAGTTAGATGACAGTTTTTATCGAAGAGCGTCAGTCAGGTCACCAGTTCTACTTGTATTGTTTAAATTGTGAAGCAGACAATTTTATATAGATATTATGCTCGATTAAAAGTACAATTTAAAAAAAAAAAGGGATTGAAAGTGGATATGGTATGAATGGGATTTTATCACTTAAATTTGTACATGTAAAGGAAATCGACGATTTTGTTTACCCTGAAGAAGTATTCTTCAAATTTTTAATATTTACAGCTATGTAAACTTCGTGACTTTATGTTTACATGTAGGTTATCAGATGTTACGCATGGTGACATCACTGAACAAAAATTTTTAAGTACCGCAGTAATAGGCATACCGCGGTAATAGGACGTGTCACGATACATCCAACTCACCCATATTGTCCAATACATAAAATATCCAGAACTACCAAAAGACAATAAACATAGCCAACTTCTACTCAAATTTTGTTTAAAATACATACAGTTGTTCCCCCTCCCCCACTCTCTCAGCCATTATACTAGATGCAAAAATCTATGAGAAGGCTTAAACAAAATAGATACCAACCAAACACCTCAGTCAATATACACATGCTGTGCACATCTACACACGCATGATCACACACTCAGTTCACATATACAGCCAATACACATGCTAACGTGCTTACAAGAAATAAAATATATTGGCATTCGTTGTAGTTTCCAAGTACAAATATCCTCTTCCATCACTCAGTTTACACTTACATCTTTCTTATCACATCAAGCAACTTCCGTATGAAAACGGTGTTCATATAAAATCATATCCCACTTTAACGTTATCGATACCGCATGATCGTGTATTTCTCAATCATCTTGGTCACGTAACCCAATGGCAGATGATGAAAATTGAAGGAGCTATTTATTTACTTAGAGTTGCCAGCTGAAGAGCTACAAAATAAGGCACAAAGATTTGCTTTAAAAAATCTGACATTTAGTGCATTTGATGGGAAAGATGAATTCTGTGGAAAATTACATGCTACAATACAAATAAAAAAATAAAAAAAATAAGTAAATTAGAACTAAAACAGAATTGTTCACAAAAGCGTGGTCATATTATATTTATGTGTCTTGTGCAGTGGTGTACTGGCCATTGGGCATACCGGGACAAATGCCGGAGGGCCGCCGCAAAAAAATCCGTTTTTACCGGTGTTTTACTGGTGTGAGCAAAACCCCGGGCCTGTCCCGGCAGACCCCCGCATCGGTGGGCCGTCAAAAAAATCCGTTTTTGCCGGTGTTTTACTGGTGTGAGCAAAACTCCGGGCCTGTCCCGGCAGATAAGTCCAGGCCGAGTTGCTTACCCAGTACACTCCTGGTCTTGTGATTTTAATTGAATTGGCATCCAATTTTATTTACATGTTCGTGTTCAGTAGTGCCGAAGCGATGTCTTAAAATGAGTACCCTTTTGGTCGGTAAAGATTCAGAGACACTGACGCGCTAGTTTTTTTTTCACCGCCCAAATTCACCTTATATATCATTCAGTATAAATATTAATTGTATTTTACCACCAACATTTTGCTGGAAAAAAAACAAAACGATAAACACCTGATTATTTGATTACATTTATTATGAATTAAGGTAAATCAAATGCACAATAATACAAATTCAAATACGTGTATAATATACAAAGGAAAGAAAAGCTAGTATTATTGATTTTCTTGGAAGACACTGGACAAATATAAAAACACACGATATTACTAAATAAGAATACTGTACATTTCACTTTAAATGTAAAACAATCTAACATAACAAAAAATAATTCACATCGAATTATCGATGTTGAAAGGAATATAGTATGGGAAAGCGTAATTTTCTGTATTGCGTTTTGTCGGAGATGACGAGTTGAAAAGAGCATGGTTTGAATCAGGAAATGCAAATGTAATGGCTTTCACCATAGCCTTTTCATCGTCACTTCTAATTACCAGGTCACTTATGTCCACGTCGTGTAACTGAAGTTTTAAATGCATAAAGAAATGAGAGTAATTTTCAAAATCACTGTTGTCATGTATAAATAATGGACCTATGAAAAGTAGCGGTTCTTCTGTCTCTGTCCTGATCACTGTTAATTGTTTATAGCATGTACCAGTTACATGCATTCCACACAAGTTGAATGTCTTGTCAATTCCAAGAACCGCCTGTCCGGTACAGTACAACTTTTTTAAAGTCCAGTAGTTGTTCATAACACAAGTAGGCTTACCAGAAGTTCTTAAAACAGATTGAACAAATGAATGCTTTTGAGACACTAACCTTTCCAAATGAGAAATATGATTCGCTAAATTTTTGGAATCTCCGTGTGCGTAACCATCTGTTTTCTTTTTATTTCTGTACTTCTTGTCATATATTTGTTCCTTACACGAGGGTCCCTAAAGCTCATAATTTTTGAGTTCAAGTATGTTAAATACTTTTATTGGTTTCTTTGTTTTTAGTAATTCCGTCATTTCGTTCATCGTGTCAGTCTGCGTCCTAATGTATCCCTCTGGATTATGTTTAACCATGAGGATAAAGCCCAGGAAACTCCCAATATATTTAACAAGAGCAACAGATGAATCTGATGACAACCACGTCACACGTTTGTTGTACTTGGGGTTACCTTTAGTGTGGCATAGTAACGTTGGATTATGACAAGGTTGTCCTCAGATGGTTGAACAGGCAAAGGAACGTTAAATGTTTAAATTAGAGCTCCGTACAACCCATTTTTTAAAACGATCTGCTTTAACTTCCCATCAGGCATAATTAGAAAGTGCGTTTTAGGCTAGGTACCCTCGGAACCCTCCCACATACCGCAATCATCAACGAAATCGCTTTTACATTTGTTTGACTTTTTTTTTATTGAATTTTGTGATCATTTTTTACGATGTAGAAAACGTTTTTCTTACGACCATTAGTAACTTTGCCAAGTTGGGTTTTGCAAGAACGAAAAATATGAAAAGCGACGCTCGTTTGTACAAAATCTCCGTTTGAGTATCCGCTCGCAGGATTATCGGCTTAATTGGACTGAAAATTTGATATATCGGGAGAGTCTGCTGTAAATAGACAATCTGTTTACAAGGTAATATTGTACAAACTTATATTTATAACCGATACCTTGAAAGGTCATCGTACATGAAGAAACAGCCGCTACTTGGACGAATATATTCGAGTCTCAGTTGAACGTTTGAATCCTTGATTTGTTCAAATTTATATACAAAAGAATTAAATCGCGGATAAATTACATCCATATATCTGCCTTAATGTAATTTAAATTAAATATCGATGTCACCCTTTACTGCAAATGTTTGAGTTGCAAACAAAACCCCACTGTCACTTAAAAATGCATAAAATTTAACTTGTCTGTACGCTTACATTGCATTAATAAAACTATGCCAAGATCTTTTTGAAAAGAGATAAAATCTTCGTTTTATTTTGGTATTACACAATTTATTCCGGTAATTGTTCCGGTATTTATTCCGGTTAATGTAGTGACCGCATAAAATCGTACGTGGCTTAAGTTTACCAAGACACTGCTTGACATTATCTGTTGTAAACTTGACAAAAGGGATCACCGGTAGTTTAGTATCGTTCTAGATATGAGACTACAGACACTTTAAAACATCCATACAGATAGCTAAAAATATTAAACTTCTAGTCTACGATAATAATGAATAAAATAAAAGTCGGCTTTATTTTATCTTATCTTTATTTAATCTCCATCTGTCATTGACCGTAGCATTACAGTATCAAATTACAGGATCATTGTTCATTTCATAGCCTAATGGCCGCGCCATTTTTTTTCAAAGTGATACTGTTAAAAGCTATTATTCGTAAACGGTGCAGCATAACATTTGAAATCACAGCGAAATGGATTTTCCAGGTATGGTCAGTAAGTTTAAACAGAAGCCTACATAATTGACTTTTAAGCTAGTCTCGTGAGTTCCTTAAGGGATAGACTGATGAATGTGTCGATTATTATCGTCATTATTGTGCTGATGGCCTTTAAGGGAACATAAAGGAAGCTATAGTTTACACGTAGACTGATACATTTGTCTCGATAATGATTTGTTGTTATTCAGACGGTCATCGTAACGCCCATCAGAATTTTAAAAAAAATCGTTATCTGGATAGCTTTTTCGGTCACATTTAGGAAATAGTACATGTCGATCTGAACAATGGGCATTTCGAAATAGCTCGGTCATAGCTTCATTTGCCAAGTCTGTTGCATAGTAACAATAATGTCGCTTTTTGCCGCATTTTCCGCTTTCGAGGTTGACAAGGGGTGATTTTTTAAATTTGAAACATCTGGATTTTTAAAAAAAATCTTCTTGGACATAATTCACAAAACATTGCATTAAGAGTTAATTTTGTAATATTTCGGCCACAAAAACTGATCCAACCATTTGCGGTTGAAACTGTTTGCTTTCTTTAGAATTTTTTTTTCATCCTGATCATCTTTTTTTCTCATACTTGTGATGGTTAATACTTGTGTATGCTGAATATCAATGATAACGGTGGGGGGGGGGGGGGGGGGGCAATAGTACTGTGCCTTTCCCATCATCCTATTAATTATTAAGTATATAATCGGTAATGATTTACTCAAAAAAACTTATTTGATTGGATGTTGTTACTATGAACAACCAGTTATGAAAACTGGGTGTAAGGATTTCTTTAAGTCCGTTTTAAAGACTATCAGGTTTAATAATTAAAGATTCTATTAGGCATGTGAGTTTAATAAAGATTCTATTAGGTATGTGAGTTTCATAACTAAAGATTCTATTGGGTATGTGAGTTTAATAACTAACCATTCTATTACATATGTGTTTACATGATGAAACTGGCCACTAAGCTCTCTCACTTGTTAAGCTGCACTACAATATATGTTTCCGTAATTTGGTAACTGTTGAGGCTCCAGCCCTAGCTGTAAATTGTCTATTTTAACATTAAACAGACAAGGGAGGTAGGAGTAAGATATACCGTATATATGCCATTACATCTCCCTTTTT
Source organism: Margaritifera margaritifera (assembly GCA_029931535.1). Lineage (NCBI taxonomy): Eukaryota > Metazoa > Mollusca > Bivalvia > Unionida > Margaritiferidae > Margaritifera > Margaritifera margaritifera. The sequence goes on from JAQPZY010001663.1 coordinate 7,297,649, forward strand.
TTTAAAAAGATGAAAATCTATTATGTTAATGTTTACTTGGTGTGTCATTTAAAGATGTACATTTTTCCTAAATGAAAATTCTATCCGATCTATGGCCAGATAATGAGTTACAATATACAGATCAAACTTTACTTTACAACTTAAAACCAGATAATCTAAAACATGATTTATAGAATTGAAACTTTTCATTTAGCCAGAATAGAATAGAATAAAACTACATAATATTATTGATGTTAAAGTCCTTCTGAATTTAAATATGTTATCCGTTTTTAAATCAGTACTTTACTTATTACTGCACTATTCTATTAGAATCAAACTGTTTAGATAATTTAAATGTCATGGATCTTTAACACTGAACCATCAGTCTTTCTGGTTTCTGTAGAAGTCTTCCACTTCGGGTTCTGCATTGTAAATCATTTCATTGCGAACCACTGGTAAATCTGAGGCATTTGATTAAATTTCTACCTCATCGTTGTTAGATGATTCATATTGGTCATCCTTTTCCTCAGCATTTGACATTTTATTTGGCATTAACAGGTCTTTCCAATTTCTTTGGTATTCACCTTGACTTGTTTTTACTAAGTAAGACCTTGGTGCAACTTCTTTAATAAGAGTACATGGATCAGTCCATCTATTATTCTTGCGAATTCTGATAGTCTCTCCTGGACTGAGTTGTTTCAAGGGTTTCACTGCTGACCAATCATGGTAGAAATTTTGATTTTCCCTTTGCTTTCATTTCCATTGCATAACTTTCTTTGACTTTGCATGTAGATTAGCTCTTATGTTTCTTCCTATTAGTAGTTGTGCTGGGGACAATCCATTTTCTTGGGGAGTGGATCTATAAGCTAAAAGTCCAAGATGTGGATCTTCTCTGCTTCCTTTGCATTTTTTAATGATTGATTTCACAATCTGCACTACTTTTTCAGATAAACCATTTGATTTTGGATATCCTGGGCTACTTGTTATGTGACTAAAATCCCAGTCTTTGGCAAATTGTTTAAAATCAAGGCTACTGTAACACGAACCATTATCACTCAGTACTTCCGTGGGTATACCTCGTCTTGAGAAGATACTTTTCATAGCTTTGATAACTTCTGAACTGGATTAACTTGAAAGGCTTACAACTTCTGGGTAGTCTGAGTAAGCATCCAATATGACTATGTAGTCTTTCTTATCTATTTCAAACAAATCAGTTGATACTTTTTGCCATGGTCTTGCTGGTAAAGGATGTGACATCAATGGTTCAGTCACTTGATTCTTTTGATATCTTTGACATATTTCGCAGCTTTTCACCATGTTGTTAACATCTTGATTTATACCTGACCAAAATACAACTTGTTGAGCTCTATTTTTGCATTTTTCCATTTCCGTGTGACCTACATGGATTTGGATGAGAATGTTTTATCTTAAATTGTATGATATTACTACCCTAGTTCCTTTGAAAATCATGCCATTGATCTCAGACAGTTTATCTCTGGAGTTCCAATATGGCTGAATTTCTCGAGGACGCTCGGCTTTTTCAACTGGCCAGCCATTCATTGCATTATCCATCAGAGTTTTTAAGACTGTCTGTACCAATTTCATGCCTAATTTCCTCTTGTTTTCTATCTGATACTTGTATAGTATACATTACACCATCTACAAATACTTCAACTTCATATTCTATATTATATCAGACAACTCTGTATTTCTTAAGGTGCTGGAGACAATGTATCCACTGTAAATATTTCTTTTCCCGGCGTATAAATAAGATGAAGATCGTACTTCTTAACACGTAGTCATAATTGTTGAATTCTTGGCAGACACTCATTTAAGCCCTTGGAAAATATTGCGAGCAGTGGCTTATGATCAGTTTCAATTTCCACCGTGCGACCATATATATATTGACGAAATCCTTCATATACAAATGTCAAAGCAAGTGCTTTTCTTTCAGTTGGGGCATAATGACTTTCTGTGTCAGTAACAGCTATAGAAACATAAGCAACTGGCAGCCATTTTTTGCCATGTTTCTGCAAAAGTACAGCACCAAGTCATTTTTGACTTGCATCTGCTGAAATTCTGATCTGCTTTGTATGGTCATAAAATTGCAATACTGGTTCACTTGATGCTGGATTCATAAGATCCTTGAAAGCTTCTTCATGATTTGGAGTCCAGTTCCACAGATTTTTATTGTCTAAACAAGTTCTCAGTATTGCTTGATGGGTCAGGCAAAAATCTTGCCAGGTAGTTGATCATCCCAAGAAATCTTCGAAAGTCTTTTTTTGCATGTTGGTCTCTCCATACGTTGTATGGCTTCTACTTTACGCTGATTTGGCTTCATATCATCTTTTAAGACAACATCACCTAAAAATGTGAGTTCTGGGACATGGCTTGACATTTCTGGCTTTGTCCAACACTTGTCTTGGGTGTAAATCGTGCTTCATTTGATCTTTTCCACATATAATGATATCATCCATTGATGTGTCAATTTCTTCCATGTTTTCAAATAATGTAATAATTGTTCTGTGATAAATTTCTGGGGCACTTGATATTCAGAAAGGTAGTCATAAGTAACAATATCTGCCAAAAGGTGTATTAAACATGCATAATTTTGAACTTTCCTCATCAAGTTAAATATGCCAAAACCCATATGAAGCATCTAACTTCGTAAACACTTTTGCTCCTGCAAAATGTGATGTAATTTCATCTTGTGTTGGTAGTTTGAAATGCACTCTTCAGATAGCTTTATTCTGATTCTGTGGATCTAAGTAAATTCTTAAATTTCCGTTGGCTAGTTAACCCATTTATTGGGCACTTCTACTTTCTTGATTATGTTTAGAGCTTCCATTTTCTCAAGTTCTGCTTTCAGGACATCATGAAGTGCAAATGGGACTTTTCTGTCTGCTTCAGCAACTGATTCTGCATCCCCTCTTAGCTTGATGTTAATCTTGTTTTGGTAAACATCCAAGACCATCAGATATATCTGCATATTCCTCAAAAATATTAATCTGAGGTATTTTCTTGTGTTTCCTCCACAGTAAGTACAAGTTTGACTAATTTCATTGTGTCACAAGTATCACGTCCAAGAATACATGTAGGTCTGACATCACTGTCACTTACGATGAATTAGGTTGTATACAAGTAGTGTATGTGTCTTTGTTCTAACATGCATTGACCTTTTACTGGGATGTCTCCTCCATATGCTTTCAGTTTAATGTTGCTTCATTGTAACCTTGGCCTGTTGAAGATAATCTGAAAATCCAAGTATATTGACATCAGCTCCTGTGTCTAATTTCATCGGATTAACTGTGCCATTGATGTTGATTGGAACGATCCAAGGACTGTTTGTTGGGTCAACCTGATTCACTGTATCTATGAAACTTCTCTCTCAGCATCAATTGAATGAACCTTTCTTGTGTTGCTGTGTGCTTGGTATCTACCATCTCTATGTCCTGATCTTTTATATTTTGTTGCCTTACTGTTGCAAACTTTCTTTAAATGGTTTCTTCCTCCACATTTTGTACATATTTGGCCTCTTGTTGGACAGTGTCTTCCCCTATGATCTAATCCACACTATGTACAGTAATGAATCTATTCCTTTGTATTGCTTTTTTCTGTAAAGCTCTTTTGAGGTTTAGCTCTCTGCAGGCTTTCTTTCTTTTTCACTGCATCAACAGACTCATCTAGTTGTTACATGGTAGTAATTGTTTTTATTCTTACTGCTGTGGCTTCAGATGCTTTTTATATTTCAATGCATCTTTCATGTGATAAATCCTTTTCTCTTAGCAGTCTTGCTCTTGTATGATCATCATTTATCCATTCAATAATTCTGTCACGTATTAAACAACCTTTGATGTTACTAAATTCACAATCTTTTGCTAAATTCTTAAATCCATCAGAAATTGATCAAAGCTTTCTCCAGATTTGTGTAATCTTCTGTTGAAACATGCCTCTCATAGGTCTCGTGTTTCCTTGCGGAACAATATTCATAAAATTTCTGTATCAGATGCTCAATTTTGTCTTTCTCTTCAAATGAAAATGCATTGATAGCTCCACTACAGCCTCTCCCACTTATGTTAGAAATGTCGCACATTGGAGTTTCTCATTGTACTTGTCCTTTTCCAAAGCACATGTATACAATGTATATTGTTGTAACCAGTGTCTCCATTTTTCTTAGGCTTGTTATACATGTAGTTGGAAGCAGAAGGAAGGAGAGAATAGGGAGTAAGTTTATCAACTTATGATTCTCAATAATACAGGTTTTACCTTTGTTTATGCATAATGTACAATGCACACCAAACTGTGAACAGAGTTGAGTTAGATCTCGTATCGCATACAAATAGTTTTTTAATGATAAGACCAAGGAGGCAAGCCTAATAAATTTGTCAAAAAGTAGAGGGTGCGCTTATTATCAGACACTGATACTCTTAGTGAATATTTGTAATTGTAGGGGGCGGGCTTGTCATCAAGTGTGGGCTCGATCATAAGATCAGTGTGGTAATATGAGAGCAAATCAGGGCTAATACATTTTTGTTCTTATGATTTCAAGCAATAAATTATAGACTCTGATCTGCTGGTGTATTATGCAACCACAGATATGGCTTTTGGCTAGATAAATATGGTATACAATCCTGATTGCCTGACTGGATATAACCATTTGAATGATTTGAGATTTTGAAATTTTTTTTTTTGATTTTTTTTTTTCTTCAAGTTTTTTAGAAAACAATAGTTTCCCTTGTTTTTTTTGTAAATAAGATTTGTTTCAATTGTTGAACCTTAATCCCAAAGTTTGTGTATGAGCCAAAAAGTGATCCTTACCAGGGCTGAGCAAATCCCATAGCCCGGACTAGTCATTTTTGAAGTCGGGCAAGTAAAATTTTCCATGTCGCTAGTCCGGGACAAGTGCTTTTTAAAAAAGTCGGGCTAATCCTTTTTTTCGTGCTTTAATCACTATATCTACCTTTATTTGGCCAATCATGCCCTCCGGGCGTACTGAATACTTGATTCTACCCCTCTTCGTGTATACATTTTCATCCTGTTACCGCTTGACTGCATATTGGGCTAAGCGACCAAATTATCGGAATATCAAAACACGTCAAACAAAAGAAAGCCAGTATGATTAATTAGTAGTGTTTTAAGCGGCTTTGTTGCATTGAGTTTACTCAAGCCAGATTATCATGAGCCGCTCACTATGATTTTAATCCAGCGAGTCAGTGTAATTAAATTAATGAAAGGTACTTTACCGACATCAGTGTTGGTTTCTTTTATGAACTGATTAAATGACCGTAATGATTCTTCAATTTTTAATTGATTATACAGATGATTAACTTCCATGTGCGATATTGCGTTTGAAGCGAAACAATTACTCTAATTAATGAGCTGTCTCTGTTCGTATTTAAAAGAGAAAATATATGTTATGATCGCTTTAGAAGTAGTTGTCAAGCAAGTTGATAGTTACTCTGTGGATAAAACGAGTTTGCTAAATTATTTTCGCAAGGAAGGTAATAACGGCAATTCGGAGAAAGAAAATTTGTTTGAAAGTGGAGGGATAAAACGTAAGACTGATACTGAGTGTGCGGTAGCTATTTCTCCAAAGAGACATAAGCAAGAATCCATGGTGGCAAAAAATGTCAAATATGACACTACTAAGAGACAGAGTGCTGGTGCAGGTGGCAGACATATACATGGACTTTTTTTCAAATCCAGCAGCTAAAACATATATACATGAACATGAAGAAGCCAAATGTATAACAACCAATGTTTTTGAAAAATAAAATTCTTTTAAGAAATAATTATGTTGTATATTATTTCGTTTGTTTTTTCTATGGATTAAGAAAATACAATCTTAATACATATAAAAGCCTATGAAGGTACAAAGGTGGTTAATAGAAAACTTCATTTTAATTCTATTATATCAAGTATAATATATAATCCATAATCTATGGATTAAGTACATACATCTCATCAAATCTCGGCAAGTGATTACCATTTTGGGACCAGTGAAAAGTAAGGTGGGACTAGTGAAGAGTAAGGTGGGACTAGTGAAGAGTAAGGTGGGACTAGTGAATTTTCTGAAACCACTTGTCCTGGACTAGTGGTTAAAAAAAAAATTTGCTCAGCCCTGCTTACAGAAAAGGACATGTATCTTCACTCTCTAAATTTAAATTGACAGGGATGGGGAAACTAGAGTCAAGTATGTGACCATCTGCGTATAAAGACTGTACAAAGTTCATATTCAGTAGGTCCTATTTCTACATAAATCGGTACTAGTTAATTGCAGTAAAAATCACCTGTTTATTAAGACCATTTCTAGCTAGTTTTACAAATGGTTGTTATACATACACATGACTATATAAATTCTACTATTTATATGGCTCACCATGACAGTGGTAGGGCATGCGTTTTTACCCTTGTTTGTCTGCCCATACATATGTCCATTTGGTAACACACATTAGTTACATTTCGTACTTGGGTCACTTTTTGGGCACTGTGGTGGGGCATCCATGTTCCCTGGACACATTTTTTTTTTGCTACTGCCATATTCTTTGGAGGGGATACATAGTGTTACTATAGTGTTACTATGCCCTTCTGTCACAAATATTCATATGTCACACATTTTTGCACAATAACTTTTAAAGGACCTAATGGATTGAATCTGACTTGAAACCAAATGTGGTGTGAGGCTGATCTGAAAGAGACCTAGGTAATGTTCAGTATTCATCTTGTTCATCATTATTAGTACAGTATTTGGTTATGGTACCTGTAAAACTGATCAGTTTGTTCTTTATTCATGACCAGATCATCTTCATTTATTTGCAGGGACATCGGTGTTTGTCAGGACACAGTTTTATTCTTTTATGTTAAATGCATAGTTTAATTTTTTAGAGATCCTTTTTTTCAGGACTTTCATCTGGTGCATTAATTGGCATAGTGATATCTGTGACGGCTTTTCTTTTAATCGCCATCATTGTGGTTATATACTTGTTCCTGCAACCCAAGAAGAGGCAGAAACTATGGATCAGGATCAAGAGCATATTTGAGTGCAAAGAGAAAATGTAGGTACCAAATAGTTTTAGATTGATCTCAAGAACTTGACAAAAATACCCCCTCCCCCAATTGACCACCAGTACAAATACAGTATATTCTTGCATATAAGCTGGGTCCAAATGCAAACAACATAGACCCTGATCTGCCATCGCATTATGCAACGGCAGCTTTGGGTCTATGCAGTTTGCAGTTGGTATCGGCTTATATGCGAGTATATACGGTATGTTAGCTTTTTATTTGAGCAAATTATGCTTTACTGATACATCCAGAAGCATTTGGTAAACTTTTTCCTCTTCATTCTTGTACAACAAATTTAACTTTAGATGCCTCCTAATATTATTGCATGGTTTCTGTAAGAGCTGGGTTTTTACTCTACTGGTCCATTGTCTGACATCCGTCTGTTAACACAAATTTGATATCACTACTCCTAAACTAACTGGGGGACTGCCATGAAACTTTACATTCATTCCAAGGTCTAGTTGGTCCTAAATGAAAATGGTGCTGCTCAGACATCCAATATAGATGAAAATCTTGTTGTCACTACTTTTCCTGAATGGATGGTTATGTCAACATGGGGTTTTCACTAAAAGACTTCTAATGGTGTCTAGTTGGTTCTAAATGAAAATTGTGCCAATCTAATGTCCAATATGGCCACCAAGGAAGCCATCTTGAAAATCTTGTCATCACTACCACTCCTAATGGAAAGCCATATAGACATGGGGTTTTCACCAGAAGACTTCTTATGATGTCTAGTTGAACCTAAAATGAAAATGATTTCTCTTGGACATCCAGAATGGTCACCACAGTGACCTTCTTGAAAGTCTTGCTATCACTACTCCTGAATGGATGGTCATATCAACATGGTCTTTTCATTTCACCTAAAGGCTTCTTATGATGTCTAGTTGGTTCTAAGTAAACATGGTGCCAATCAGACATCCAATATATCCACTATGGCAGCCATCTTGAAAATCTTGTTATTGCTTCTCCTGAACAGAAAGTCATATCAACATGGGGTTTTCACCAGAAGACTTATTATGGTGTCTAGTTGTCCCTAACTGAAAATGATTCTGCTCGGACATCCAATATGGTCACCACAGTGACCATCTTAAAAATCTTGTTATTGCTGCCCTTTATGAATGGGTGGTCATATCAGCATAGGGTTTTCACTAAAAGATTTTTTATGATGTCTAGTTGGTTCCAAATGAAACTGGTGCTGATCTGCCATCCAATATAACCAACCACAGCAGCCATCTTAAAAATCTTGTTATCGCTACTCCTTCTGAATGGATGTCATATCGGCATGGAGTTTTCACCAGAAAACTTTGTATGATGGCTGAATTGCTGCCCAGACATGAATGGTATTATCAGTATGGGGTTTTCACTGAAAAACGTCTTCTGATGCCCAATTGGTCCTAAATGAAAATGGTGCTGATCTGACATCCAATATGGCCATCACAGCAGCCATCTTAAAAGTCTTGTTATTGCTGCTTCACCTAAATGGAAAGTCATATTAGCATGGGGTTTTCACTGGAAGACTTCTTATAGTGTCTTGTTGGTCTTAAATAAAAATTGTGCCAATCTGATATCCAATATGGTTACCACAGTGGCCATCTTGAAACTCCTATCACTACTCCTAGATGGAAAGTCATATCAACATTGAATTTTCACTAGAAGGCTTCTTATCATGTCTAGTTGGTATTAAATGAAAATGGTGCCAATCTGAGATCCAGTATGGCCACTATGGCAGCCATCTTAAAAATCTTGATACTGTTGCTCCTAATTGGATGCATGGGGTTATTTTCACCAGAAGAGTAATTATAATATCTAGTTAGTCCTAAATGAAAATGGTGCCGATCTCAGATCCAGTATGGCCACTATGGCAGCCATCTTAAAAATCTTGGTACTGTTGCTCCTAATTGGATGCATGTGGTTATTTTCACCAGAAGAGTAATTATAATATCTAGTTAGTCCTAAATGAAAATGGTGCCAATCTGAGATCCAGTATGGCCACTATGGCAGCCATCTTAAAAATCTTGGTACTGTTGCTCCTAATTGGATGCATGGGTTTTTTTTCACCAGAAGAGTAATTATAATATCTAGTTAGTCCTAAATGAAAATGGTGCTGATCAGACCTCAAATTCAGCAGCCACAATGAACATATTCTAAATTTTGTCGCTAATTCTCCTGAATGGATTGGATTGTCATATGAACAAGGGGTTTTGACCAAAAGTCTTCTAATGGTGTCCAGTTTGTCCTAAAAGAAAATGGTGTCAGTGTTACATCCAATATGGCTGCTACAGTGGCAAATCTACAAATCTTTTAGTTCAAGAATATCAGAGATGGTTTCAACACACAGCAGTTAAAAAGAAGTAATGGTCTGGTCTTGAGTTCCTGGAAATTATTTTTGGACAGTAGAGTGTCAGTCCCTTTCTTCATTGGTTGATATGATGTCATGTATCATATGTTAGGTGACTTAATGGTACTAGCATCATTTTTGTGGCATCATGCAGCTAAAATGGCGTTATTATTTGCAAAAACAAAATGTATTACATTTTTCCATTAAATAATGTAATAAAACAATTAAAGACCTCTGTTGAAGTAAAGATGATATTTTATGAACTAGTAAGTCTGTCATATTGACCTTTGCTTCACATCAGTCAAAATGAAGTGTACTGGTTCATAAAACTTCATATTTACCTCAACAAAGGGCTATGATCATATATTATTTACATGTAATTTATAATCTGCATAAGGTTAAGCATAGTAACTTGCTTTAAGATTTATAATTTTGAAAAGTACGGAGAAATATCCATAAAGTTAAATGAATCCCCAAAATGAAGAAACTAATCTGCAGCAATGTTGATTCCACTGCAGATCTGCAAACCTTGCGAAAAATCTGGAGGTGTGGTATTCCATTACTTGTAAAAAATAATTTCTGCTCTTTATTTTCAAATTTTCTTCTATGCTGGTCACTTGAGGAATTACCAATTTTGACCAAATTTGGCACAGAGCATCCTGGCATGAAGAGCCTTCAAATTTTTACAAATGTTGCCGATCTGCCATAAGATATGGTTGCTGTTACTAAAAATAGTAAAAACCCTTTTAATGGCTTCTCAAAATTGCTGAAACGAATTTGATCAAATTTGACTGAAAGAATTCTGGCATGATGACCTTTCAAGTTTTCACAAATGATGCCTATCTGCCTTCAGATTTGGTCACTATGGCTCAAGAAACCTTTAAATGACTTTTGTTCCAAAACTGCTAAACATAATTTTGATCATATTTGACAGCAAGCATCCTGGCATGAAGACCTTTCCAATTTATACAAATGATTTTGATATGCCATCAGATATGGCCAACATTACTAAAAATAAAGAATCTTAAAATGACATTTTCTCCAAAACTGTTGAATAGAAATTGACTACACAACAGAACACATTCTGGCATGAAGACCTTTTGGATTTGTACAAATGATGCCAATCTGCCATCAACTATGGCAGCCATTACAAAAAATATAAGAATCTTTAAAAGACTTTTCCAAAACCATTGAATAAAATTTGACCAAACTTCACAGAAAGCATCCTGGTATAAAGATATTTCAAGTCTGTATAAATTATGCCAATCATGCATTAAATATGGCTGCCATTATTAAAAATAGAAAAACCTTTGAACAACTTTTTCTCCAAAACCACTGCATAGAATTTGACCAATCTTAATAGCAAGCAACCAGACATGAAGACCTTTCACATTTATACAAATGATCCTGATCCATCATCAAATATGGCCACCATTGCTAGACATATACAAATCTTTCAAAATTTCTCAAAAACTGCTCAACTGAATTTGACCAAATTTGACGGAACACATTGTGGCATAGAGGGTTTTCAAATTTGTACAAACAATGCCAATCCACCGCTGAAAGTAGAATTAATTTATCCAACTTTATCTTAAAAAACTGCTGAACAGAATTTGACCAGTTTTGACACAAAGCTTGCTGGCATAGGGGCCTATTGGACAAATGCTGATGTGCCATCATATACGTATGAAGGTAGAAAAACTTGAGAAGCTGTGAAACAATTGTTTTCATAACATATGCAGTCAATAGTATTTAAATAAATTTGAACAAAAGCATCATACTACCTAAGATTTCCAGGCCAATTGCTCTTGCATTTGGCTGTTAGGCATGTGTCAAGCAGGTGAGTGATCTCGGGCCCACTTGAGCCTCTTGTTTATTGATTTTATAATTCATCATTTTTAAAAGGATTTGTTTCAGTTTTTTCATTCTTTTTGTGATCACATTTTAAGGAAGTCAGATGTGTTCATTATGATCAACATTTCCAGCTCTATTATTTACAAAATAGATAAAAATTTGTAGTCACGTTGTCATTTGTTGCAACATCTCATATGTATATAGTTTTTGGACAAGTCATGATTGCCATCATGCATTGAATAGTTGACAGTTATGCTTTTCAGTGAATGCTCTTGTTTACATTATTATCAAATTAAAACACTCTAACACACATAGCAATTAAAAGAAAAGAATACATTGAGTCATAAAATCCAACCTAATCAGGATGATTTGCATATCTTGTAATCATGATTTTATATCACATGGAAACAAGTTTTATAACATGGAGCTTTTTTTTTCTCAGTACACCAGGTACACTCGGGACTCTTTTTAATGTTGTTAATGGGAGCCAAGATGCTGTGAGGTATCAGAGATCTTGAAACAGCATTATTTGATAAGAAAAACTTGTAATTCCATGTATGGCTGTGATTTCCCACACGCACCCATTTACATGGATATTGTTGGAATTGATGCTTAACTAATGTTAAAGATTTATTATGATGTAGTGGTCATGTTTTGGAAATAAATAAGTTCCATCCATTTGACAGAAATATGTAGTTTATTAAAACATATGGAAAGCAAAATTGTTCAGAGCACTTTCTGTTGTTTTTGGAAGCCATATTGATGGTGTTAGTTTATGCATGGAGTTCCATGTATAAAGTCATGATTCTGTTTACTTCATAATCAAGTTTATTTCCTTTCATCATCAGTTGTGTGTTTTGATGGCTAATGTTATTAAACGTGCCTAATATTGCATAGTTGTAACTTCCAGTAGGCTGAATGTGACTTAGACTGAATCCAGGTTGCATTTATGATGCTACAGTATACAGTTTGTCACATGACCATACCTATGTCAAAATGGAAATCATCCAGGAAGTGGTCATTAATTGTGGGTTTGTAACTTTAGTCAAAGCTCTATCACTGTGTTCTTTTGACTGCATTTATTGGCTTTGATCAATGAATACTGGTATCAGTTGCTTGATCACAGTTCATTACCATATCATAATGTGTGGAATCGTTCAGTGCGACCATTAACCAACTAACAAACAAAAGAAGTGAAGCCAAACATGCCAAATGTGACCACTTTCATGAACATGGACTGTGAATGCTCAGAGGTTATAGGATCAAGAAACATGTTTGCTGAACTGACTCTTGTAGGTTGTTTCCCTGTCTGTGAAGGAGTTATCTTCCCATGGTAGATTTATTTGGTTTTGTTGGTTTAACGCCATTTTTCAGCATGATAGGCTATACATGGCTGCCAGTATATTTGGTGGAGGAAGACCCCGGGAAGACCCCGGGGAGAACCACCGACCCACAGGAAGCTACTGGCAAGCATTCTCACATACTGATGTTGGCTGAGTGGAGACTCAAACCCATGTGGACAGAGGTGAGATGTGAGTGATCTTTAAGGTGAGCACCTTAGACTACTTGGCAGCCCTGGGCACCTCACACAGTAGTATTTTGATAATAATGCATAGTAAAAAAATATGAAATCTGTATTCATTTTTAGCTGATAATAGTTATGATTTTTAAAAAAAAAACAATTACATGGTTATTTTTTATATAAATTCATAATTTTATATGAATTCATTGAAAACTATACATTTGCGATGAGTTAAAACTCAAGAAATTCCTCATTCAGCTATATACTGTATAGTAAAAATACCTACTATGGGGAGGCAATCCCTTACCAGCAAGGGAGGTAACTTGTGCGATACACAAATTGGGAATGGAAAACATAGGAGAAACATACAGTTTACTTGAAATAATAGTTCCTTTATCACAATTTCACTTCAGGATTATTTTAAGAGAAATTTGGAAGCATGTATACAGTATTAGAGTGGAAACTGTGTTTTAGAGAAGTGCAGAATAAAGAGTCCTGAGTGTATATGGTCCCCCTTCTTTTTATTTATGTTCATGAGAGCTATAAAAGTGACCTTCATTATTAGTGAGGGATCATTATTCTGAGGGACGTTCCAAAAAGGCTGTGCCCAAATATTGCATGCGAACACAGAAATGGAGTATTTAATGATGTGAACATGTTATAACTTGTTCACATGAGCCAAGAACTAAATTAAAGTAAAATAAATTAAGTAGCACTGAAAACAAGCTTTGACCAACTTAACTAGATCTATGACCGTACCAACATTGTAAGTGGGACATCGTTATACTGAGGGGCATTATAGTGAGTGACCATTATACTGAATTCTTGTTTTGCCATTGTTTTTGTGTAGCCTGCACAGCAAGGCATATCACTTTTCCAGTAACAACAGAAGTGTCATTATCAGTATTATAGTACCGTATATACAGAAGGACCCCGCTATAGCACGCTTCGTTATAGCACGAATTTGGATATAACACGATCGTGGCATGGCTCCCGAAATTTCATCTATTTTTTTGTATATGAAATTTTGTAAATTTGTTTTCAAAGTACGAAAAATAATGTGTAAAAAAAAATTATCATTTGGGGGAGAGATCGTGTATAAATTCTGATATAATACGATCATGGCATGGCTACTGAAATTTTACAATAATTTCACCAATTTCTTGAACTACTGCAAAGTCTTGTGCCAAAATAAATAAGAGTTTGATTTAATAATTTGGTAAGCTGTATTGTATTCTTGAAGAAAAAGTGTTTTATGATTGCATCTTTCTTTATATGAATAAAGATGCTGCACATTTCTATTTGTGAATGTTCATTTCAAATGTGTCAGTAGTCAGTCACTGCACTTTGATCTTAGTTTATTTTTGAAAGATGTCAGCTCATTTTAAAGTTGATAAGTGTTAATCTTATTATTACTGCTACATGAACAATAAAGTCATTAAGTCGTCTTTGTGTTTGTCTTCAATACATTCTGTGTACAATCGTTGCTCAAACAATAGCCGACATATGTTTGCTCATTCAACTGCATACACAGCCAAGCACCAAACAATGCGGTGGTTGATAAAAGATTCGCACCTGAATTTATAAATCAATTAATTTAAATCATTGACAATCATCAAAGTCAATCTCAAAGCTAAAGGTTGTTCAAACCATGTGGCAATGATTTATAAAACATAAAAAAAACGAAAGCCGCCAATGCGCACACGTGGCTTGGCGGTGTTGTTAGACAATCGCCACACAATCAGTTGACCAGTGAATAATATTGTGACCCCATTGTTGATTAACAATTATTCTTGCTGTAGTCGTTCAAACAAATAGGTGTCAGAGTTTTAATTAGTAGTTATTTACAATGGATAACAGTACTCGGAAACATAAAGCTTTTACTGTTAAATAGAAGCTTGAAGCCATGGTCAGGATTAAGTCCGGTGTTTCCACAAGCCAGATTTAATTCCCAAGTGATATTTCCCAAGTTATCTGCCAATGCACGTGGTCCGATAAGCCTTTGGCTTGTAAAAGCACTCACTTTGTTTTCAAGTTGTTTTCCCACGTGACAACCCTTTGATCAAGCTGCGAGTTTGATACTTGTTCAGTGCCAAGTCACAGAGGGTGGTTATTTGAACTCCCTGTGATCTTGCGGCACAATTGACACATGTCCAGTTGCATCCTTTAATTGATTTCTGACTTTATGATCAATGTGTTACTTGCAGAGCCCAAGCTCAGTCTCTGCATAAGCACCTGCATATGACAGTAAAGCTGAGGAATCAGAGTCGGACGTGATTTACGATGACTAGACGACGAGTTACAATGACTAGACGACGATGTAGGATTTCAGAACTTTATCAGACAATGATATTATACTTCTGTGTGCATATTTTTGATGGAATTATTATTAACTCACTCCTACACATGCCATGAGATCGGTTGGTGAGTACACATGTTGATCCTTTAACTATTCATGCTATACAATAGACATGTACATATAAATGTTCCAATACATGGTTCTCTGAATAAAGTAAAATATTATATGTGCAATCTCTGTTTTCGCTGCATGTGTATTTCTCATTTAATATGCATTGATTTAAGATGGTAACTGTGCCAATGCAGCACGTTGTTTTGAGCCCACAATTTACCCCCCCCCCCCTCCCATTTTTTTTGGTGCACGCATCATTTTCTTCAGCTAAATGACTTGGTTTTGTCTAGGTTGGTTATAGCATGGTTCGGGACATAGCATGATCTCGTTTTGTGGACCCCAACCATCGTGTTATAGCGGGGTCCTACTGTACTCGTGTATAAGCTTATACCAACTGCAAACTGCATAGACCCAGATCTGCCATCACATAATGTGTGGGCAAATCTGAATCTATGCAGTTTGTAAGGACTAATCAGTAGAACAAACAACATAGACCCTGATCTGCTGGCTCATAATGTGATGGCAGATCAGGGTCTGTGTTGTTTGCATATGGATTGAGCTTATATGCGAGTATATATGGTATGTTCTTTTTTATAGACTTGTACCCCAGTTGCTATATTCAATTGAAAAAATTTGGGATGTTACTGTATGTACCCAGGTATGCTAGAATTCCTGATTTGCCTGCATTAGTGGCATCAATCATAGTGCTGCTCATTACCATATATACTCACATATAATCCAGGTCCAAATGCAAACAACAGAGACCCTGATCTGCCATCACTTAATGCACTGGCAGATCAGGGTCTATGTTGTTTGTTCTACTGATTAGTCCTTACAAACTGCATGGACCTAGATCTGCCAGTGCATTATGTGACGGCAGATCTGGGTCTATGCAGTTTGCAGTTGGTGTCGACTTATACGCGAGTATATAAGGTAGATTAGTATATATGGTTCAAGAGATATATTAGAACTTTACAGGTTTCTTCTGTTTTCAGTACAGCACTCATAATAAGGTCCTTCATTGTAAAAGAGTTCTTATTATAAAGTGGGCATGGTCACGGTGGTAGTAAAATTATATGCATCAAGTATTTCATTATAAGGCAGCATTATAAGGTGGGAGTACTGTTCCTTTGTTTAATTTGGGGCAGATGGGGAGATAGGTTGCTTAGCTGTTGCTTTATCACCCACTTAAATATAATTTAGTGATGAGTTAGATTGTGAAACAAAAAATTCTAGCAAAGGAATCACTTTTTAAAAAAGTACCGAATTATAGAATAGTTGAAATTAGTGATGCTTAGTTCAGAAAAACCTTTGAAGCTCTTAGTTCAGTAAAAAGAACCTTAAAGCTACCGTAACATAAAGTTTTCTATGATTCTGATGTTTCATATAATAGCATGAATAAAACATTTAATTTTTCATGTTTACTTGCAGAAGCACATGTGATTTAACTCTGCAAAAATATGAAAAAGTGAATTTCCTGCACAACAAGGCAGTCAAAGGGGAATGCTATCGGAATGAGCCCTTCACTGTCTCAGAGGGCTCTGCGGCCAATATTGGCTCCAATATAAATACAGAGGTCAATAAAACATATATTGACTCCAATTGTAATCAGAATCATCTTGGATCTAATCAGCTAGCCAGTTCATCAAATAACAGAAATCAGGATAGTCCTGCAAACCACCTTCCAGGTAGTAATATTCCTCATTCCAAAGGCTGTCTTACAGTTGCTGAAATTAATTCAGAAATTAGACAGTTACCATTTGATAAAGCACAGGATCATATTACAGGGCCAAGCGAAACTAGGGACACTTCGCCAGTGAAAAAGCTAAGAAAGAAAAAGAATCATCTGAAGAGATGTTCAGATAATGTAAAGTCAGACTTGGGAGATAAAGTGGAAAGTTTAGAGAAAGAAAAAAATAAAACCATATAGCAAAAGAGAGAGAGAGACCCTGTAGCAAAAGAGAGAGAGAGATCAGCATAGAGTTTGTTTGTTTGGATCATCAATTTTTAACAAATATTTTCATAGACTTTTTTAAGTTACATATACATTGTGTAAAAATATCATTTTATTATGAACTATATGGTGCTTTATTTATGAGAAATTCTTTAGGATTTACATCATGTAAAAAGATGGGATTAAGAAATGACTTACATTTCCCAAAATCAGCCTCTGAAATTTTTAAGATTACATTTTTAATAAGCTATCATTCAAATTGTTTATGTTGATATGCAAAATACACATTTGAAAAATAATTATAGACTTGCAGATCAGAGGTCATTAATTTCCCATTTTTGAAACTGTTAGTTGTCTTACTATCCTGTCATTTTTACTTTAAAACAAGCAACTTCCACGTACAATTTGTTCCAATTTCATAATCAGAAACAATATTTTTGTTACTATTTATGCTTAGTTATTTAACAACTTTTTTTGAAAGCATTTGATAGATGAAAACAATATTTCTGTAATTTTTATTAGCTATACTGAAAGAAATTATGGTATGGTGTGTTGTCCATTGTCTGTCCATCTGTCGGTTAGCAAAAGTTTGTTATCACAACTCCTTCTAAACTACTTTGAGGATTGCCATGAAAATGGTGCTGTCCATTCAGTATAGATACCACAGCAGCCATCTTGAAAATCTTATCAATACTCCTCCTGGATGGATGGTCATATCAGCATAAGGATTTCACTAAAAGACTTCTTATGATGTCTAATTGGTCCTAAATGAAAATAGTTCTACTTGGACAGCCAATATGGCCACCACAGTGGCCATCTTGAAAATCTTGTTATTGGAACCCTCCTGAATTGATGGTCATGTCAGCATGGGATTTTCACTGAAAGACTTCTTATGATGTGTAGTTGGTGCCAATCTGACGTCTAATATGGCCACCATGGCAGTCATTTTGAAAATCTTGTTATTGTTGCTCCTTCTGAATGGAAAATCATATTAACATGGCTTTTTCACCAGAAGACTTCTTATGTCTAGTTGGTAATAGATAAAAATGGTGCCAATCTAACATCCAATATGGCCACCATGGCAGCCACTTTTAAAATCTTGTTATCGCTACTCCTCCTAAACAGAAAGTCATATCAGCATGGGGTTTTCACCAGAAGACTTGTGATGTGTCGTTGGTCCTAAATGAAAATGGTGCCAGTCTGACATCCACTATGGCTGCCCTGTGAGCCATCTTGAAAATCTTGTCATTGCTACTCCTGAAGGGAAAGTCAGTTGTGCTAAGGAGTTAATATGCAGTAACTCAAATGGGGTGAGGAGAATACTGTGTTTCAACTGTGCTAAAAGGTTAATGTTGGTGAGATTCGGTGCTGAACTTGAATGGTGTGGAAAAAAAAATGTGTTTCAACTGTGTAAAGGGGCTAATGGGGGTGAGATTCAGTGCAGAAACTCAAATTGGGTGGGAAGAATAATGTGTTGCAACAGTGCTCAAGGGTTAATGTTGGTGATATTCAATGCTGATTCAATCCTTGATAGTACTTATGCTTTCTTTTTTTCCCATCAGAGTGTTTGTTTTGAAATGGGGGGTGGGGTGGGGGTAATTATTGTATTTAATGCAATTTTGTATGCATTTTTTTCTGGATATAAAAATAGTTATATGTAAAGATACTAATTTTAGTTTCCTATCATTCACAAGTTACAAAATTTGCAAACTTTCAATTTTAATTTTTTTATAAAATTTGAGTACAGACAATAAATATAACTTAAGGAATAATGGTGCACCAAAAGGATATTTATGGTTGGTCTACATCTCATTCCCTCACTCATCCTGTAAATATGTTTAGATATGAGTTAATTCAAAATACATGATTATGGATTTGTATTTGTCTTGCATTATGGCAGTGGATGTAATACTTTAAATCTTTGATTATGTTGAAGGTTATGTTTGTTACCTAGTGGCCTGTTACAAAAAAGGATTTATTTTTGCCGGCTGTGTAGATTTTGTTCTATGCATTATCTAAACCTATTTAGATTTGGCCCAACATATTATTTGTTGCACATTTTTGTTCATTGCTTGTATGTGATATTCAGTTTAATTTAAGTTTTGGAAGTATTTTTGTAATACTCACTTTTAATTTCTTTACAAGATGCTGTAAACTCGTTTATTTTTGTACATATTATATTTTTGTTTGTTATGCAGATAATGAAATTTTTGTCAATACTTAAAGTGGGAGCTAAATGTTTTTCACAAAGACACACCAAGGTAGCCAGTCAAGGTGGATATTGAACCTGTGACCCTTGCAGACCTTCCAGCCGTTTGATCTGCCCATGTTTTTCGTGCAAAATGCCTGCATGATCGAGCTTTTGCTTATAGCATTATCTAGCAATGTCATCCAACAAACAAAAACGTGTTAATGGTGAAATGGACAGTCAGCCTCTTAAACAGTTTTCAAACAATGGGCTCAGAAGTATTGAAAGGAATATAAAGATTCTTGGGGAAAAAGTAGGAAAGGCAACAATTATATTTAATGGACATCATATCTTTTCAATTTGAGTATTGCTCATGGTGGAAGAGATGATTGCCAGTACCAATTGAGAGATGTAGCAAGAATTCATTGACTTACATAGTGTTTGGAACTGCACTTTCTGAAACTGAACTTAAAGTCATTAAGGACTAAGTGTATTTTACAGACTTTTTAGTTCAACAACATAATGTTTGCCTTTGCAGCATCAGATCACACTTCTGAAATTTTCAAATGCATGTTTTTCAATTTGATAATAGCAGTACATGATATTTCATTACACCTTACTGAAAATTGGTCTAACTTAAGGAAAACTATAGACTGCCTTACTGAGAAGATCGTGTTAGGGTTGGCTGGTCTGAAAAGGTCAAAGGTTAAGGTCAGAGGGACTCCAGCAAGAAAATCAGTTTCCCAAAAATAATTCACTCCCTATGCCACAAACCATGAGCAAACTTTGTGGATGACTTGCATTTGATACAGGAAAGGTACCAGTTGATTTTGAAGTCAAATGTCATAGTCACTGAGAATGAAAGAAGAAAAACGATTTCTGAAAATAACTTGAGTACTGTCTTTTACCATGACCAAATTTAGTTGATGACTGGCTTTTTGGGACAGTGAAGACACCTATTGATTTCAGATTCAAAAGGTCAAAGTTCAAGGTCACAGTGATTCCAAGAAGAGTCAGTCACTTTTATGTCATATACCTAGTCCAAAGTTCATTAGTAGCTTGCATTTTTGGCAACCTTTGTGGCTGGCTTGCAAGGGAGAAACCTATTGCTTTGGGGTCAAAGGTCAAGGTCACACAGACAGTTACATAGTACATGAGTTAAATGGGTACTATATGTTTTAGCACCAGAGTATTCAGTGAATGAAAGGGGTTTTACAGAAAGAAATTTAATCATTTTATTTACCACGTGGTGGGCATATAATGTACTATTTATGGTACTGTTGTATAGATGAGCAAAGGCAGTACTGTTTCCTATGTCATTTATGAGCATTGATGCAAAATGCATCCAAAGTGTGCTTCGGGTTCACTTTACTGTATGTTAAAAATTGCAGATTGTGTTGAATATGCACACAGTAATGAATTTATTAATTTATTTTTATATTCCAACTTGAGGTTTACTCCTACATACTTGTGAAAACACCTGCAAGGTATGATCTTTTGGTTGAAAATATTACCAGGAAACATTATATTGTAAGAAATGTATTATTTTGTGATAAGTTGAAAGCTTAGATAGTACATACTATATGCTGTACAAGTTTAGATTTTACAAAATCTGTAAATTAGTACTGCCTTTGCTCATCTCTACAACATATCCAGTTATGAAAAGTGTAGACCCAGATCTGCTGTCAAATGATGTGCCAGCAGGTCTGAGTCTTGGCTGTTTGTTGTACTTAACTCCTTTGATTTAAAGCAATTAGCATAAACCCGGATCTGTGTGGCAGTAGAGCAGGGGCTGTGCTGCTCACAGTTCAGTACACAAGACAAAATAGTATTCATGTGTGCACTGGTATTCAGACCAGTTATTATTAAAGACAAATATATCATAATTGTCAGCAAATATACATTGCTGAAAATGTCTTTGTATAGGTTACTTGTACAAGTTAAGGTTATACATTTATATCAGTAATTTATCTTGTCAGTGTAATGGCATTAAGGGTTCATTTGGTTTTATGAATAATAATTACCAGTCTTGTTTCACTTAAGTCACTTTTCATTCAGAGCAAATTAAATGATGATCTTCAAAAATTATTGGATTGGGAAAATCTTGTTAATTTTAGTCCACCCAAAACTGAGTGCATCCTTTTCACCAACAGGGAACTTGAATATTTACCTGACCTTGAATATTTAGATGATAAGATTCATTTTGTGGCATCACATTGACATTTGGGAATTATTTTATCCTCTAATGGTTCTCAGAGCAACCATATTGATTTGCATCTATGTGTATTGGACAAATGAAGAAGTTTAAATATGTTATCAGAATATAACCTTAATAAAATTGATTTAACATATATTCACCCAGTCTGAAACTTGGTCTTCCTGTACTAACATTGATTTCAAAAACCTTGAAAAAATACAATTTGAAGGAACCAGATTAGTCTCGGGACTACCAAAACCTGCAAGAAGAGAGGCTCTATATTTTGAAACTGGATGGTCTACTGTTGCAGAAAGGTGAAACATAAAATATCTGTAGTTTCTTTTAAAATTATCAACAATCAGTCTTCGTGTTATATAAATTATTTACTCCCACCTTCTTCATGAGACATTGTCCTTTAATCTGAGAAACTTGAACAGTATTGTTCAGTATTGATGTAGAACCTCTCTGTTCAGAAAATTGTATATACCAACACTTGTCCCATGGAACAACCTGCCACAATCCACAAGAAACTGTTCATCTATACTAACCTTCAAAAAAGAAATTACTGAGCACAGAATTTCTGATTGCAGTTATTTAGCATGCTATAAAGCCGATTAAGACACAAATAGTTATTTTTAGCATGCTATAAAGCCGATTAAGACACAAATCCAGTTATTTTTAGCATGCTATAAAGCCGATTAAGACACAAATCCAGTTTGCTCAATTATGGTTTATTTAATTGATATCTTATTCCTGACCCTTTCTGTTCTTGCACATTTCCAATAGAAAATGCTCATTTTCTTTTTGATTGCAGTCTGTTTAATAACACAAAAAATAAAGAGCTTTTTTAGAGACCATCAGTAATGAAAATTAATATTAAATCTGATACTTTTATCTGGCAGTGAACTTTACACAGCAAAACTAACATTTTGCTACAAAAGGATATGCAGAAATCTGTAATTAACACAAAAAGATTCACAAACATATGATCATTTTGTGTTCCCTTATGTCTACAGTTGAAATTTTACCAACCAGACAAGATCAAACACTATCCCTCTGCTCTTCTTTTTCCTTCTCCTCTCTATTTCCTTCATCCCTCTCATTTCCTTATATATCTGTACATCACCTATCTTCACTTTTTCCACAACTCTTGCCATGCTCAGTAATTAATTGATTTATAATGGAGAGGAACTGGTCAGTTATTTCCAGTCCAATTTCCTATGTATTTTGTAATATTCTTGGCAATAAAATATGTTTGAACTGCAGTAACTGGGTATGCTTTTTTGAATAAGAGCTTGTCCATACATTAGTAATTTTCAATGTTTGATGATTGATTGATTGATTTTTCAAGTAATACATTTACCATTCCAGACTCCTTGAAAAGCAGCAACTTGGTGTTCATTTTCAAATAGGACTCGTGTATATGTAATATGAATAAAGACCCAATATAGATCTTAGTTTGTGAATTACACAATATTTATATTATTTAGGATTAGGTTCATTACACCTAACTAGGTAGAAAGGGTTTGAAGTTTGGCATGAAAATATTGCAAATTGTCTGATTTTGACTTTCTAATGGCATGAGCATGCATAGTCATTTTGCTTTACCTCACCTTAGGTCAATAATAGGTGAGTTTTTGACCTTTTTTTCTTTTTACAGAAATGGCATATTAAAAATAATTAAAATCACAGCACCTTATCTACCTGTGTACAAGACATATACAACTGCAAAAAGCATAGACCTATATCAGCTGTTATGTGCAGACAGGTCAGGGTATATGCTAATTGTGTGATATCTTTAGTATAATGTACACCATAAACCTTGATCTGTCAGCACATTATGTAATACCTCATCTGGGTCTATGCTGTTTACAGTTTGATGCATATTGTATTCAGGTAAATATGGTGTCTGTATTATGGTTGATTGATTGTGATTTATTGGCACCTCAAAGCACGAGGTCATATTTTACCAAAGCAATTGGAATAAGGTATCTTGCACAGGGACATGATATGGCAGTAGACCTGGCTTGCTTTGTGCTTGATTTAAACCAACATCCTTATGCTAGTGAGCCCAACATGCTAACTTTTTGAGACACCATGGCTTCTTTTGTCAGATGGAGTAGGCCAAATATTTCAATGAAAGGCCAAAATCACAAGGTGACTAAAGTTGACCAATACTATTCTTACTATCATTTATACTTATTTGCATTTAGTGGGTTTGTTATTTGTATGTAAGTGCCATTTTTAATTAAATCAGAGTAATACAGATTACTAGCATTCATCATAGGAAACAATATTTATTCTCTGTCTTTGCAAATGTTTCCAAGGTAAGATGTAGCAACTAGTGTATTGGTTGTTGTTTTCAGTTCAACATTTGTCTTAAGATAACTCTTTATTCAGGTGTTTTGTTTTGTTTTTTCGTGTAGAATGGCAATACATAACATTTGAATTAGTGTATTGTAGTCACACATCATAGGTATGTAAGGGGTTATTTAGTTTCATACTAGTCAAAAAGTTGAATAAAAGTGGAACTGATTTCATTTTGAATGCCAAGGAGAAAAGATCTGGAATTTGTATGTATTTTGTGCAGTTTGTTATTTTTCTAACTTGTATATTATTTGATAAATCTGGAAACCTAATATTATGAAGTACTTTCTGCTCATTTCAACATTCTGTGCAGGGTCTATTCTAAACATGTGATTGTTGAATTCATGCCGATTGCTAAAAAAATCATGCCATACAGTCATCTGATAGCATGAAAATTGCACAATATATTTCCAAGCCCTAACTTTATTTCTACATTAACAACTCTTGAATATTCAGAAAATTCACACTTTATTTCAGATGGAGGGGAGAATTTTCCCCCTAAATGTTTAGTTCTAGAATAGACCCTGTTTGTGGTTTCCACTTTGATAATCTTGCCTTGTTGTTTGTATATTCCAATATAACTTGTTCTCCGATATAGCACGTTTCATTTCTTGCCAGTTTCAACATTCCATGGTGATATTTTTACTCTCTTTTCTGTATAATTTTTCAATAAAAATTTTCTTTCATATTGACATTCTTCATTTTTTTTTTTTTTGCCCCCTCTGTTTGGTGCATCTTGATTTAGTCTTGTCTGTCTCTCTATAAGGATCTCAGTATACCACCATCCATTTTATAAGGTAGGCATGGTCCTTGATTACATTTCATTACTGTTATACTCGCATATAAACTGGGTCCAAATGCAAACAACATAGACCCTGATCTGTCGGTGCATAATGCGCCGGCAGATCAGGGTCTATTTTGTTTGTTCTGCTGATTAGTCCTTACAAACTACATACACCTAGATCTGCTGGCGCAGTTTGCAGTCGGTATCAACTTATACGCGAGTATATACGGTAAAAGTACTATTATGTATAATGTAATTCAGTCCCAGATGACCTAAATTAATAAGGGGGTGCACTTTGTGATTCTCATTGACAGCATTATAGTGTGGGATTACTGACCATGAAAAACCAGAAGTGATTTTTAAAAAAATACTTTTTTGTTAGTGGTAGTTTGCATTCTCCCCTTGACTGTATTCAAATGGAAAATTTTTTTAAAAAATGGTTGGAGGTCAACCAGAATGACCGGATCTTTCAGTGGAATATTCACATGCGACCATGTACAGTCAATAAAAAAGAATCATGTATGTACATTATGACTGGCTTATCTCTCTGACATAAACCATCCACAGTTCATGTACCCTATTTATACCAATTTATTGGTTGGGTCAGACCCTAATTGTTCTGATGAAAGATCAATTGGATATATCATTGTTGGTAAAGCTAGAACACAACATCCACCTGGGATAGTCATGATTCTGATGATAAGAGTAACTACACGAGGAATACGCTCCAAAACCTAGTGAATTTTCATCAGTGATAGGTTTTCTCTTTTCTCCTTTTTGCTTTATACAGTATACCTTTTTAAAAAAGTTGTAGTCTACAGGACACCACAGATACTTGCCCCCAAAAAGTCCATTACTTGCCATAAAAGACACTACATTGTAGTTTTAAAAATTACTTTGAAACTTCAACTTAAATATTTTTAAATATACAAAACTGTCAAACTATCATGTACATAGATCAGATCTATAGAGAGTATTTTCAGTGTAATTGGGGAAGTTAAAGTGCTGTTTCCCGACAATATTTGTCCAATTTTTGAAATTATGTTTGGTAATACATTCCATTGGTCTGGCTGCAAATATAATCAGATAGTTTACAGGTTTTATTGTATTTCAGACACTCTATAATTCTTCCAATATCCTAAATAACCTTTATCAAATACATTTTAATTTAATCAGACAACGGACTCCTGAAAGTATTATTACATTACAACATTTACATGCCAACATCAATCATTTCATGTAAATGTGCTACATGGAACAAGAAAGATGGATGATCTTTGAAATCTTTATTACACATAAATTGCATTAATCTAGTTCTGGACAGAGCTTTTTATGATGTTTTATGAAAATTTAAAGCTATAGGACATATTTAATACTGATGTCCATGATGAGTTTTGTTTGTAATCAATCCACCCTGCTTTCTATGTCTTTTGTAATTCAAAAATGTGTTTGAATGTGATCAAACTTAATGACTTATTTCTGCTGTTTGTTTAGAAAATAGTCCCACCCGCTTCAGAAAATAGTTACACCCTTTTTAGAAAATAGTCCCACCCCCTTCAGCTTGTGAAAATCCTCTTGAAGGTTCTGATCTTCCTTTAACATAGTGTAAAAGTTTCTCTGTGTGTGTGTGTGTGTGTATAATGGAAGAAATTTGATGAATTATGGAGATCTATATAAATTCTTGTATATCCCAGGTACAAAGTATCATTTATTTTAATAACTACAACGTATGACATGGAACCACATTTAGAGCGTGTTCTATGTGTAATTTTAGTGTATTCTGCAGGTAGTCATTGTATCCACAACAATTTGAATACCCTTGGTGACATGGAGAAAACTATATTTATTTTATGCTAGTCTGTAAATTAGTGGATTTTCCAAATGAAATAATTTCCAGAATTCACTGGAGTGAATTATGAAAAATATATTTTCACTGCTTTCAACAGACATCGATATCATTATGACCAATAAATTGTACCTGCCATTTTGTCATTTGTTTGGTCCAGTGGTAAGCATGGCCAATTGTCACATAAGAATACCAGGTTCAAATCCCACAAGGTGCTTATTTTATGTTTTTCTTCAAACTTTTTTTGTTTATGTGCTTTTTTTACCTCGAGTTAGGAAATAGAATTTTATCACTACTGATATTTTCTGTGCAAATATACACAAAACACAGCAGATCATGACCGTTAAACAGCTGACATTATTGCACAGTACATGTATACCACAAGAAATCTGCTATGCATACTGCTAGCCAATAAAATGTACTTGTTCCAAGTGAATAACTGATATATTCCCATTCTATGAAATAGATCCATTATTGACTTGATACAAGCAAATATCCTCTCTATCATCTGTCAGGTGAACAAAATTGTTAATAGTAATCCTACCATATATACTCACATCTTAAGTCGAGTTTAACTGCAAAGCAACATAGACCCTGATCTGCCATTGCATGATGCACCAGCAGATCAGGGTGTATATTCTTTGTTTTACTGATTACTCCCAACAAACTGCACAGACCCAGATCTGCATGTGCATTATGCAATAGCAGATCTGGGTCTGTGCAGTTTGCAGTTGGACTCAACTTACGAGTATATTTGGTAATTACTTTAAAAAATGTTCATTTGAACAAAAATTAATACCAGATGGTTTATGACTTATAATCTTAACTGCTATTTTTGATATTCAAACTAATGTGTAAATGAAAGCATGTGGTTATGCAAACAAGTAAACAAAAGCTGAGGAAGCATTTTGTCACTTAAATGTTACATTCTGCCTCCGTCTTCTATTTTGATGCACTCCAATGATCCAGTTGATCACTGAAATGCATTCTGTGCATTTCTAGGTGGTATTCTGTCTTGTTTCTATTTCTATTGTTATGTATATTTAATCTATGATGTTTAAATCTTGTCCATGTCTAAAGTTTCACTTTAGATTCTGGTCACCAGTAAACAGAATATTGACAGGCATTCAAGTTCAAGGTCAGTCTTGTTGACAGTTAGACTGGGATTTTTCCCATTTTATTGCTTCACATCCTGCTGATATAGGTTGTGAAAATGTGTATAAATAGGGATTTGGTAAACAAATAATTAATTCCTGTTTTAGATCATTCTGTGGGAATCCATTTGTGATCAGAATTTACATTGTGCCATTGAAATCAGATATAATTCGAGAGAAATTATTTAATATATATTCATTGGAATTACTAAAGTTCTCATTGACTTTTGAATTAATACATTACTTTGGACTTTTGTGAACTCATTCAAAGACAATCTGGATTGTATCATTGTGTTATATCAGGACATTCAAGACTATTGGAACTCATTTGGAACATTCTATATTTTTGGACTTGTGATTAGGACATTTAGGATTATTTTGGAATTTGATTCACAATATTGTTAAGTATCTCTTGAATTTCACTTTGTATTGTAGGGAAACAAATTGCTTGTTGATATTACCTACACTGTTGGTTTCACTTTCTTTCTGTTACATATTTTTAAGACCTAGAGTCGTAACATTATCTTCTTTTTCTCATTTATCACAGACTGATGTCCTTGGAAAAGGGTGGGGAGCCAATGCATACTTTATTCAACCCATAAAAAGTTGATAACGAATTGTCATTACCTTCTTTCTTTTAAAATGATAACTTTTCTATTTTCAAAAAGCAATATAATATCCAAGCATTTATTCAGTAACTAAATGATCCCATTCAAAATATTTTTCTTGTGGTACTGAAATTTGCAGCTCATGGCTCTGTAAACTCAGTACATCACTGTCTAGAAAAGTAAAAACCCTTCTTCCTACACTTACCACTCAAAAGAACACACAAAAAAAGGCCATTTGCTCAAGAGAAAAACAAATTTTATTGATATTAATTATTTGCTTGCAACAAGTCACTCTAAGACGTGTCATATATCAATTAGAAAATATACAAGATTATTATAAAGCACCAAAATTATGAAAAAGGCAAAATGTTATTAATCTCGATGTGCACTCACAAAAAGTCTATGAATTAAAAATCTTTTATATTCCTAATCAAATAATAAGAAACGCAAAGCTTAACCTCTACTTTTGCTAATGCTTAAATCACATGCCACACTCTAGTATAGAGTGAAATTTAATAAAATGATAAAAATGAAGCCGACTCAAATTATTTCCCACTTAATATAATGCAATATGTTGACCTAAAAACAAAATAGAAATGTGTCAACACAACACAGATACACCAATATCATGCAAATGAAGGATAAAGTAATTCAAACAATAACTTCATTAGGATTTGATGGAAAATAGTGAAAATCAAACATGACCTATGTCTTCTTAACATAAAACCTTACACCAAATTTAATTTCAATTCAATCCAAAAGTTATTGAGTGGAAATGAAATTTGCAACATATTTAGAACGGATGTTATATGATGTGACATTACATGACAGGATGGAATAACATGGGTAACACTATATGCTTTAACACTTTAAAATTGTGATCCATCCCTTGGGGATGGAGCTAATTGTAATTGAGAAAAGTCTGGGAATATGCTGCATAATGTTAGTATGGAGAACCATATATACTTGCTTACAAGTCGAGTCCAACTGCCAACAACATAGACCCTGATCTGCCATTGCATTATGCGACAGCAGATCTGGATCTACCGTATATACTCTCGTATAAACCGGGTCCAAATGAAAACAACATAGACCCTAATCAGCCATCACATAATGCGCCGGCAGATCACGGTCTATGTTGTTTGTTCTACTGATTAGTCTTTACAAACTTCATAGATTCAGATCTGCCGGTGCATTCAGCGATGTCAGATCTGTGTCTAGGCAGTTTGCAGTTGGTATCGGCTTATACGCTATGCAGTCTGCAGTTAGATCTGAGTGTAAGTGTTAAGTTAGTATATATGGTATGCTATCATGTGTTGATGCATACATAATGTTGCGGTCTTTGAGTATCATACTGCTTCAAATAAAATGGCCATGTTTGTATTTATGTATAATAAATAATCAGACACACATCCATGCAATAAATGTGGTATTTAATAACACCTAATGCTTGTTAACTATATAATACTTTTAAATGGCTATAATACGGTATGGTAGTTGATTATGAAACTCCGTTCTATATGTAATTGTAAGCTTATGCCTTTCAGGGTGACGTTGAGCAGAACAAGCTGTATTGGAGAGGTTTAAGCTTGCTACTTGTGGCATATTTGCTAATAATGAATATATGTAGTTTCTAATGAATCTGTTGCTACGAGATCCCAGCCTTATATTTCTAGAACGATACCAAAGATTTCTTTGTACCACATCACTGATAACTTCTATGTTAAAAACATGGTTGTCTTTTACATTGAAATATGTACAAGGAGTAATATCTGAGGAGGAAACTTTATGAAGCGATAAAAGATGTTAATTAAAAACTGATATTTTACAAAGTGTTTCAATGTGACATGCTTGTTCCAAAAGTAGGGTCAAAAGTAGGATTATTTATTTTAATATAAATGATTTAACATTTCAGGCTATAGTAAAATATACACATTAAAACAGATGATGGAAGATGAAAGAGAACTTTGGTTAGAAATGGAAAATATTTCCTACAATTCAAGCAAAGGAAATACTGTATTGGACCACAGAAAAAAAGAATATCCAAGTTTTTCTACCTAAGATTCACCTAGGAAATACTGCAACACAGTGTTAGGTGTTAAATTGTGGGTTAAACATAACAGAATGGTCAATAACTTGTGTCAAGTGATAAATTGTTCAACTTAAAGTACTAATAAACCTATAGTACTATGATAACTTTGCGATATTAAATATTTGCACTGAACAACAGTAAGTTTTTGAAAAAGCATAAACTAAAAATGAGAAACATGAATATTTAAGCTTGGAAGAAGTTGGCCCAGTTGATTAGTGGTTGGGATGAAAGCTCTGATAATCTATGAAATCTGAGGATGTCACTTGGTAACAAAGTACATGTAGACTCAATGGCGGCTTCCCAAGTGTACCTGTGACTTTGTCCAGATCTAGACATTAAACAAAAGACTGAGATAGTTTCGATTAGCCCACAGAAAAAGTGACAAAATTTATACAGACGTAGTCAACACCCATGTAATAGTTATCATGATTGTTGCTAAGTTTGATATTTTTATAATGAAATCAACTATTTCACTGAATCAACAAAGGATGATAATAAAAGAAGTCATTTCTTGTAATAAACAGAAACCATTACAGATATTTATCTAACAGTTCTTCCCATGAGCTTGTCTTCACATATGTGAATACAGCTACATTTTATTACATTACAACAGAAGTCAGATTAATTGCTAGTATATTTCAAACAAGTTTCAGTATTCATCTTCTAGTACTGTAAATTCTCTGAAGCAAATCATTACCAACAAATACCGGTATTCTCACAAATATTACTGATATATTTACAGACTGAAAACCTTGAATTTTTTCGAACAGAAATATTGCACATCACAATAACTCTCTCTCTGTGTCTTTATCTGTCTTTCTCCCTCTCTCTCCCTCTCTCTCAGGTTTTCATAGTATGATTACAAAAACAAGCAAATTTTTTGTCTAAAATGTATCATTTACATTATGGGCATTTTATATACTTATAAAAAGCATTACTCTGACTCCTGCACTCTTTGCGTTATTTTTTTGCCAAGTACTAAAATCATCTTCTGAAAACCGAGATATTTCTCCATGAAAGAAAAAACTAATTCTGTAACTACATGTTTATACTTTCCTGTATTAATTTGTGGTATCATGATCACATGTTTTATCTGAACACCCATAACCATGTATTTACTTTAAATCTCAAACAGAATACATTTATGCCAAAATGACACTCAATTACACGTAAATACTGATAATATATTTTTCTCACAAGTGACACTTGTGAAATGAAAATGATAAATATACATAACTTCTAAGCAAGATAAGCCAAATTGCCAAAGTCATTCTTGCTAAAGAAAATGTGCTACCATTATCTTTCTGTAAAAATGATACACACAGATTACTCTAGAAATTTGTTTACTGCTATGAAGTCAACAAATAAAAGAAAGAATTGTTACCTTGTGTTCTACCATTCCGAAAATGCACATCCAATGTACATAAAAAGATGCCTGCCTATTAAAAGCTGGGACCAAGCATAGGTCTAAAAAAATATTTTGTTCTACAAATGTCAATTCATCAGATAAACTAAATCCAATAGAAACATGTGTTCCAGCAATTAAAACCTGCCAGGAGATTTTTTATTAAAAATCACTCTCTGGAACTTATCTGAAAAACAAAAAAGTTAAGAATCAATAGTATTAGTTTAAATGGAATCCTTTCTCTTTTGTGGCTGCCAGAAGTTTTTCATGTAGAATTTCTTCCGATGA
The DNA here is from genome assembly GCA_029931535.1 of Margaritifera margaritifera. Classification (NCBI taxonomy): domain Eukaryota; kingdom Metazoa; phylum Mollusca; class Bivalvia; order Unionida; family Margaritiferidae; genus Margaritifera; species Margaritifera margaritifera. Next base: position 7,329,700 of record JAQPZY010001663.1, read on the forward strand.
ATACTCTGGCAATTTAAGATAATGTAAGCATGTATTTACTGATGGAAAGCTCTGGTCATCACCATCAACTTTTCTGACAACAGTCAGACGAGGATGCAGATTTGCAAGGCCTCCTGGTGGGAGTGAAGAGCATCCAGTGGTGAATTGAAGGAATGCTTTACGCTCATCTGGGCTCATCTCTACCAGCACATTAACAAGGCGCAAGAAACTGGCACTGAAATTAAAGTAACTAAAGTAAAATCAAGCTCACCTCAACAAAGCTTTTAGTTGTCTCCAGTAGATATTGCAAACACTAATTATCATACAGAAAATAAATTCACACTAAAGTGATCAAGACAATGAAATGTTGACCCCTTTCCTAACTAAAGTTTTTATTTTTATTTTGCAATTTGTTTTCTGTATTGAACTTTTACATACATACTTAGATATACATACATACATACATACATACATACATACATACATACATACATACATACATACATACATACACAAACACATACATATATTCATACAAATTGTGTATGGGTATAAAAAAAAAAAAAAAAAAAGAACATTCTTTTCTATCATTATATCAAATGATTGATTACTTTTTTTATGTATTTTTTTTTTCTCTTTATATTTTTAGAACTATATAGCCAGAATTATGCTGCTAAACCAAATACATACACACATATATACATACATACATACACATATAATGTGACAGGGCATTAAAGACATAAAACAATAAAGAAAAGAACATTCTTGGATGTAACACAGGCACCATTTTCATTTAGGACAAACTAGACACCATTAGAAGACTTTTGGTGAAAACTCTATGTTGATATGACCATCCATTCAGGAGATTTTCAAGATAGCCACTGTTGTGGCCATATTGGATGTCCCTGTGGCACCGTTTTCATTCAGGCACAACTAGACATCATAAGTTTTCTGGTTAAATCCTCATGTCAATATGACTTTCTGTTCAGGAGGAGTAGTGATAAGGTTCTCAAGATGGATGCCATGGCAGCCATATTGGATGTCAGATTTAGGACCAACAAGACATTTTTATAAGTCTTTAAGTGAAAACCCATGTTGATATGACCATCCATTCACAAGATGGCCAATATGGTGGCTATATTGGATGTCGAAGCAGAGCCGTTTTCATTTAGAACCAACTAGACATTATAAAAAGTCTTTTAGTGAAATCACCATGTTGACATCACCATCCCTTCAGAAGCACCGATAAGATTTTCAAGATAGCTGCTAAGGCAGCCATACTGGATGTCTGGGTAGCACCATTTTCATTTAGGACAAACTAGATCAAGGGATGAATGTGTATGTAAAGTTTCATGGCAATCCTCCTTCCTAGTAGTTTTGGAGGAGTTGTGACAATTGGATGATGGACAATAAGCCATCCCATAAGCTCTTCTGGTCTATGACCAGTACAGCTAAAAACTGCTTGCGGGGAAACTTGACAGTAAATTTATCATGTGGAACCCTAAACGATAACTTTAGCTCCAGTGACCTTAAGCTTTGACCTTTGGGCTCGAGAATAAATAGGGAGGGAGGTGCCTCTGTCCAAGTGTAGACTACTTTTGAAGTTGGATGAAAACTGGATCCTGGAAACTTGATATATTTAGCAGAATCCCCCCCCCCAAAATTACAATGTTAACTCCTGTGAATTTGACCTTTAACCTCTCTGCCTCAAAATCAATAAGAAGACACCCCTGCCAAAGTGTTATCTACCCATGAAGTTTGATGAAAATTATGCCATGGAAACTTGACTTCTCGTGCAGAAAGTAAATCACATTTTCAGTTCCAGTAACCTTGACTTTGGGCCTAGCAATGCCAAAATCATTAGGCTTCTGCCTCTACCCATCGGTAAGCCACATACGAGGTTTGAGGAAAAAAAGACTATAGCAAATTGAAGTTATATTGCAACAAGAGTCTTTTGAAGGGACTGACACTCTACTGACCAAAAAGAATTTCTGGGAATTCAAATGAAGACCATTTCTTCTTTTTAACTGTGGAGTGTTAAAACTATCTCTGATATTTTAAAGCAATAACTAGTTTTTCAAATAAGCTGATGTGACGGCCATATTGGATGTAAGATCAGCACCATTTTCATGTAGGACCAACTAGACATCATTAGAAGTCATCTGGTGAAAACCCCATGTAAATATTACCATCCATTCAGGAGGAGTAGCAATAACAAGATTTTCAAGATGGCCACCATAGTGGTCATGTTGGATATCAGATATTTTCATTCAGGCCCTGCTAGACACCATAAGAAGCCTTCTGATGAAAATCTCCTGTCGAAAAGACTTTCCATTTAGGATGAGTTGCGATAACAAGATTTTTAAGATGGCTGCCACAGTTGCCATACTAGATGTCAGAATGACACCATTTTCATTTAGGGCAATGCATACATCATAAGAAATCTTTAAGTGAAAACCTTATGTTGATATGACCTTCCATTCAGAAGGAGTAACAATTACAAAATTTTCAAGATAGGTGCTGTGGTGGTCACATTGGATGTCAGAGTAGCATCATTTTTATTTAAGACCAACTAGATATCATAAGAAGTCTTCTGGTGAAAACCCCATGGCAATATGTCCATCCATTTAAGAGGAGTATTAATAACAAGATTTACAAGATCACCATTGTGGCAGCCATGTTGTAAGTCCACATGGCACCATATTCACTCAGGACCAACTAGACATCATACGAAGTATTCTGGTGAAAACCCCATGTTGATATGACTATTCATTCAGGTGGAGTAGTTATAACAATATTTTCAAGCTGGCTGCTGTGGTGGCCATATTGGACATCAGAATGGCACCACTTTTATTTAGGACCAGCTAGACTTTGTAAGAAGTCATTCAGTCAAAACCCCATGTTGATATGACTATCCATTCAGGAGAAGTAGTGATAAGATTTTCAATATGGCCAATGAGGTGGCCATATTGAATGTCTGATTGGCCCCATTTTCATTTATGACACCTTTTAGTGAAAAAACCAGATACACACACAAACTTGGGATCTCAAAACACACATTTTGAGTGACCCCCCCCCCCTCTCCTGGGAATATGGCAGGTATGTGATAGGTTGACTATGGAAAGTCAACATAAAGTCAGCAAGATTGAAAATGATGACAAGGATTATATACAAAACTAGGTTCTACCACAGAACAGCCTATGATGTGTATGACTTCAACACATAATCTGAACAATGTTGAAAACAATAACATTACCACATAAAAGTGATACCTATATCACACTATCTGCTAACCTAGGGAAGACGATAGAGCTCTTGCCATTAGTACCTTTCCTTAGTGTATCCTAGCTTGGGTTCTGTGTAGTTCAGGATGTCCTCCCTGGTCCAGCTGGGAGCCTGCTCTCCACACAGGATAGTAGCTAGCTCTGTGGGACTGAATGATTGGAGTTTCTCCATAGGGAATACTAAGTTGAAGCCATCTAAAATGTAGATGACAAAAATATTAATAAGAGTTCCAGCCATCTACATCAATTGATTGGTGTTGGAAATGACTCTGACCTGACATGAATGTACTACAATCTCTCATTCATGTACATGTGACATAGTTTGCCAATGTGAGAAATTATTTATTCCAGCAATTTTAACAAAGAACAGGGATATTGTGATACAGTATGTCTCTATGTATGTGCGTAATGTCCTTTAACTCCTCGTATACTGTTAAAGCTACACACATGAATCTTGGGTCAATGATACGTCATGTAGGTTGTGAGCCAACACTTTCAGAAGTTTTATCTTGCCCCTGGGAGTCTGGCTGGGGGTGATTTTTTATAATTTCAAATAACTCTGGAGTTGTATGTTTCACATATCTTAGAATACATGTGATCAATGACCTAAGAGTCCACATGTTAGACTGGGACATCTGGGTGATGCCCTGGGTATTTACCTACCCCCAAGAACTTAGCCTCTAGGTCATAACTTGGAAACTATCGAGATCCCCACCCTATAACCATATATACACTTAAAAGGAATGAAAAGACAAATGTATACATGCAACCTAAGGACTCACTCCTGTGTCATATCTTGGAAACTATTGAGATTTAACTGGCTCTTAATGCTTCTTATGGTTCTAAAATGCATCCAGTTAAATATAAAAATTTCTTGAAGGTTGGTGGAGAACTTTACCTCTAATACTGTGAAATGCCCTTGATCCCAGATTCATTTCACAGCAAACTCATAAATTACGGCCTTTCATTCTACCTAGCCAGATCACTCTGGTTTTGTCAATATTCATATGGAATCCAGAAAACTTCACAAAATGAGCCATTAAATTTAAGGCACTGATTGGTGATTTTTCAGATGTCTTCCAAAATATGGATGCATCATCTGCATATTGCAATAGGAGATACTATTGTTTCTCTTAACACCTTTTATATTTTGATTTTTCCTTATAAGATATTCTATAGATCATTCAGCTCAGCATCACAAATGATATTGCACGTCTGTAGCTCAGTGAATTTTCACTCGAAGGTCTTAAAATGTAGATAAAATTATCTAATAAATTTTGTGCACAAATGATTTCAACACCATTTGTATCAAAATAGAGCAACAACAATTATTCAATACATGCTGAAAGAGTGGTCTGTGTAGTCTGAAATATTGCTTCTGGAGTTATGGAAGATTCCATTCTTGATACAAGACTGAGTGGTTATGGGAACTGTCACATGCCACAGGTAAACAAATATCATCTGCATCATCTAGTTTTCTTGAAACTATTTTAAATTTCTACTTTATGTCTGTTTATTATATGATCTGTCTATAGAGTAGACGATGTTTATTTACATGTGACATGCGACAGCTCTAGTAATCGCTAAATCCTTTATACAAAAATGGACTCTTCCATTAACTCCAGTATCAACATGGCGGATTACATGTACAAAGACCATTCTTTTTCAGCATGTATCGAATGAGTGGCGTTGCTCTGTACGTCTATACAAATGGTGTTGAAATCATCCATGTGTGAAACAAATTAGATAATTTCTGCTACATTTCGAGATGCTCATGCGAAAAGTCACTTAGCTACAAATGCTGATATAATTTGCAATGCTGAGCTGAATGAACTGAAGTACTTTGACACAAAGAATATAGATGTGAGTGGAGATGGGATTGCCCTGACAATATCTATGACCAAGACAGAACCACCTTGAAGTATGGCCATTTACAATGACACAGGATTTAATATCTGTGTAAATGAGATTGAAAACCATTTTCTAACTGGAACATAAAAACTGAAAAAATTTAGAAATGATAAAAAAGCCAAACAAAGGAGTCTAATGCTTTTTCAAAATCTATTAATAATGTCAATGCTGGAATTTGATTATTTTCTGCATAGTTCATCACATCGTGCAAAGCTCTGATATTTCCTCCAATATCTCTTCCTGATAGAAAACCAGTTTGATCTTTATTTATCAATTTAGGTAAAACAGATTTCAACCTATTTGCGATACATGGAGATGCAATTTTGCATGATACATTCAATACAGCTATTGACCTCCAATTTTTTATAAACTGTTTCGATTTATGTTCTTTAGGAATACAAGTAATAATACCTTCTTTTGTGTTGAAGAAAGATTTCCTAAAAGATACCCATAGTTTACTGACCTGACTAAAAAATGTTTTACATCTGTCCAGAAAAGTGAGAAAAAAAAATCCATTGTGAAACCATCAGAACCCGGACTCTTATTATTTGGCATATTTTTACAGGCCTTAGGAGCTTCATAATGTGTATTTAAACCTTTTAGATTTTTTCACTGTTGTTCAAGTTTGGAATGCCACTGTATGGAAAAATGTCATTTAACGCAACATTATCTACTTGTCTATATTTGTATAATTCTTTTTAAAAAAAACCTCTACATTTCCTTGACTATATCGTCTTCTTTGGATATTACTGTGTCTTCATCCAGGATTATTCTAGACCTCATTTTTTTTACAAAGTATCCATTTTCTAAATTACGGAAGTAATGATTGCTTTTCTCCTTCTTCCATCCATCTCACTGATGTTCATACTTTAAAACCTATTTTTTTATGTCTGATTCCCAACTCCCTTTATTTTTCTTTAAATATGTGATCATTACTTGCATCAAAATTATCATGTACTTCACTTTTGTATTGTGTCAATAGTTCTTTTTTTCTATGCTATTATTTTTTTCTTATTTAAAAACAGGAATAGGAAATACTTTTATCCCTTATTTCCATCAGCAAAGTTTCCAAAAAGAACTGTCATTGACATTAAATTGACATTCAGAAAAAAAAAAGTTTCATTTATGCTAAATTGATCTGTTGTAGCATACTGTTATATTACATGTTTTAACGTATTATTAACAACATTCACATAGTCCAAATCTTTTAAAAGAGAATTATTAAATTTTCAATAAGATTTACTTTTCAAGTGCTTTTCAATATTAATATTTACAGATGAGTGATCTATAACTGCAATTTTGGATGAATCTATATCATGTAGCAAGGTTTCAGAAACCAGAATAAAATCCAGCATAGCTTGTTTCAAGTTATGTATCTTTTTCCATGTGAACTGAGACTTACACAAATTCAACTCCTGCCAAATATTAAATTCAGTTTTGAACATAAATCTAATACAGTTTCTCTAGCATTTGGAATGTTATGCCACATAAAATTCTGACTGTCCATTTCAGGATCCAAAGATACATTTAAGTCACCTGCTATGATTTCAGTTTCATACCCAAAACTATTAATATCCTCTTTTAACAAATTCATAAAAACCAAGCCTATCCCTATATTTAGCCCATATATATTAACTAAAGTTATTTTTTTCAAAATGATTTCTTATTAAAATTTGTAAATTTCATTATGATTATTCCAAATGTGTACTAACTGCTGTTTAAAAAAAAAAAAGTGATATATTGAGCTTTCATTGCTCATTTTTAACAGTGATTTTTTCACGTTAAGCAAAAAGAAGCTACTTTTGCATCTTCTATATGCAAGTGGAAAAACATAATTCCAGAGATATTGCTATTCATGGTCCTTTTGACGATCATAAACATACTGCACTAAATAATCTTAATAATATTTTTCTAAATGTTCTTTTCATTATATGTAACTAGAAAATTTATATTATATTTGAAACATTATTTGAGGAATTATTGTCATGATTTCCTTTTAAAAACATTTTCTACTTTTGTTTAAAGAATTACCACTGTCCAAGGGAGATAACTACTATAAGTCTAATCAATGGTCACTGGATCACTGGATCTATCTATTTTCTTACTGATTTTAGTACATGCAGTTTAGATCCCTTACCTCTGAAAGCATCTAACTGCCTGCGGATGCCTGTATTAAGACAGAAGTCAGTTACAAGGTCCACATATTCCTCTACATTCTCCAGCGTCACCTCCTGTTGTTAAAACATAAAATCTGTGTTTAGTCTATGAACACTTTAAGTGTTCTTCACAGCTTATATCTCAGGCCACAGCCTGTTACAACATACAAATACCATCCACTCAATAATATCATCATCATCATTATTATTATTACTTCAGGCAATTGCCACAATTTCCTATTCAAACAATTCACAGTATAAATTTATCATTCATAAATTCTGGTTGAAAAGGGGTTTCATTCATATATTTCTTTACGCTTTCCCACTATTTTTCATCTCAAACACTGGGGTTGATTTAATATTCTAGCAACTTTTAATAAATAATCATCATGCAATTTTTTTTAAATGTTTTTTTTTTAAAACCCTGATTTACAGAAAATCCTAAATGCCTTCAATACTAGCTCATTTAGTAGTTGTTTTGCTCCATTTACTTTCAGAAAGCAAGATTTCACTAAGTAGTTTCATTTTTAATCCTGTAAATCAGGGGTGTCAAACTAATTTGCTATGGTGGACCGGATTTGATATAAATAATAATAAATAATAGTAAATAATAATAATAAATAATGAGCCGTATGTTTGACACCCCTGCTCTAAATTTTTACTGCAATCATAAAATAAAAAGTGTGACGATCCTACCTCATCTTCCCCGTCGGGTTTTAAGTCAACAGCTGAGAAACCATACACTTTTGATGATGGGTTGAACTGGAAAGTTAATCTGGAAAAAATAATACAAATATTTTATGTCTTACCCATTTTACAACATGAACTTAGGCATTTAAAATCAAATACATAATAAACATCCAACAACTTTGTTTTAGTAGTTTAATAAATTAAATATGAAGAGGAGTGTATACAAAACTAAAGTGTATAATATAGAATATACATACCAATCATCCATTGGTCTGTTCAACCCTAAGCAGCCCTTATCAATTACTCTGCAACTAATCATCTTGACTGACTCCTTCCACATAAGGTACTAGACTCATTTTTATATGTACCAGGTACAGCAAATATTTTAAATTATCTTTCATTTAGATATATAAAGCAACTTAAACCAAAGTGTAATCAATAATTACCACAACTCACCTCTAACAAGCTTTATGTAGCTTCTAGTTGCCACTGCAAACATCAATTATTGTGTAAAAAATAAATTCAAACTAAAGGGTTCTTGACAGTGAAAAAAATGCTGACCCCTTTTCTAACCAAAGTTTTTTTTGCAATTTTTTATCTTTACATTTTTAGAACTTACCTTTTAATTGGCACTATATAGCCAGAATTGTGCTGACATGCTGGTAAACCACATACATACATACATACATACATACACACAAAGAGGCCCAAGCGGGCCTGGTATCACTCACTTAGGTAACTGACATACGTAAACTTGTGGAATCAAACTCATACATTGAATCTGTGCAGTGGAAAAAAAGTTTTGCGCACTTAGTTGCCACACTGTCTATTCAGTTGAACCAAATAATTATATGTGTTTCTGATTTCAAGCTTAAAAGATACTTGGGCTGGTTGGTCAGAATAAGATTTTGTTCAAACTGATTTTTTCTCCTCCATTTAATGAAAGTGAACCTCAGATTCATGACCTAATTTTTACTCCTTTGAGAAATGACCTTAACAGTAACACTCGACAACACGATGTTATATGATAATTATATCAATCAAAGTCGTGAATATAATTACTTAAATATGAAATGCCATAAAATAATGCATATACATATAATAACATAAAAACAAGGCACTAGGTGGCTTTGATTAGTCTTTGCTGGGCAATGAGGTTTTTGACATGCAAAAATGCACAAATAATAACTGGTTTTGTTGGGGTAAGGCTGCTTCAAGGTATTGTGCATAAGAGGCACAATAAAGCAAATTAATTCCTAAGATTACATAAGCTCCATTGTTTTCCTAGCTAATCTTAAAAATAATTTATTTTATCTACTCAGAGTGTTACTTGTTTTATTTCTATTTAAACATTTTCTTCAGCTTCATATTACCGATTATTCAATTTAGTCCCAAAGGTGTAATAATTTCCTAATTTAAATAATTTTTATTGAAATGTATGAATCCTCTATTCTAAAATTATTTGTTAACACCTGTTTTTATTTTTTTTTCCACAAGGGGAAAAATTCAATATAACTCCAAACCTATGATTCTCAATAGTCCCTCATCACAGGTTACTTCTCTATTAGGCAGACCTGAAAGAACAGTATTTTTATTTTTTTTTATGATGGCAGTCATATTAGATGGCCAATCAGCATCATTTGTATAAATGTGAAAGCCCCCTTTGCCAAGATGCCTTCTGTCATATTTGGTTAAATTCTGTTGAGTGGTTTCTGAGAACTCGTTACAAGGTTTTGCTGTTTTCAGCAACAGTGGCCTTTTTTGATGGCAGATTGTTTTTCATTTGTAAAATTATGAAAGGCCTTCATGCCAGGATGTTTTCTGTTAAGCTGAGTCAAAGTTGTTTCAAGGTTTTTCTATTTATTTGTAACAGCAGCTTTTTGTTTTTAGTAATGGTGGCCATATTTGAAGGGGGACTGACACCATTTGTACAAACCTGAAAGGTCTTCCTTCAGGATACTGTCAAATTTAATCAGATTCTTTTCAGAAATCTTTGAGAAGAAGTCATGTAAAGTTTTTTTTAAATTTTTAGTAATGGCAGCCATATTTGATGGTGGATCATCATCATCATCATTTGTATAAATTTGGAGGCTCTTCATGCCAGGATGCTCTGTGCCAAATTTAGTTAAAACTGGTCAATTGACTTTTGAGAAGAAGTTTAAAATAGCAATTGTTGACAGACACAAGGCCATGCCACAAACTTATTGGCAGGAGAGCTATAACAAAGAACATTCTTTTCTATGGTAGTGTAATGAGTTTATTAAAACCAGAGATTAATTCTTCTTATTTTTAAAATCATTACTCATAAAATATGTTTCAGAAGCTATTATCATTGTCCAAAATCAGAAGCCAGATTTTTCTAGCTGAAAGTCACAGGCTTGGAGTAACCTTGGAGTGACAGCCAGTATTAGAAGCATAAGTTCATACATCAATAATTACCTTGATTAGCCATGGGGCCCTGAGTGGCCAAGTGGTCTAAGGCGCTCGCCTTTACAGATCACTCACACATCTCACCTCTGTCTGCGTGGGTTTGAGTCTCGGGCTCGGCTAATGTGGGTATGTGAGAAAGCTTGCCAGTAGCTTCCCATGGGTCGGTGGTTCTTCCTGGGTTTTTCCCGGGTTCTTCCTCCACCAAATATAATGGCCGCCATGTATAGCCTTTCATGTGCTGAAAAATGGCGTTAAACCCACAACAACAACTTTGATTAACCACTACAGATGAGGCCTCACATGAAAAGCATGCAGCATGCAGTCCACTCATCTAACTCCTATACTCATTCACATGTACAATACACAGTTAACCTGTTGAGAGTAACCTATCACAATATAAAATCTATAGTTACTAGCATGGAAAGTTTATCACTGAATAAAAACATATTTGTTTCTATTTTAACATGCAATGGTCAGAAAGGGCCTTCTGTGATGGCTAGGATATATGTAGCATGGAGGAATCTATGAGCTAAACATGTTACCGGTAGTAAAGCATAGAATGTAGGTCACTTCTTTAGTTGTAAAGTGTAGTACTATCAAAGATGCTTGTTTTTTTTGGTTTTTTTGGTTTAATGCCATTTTCAGCACATGATAGGCCATACATGGTGACCAGTATATCTGGTAGAGGAAGAGCTTGGAAAGACAAAGGGAAGAACTGCCAACCCATGGGAAGCAACTGGCATGCTTTCTCACATACCCATGTTGGTCAAGCTGAGACTTGAACCAACACTGACAGAGCTGAGATGTAAAAAATCTGTAAAGGAGAGCATCTCAGACCACTCAGCCACCTAGAGCCCACTTAACAAAGATTCATCCAATTATAAAGTTTCATGATTCGAACATACCAGTACCCAATGAATGAATGTCAAACACCAAATTTCCACAAAATCATGACATAAGACCTTTTTCTGCAATAAGGGTGTAGTACTTTTCAAGCTGGACCCCCTCACCAATTTTCATGATTTACATAGGATAGTATGCATACAGCCTAAAACTCATGTTGCCATTAACTTAACACAAAAACTAGACCAAAACCAATAAAAGATGAAATATAGGTCACATCGAGCTTCTTCTGTTCTATGAGTGTGGTACTAATAGAGATGCATATCATCATCTATTGCACAATTCTTGCATGAACAGTGCCTGAGAAATGAACATCAAATACAAAATTTAACCCAAGTCAGAGAAGTTTAAAACAGAGGCCATAATGACCTACTACTAAAATTAGGTAGTAGTACTCATCAAGAGGCATCCCCTCACCAAGTTTCATGAATGTAGATATGATTGTATGTACATAGCATGCAAACATATTTTGTGATCATGTGCTAAATGCAAAATCTTAAACTAAGACATTAAACTGTAATGTGCAGTGTCCTTTTTTGTATGGGTGTTGTACTAATAGAAACAAAATTTAACCCGAGTCAGTGAAGCATGAAAAACAGATCACAGTAACACACATTTATGTCGAGGGTGTACTACTCATTAAAATGCATCCCACAGCCAAGTTTCATAATCCCAGGTATAACAACATGTATACAGTATACAACAATCCTATGTGGTCATGATATAAATGCAAAAATGAACTTAAACCAGTAAGATTTGAAATGTAAGTCACATTGACCTTCTTTTATCGTAAGGATGTTGTACTAACAGAGAGGAATGCAATCATCAAGTCTGATGATTCTAGCATGAACAGAGCTTGAGAAATAAACTGAAAACACAACATTTAACTAAAGTCAGTGAAGCGTGAAACATGGGTCATAGTGACCTACTTTTGTGATAAGGGTGTAGTTCCCAATATGTTTCGTGACTCTGGGTATAAAAGTATGTATACAGTGTGCAAAAAACAAGAGCTAAATGCAGAAACTTAAACAAGAATGTACAACTAATGTACAAGTATAAAGTTAGCCAGAGGAGCCCTGGGTGACCAAGTGGTCTATTGAGCTCACCTTTACCAATCACCGACATCTCACCTCTGTCCGCATGGGTTCAAGTCTTGGACTCGGTCAACATGGGTATGTGAGAAAGTTTGCCAGTAGATTCCCGTGGGTTGGTGGTTCTTTCTGGGGGTTTTTCTCCACCAGATATACTGGTCACCATATATAGCCTATCATGTGCTGAAAAATGGCATTAAACCCACAACAACAACAAAGTTAGCCACCTTTGCCCCCTCCACTGGGGAAAGGTGTTATGAAACCCACTCCTAACTGCTACTTATGACCAAGGAAGAAAGAATGATTGAGGTGCAGTGAGGCTGTTTGCAGAGATGCCAAGCAATGAACATGCTTATCAGGAATCCTAGTGTCAATTTTCTGATTCTAGAATCTAGACAGCTCATTCATAATGATCATGTTCATTAGCAGTAATGCACTGCACTTTCCTATAAATGTATACGTACCTGTAAGCAGTCAGTAAAAATTAAGGTCGGATGAGAACAAATGGTGCATTTCTTACTCCAATTTAGAACCCTGAATTCCTTGACATACTCTAGTATCATTATTTTCATGGGTCTCAATTTTTGTGGTTTTGAAGAGAAAAAAAAGGACATTTTCACGGATACTTAAATTCGTGGTTTTGCCTGTCAAAGTTTATATATTTGTATGTATTTAATTTCGTGGAAACACATCAACAAATACATCAAATAATGAGCACAAAAGAACAAAACTATGAGGACAACACATGATAGTCGCTTTAATGGTTAAAACAGTACTACGACTTGTATGAGCACAAATCAAACAGGTGTCAAGATAAATCACTTAAACTCAACATCAAAGGGAGCCAACGCAGCCTACAACACTAAGCTACTAATCGGTTATTAAAGTACATGTGTATGATCTCTTCCTTAAAGTTGCACCATCAATTACTTTCTGATTACCATGGCATTAACACAGTGGTTTAAGAGTGATAAAAATCAACTTAGATCCCTGTCGGTTTCGAAAATGTCATCATTTCACATGTGAACCAAACACGTGACCAGCTGCCCCTTGCTCAATGCAATTAGCAGTTAGCAAACAGTGTCAACATTTGATGTGTTCAGAGCCCATCAAAGTGTAAAGATGCTAACTAAATTGAAAAACAATGGAACCACTCCTTTGTTTCAGCCTACCTCATGTACGAACCAACTTCAACCACTAGACTTTACTTAAAAAACATCGTTAGTGAAGCTGATTGATGCTGAATGGATAATTGTGGCTCACATGAAAATGTGTGACAGATCAGACCTAATTATCTGTGACTTTGAGAATAATGGACTTGTTTAATTTAACAATTTCATGATTATTTACCCAACATTTGTGTGTACCAGCCGACTTGAGTGATGCAATGTTGAATCAGTGGTTTTGCCTCCAAAAATCAGTGAAGTGTGAGCTTTAAGACTCTGCAGTAATTTGTGTATATATACAGTGTTTCATTAGTAACTGTGGCTTAAGCAATAGTTTTAGTATTTTACAGTCATGTTGTTCATTGAGATTAAGCATACATGGATAAAATGAGAGGTTCTTTCATGAGGACTTAACATTTTTCGACAACAGTTTCACTTGAATGAAGAATCAATTTGGATAAGTATTAAATCTAATTTTCAATTAATCTATCATTTCCTATTCTTTCTTTCATTTTCAGTAATAACAATGTTTGAATACGTTATGATTTTTATCATTCTCTCTATCTTTACTTATCTCACAACATATTGATTTAAGGCAGTGAGTGGAAATTACAGCTACCTGATACCGTATAGATATATGTGCACTGAAACAATATAAAATGTGTTCTAATTCTTTTTTTATAAACAGGTAAAATTTAAACAGACACATGTAAAAGCTAATTTTTTTTTACCAGATTACAGAAATAATGTTGATTTATCAAATAGCTTTGTTGATCTCTATGAATAAAACACATTAAAAAAATAAGGAGGGGGGGGGCTTCTTTATCATATGTGGTTAATTTTTCATTGGTCTTTAATTTATGGTTCAGGGCAACAATGAAATCCATGAAAATTGGTACCCCACAAAAATTTGTGATACTACACGTGACCAAAACTATAACCACAGACATTAGTTTTCTACATGAATTATATACATCTCTCTTTCTCTCTGTATTCATGTTTCAACTATTTACAGTCTAATTGACTGGTTTCTTGTATCTACATTATTTTTAAATTAGGAAACTATATTATATGTACCAGTCCATCATACTGGTGCTGAAGTACTTTTGTCCTTACCTGTGTCAACACAGAAAACCCCTGTTCAAAAAAGTTTATCCCCCCAAATTTGATTTTCTGGAATTTTTCTTATTTAAAATGCCAAATTTTTGCTAAAAATTCACAATGATTCTGCAAAATCTGGAATGGTTCTCATCTCTCTGTACATTGTATATGCTTTTATATGTGTAGACGCCAATGACAGGGGTAGTAAAATAGCTCTCTACTCTGTACACTTGAGCTAATACTGACACATTAGTGAAATAGCAAGCTCATGTATTACAGATTCTTAAGGTAATGGATTGAACACACTGAATGTCACTAAAACTTGTTGCAAACTAAAGTTACAGGGAGCTAGAATTATTAGTTCTTGAAGGGTTAGCTGAGGGAAGTGACAACTTAAATGTTTTGCATCTTTGGAAGGAAATAAATTGGTTCTTGATAGCTTACCCAAGATCTTCTAAGAAGACTCCAGCTGAAGGCATTGTAGGGTTAGGCAGTGCAAGCTGCTGCAACAATAGGTTTTTCTTGTCCTCTGAAAGGGACCTGTCCTTCAAAATCTTTTGTTTCCTGGCAGCTAATTCTCTGAGCTGCTTTAGGAAGCTTGCTTTATGTGGATCAACCATTTCAAAGTCCTCATCCATAAGAATGCCAGCATACCAAGGTGGCAAGGCAGGACCACGAGATTTTGGTGGATCAAGGATAAGTTCTTTGTCTACATCTTCTACACCAATAACAATATCACTGCCTTCACTACTCTGATATGACTCTGTCATATTACTTGAAGCCTTGGAGAGGCTGTACTTTTGGGTAATATGATGGCCAACCTCTCCCTGACACATCAACTTAAGGAAGGGTGTCGACAGCGGCATGTCAATGAGTCGGCTGTCCTGGATACACTTTGCAAATAGGGTCCCCATAAATTGGAAACATTTCTCTACACGATCCATATCTGCACTGTCCTGTGGCCAGGGAGCTGGAAACAAACCTGCAGTCCTCTGGATGTAAAATCCTCTTGGCTTTACTCCATCACCAATATCCACCTAAGTACAAAGAGGTTTGAGTTTAAGTTGGATTTATCTTTCCAGAAATAGGGATATCAAAATATCTGGGTCAACATTCCATAGAATTGTGATTGATGGAAATATAAATTATAACATACTGTGAGATCTGGCTTCATAAATCATTTGTTACTCTCTTAAAATTAGGCTGGCATTTTATCTAGACAAAAAGATACCCATTAATCATTAATTATTGATGGGATGAATTTCAAGCCTATGCATAAGAGGGTAGGTATTGATTTCAAGGTAAGTAATAATGAAAGTTTATGATGTCATATTAAAACTATTTATTGATAAAGGTGCTGCAGTGGCTCAGTGGTTAGTGTGCCAGACTTGCAACTGAAACTTGCAAGTCTGAATCCTACCACTGGAACAGCCTAGATCAGCTATTATGGTGTGTACCTTGGCAAGGCATTTAAGTCCAGCTGCCTCAGCACTAAATGACCTTCATGTGTTACTGTGCCATAAAACTAAAAACCACACCATTTATTGACAAGGATTTTGTTATTTGTGGGGTATTTAATTTTAATATGCACATTATAATGAGGAAGAATATGACCATACTCAATAATATAAGCAGGCAAGGGCCTGCATGTTGCGGCTACAATCAAACACAGCTGTGAAAAGTATGACCTTGACCCTAAAGTGAACATATCACAAAATGAATTTCTTAGATACATAACAATTCATCTAATGTATGAACAAAGTCCATCAAGAGGTTTTGGAAACATAAGTAAATGAAAATCTTTAACCAAAACCTTAATCACAGTTTTGTATCACCATGACCTTGACCCCATGATTAAAAGGGGCAAGACTGCATGTCACCAAATGAATTGTCTCAGCTTGATAATTATTCAACCCATGTATGAATAAAATCTATCAAGGGGTTTGGAAATATTGTGAAACTCCGCTATAACACACTTTGTTGTAACACAAATTCACATATAACATGATTGCATCGTTGCTCCTGAAAGTTTACAATAATTTTACCAAATTCCTGAACTAATACAAAGTTTTATTGCTAAGAACTTGATTTAATAATCTGCCAAGAGTCACTTCACTGTTTCCTCATATCCAGGTACTTTGGTTACATAACATTCTTAGATGTTTGCCAAAATAATAAGCGTTTTTGAGCTCATTATGAGAGCCAAATGCTATGTTCTCCATTTTTATTATAGAACAGTACTTGTGACTTGACACTTAGTCGAGTCCAACCCACCTTGGTTTTGTCATATTTACCTCCCTTTCCAGGTGATCATGGAAGTCATCATCACAAAGCCACATGCCAATGTTCTTGCACTGCAATTCTGCTGCCACAAGGGCATAGAATTCCAGTGTGGGGCCCAGGCCTGTACCCTCTTCTCCCTGAAACTCAATCTCCAGCACAGACTTCCTTTGAGCATGGTGCTTCATCACCTGCAAAACAGACCACTTAGTTAATTTAAAATGACATTACTAGGTGGGTCACAAAAGTTATAACTTTCTATACAGGAAACCTGTCCATAAGGACAAACTTCTTCTGTCCATTTACTATCTGAAATAAATAAACAGGTTTTACATCTTGTAAAATATCAAGTTCAGCATACCTGCATTGCCCATTCTAAAAGTCTCTCCCCTCTTGGAACTTTGACCCTCTCATGCATTAGACGTCCCACACGGTACTCCCCACCATCATCTCGTCGAGGCAGAGGACCCCGATTTCTCTCCATCTGAGCATCACGTCTATTCTGTAACCACACAATGGCCCTGGTAACAGAAAGAATCATGTAAATTTGTGTGAATGTTTTAAATTTAAATCAAAGTTTAACATATTTTATATCAAATGTATCACATCTTCTTTCATCAAGCATGACTTGGATAAGAAGAGGCATCTTATTAATGAATTGAAATGTTACTATTTTGGTCCAATTCTTTAAAGCTAGATACATATAATGGTCTGTTAGTGATATTAACTAGATTAATGAATTGAAATGTTACTATTTTGGTCCAATTCTGTAAAGCTAGATGCATATAATGGTCTGTTAGTGATATTAACTAGATTAATGAATTGAAATGTTACTATTTTGGTCCAATTCTGTAAAGCTAGATGCATATAATGGTCTGTTAGTGATATTAACTAGATTAATGAATTGAAATGTTACTATTTTGGTCCAATTCTGTAAAGCTAGATGCATATAATAGTCTGTTAGTGATATTAACTAGATTAATGAATTGAAATGTTACTATTTTGGTCCAATTCTGTAAAGCTAGATGCATATAATGGTCTGTTAGTGATATTAACTAGATTAATGAATTGAAATGTTACTATTTTGGTCCAATTCTGTAAAGCTAGATGCATATAATGGTCTGTTAGTGATATTAACTAGATTGATGAATTGAAATGTTACTATTTTGGTCCAATTCTGTAAAGCTAGATGCATATAATGGTCTGTTAGTGATATTAACTAGATTAATGAATTGAAATGTTACTATTTTGGTCCAATTCTGTAAAGCTAGATGCATATAATGGTCTGTTAGTGATATTAACTAGATTAATGAATTGAAATGTTACTATTTTGGTCCAATTCTGTAAAGCTAGATGCATATAATGGTCTGTTAGTGATATTAACTAGATTAATGAATTGAAATGTTACTATTTTGGTCCAATTCTGTAAAGCTAGATGCATATAATGGTCTGTTAGTGATATTAACTAGATTAATGAATTGAAATGTTACTATTTTGGTCCAATTCTGTAAAGCTAGATGCATATAATGGTCTGTTAGTGATATTAACTAGATTAATGAATTGAAATGTTACTATTTTGGTCCAATTCTGTAAAGCTAGATGCATATAATGGTCTGTTAGTGATATTAACTAGATTAATGAATTGAAATGTTACTATTTTGGTCCAATTCTTTAAAGCTAGATGCATATAATGGTCTGTCAGTGATATTAACTAGATTAATGAATTGAAATGTTACTATTTTGGTCCAATTCTTTAAAGCTAGATGCATATAATGGTCTGTTAGTGATATTAACTAGATTAATGAATTGAAATGTTACTATTTTGGTCCAATTCTTTAAAGCTAGATGCATATAATGGTCTGTTAGTGATATTAACTAGATTAATGAATTGAAATGTTACTATTTTGGTCCAATTCTTTAAAGCTAGATGCATATAATGGTCTGTTAGTGATATTAACTAGATTAATGAATTGAAATGTTACTATTTTGGTCCAATTCTTTAAAGCTAGATGCATATAATGGTCTGTTAGTGATATTAACTAGATTAATGAATTGAAATGTTACTATTTTGGTCCAATTCTTTAAAGCTAGATGCATATAATGGTCTGTTAGTGATATTAACTAGATTAATGAATTGAAATGTTACTATTTTGGTCCAATTCTGTAAAGCTAGATGCATATAATGGTCTGTTAGTGATATTAACTAGATTAATGAATTGAAATGTTACTATTTTGGTCCAATTCTTTAAAGCTAGATGCATATAATGGTCTGTTAGTGATATTAACTAGATTAATGAATTGAAATGTTACTATTTTGGTCCAATTCTTTAAAGCTAGATGCATATAATGGTCTGTTAGTGATATTAACTAGATTAATGATTGGAAAACAGGAGTACCGCAAAAAGCACATAATTTTCCTGTCTTGTAATCTTTTCCCTACAAGTGACCTTGCCTTTTGAGCTAGAGATTCTAGATTATGGAGAACTTGAGTTACTGTGTGGAAACAAAACTGATAACAGATGAACAGACTGGCTGACAGACAGACAGAGATCATAACATAATACAAATATTATAAATGCCATGTTTCTTTTATTTGTTTTATAAGTTAGTGTGAGTACCGGTAGGCCTATGACCCAATGTGTTGAATTGCACTGAACAAACCCTGTCCAAAGGGTCAAGAATAGAACAAGTCATTTGACATGGTTAACTTATCTTGTCATACATCCTACACAGCACATGACAACTTGACTTTTAATGATCGTATGCATTATAAATTACATGAAATTTGGGATAGCAGTTGCTCATTCCTTACAACACATTTTGTATTTTATAAAATCATATATCCTATAAATTGTGACTGAAAATGCAGCTAGCTCACTTACTTGCAATACTAGTATGCACACATGCTCTCCCTCTCTTCCTCACACACATACATGACAATTTGAGATTAACAGACCTGACAGTGCCAATATGGCATTAACTGGAAGTGCCAGTTAGATGTCACAAATGCAGCACCCTCTATAAGAAAATGGTGATCTTCCAGGTTTGAAAACTTGATAAGTTAAATGTTCATTTCTCCTGATCTGCTGGGTCAATTGTACTAAAATTTTACAGATGTAATAAATAAAATGAACTCTACTGATTAGGTACATATTATACCTTAATTTGGATTTTCCCTATAATATAGCATGGCAGATGTTAAATAGTGGCTACTAATATACATATATATATATATATATATATATATATATATATATATATATATATATATATATATATATATATATCCCTCGTTAACTTGTGCATAATGGGTCCACAAACATAAACCGCACTAAAAGCAAGGGCGCATGTTATCAAGGGACCTCAAACAAATTAAGAAGGGGATGCCATCGCTGGACATCAAGAAAAATGCAGGGGGGGGGGGAGACAGGGTAATGGGCTGTTTAATGGCTGAATACTCGTTTTATGCTTGCATTGGAAATAAATGTCAATAAAGAGCTTTTTTCTAATGTAGTTGTTTGCTTTTTTGTATAAATTACCTTTATTTTCAAGATACCTAACCTCTGAAAGTTGTTAACAACATTAGTCCAAGCGGTTTCAACAACACGTGTTCACGAAAACATTGTGTATGATGTCACTGCTTTTTGTTGTTGTTGATTCACAACAAAACAAGATTCCTTCATTTATTTAGTGAACCATCAATGTTGAAACTCGATTTTTTTATTAATCTATTAGTAAAATATGCATGACGTGATTTCATTGAAAGTAACAGTGAGACTTCTTCGCATCCTTTAGGAAATCTTTGAGTGCCAATTTAGAAATTTAAGTTCACTACAACCTCTGGAACTCACTTCTCTGCAATGAACTGGATCTGTGAAACAAAGCTTTTTATTCAACAAGTACTCATTTCGCTTGGTTGCCTTGCTATCTTTGATTACATTTGTGAATGAGTAGGCTAATTTAAGGTAGTTTAATTGTATGAGTTACATAATAATATTTATAACCGTGTTCGATTGATCAATCGAAATGAGTTGCCCTGACACACAGTCATGACCGCTTGCTCCTACTCGGGTAGGATTTGCATGCCTTTTAAATTTTCTTTTACTCCACCCCCTTTATTTGATTTGATACAAAAGACGTAAAATTAACATGGTAATACAAAGCAGGTAAGCTTTTAATGGAGTGTAACAACACAACAAATACTTCCGCAAGCGTGAGATCAAAATACGGTCGGCACTTAATTAGGTTCCAACTGAAATGCTCGCGGACATAGCTTTGACGGTTGAAAGTCATTTTTTGCACGTTTGAATACAAGAGGACATATTGCATTTATGACGATTACACTGAAACCGAATCAAAAGATAGAACTAAAACACAAATTTCACTTGACAAAACTTATTTAATTGGTATTTATATTTTTTAAAGTGTTGCCACCAGTTGGCATTAGTGACATTTTCATTGATCGAAATTTTGTTGAATATTGTTTTTTTACAGTGTACTGAGAATGTTGTTTGAAAAGAAAATTGAACGAAATATATGACTTGTTATTAAAAGCTGAGAATTTCATAATGCTGATTTAAATTTCCGGGTATTAACCACTGTTTTCAATGATAAAACGAGCATTATATCAGTGTTTCATTTACCAATTTTGATCGCATTTTTTTTAACGTTCAACAAAAAGGAACCAGTTTTTTGTTGTTGTTGTTGTTGTGTTTTCTAGTTTAAAAAATGGGATCCATGCTTGGTCCCGCGTTATAAGTGGGTTTGCGAGTTATCCGGGTGCAAGTTATTGAGGGAGTGGTGTGTGTATGTATATATATATATATATTTATATATATATATATTCCCAGTTGCAAACTTTCAGAACTGTCTGTTGGAGTTGAGGCATTTCTTTTCTTCACATAATTTTAGTGAGCATATAATATTAGTGAATATTAGTTAGCTCACTCAATTTGCAAAAATTTTATGCTCCCTATAAATTTGTAATTTACAGTATTTAACTGACATATTTGTCCATATTACCTGCGTCATGTACTTTCAGAATGGGATAAACTGCAACCACAGCCATGACAGTCTGGAAAGTGTAGTAGTGATGCAACACACTTTGTGCCTTGGCAATCCAAGAGTTTGATCCTGGAGCCAGTAAGTGCAAGAGCTATTGGCCACCCATTCAACACAAATGATGTGCTCCTCCAGGCCTCAAGATTACAAAAATTTCAGACTCAACTAAAAATTCTGATGTTGGATTGGCTAATGTCAAATCACTAACTAATATGATTGGCTAATGTCAAATCACTGACTAATATGATTGGTTAATGTCAAATCACTAACTAATTTTTATTGGCTAATGTCAAATCACAGACTAAAACAAGTGGCTAATGTCAAATCAGACTAATTAGATGTATGAATTATAGATTGAGTTAAAATGTGATAACTGTTTCTAATTTCTGGCCCAGATTCTCCAGTTTTCCACATTTTACATGCCACCTGAAACCTCCATCTATGCCATTAGGGGTGCTTGATATAGCTTGTTCAAACATGATGTACCTTTGACATAAATAAAGTAGAAAGAAATTACCTTGATGTACCAAAAGCTGTGCAAGTGAAGTACAGTTGCCTTGTCTCAAAGGGAAACAACATGGGACACCACTTTGTCAGCTGCTCACACCAGTTTGGCAGTGAACGACTGGCCAACACCAGAGGGTCCTGCAAATAAAGAAATATTTTTTAAACAATATTTCTGCAGAATTCAATGTTATGCCAGCTCTGCCATAACAGAATCCAAAACCTTGCTAACTTTGCAAGAACAGAATGACAATGCAACCTTCTTTTGCTCATGCTGAGAAATACTCTCTGTGATGAATATACCTTAAAGATTACTGTACACACAAAAGTGTCAGAGAAACTAAGTTTAATACAAAAACTTAATGTTAAAAACTTTATGTTATCACAGGAGTTTGAAAAGTTGGTCACTCTGAGCTATTTTTGCTCATGGTGAGTAGTGTCCTCCTGGATGAATTCACCATTTAAGGTTTATGACTAAAATGTAACAGTAACTGAGAAATGGAGCTAAATGCAAAAAAAAAAAAAATTAGTGTAATCACAAAAGAATGCAAAGTAGGTCATTGTGGCCTACTTTTGCCCTTTTTCCTTCTTTTCATGCTCCACATGACTGTACATGCAATAGTATCACAGAAACGAAGCAAAATGCAAAAACTTAACATTATCACTGTAGCATGAAAATAAAGTTTTCAAGGAGTATTTTTTCTTAAGGACATTTTCTCCATGTTACTTTATTTATCACTGCATAATAGATACAAATGAAGAAAAAAAAACAAGTGGCCCAAGTGAGTCAGAGATTGCTCACTTGGCTGACATCTGCCCAACAGCTAAATGCAAGATAAAAATCAGTAGGATGTTTTATAAATTTCTTCCAATGATGTTGATTGCATATGTTATGAAAATGTAGTGGGGGGGGGGTAAACTAATTTTAATTATGTAATACTTACCTATTATTATTACATTGCTTTTACTTGTCATGACACTAGTCCCCAGTCCAAGGCGAAATCACTCCTTAGTAATTGGAGGCCTAGAACAAAAACAAACAGTCCCCTCCCAATGCTCTAGTCACTTCTGTCCTTTGGAATATTGTCTTTCTTTGACTTGGACTGAGGCTAAATGGACATCATAGCAGGGAATGAGAAGGAAATTTGGTAATAATAACAGGTATGTATTTACATAACTAAAATTAATTTTACCTACGTTTTGCAATCACTAATGCAATATTATTACATTCCTGAGTGTTCCAGCCTGGAGGGAGGCTGATGGCCCTGTGACTAGCTGTCAGAGTGAACATACCATCTGTTGTCAGTAAGGTGCTCAACTGCAGACTGAAGGATGGTTTGACATCTTGATGGACTGAGACAACTGGGCCTAATGCATAAATGCCTTCACTCTGGTGTGACATCAAATGAAGGTAGAATGGAGAGAAGTTTGAGTGAGACCATCAGAATGGGACTTTCATGACATCATCCAAAGACGAATGATTAAAAAAAAGCCCAAGAAGCAGCAATGGCCCTAACCTCACGGGCTCTAATTCTCAGGAAGGAAGGTCCTCTCTCAGTAAGAGACCAATAACCACTTTCGATAGAATAATCCACCTCAAGATGCTGGCTGCCAAAATATCAACAGTCCTTTGGAGAGGGAGAAAGAGACATTTCTGATCATTTCTTTTCCCCGTTGATTAGGCCAAATAGAACCATAAGGCCCTAACTGGGCAAAGGAATCTATCTTGATTATCCCTAACACAGATGTGACCATGACCAGAAATTTCAGTTGGTTTAGGGGCTACCAAAGGTAGTTGATTCTTTGCCAGAAAGCAAGGCTGGTAAATAAAAGAGATTGAATCATAGTTGCCACTGAATCATAGACAACCCTTTTGTACAGATAAGGCAGGAATTTCACTTCTCTCTGCTGATGCAACAGAGAGAAAGAAGGAAGACCATATTTTAAGGTAAGGTTCTCAAAGGAAGCCTCACTCAGGAATTCACAGTTTAGAAAACAATCAAAGAACACAAACAGTTCCACTAAGGCATTAAAGAATGAGAGACTGGTCACTGAAACTTGAAGCACTTGATCAGTTCTGAAAGATGAGAGTCCAACCTTATGGTGGATCCCATTGAGAACTTACAGGTATTTCAGAGGGCTGCTCTTTGGCCCATAACAGCGGGAACTTGAGCAGACTTTTTCTTTGAAAAGAAAATGAAGAAAATCTGCAAATGTTTCCAAAGAGGAGCAGACTGGATCAATGTGTTGCCTACTGCACCAAGTACAGAATACTCTGCTTGGCATCACAAACCTTCATGGTCGATTTTCTTCTAGCCTACAGTCTGCAACCCTGTTTGATAACTGATCTTGGCAGATAGATCATTTTATATGAGAATGGCATGAAGATGTAGAGTCTGTGGTCTGTTGTGCAGGAGGGACCCTTTAAGCTGTGAAAGTAAATCCCTCCTCAGTGTTAACTCTTTGGAGCACCAACCAACAGATCGAGGAGAATGCTGAACCACAACCATTGGGGCTGCAGGGGGGGGGGGGGGGGCTATTATCATGAGCCGTAATGCAGATGTCCAGACTCTGTGAAAAACATGAGGGATTATTCTAAAAGGTACATAGGCATAGGTGTACACTATATGCATCGCGGATGTTGTAAATCCACATTTCCATGGTGGAAAATGTATTTTTTTTTTTTATAGAAAATATTTATTTTAATTATGCAATACTTATCTGCCACTATTGGATTGCTTTCCCTTCCCTAGAAACAAGTCCCGACATCCAAGCTAATAAATTCCATCCTCCAATTAGTATGGAATGTTCTGCAACACTCGAACAGAAGGAACGTAGTAAAAATCTTACTCCTACACCATAGGCCCATACAGAGTACTCTACCTCTTTTACTTGGACCTAGAGTACACTTAGGACATCAGAGCAGGATGGAGAAGAGAATCTTTGCAATAGTGACAGGTAAGTATTACATAAGTAAAATAAGATTTACCACCCACCCACTCAAAACCACATTTTTTGTTTTTAGCAGTAATACATTATCTGCCACTATTGCTTTACTGAATTTGCCAGTTTGGAGGGAGACTGATGTCCTCAGAAAATTGGTATAAAAATATTGTGCTTACCCTAAGGCAGGAATGTTCCATAATGTAAGCTGGTAGAGGGTTGAGCCACTTTTTGTGCCGTTGCTAATGGGCCCAATGAAAAATGCCTTCGCTCTGGTGCACCAAAGATCAAAGGTAAAAGGAGAAGGTAGTGTGAGATTGCCAGAAGGCAACTCTCATAACATCCTCCAATGAAGAGTGATTTAGATAGGAACAAGAAGTAGCAATAGCCCTCACTTCATCTGCTTTAATTCTGATGATTGAAAGGTCTCCCTTGGCGAGGGACTGATAAGCTCTCTTGATAATGAGGACAATCCACCTGCAAATGGTGGATACTGAAATATCAGCAGAGCCTTTATTAGGTAGGAAGAGATGCTTCCGACCTTTTCTTTGCCCTTTAGAAGTAGCCAAATAGAACCTTAAAGCTTAAATTGGACAAAGATGCCTGTCTTGATCAGCTCCAGCACAGATCTGACTGAGACTGGAGATTTCAACAGGAAGTGGAGCTAATGAAGGGAGCTAGTTATTAGCCAGAAATCCAGGTTGGCAAAGAGAAACTGAGTCATAATTACAGTTGAACTGTAAACAACCCTTTTCTACCAACAAGGCATAAAGGTCGGTCCTTCTCCTCACAGATGCCAAGGAGAGAAGGCAAATGGTCTTAAGGGTAAGGTTCTCAAAGGAAGCTTCACTCAACAGTTGATATGGGGGTTTTGACCATGTCCATAAGAGGCATGAGATTCCATCTAGACATTTGTGAGCAGTATACCAACCTCTGAAGCTCAAAATACCTGATGTGATCATGAAAGTTGAGAGTCCGCCCTAGACCAATAATGGAACTCCACTGATCAGTGAATGGTGCTTCAGTGAAAATGATCTGATGTGTGAGCTCACATCAGATCTGTGTGAAGCACTGCACTACCTTCTCAGGACGGGGTGTAAGTGTGTGTGTTTGTGACTCTCTGGAGTTTTTCCTCCATTCGGAGGAATAATGGATCGAACCCTCACTGGCAGTGAGGACATCAGATTGCGTATCAGAGATTTCGTACCCATGGAAGTCTGATTATTGTTGTTGTTATTGTTATTATTATTATTATTATTATTATTTGCATTATTATTCCCCTTGGGGAGATCATTCACAGAAGACAAGGAGGAAGAAGAGCCATACACACACACCCAGTGCATGATAAGCACCACATCTCCATACCTTGGGACATTATATTCTGAAAGAGAATATTTATGCAAATATATTCTGAAAAAGAATATTTGTGCAAACAAATAAACAAAATCCAGAACTACAAAAGGGTAGGTGATACTTACCCTATCACCTGAACAAAGAGTAAGAACACAAATTATTAAAGCACCGCTTGATTAGCAAGGTGCAAAAAATACCTAAAATCTATCAAGAGAGCTCAATTAACACTCAATTATAGCAAGGACTAAGGGGATTAAGACTTGATCACTACAAAAATGTAACTGAAATGCCAAAAAATGTTTTAAAAGTTGAAATGAAGGCAATTTTTTGCAGAGTGAATTTGCACACATCTACTGTGTAAAAATGTCCAAGGAAAAGAGGAAGAGTATTCTGTATGGGCCTATGATGTAGGAGTCAGACTGGGACTGTGTTCCTCCTGTTCTAGTGTTCTATAAATTCCATAATAACTGGAGGATGGAACTTTTTAGCCATATTTGATCATGGATAGGCATCATTGACAAACTTTAAGGCCCTTCATGCCAAGATACTCTGTTAAATGATGTGCAATTCTGAAGATCACTTTCTGAGAAATCATTTAACGTTTTTATTTTTATTTCAAGTAATTGTGGCCATATTTGATGGTGGATCTGCATCATTTGTAAAAGAAAAAATTAAAGGCCTTTATTCCAGGATGATTTCTGTCAAATTTGGTCAAATTCTGATAAGTGATTTTTGAAAAGAAATTGTTTAAAGATTTTTAGTAATGGTGACCATTTTTGATGGCAGACTAGCATCATTTGTGCAAATCTGAAGGCCATCTATGCCAGGATGCTTTCTGTCAAATTTGGTCAAATTCTTTTCAGTGTGTTTTGGGAAGATGTCATTCAGAGGTTTTTCTATTATCAGTAACAGCAGCCACATTTGATAGCAGATTGGCAACACTGAACAATTTGAAAGACCTTCATGCCAGGATGCTGTCAAATTTGGTCAAATTCTGCTGAATGGGTTTCAGAAGAATTTGTTCTTAGGTTTTTCTATTTTTAGTAAGGGTGGCCATATCTGATTGCAGATCAGCATCATTTGTACAAAACTGAAAGCCATCTATGTCAGGATGCATTCTGTCAAATTTAGTCAAATTCTGTTGAGGGTTTTTTGAGCAGAAATAAAAAAAAATTATTTTAATATTTAATTTTAGTAACAGTGGCCATATTTAATGGTTGATCAGTATAATTTTTAACAAAAGTTGAAATAACTTCATGTCAAAATGTTTTCCGTCCAATTTGGTCAAATTCAATTTAGCAGTAATTTTTTTGGGAAGAAGTCATTCAAATTTTGTTCTATTTTTAATAATTGTGGTCATATTTGCTGGTGTGATTGTTCTTCACACCAGGATGCTTTCTTTCAAATTTGGTCAAATTAGATTGAGTGGTTTTTGAGAAGATGTCATCATTTACAGTTTTTTCTACTTTTAGCAATGGCAGCCATACTTGATAGTGGATCAGCATCATCTGAAGATATGTGAAAGAGCTTCATGCCAGGATGCTTTATATCAAATTTGGTCAAATTCTTTTGAATGGTTCTTGAGAAGAAGCTGTTAAGAGGGTTTGTTTTTAGTAACTGTGGCCATATTTGACAGCGGATTCGCCTCATTTGAACAAATTTGAAAGGGCTTGATTGCATGAAGCTTTCAGTCAAATTTTGTCAATCCTGTTGAGCAGTTTTTGAGAAGTTGTAAATAGCAATAGTAGACAGATGATGGACGATGGACAACACAGAATACATGATGGACGATGGACAACACAGAATGCATGATGGATGAAGGACCATACCATATACTCACTTGGTTTTATAGCCAGGTGAACTAAAAATACATAAATAATTAGCAAGCCACTACTGCAGATGGATGCTACTCTATCTAGTAACTACTCATGTTGTTTATCATCTGATCCACCCAATTTTCTCTAATTGTATATATATATATATATATATATATATATATATATATATTAATTTTTTATTTTTTTTTAAATATGTAAAATACAAAATTGCTAAAGGACAAAGTAGGATAAGGGCTGATTTTGACCCCTAATCAGATTCAGATGAAACTTATATAAATCAAAGATGCTCCTCGCTCTTCCTTACATATGTATTTCATATTTATCCGGGACCACTTTTAATTAAGGAAAGCAACCATTAAAAAGCCAATAGTTTTCTCCTCTGTTGTGGCACCTATTTTCGTGGATTATAGATATGCTGGCTACTGCCAAAAAAAATATCTTAAATTGTGCATTTGCACACAAAATGCATAACAGTCAGTGATAAGACTTATACAACTTGATTTTTGTTTTGCAACATGGCTTAAATGATGTGTATATTTCAATAAAGTTTGGTTGATTACCTCTCACAACTATTTTCATTTTCATTTAAAAAGTTTTGCTCGTGTTGATATTTAGCACTGACCTGCTGTTAAATTCTTGCCAGAACTGTCCCAGGAAAGACAATTTATGCATTTTTTTAATTATGTTCATCAAAAAAATCCTGTGCAAATATTTTGTACATTAATAATAGTCCAATGTTGCTACGATGTATAGAGAATAATTAAAAATGTTCAAAACATCAATGACCAAAGCTGTTTTGTGTATGTATCATTGGGGGAAAAGCTTACTTTCTTAATAATAATCTGATAAAAGTATTCCTTATGATGATGACTGATCCTAAAATTTGACAATTTGATAAAAAAAAATTTGACAGAGAGAGAGTGAGTGAGTGAGAAAGAGAGAGAGAAAGAGAGAGTGAGTACAACAGATGTAAAGCATACAGCATGTGTGGCACTTACGCAACATATAGCATGATTTTATTACTGCACTGACCTAGGATATCAAGTTTGATATTTTTGTTGTCAGTACAATGAGTGAACAGGCACTGGTTTCTTATTTTATAGCAATTGGGTCTCCAGAATGGATGGAATGAAAAAAAAGCACAGTAAGACAGATTAATAGAAATGTATTTGCTCCCGTGTGCACTGTTCCCACCCCCATAATTTTATCATTGACATCATCACCGAGACATAACCAATTAGAACTCAACATTATCTCTTTTTCTTTTTTTTAAATCCTGGGTATTTATCCCTAAACCTCCTGTATATTCAGTAGTCAATATAATCAAGAAATTGCACTAGATTTTGTTTCTGGAGAAATTTGTGCCATATTTATGTATTTATTTCTCCGAGTTTTTAAATTTTATATTAAATGACTGGCAAATTAAGGATTGTCCATTATAAATATCCAGATATACACCATATCAATTTCTCTTTGTAGCATGTAGTTTATATTCCCAAACCCTTGTACTTCAAATAAACAAGGTCATATTGCACTGAATTTCAAACTGACATGGCAACATTTGTCTTCTTGTAAGCATATGAACATAGAACCAAACCTTGAAAAGACGTACATCACTTTTTAATAATGTTAGATTAAACCATTAAACAGGAAAATCAAAAATATTTCAGGCATGAAAATTTTTTAAAAATGTTTTACATGTGCATAAATATGTAGTCCACACAATAAAGACTTTATATACATTCACACGTTCATGTACATGCCAGAATGGGCTAATACACATACATGCATTATTACACACAAACACACAGGTCCAGGGACATCAGTACTTTTATTTAAAAGATGTTGTTTACTCGAGGATAAAGAGAATTTTGTAACAGAGCTGATGCTGACAATCAATCTCTTAATTTATAATTTGATTGAATAAATGGAGTAGCTATGGTCGATCATCTTGACCAATTCTGATGATCCACTGGCACATATGCAACACACATCTACAGTTGTTTAAAGATACAAGAAAAAATGAACATGACATTCAAAATCCTGTAACATTGGTAAAGATGTGAAGGATAGGCTCCAAAAGGCTCCATTGCCTCCAGTTTTTTCTTGGTATGTCCATTCCTATAGCTTCTCTCTCTCCCCCCCCCCCCCTTCCCAAACACATGAGAAAAAATCTGTACTAATCAGCTTCAGGAAACAGTGGAAAGATAAACAAGAATGAGCTAGATAATGACAAATGTAAGCAACCAGTTGAAATAGCAGTATTTAAAAACAAATTGCTTTCAACGTTATTTGGAAAGATAACGGTTTCAGTTATTCATTAAAAAAAAATGTGACACAAGAAAGAAAGACAGAAATAATGACATAGTGCAAGAGGATAAAGCATGAATCACTGAGGGGAAAAAATAAAACAAAACTTATTTATGCAAGTTAAAAACCAAAAAGAACACTCAAAGTTAGCCTCGAACCACCGATTTAATATTTATTGATGATTAGCAGCCAACATGATACCTTTACACTGCTGCGACTTTATCATAACATACCTGGCAAATTACTATATATAGATAGCATGTGGTCTTGTGAGGTTCCTTAGGGTAACATCAGTTATGTCCCCAAAATTCCATTCTCCCTTTTTTAATTTATTTTTTTAATTTTATATATGTCGTTGCATTAAAAGCAGAGTAAAATTCATAACTGTACAATATAATCCCTGTCTTCAATAAATATTTCTTCAAGAACTATTGCAATCAATTTTATTTCTCCATGTTATAGTCTGCTGGAGACCGAGATCCTGCCTTCAGCTTTCTCTTCTGTGTGAAGTTGTGTACTAAAGTAATTCATCAAATGGAAACAAGTGAATAATGATGCTAACAAATATTGTAAGTTTACTGGGTTCAATGCTGATTTCAGTACCTTCATAGCTTGTATGGGTGTGATTCACATTATTATCTCGTATTCTGATTGTGCTTGTCAGAGTTCAAGACTGTGAATTCTTAAATGGGTAGAATATAGTCTACAAAACCAATGAGAATAATAAATGCAATTTAAACGATCAAGGTAACCAAAAATACACCGTAATAGTTATTTCTATCATCATTCTGTTTCTTTCTGACCCTGTTAGTAAAATAATAACATAGGCTGCTTGTTGTTGTTGTTGTGGGTCGAGTTCCTTCATGTACCTCTTCTATATTTAGCTACCCTCATCCTAATATTCAGATTATGATTTGCGCTAAAGAATGCCCCAAAATGCGATCTGAATACCAGTTTTCTTTAAAGGAAAGGAAAAAAATGGCAGCAGTTCACTGATACCGTGAAGTAAACTTCCTATGCCCATGTGCTGAGCTAATAACAGTTTGTCTCAGTTTTTATCTTTGTTACAAATGAGTGCAAAACGGTAACACATATGAAATTTGCACATGTTACATGGTTTTAAAAAAAGTGTTTTCTGTCAAATGTTCTCGATTGCACTGGTAGTTTTTTTCTCAGGATTTTGGAAATGCGGAAATATGGCAAAAACTGAGGTTTTTGATGAACATACGCTCATTTAGGAGCAAAATTAACTGTTTATGTAATATTGTTTCATTTTATGTGTATATAGGTTACATTGGACATGTAGTGATTGTAGTGTAGATATAATAAATGCTCTTACACTTAAATTTATTGCAAATTTGGGGGTCAAAATCAACCCTTATCCAACCTTGTCCTCTAAAATTGGATTAAAAATATGGCCTCCACAGTGGAAACAAGCAGTTGTTGACAGAAAGACGACACACAATGTATGATGGACCCAGGTCCAAACCACAGGATCACCTAGCGGGTGAGCTAAAAACTTTGCCCAGAAAGAAAGTTTTATTTTACCTGTCTAGACATTTATGCCAAACATTTAAGGATGTTTGTTCACAATCTCAAGCATTTCTAGCTCTGGAAATAATTTATTTGTATAATCTCTACTGATAAAATTGAACAAATCTGTATGCAAAGTAATAAATGATACTGAAGTCTTCATAAGTCAGAATTACTGAGGATGTAGTATTCTCATTTTTCTCAAGCAGTGAGTTTAGGCTTTTCACAAAACATCTTTTTACAGGTTGAAGAATGCAAGTCCTTCTTTGACAAAACAAGAGCCCTTCTGATCTTTTTAGATCAAAGGTAAAAGAATTCTCTTTGTGTTTACGCATCTTGTGAACTGAATACTTTTCAAAATAACAGGGATACACACCTGTATCTGCTGAACAAGCTTGTTGGTGATCTTCTTACTCATAAATTCCTCCACCCCAACATTCAGCTCCAACTCTTCCAAGTCTGTAAAATAAGAATTTTCTCTTGCTGTCATTATCACACATGGTAGATACTATATACGATAACTCTTCAGGTTCATTGTAGATGAATAACTAAGGAGATGTAATGATTAAGGAATATTTTACTAAAACATTAAGTGACTAAACCTTTGTGCATGTAAACTTAAATATATTCCAAATCCTTGATACCAAGACTTTCATTTGGTTTATGTCAAAAGTTCTTTTAAGCAAACTTCCAGACAGGTCTTCTGTCATATATAAGCAGCCCACATAAATATGCAAATAATCTACTAATCTATTCAAAATATTGGAGAAGAAAAGAAAAAAAGAAAATTGCAAGAAGAAGAGCTCAAGACACAAGTCTGTTGAATGGAATGATGCACTAGCTGTAATTTCCAAGAATCCACAAAAAAGTCAATTTCTTCTGGTCTCCTGCAGGCTTGGGGATGTAGTATAGACCCAATGCAACCACACATATGTCCTAAGAGGCAACCAATGGAGAGAGGAGCTGTGGTGGTGCAGTAATTAGCATGCCAAACTTGCAACTGAATGTGTGTGGGTTCAAATCCTACTATCGGATCTACCCAGGTCAGCTACTGTTATGTGTCCTTGGGCATGGCACATTACTCCAATTGCCTGGTGCAAAATGACCTACTTGTGTTGCTGTGCCGTAAAACACCAACCAACTAATCATTTCTTGTCCTTTTATCCTTTTAAACTTTTGAGTATTAAAACCGTCTCAGATATTCTTGAGAAACTCCTACATACCAAACTTGGTAACAAAAATATTTTCTTATATATCTGAGATAACATCTTTACAAGATAGCTGTATGCGAAGTACAAAATGCTTTGTCAAGACTGTTGGCCATGAACCTGATATCATGGATAAAAAGTCAATGAACTTCTTTCAGATACTGTCAAGATATACACACATGGTAAGTTTGGTTAAATTTAGAAGTAATATTTTTGGGGAAAATAACCCATACAAATTATTTAAGTGGCATCATTGAAGGCATTCATTAGGTATATCCATAAACTAAACTGGCATCATCCACAATTAGGTTTTTTACAAATCAATTTATACTGGTTTGTATTATAATGCTCACAAACCACTACAGCTAAAATCCTGGTTCAAGACCTTTCACTTTAAAATCAATGTCAAAGTGCTATGAACTTGTTTACTGGAATGCACCTAAATATGAAGTCTGGTCTAAATTCATTTGTTTATGTCCAAGTAACTGTGTTCATAAGCACAATGAAGTACAAAAGTGAAAGGAATGACCTTTGACTTGACCCCAAGGTTAATTTGGTCTGGTTTTCAAACTCCCTCACAAAAGTGCAGATATGTTGATGGTCAGATCTGCACTGTTGTCATTCAGAACCAATGACATATTGCAATGAAAGGTTTCAGTGAATGTCACAATTCATTCAAGAGGAGTAGTGGAAACAAGATTTTCGAGAAGTTCACTATAACTGTCATGTTGGAGGTCAGATGAGCACCGTTTTCATTCAGAACAGCTGCATATCTCAATAGTGTTATAGTGAAAATCCCATGCCGATACAACCATATGTACAGGAAAAGTAGCCATATAAATATTTTCAAGATGGCTATCAGAGCAGACATTTTTGAGGCTGGATCAGCATAATTTTAATACACAAACAACTACATACTGCACAGAAAGATGTATTTATAATATAAAAAACCTGCATGCTGGTATGACCATTTGTTCTGGAGAAGTAGCTGTAGTGTGATATTTCAAAATTTTTATATAGGATTTACTACTTATAGTGAGAAGTGATTTTAGTGAAAACAAGATTTTGAAGATGGCCACCTTTGTGACCATACTGGAAGTCTCATCAGCACCATTTTCATTTAGGACCAACTACATATCATATTAAGTCTTTCAGTCATAGTGAAAATCCCATGTCAATAGAAACCATCCCCTCATAAAGTTGGCCATATTGAACATCTGATCAGCAGTATTTACATTTAAACCCAACCAGACATCATAAGTCTTTAAGTGAAAACCTTATGCCAATATGATTATCCTTTTAGGAGAAGTAGCTATAACAAGATTTTCAAGATGGCCACCATAGCAGCTATGCTGGATTTAAGATCAGCACGATTTTCATTTAGGATCAATCTGACGTGATAAGAAGTCTTTTAGTGACCCCCCCCCCCCCAAGTTGATACAACCATCCATTGAAGTGAAGTAACAATAACAAAGTTTTCAAGATGGCCATACTAAAGGTCTGATCAGCACCCTGTTCATTTAGGACCAACTACATACTGCCAACCTTACTGATGCCTTCAGTGACTATGTCGGTGGGATCGACATCAGATACCGGACTGATGGCAAGCTCTTCAATCTGAGGAGACTACATGCAAAGACAAAGTTATAGGAATTGACTGTTCATGATCTCCAATTTGCTGACGACTGTTCCTTGAATACCAAATCTGAGTCTGACATGCAACACAGTATGGACCATTTCTCTTCAGGTTGTGACAATTTCAGTCTTGCAATCAGTATCAAGAAGACAGAGGTGATGCACCAACCTGCATCTGGAAATCCTTACGTAGAGGCAGTGGACAAGTTCACCTCTCTCGGCAGCATACTGTCATGTGCAGTCCACGTTGATGATAAAACCAATGCCAGTATTGCTAAAACATGTGTGGCCTTTGGCAGACTAAGCACAAATGTGTGGGAGCACAGAGACATCAGTCTGCAAACAAAACTTAAGGTCTACAAAACCACTGTGTTGCTGACCCTGCTGTATGCTTGCGAAACCTGGATGGTGTACAGATGCCATGCCAAGAAGCTGGACCATTTTCAAATGGGCTGCCTGAGGAAACTGATGAGGATAAGATGGCAGGACAGTATCCCAGACACTGAGGTTCTCACATGGGCAGGCATTCCAAGCATCCACACTCTGCTAATGAAATCACACTTGAGATGGGCAGGCCATGTCACCAGGATGTCAGAAGAGCGACTACCAATAGATGATCTTCATTGGATTCCCTCAAGTCATCCTTGAAACACTTCCACATTGACCCTAAGTCTTGGGAAGAGCTTGAACAGGATCGCTCCAACTGGCGCAGTCTCATCCATACTGGATCTACAGACTTTGAACTGAGGGGAATTGCAGAGGCAGTGCAGAGGCAACAACAGCGTAAATCTCAGAAATGCAGCATGTCCTCTATTGATCGAGCAAACACAAGCGACATCTCCTGTCAAGTGTGCCACAGACAGTTCAGAGTACAAATTGACCTGATCAGCCACTCATGTACCCACAGAAACAAAACCAGTTAGTGGTTAGTGATGTCATGGTCATTTTTGAACTCAAAGGATGAACAACAACACATATCAAAAGAGGTTTTCCAGTGAAAACCCCATATTGATATGAGTATCCATGTAGGAGAAGTTGCAAATAACAAGAGTTTCAAGACAAGCATATTGGAGGTCTGATTGGCAGCATTTTAATTTAGGACAAACTCATATCGTAAGAAGTCTTTTAGTGAAAAACCAAAATTTTCAAGATAGCCACCATAGCAGCTATGATAAAAAGATTTTCTAGATGGCCACTGTGGTGGCTATGTTGAATGTCAAATTGGCACCAATGTCATTTAGGGTCAATTGAAAACCTAATGTTGATAAGATTATCCATTCACGAGCTGTAGCAATAACAAGATTTGTAAGATGGCCACAGTGGTGGCCATAATGGGTATCCAAGGAGTACCATTTTCACTTAGGACCAACTAGACCTTGGGATGAATATGCGTGTTACGTTTCATGGCAATCCTCCCAGTAATTTTGAAGGAGTAGCAATAATGAGCAATTGTCTAATACAAAGATGCTATACAACATGGCATGAAGTTTTCTACTAATAAATACTCTGTATGCTTTGAAATCTGCAGGAAGATATATATGTATGTATGTATAGCATTTAACAGTAAATCAGCACAATACTGGCTATATAATGCTGATTAAAAGTTTAAGGGGAAATCAGACCGCAAAACTTATCACCATAGGAATCATCATTACATTTATCATTATCTCTATATTAGTCATCATTAAATTCTAAGCTATTGTACCAAATTTCTAACGCATTGCTACTTAGTCATCACTAAATTCTAAGCTATTGTACCAAATTTCTAAGGCATTGCTAATTAGTCATCATTAAATTCTAAGCTATTGTACCAAATTTCTAAGGCATTGCTAATTAGTCATCATTAAATTCTAAGCTATTGTACCAAATTTCTAAGGCATTGCTAATTAGTCACCATTAAATTCTAAGCTATTGTACCAAATTTCTAAGGCACTGCTAACTAGTCATCATTAAATTCTAAGCTATTGTACCAAATTTCTAAGGCACTGCTAACTAGTCATCATTAAATTCCAAGCTATTGTACCAAATTTCTAAGGCATTGCTAACTAGTCATCATTAAATTCCAAGCTATTGTACCCAATTTCTAAGGCACTGCTAACTAGTCATCATTAAATTCCAAGCTATTGTACCAAATATCTAAGGCATTGCTAATTAGTCATCATTAAATTCCAAGCTATTGTACCAAATTTCTAAGGCACTGCTAACTAGTCATCATTAAATTCTAAGCTATTGTACCAAATTTCTAAGGCACTGCTAACTAGTCATCATTAAATTCCAAGCTATTGTACCAAATTTCTAAGGCACTGCTAATTAGTCATCATTAAATTCCAAGCTATTGTACCAAATTTCTAAGGCATTGCTAATTAGATAATTAAGATATAGACCAAAATGTAATTATGTCTGAACCATGTTGGCTCAATCCAGCTACTCCAGAGATGCTGCCAGGATTTTATCTAATGGGGGGATCTTGGCACCAAAATGGGTGGGGGGATACCATCATTTATCATCTAGCCAACACTTAAATATCCATCACTCTTTCTTCCTGCTCCACTCTGATGTGGCTCTACTAAAATCAAAATTTTCATAAGATGCCCCCTCTAGTTGTATAAGCATTAATCTGTCAACTGTTTCTGAGCTTAATCTGTTCCTTATCTATGTATAAACAGTGTTCTGTGCTGAAAACACCCTTTCACAGTCTGCCATCTGAAGAGCAAATGCATTTAAAACTGTTCTTATGGTTGTTTTGTATAATTTTCTACAGTTCATAAGTATTGTTGCACAGATATTTATGCTCCAAAATGCATATGATCTGGTGATTTGGCGTGCCGTGTAAGAGTTGATGTCCTAATTCAATCAGCTGATTTCTGGCATACAAGTTTTTTCCCTGCACAACTTTTGCAAATATTGCACAACATACCTCCTGCCTTGGTGTTGTTATAACCATTTGTACTGTAACAGCCAAGATTTCTGAAAATCCTTCAAATTTTGGTTTCTTCTTTGGCAGTTTAACTAACCCAGTATTTGACAGAATTTTAGAATTATTGTCTTCTGTCTGATGAGAAACTCCACTTCACCTTTCACTCTCTTCATTCTGCCACTCACACATTCACACTCTTGATTCTGTCATTCTTTATTCACACCACCACTGACTTAAAGTTGAAAAAAAATCAATAATATCCTGCCTAGTCATGCTTGACTATAATCTCACTTTCTAGAAAAGAACCAATTGCTGAACCCCTCTAGTGCACATTTTTCTGTTATAAATAATTAGTGGGATTTCCAAGCATCCATTTGTATTAACCTACATCTACACACTTTGGAATGGACAGAGGTATTTATCAAATGAGTATCCTGACTTTTTAATTTTTTTATTTGTTTTCTTTTTTATTAGGTTTATCTTAACAGTTAAATAAAAATTCTATATTGCACAGAGTGCATTTTTACATGCATGACTTTGAACCAATTTGTGGGAGTGCTCATGCATCACTGCTTTCTAAGTGTGCAAATTCGTAAATATTTAATAGTCCTCTACGTAGGCACTAGTATAGCATAGCTGACTTTGTAGATTATGGACCACTTGGTCTCAGTTACCTGGACCTTTGTTCAAGGTATGTGGTTTTGAACTGAACTTACTGTGCAGAAACCATTTTTTTCTTATTAGACTAACCATGACTGTGACCACTGACTTTTAGACCAAGGAATCTATTGTTTTTTATTACCTTAAGTACAAGCCATCCAGAAAATTTGGTTAAGGAACTTAC
Source organism: Margaritifera margaritifera (assembly GCA_029931535.1). Lineage (NCBI taxonomy): Eukaryota > Metazoa > Mollusca > Bivalvia > Unionida > Margaritiferidae > Margaritifera > Margaritifera margaritifera. The sequence goes on from JAQPZY010001663.1 coordinate 7,368,840, forward strand.
TCTAGAACCAAAGTTATCCTGCAAAACCCATTTTTGTTTGGGACACAATAACTGTGACCTTTGACCTTTTGACCCCCAAATCAATAGGCCTCTTCCATACCTTAAGTGTAAGCCCTCCACAAAGTTTGGTAAAGGCACATGTTCGAGAACTGATGTTTGTGTACAGAAACCATTTTTTTCTTTCAGTCACAGTGACTCTTACCGTAGATCTTTTGAACCAAAATCATCTTCCTTAAACCATGTGCAAGCCATCCACAACATTTGGTCCAAGTCTGTCTAGTAGAACTAATGTATTTGTGCTGAAACCATTTTTCTTCTTTCAGTGACCTTGTCCTTTGACCCAACTATCAAGAGGCTTCTTCTTGTCCTAAGTTTGATTCAGGTCTGTGACATAGAACTAATGTTGTTGTGCAGAACCATTTATCTTCTTTAGTCACAATGACCATGATCTTTGACCTTTATAACTCAAGATAGACAGGTTTCTTCCTTACCCCAAGTGCAAGCTATCCAGAGTTTGGAAACTGCAGGTGGTGGGAACATAGAGTTGCTGTGCATAAATAATTTGTCTTCTTTCAGTCAGTCACCTTAACCTTTGATCTTTCGACCCAGAAATCAATAGTGTCTTCCATATCCCAAGTGCAAAAAATCCACAAAGTTTGGTAACTGTAGATGGTGGAGAACTCAAGTTATGGTGCAGCAACCACTTTTCTTTTTTCAGTCAAGTGACCTTTTGACCTCATGACCAAGAAATTGATAGGGTTCTTCCTTACCCCAAATGGGGGGTGGGGGGGGGTGTGGGGGGGGGGGTGGTGGTTGTGAGGGGAGCTTACTTTTCAGCATGGGTAAATCATTGGAGAAGTATAGCAGTGTGTTGCATTGGAATGGCAACAATCCACGCTCTCCTCTGATCAACTACTAGGATCCTTTTCTCAACCAACAAGGGATGCAACACACGGCAAACAGGTTATCCCTATAAGTATCCTTTTATGACATGCAGGAGGTATATCAGATCTTTTCTATATCGCTGAACCTGCAGGGGATTTGACATCTGCAGGAACAAAAATGTTATGGTATTTCATGCACAAATCCTACCTGTGAATTTGGAACTTCAGATTCATCCAGAAAATTATCTTGGCTGCACACAGGAGAACAAGAGAAACTTACCATTTCTTCCTTTGGTTGAGCCCTGGTCCATTGCAATGGCATACAGCCTCTGAAGGAGCTGCAGGACATGATCCACTGAGCAGGCTGTAAGATCACTATTCCGTGGCATTTCCCACTCACTAAGGATTTGGCAGCTTGGGCTCTTTGAGGTCTCCTGAAAGATGAATTCCCATAATCATGTCATGGAACAATGACTGTTATAAAATCTTTTACGTAGATAAGAGTACATTTGCAGGATAATTTTTTTTTATATCGACAATATGTGGGAAGGAAAATAGAAAAAACTGAACCCCAAAACACCTGCTCTGGATTAAGCAGTGTTGAATCTAGGCTGGTCTTCTTATTTTCCACATAAGAAAAGATACCGAGCAGACTAAAAATAATCAGTCTACCAACCAATCCAATCACCTGGATGCTTGGATTGACTATACAAATATGTTTAGGCCAAGCACCTAAATACAGCAATTGTATCTCAACTGACTGAAGAGTTCCGCAACCTCCTAAAATTCCTTTAAGAACTTAATAAACTTAACTCATGATCAGTTCATTTAAGACTCAATTAAATATTTTTTCTATCATCAAGTGGCTGCTGAAAATTCTCCATTTTCCCTGACTTTCATCACTATTTGCAAAATTTAAGGGCTTTTCCTATTTGGGAACAAACCTCTCCAGACTTTTTTCCAATTTCACGGTAGTGTGGGAACCCTGTGTGGGGTTGTGTAACCTGGATATTGCGGTCAACAGAGACATTGGTTAGAGGGATGATACTGGTTAACTCAGTATGAGGGGCCAAAGGTTCTGGACCAATGGGTCTACAGGAAAGGGAGGTTCTTTAGGAATCCTTCAGCAGGCTGGGAGCAGTGGACCACATGAGGTTATTCCTTAACCATTTTTCAGTAAATATTTGTGGTCAGCACCTGGATGCCATGATATATATATATATATATATATATATATATATATATATATATATATATATATATATATATATATACACAGTCCTACCCATTTATGTCGACATCCTCGGGCATGAGGAAATATTGTCAACATAAGCGGTTGTCGAGATAAGTGTTGGGGGGGGGGTGTCTGAAAAAAAGCACATTTCTCTTGGACCTGCATACAAATTAAATTCATCTGTATGGGGTGACCTGTCGTCAGTGAGTAGGATTTACACTTTGAGAAAACAAACAATGGAAATTTTGAGTACATGAAGACAAAACCAGTGTGAAATACACTTCTATATTGACAAATTACATTTTGGTTACCTTTGTGTAATAAAATCCCCAATGTGTTAAGTGTATGTATATGAAAAATGCATGAATTCGTGTATGGGTCTCATGTTAGAAAATGTATGCATCGGTCACATCCTGATAGAAAACACATGTATAAAAAATGGTTGTCCTCATTTGATCTAACACGTCTACACAATTCACTACGATATTCATTGTCGCCAGTAGCACATGGTTGCATAGTTGTTATTTACATGCTAGAAGTACATGTACATGTAATTAAATTGGCCTAGATTTTGGTCAGCCTGAAACAATACATGTTCCCATTTTACTGAGGCTACCAAGGGGATGAGGCTATTCACAGGGAAATGAAAACATGTATTTATTTACGGAAGTCAACATGAAAAGTACATAAAATTGAACAAGAGATATGCGGCTGATATGATTAATTTACCTTCAACGTAGCCTTTCTTTATAGACTCAGCAGCTTTCATCCATCTAGACCAATAAGTTGTTCTCCACCTTGGTTTTTTTTTTTTTTTTTTTTTTAGTGGTCCGCCACCAGTAAAAAATAAAAAAGGTGGAGAACAACTTGTTGGTTTATCATCCATCCTGACAGAATGTTATGTTTAAGTGAAAAGTTTTCACAGACATCTTTGCGAGATGCCCCACCTTCAACTTCCTTAACAGCCAGATATTTAGTTTCCAGAGGCTGTAAATTGAATCTGCATTTTACGCTGCTGTTGGTAGTCATCGTAAACATAAATAAAGTTAAAAAGGAAACTTTCACAGCACAATAAACTTGTTTAAATCACCGATCACTTTGGAAAATGCAACAATCGATCAGATTTCATTGCTTTTATTCAAGTTTGGTGATGATTTTTTTTAATGAAGGGTGGATTGTATTTATTGAACATTGTAACCGGCTTGCTTTGATGAAGGGTACATGTGTTATTTAAGTCGCCGCGAGAGGCCAACTTTATAGGACAAAAAAAAGCCTGTTTTTTAATCCTACCGAGATATTAAAGCCTGGCGGCAAGATCAACTAATTGTTGAACAAAGTACAGGTCGGAACTGGCTGCTTGTCGACATAAATGATCCGGTGGCAAAATTAAAGCTTGGCGGCAAGATCAACTAATTGTTGAACAAAGTATGGGTAGGAACTGGCAGCTTGTCGACATAAATGGTTAGAAAACAAAGGATTTGTTCAAGCTGGGACCAAGGGCTTCTGTCGACAGGTACATTTATTTTTTATCTCGACGTCGACATAAGCATAGTAATAGTAGACCAAGGGACCGGGACTTTGCTTTTTTGTCGACATAGGCTGCTTGTCAACATAAGTGATGTCGATATAAGTGGGTAGGACTGTATATATATATATATATATATATATATATATATGTTGATGGAATATATTTATTATATTTGAACTTAAAAGTCAATGTCATTGTTATATGTGACAATCTAATACACCATCACACTTGTACACTGATCATATTTGTTAATAATTCCATACATTGATCATATTAGTTGATAATTCCATACACTGATCAATTTGTTGATAAATCCATACATTGATCATTTATGTTGACAAACCCATATATTAACCATATCTGTTGATAAAATCCATGCATTGATCATATCTGTTGATAAACGATATAATTTGTAATTACTTGTTGAAAATCCATGCTTTGATTATATCCATCGAGGAATGACTCCATTTTGTTCTATCAACTGGTCAACTACATGTGCATGAGTGGGGCAGGGTTTTCTGATGTTGCAGTTATGAGAGGTGGAGTTAGGGTATCAGAGATTCAATCATCATTAATTTGCATTATAAATCAACATCTAATTCATGTGATTGTGTTAAGTGTTTTCACTAGATCCAATCCCATCTGGTTTCATCCTGTTATACTTCTCAAGACCACAAGCCCTGCAGGACTACCCTCTCATTAATCTGTGGCATCTGTGTACAGGAAGGAATGAAGTTCCGGTGTGTGAATTGGTAATCCGGTCAGAAAACCTGCCCCGATTTCACAGATGGTGAGACAATTTGGACCCTAAATCCTAAGGGGATCAGAGCAGACAGGTGGTACTTGTAAGGTCTCCAGTTTGCTAGAAGCAAGAACTCGAGAGGCTGTGTATGAAGCCTTCCTAGGAGAACTAAGTCTGTTTCCACATTCAGTCCCCAGGAGAAAGGTAGAGGCAAGCAGACAACAAAGTCTTTTTTGTCCAGTCTTGCTTTGATAGTATTTGAGATTCTGTTGGGAGTAATATGCACTGTCCTTTGACAAGTGAGAAAATTCATCCCCAAGTAAACAAAATTCTGAGCAGGAATCACATCCGACTTCTTCTGGTTGTGGACTTGGCCTAGACGAGTCACTGTCTCCCCAAAAAAAGACACAGATCCTTCAGAAGGGCATGACTGAAGATGTTGTGCATGAACCAGTTGTTGAAGCACTGGAGGGTAAATACCCCTAACTATCTTCCCAATGAAGGCTCTGGAAGTTGAAGTTAGGTCAAAAAGGAAGAGCCTGAAATTGAAAGATGTCCCATCCCATACAAAACTGCAGGTATTTCCTGTGTGCTGGGAAGATGGGGATGTGAAAATAGGCATCCTGGAGATCTATGGAGACCACCCAGTCGTTCAACCTGATCATATTCCTGACTGAGGAGGATGTCTCGATCTTGATACACTCTTCCTAAAGAAACTTGTTAAATGGGGAAAGATTGATAATCAGTCAACAAATTTCCCCCATATATTTTTAATAAGAAGATCCAGGAATAAAATCATAGACTTTGAATTTTAGTCACCCTCTCTACTGCACCTTCCTCAGAAGGTGTACACCTCTTCCTGAAGGGATACCAGTTGGGAGTAGTGGAACAAAATGTGGGTCCTTGAAAGAGGTGGAGGGTCCTGAATGCAAAGACAATAACCCTCCTTTTTTGTGGAAAGGACCCACGCATCATCGAGATCCGAACAAACCTCAGCAAAATGGGCCAGTCTGGCATCTACTGGGATGCTGAGAAGTGGGGAACCTGGCAGAAGAGGGTGCATCTTCCTAGGGATGTCTACCTCCCTCCTCTCGCCCCTCTGGCCACCTTGTTGTGATAAAGAAGGGCGGAAAGGAGTTTTAAACTCCATCTGATGGTTCTACTGGGGTCCCTGCTCAAAATGCTTAGGAGGGGGAGCCACGGACCTTTTTGGATGGGATGATTCTTCACCAGTTTAGCTGAGTCTGGGCCCTTTACCATAGACTGGTGTTGCTGATTCCTCCAGTCTTTTGAGGCCACTGTAGGAATTAGCCCTCCAAATAACATCTATGCATCAAGTGGAGTGTCCCTTAAAAGGCCATTGCTGTACTTAAGCAAAACCACTGATGTCTCCAAGGTGGCTGAAGCTGGGCAGAAAGTGCCATGGATATCGACAGTGAATGTTTCAATGTCTTGACAACAGCCTCCAAAAATCTCTGCAAAGCAGCCAGAGCCAATGATTCCTCCTACAACAGACTGAATGAGGCAGCCAAAAACAGATTGGCATGGGAGGCTTTAGTAACTAATGTATGAGCCTGGAGTTTCAAAGCCTCAGGAGGCTTAACGGAGGGATGAACCCAGGTCCCTGCTGAAACCCCGCCTGGGAAGCACCGGAGACCAAGGTGAGGGGGGCTTAAGGGGCCAAGTGGGTGAATTAATCCTGTAAATGGAGGTGGAAACCAGGGGCTTAAGCATAGAAGAAGGGGCAGACCACCCTTCTGCTGTCAGGCTGCCTCTTGGCTTCATGACAACTTCTGAGTTAGCAGCCTCATCAATGCTGAGGGAGTGATAAACATGAAGTCCAATATAGGCTGTGTCTTGAATAGATTTGCCAAACTGAAGAATATCCACGGGTCCAAAGATCCTGAGGGTTCTGGACACAAATCTGTGAAAAGGAAGCAGTAAACCTCATTTACTGTCTTGTGAAAGGTCCACACTGGCTCCTCCTCTGTCACCTGATCTATAGTGTGGGACAAAGATGGAGACCCCAAAAATAAGAAGAACCTGATGTAACCGGTTCTTCTTGGAACTCATCTGTGTCAACCAAAATTAATCTGTCATCCTGTCTTTGCTCTCATGGATACACAAGACTATCCCATCTTCCTCTTTGAAAGATATGACTAATCCGTTGTTCCTCTTTCCTTGAAGAAAGGGATTGAAGATTTCCTCTTTATGCTGGAGGAAGTGAGTGATGGTCCCTCTCCACTTGCTTCCATAGTTAGGCCTGAGGGAGGTGAGGTTGGCCAATGGCTAGCCCAGTCCGTTGATCCATGGAGCTACAGGAAAGTCATCCATGTTGTCATGGGAAGAAAGGGAGACATGGCCGACTTACCACTGGGTGGTAGGAGTCCTCAAGCCATGTAAGGGTTGAACAGGAAACATAGGAGTGTTGACCCAAGCCCTTCCCCTAGAATGGTCATCAAAACTCAGAGCCCATTCCCCATAGGAGTTGAGTGGTAACACAGGGCAAGGGTGGAATTGATCTGATCCCTTTCTCTTGACTGGTGTTACAAACTAGGTGTTCGGTCTGAAGACTGGCACCCAGTGTCTGGAGCTCAGTGGCTTCTGACAGGAGACAGAAACCGGAAAATCGGTACCAGTCACCATACATGGTGCCTGGTGCTCAATGACAGGTGACACACACTTGGTGACAACTACTTGACACATTACCCAGTGACCATTGACAGACACTTGGTGACTGTCACTTGACACATTACCTTGTGCGTGATGCCCAATGCCTGGTCACTGTGCAATAACCGGTTAGACAATGCTGAACTTATTAAAGAGTCAGTATTTGGAGAAGTCAAGTCTGATGAATGAAATCCCCCTGATATAATCATAGGTCTACCTGAGTGAGAAGACCATGCTTTCTTTGTGCGGGGAATGCAGGACTAGCTAATGGGTGATGGCAACTTTCCTTCATCAATGAGTGCCTAGAAACCCTCCCTTGCAAGAACTGACAACGTCCTTGCATGTCAGTGATTCTACCTTTGTAAGAGCAGGCAATTTCTGTACCTTGGAAAGAGCCATGTACCTCACCTTACAGGAGCTGGCAACTTCAATAAATCGGTAGGTGCCCTAGACCCCTACTGGGAATGGAGGGTGTCTTCCAATGATGAAGAGGAGGAAGCAGGTCCCTTCTTCCTGTCCTTATAGGCACAGTAACTTTCCACCAACTCCCATACCACATCAGATCAAAGGCAACAAAAAGACCAACTGTCTGTGTGTACACATGCTTTGCATGCTAAGCAGGTGGGCTGTGTGTCCCAAACAGCCTTTTTATGACCTCATTTACCCATACCTAGAGGCATATTGAATGCTAAAAGGAAATACAAGAAATAAACACTGAACAAGAACAAGAACAGGGTGGGTTACACTTACCCTAACACTGGTTACTAAGAGAGGGATACAAAACGAATAAGCACTGCTTTGCTTGTGAGCTACTCAAAACCCTCAAATTCACTGAAAAGAGACACAGATACAGGACTGGCAAGAAAATATTAAATACAACACAAAAAAGGATGTCACTGGCAGTAGAAATGCCAAAAGACTACTTAGATGATGAAAACATTGAGTGTCCAAGAAACACATGAGAACTACATGAAGTCCAAGAAAAAGAAGGATGATATTCCAAATGAATGGAAACAGCTAAGGAAGCAGACTGGGATTATATTGGTTTTTGTTCTAGACCTTCAATTACTAACTCAAGGAAGGAATATTCTCCTTGGATTTGGGACAAGCGTCATGAAAAGATATAGTACCGCAATAATAGGTCGTAATGTGTTACTGCTATTAAACTAAAGAATGAACACTACGCTTTCACAAATATGTGTAAATTATGCAAAAACATAATGATGTAACAGTGATTAAGACATTTATAGCAGAGGATTGAAAACCAATTTAGAAAATATATATTGTAAGTCCATACATAATGTACTAGCCAACATATTCCATACCCTATAAATAATTAGTGCAATTCAAAAGTAGAAATGTGCATTTGATAGAAAGATAGCAAGAGGTCTGATTCTTTTAAATTAGAATAGGACTCTTTGGGCAAGGTATGCAGTCTTGAACTAAATTTACTGTGCAGAAAACCTTTATTTTCTTATTGAACTCACCATGACCCTGACATTTAAACCTGAAAACCTTTAGGGTTTTTTCTTACCCTAAGTACAAGCCATCCACAAAGTTTAGTCATAAACTTACTCTTGAACAAAAATTATTGTGAAAGACCAATTTTTCTTTGAGTCACAATAAACCTGTGGCCTTTTGACCAAAACATCAATAGGCCTCTTCCTTTTGTGCTTACATTTAGTTGGAAAGGTTTATCTTCCTTAATTTCTGTGCAACTGATTTTACATTTTTCAAAATTTACCTTTAGTTTGCACCATATAGACACTATTGTGCTGAGGTGCCATAAAATGTTACTACATAAATACGTTATCTTAAGTGCAAACCTCTACAACCTTAGGTCGAGGTACATGGTCTAGAACTAAAGTTATTATGAAAACAAAGACCATTTTTCTTCTTAGAGTCACAGTGACCCCAAAATCAAAAGGCTACTTTCTTACCCAATGTGTAAGTCATCCATAAATTTTGGAGAAGGTACAAAGTCAAAAAGTGAATTTTTTGTGCAGAAACCATTTTTTATGTTTCTGCCACAGTGACCTTGACCTTAAAGCTTTTGACCCTCAAATCAATAGGCTCGTACCTTACTACAAGTGCAAACCATCCATAAAGTTCAGTCCAGGTCTGTGATGTTGGACTAAAGTTATTGTGTGGAAACAATTTTTCTTCTTTCCGTCACAATGATCATGATCTTGAACCTTCCAAGTCCAAAACTGATAGGCTTCTTCCTTATCATAAAGGCAAGCCATCAACAAAGTCTGGTTCAGATATGTAATGTAAAACTAACATTACTATGAGGAAAACCATTGTTCTTCTTTCAGTCACAATGACCCTGAACTTTGACCTTTTGACCGGAAATGACAGGCTTCTTCCTTACCCAAAATGGATGGACAGATGTCATAACATGGCACTCACTGCCTTGTGGTGGTTGTATAAAAAAATTAAGATAATGAAACTGCAGAATTTAACACAAAAAAGTCTTTCAATTGTCACTTATGTTACTGCAGACATCTCTTCAAATGTAAAGGCATCATGAAACAAGAGTCCCTCGAAGGGACTGAGGCTATACTGTCTGAAAAGAATTTCCTGGAATTAAAGATAAGACCATTTCATTTTAACTGATGAGTGTTGAAAACATCTTGGATATTCTTGAGTGATACGATTTTCAAATTAGCTGCTGTGGCAGCCATATTGGAAGTAAGATCGGCACCATTTTCAATTAGGACAAACTAGACACAATTAGAAGACTTTTGGTGACAACCCCATGTTTATATGACCATCCATTCAGAAGAACCAGTGATAAGATTTTCAATATGCTCATTGTGACAACCATATTGGATGTCTGCAGGGCACAATTTTCTTTTAGGTCAAACTAGATATCATAAGAAGTCTTTTGGTGAAAACCCTATGTCAATATGACCATCAATCCTGAAGGAGTAGTGACAAGATGTTCAAGATGGCCACCATGATGACTATATTGGCATCATTTTCATTCAGGACCAACTAGACACCATAAGAAATCTTCTGGTGAAAACCCCATGCCGATTTGACTTTCCATTCAGGACGAGTATCAATAACAAGATTTTCTGTTGTGGTGGTAATACTGGAAGTCACATTGGCACCATTTTCATTTAGGATCAACTATACATCATAAAAAGTCTTTTAATGAAAATCCAATGTTGATATAACCAGCCATTTGGGAGAAGTAACAATAATAAGATTTTGAAGCTGTCCACTGTGGTAGCCATGTTGGATGTCTGGGCAGAACCATTTTCATTTAGGACCAACTAGACATCATAATAAGTCTTTCAGTGAAAACCCCATGGCCAATATGACTTTCTGTTCTGAGTAGTGACAACAAGATTTGTAAGACAGCTGCTGAGGCAGCCATACTGAACATAAGATCAGCATCATTTTCATTTAGGACCAACTACATATCACAAGAAGTCTTCAGTGAAAATCCAGTGCTGATATGACCATCTATTCAGATTAAGTAACTATAAGATTTTCAAGATGGCCACTGTGGTGGTCATGTTAGATGTCCGAGCAGAACTATTTTCATTTAGGACCAACCAGACATCATAAGAAATCTTTTAGTAAAAACTCCATGTTGATAGGATCATCCATTCAGGAGTAGTAGCTGATGTGCTGGCCATGATGGATGTCTGAGCTGCACCATTTTCATTTAGGATGAATGTGTATGCTAAGTTTCATGGTAATCCAGCAAGTAGTTGAGTGTAGTATCAACAACAACGTATGGATGCCAGACTACAGATGACCATCCCATAAACTCTTCAGGGCTTTGACCACTACAGCTAAAAAATGTATGCTTTTGTCCAATTTATACTCATCTCCTAAATACAGTACTCCCCCGTGATAACACACTTCGCTATAACACGATTCCGGATATAATGTGGTACCGCTATGGACACCAAAAATTAATTTTAATTAAGAACTCACAATGACATATTTACCACTTCTAAGCACATTTTGCAATTAAACAAATGAACATCTGTAAAAATGTGCCGTGAGTAATGTCGTCATTTTTGTCAATAAAATATCTCATCTTCAGTTCAAAACACCAGTTAAATATGCTGATTTGTGATTCAATGATGTCACACCATGTGCAGCATGCTTTTAGCAATTCTAAAACACAGAATAACAGAGATAACAAAAGATAACAAACTTACATACATGTATGTAATCCCATTTAAATCCAATGATGTCCGAAAGAAACACATTTGTTCCCAGAAAGTACTAATCCAAAAAGAATAAGCACTGTTCACTCACATGATGTGTATTCCCTACCTGAAGTATTTTGTAATTTTATACTGTTTGAGACCTGATCATTCTTGTTTTTTTGCAAAGTCTATGATATTTCTCAGCTGCATAATCTTCAAGGGCTCGATGTCCTGGCTTTCTAGCCACATCAGTCCTTTCTTGAATGCAAATATGGCTTCGGAAAGAGCAGGGGGTGCTTCCGACAGGTCCTCCCCATCACTTTCAATTGTAGATCCTACTTCCTGTTTATCGGGATATGTTTTCTCTTTTGGCACCTCAAAAAAACTGGACAACTACAGTATCAGTCTTACATTCAACTGTGGGGCAGTCCCCGTCAATGTTGATCCAGTGCTAAACATTGTCAAACGTGACCTTTACTTTTTATCCCCCAAACTGATAAGCTTCTTCCTTACCCTAAGTGCAAGCTTTCCACAAAGTTTGGTACAATTATGTGATGTAGAACTAATGCTATTGTGCAGAAACCATTTTTCTTCTTTCAGTCAGTGACACTGACCTTGACCTATAGTCCCAAAATCTTTCATACCCCAAGTGCAAGCAATCCACAGTAACTGCAGATTGTGGAGAATTCAAGTTTTTGTACAGAAATGATATTGGTTATAGGTAGATGGTTGGATGGATAAATCAATAATATGATATGCTCCACCTTATGGCAGGTGTATAAAAAGCAAGAAGGTCAGGGCCTGCATATTGAGCCCATGATCAAAGCATTCCTGTAAAATGTATGACCTTGTCCCTAAAGTCAAAAGGCTGAGTGAGCATGTCGTAAAATGATTTGTCTTAGCTTCATAATGGTTCATCCAAAGTATGGAAAGAATCCATCAAGAGTCATCCTAAGTATGGAAAGAATCCATCAAGAGGTTTAGGAAATGTAATGTAAATGAAAAAACTTTAACCAAAACCTTAACACAAAGTTTCCATCATTGTGATCTTGACCCTGAGGTGAAAGGGAGTAGTGAGCATGCCATGGAATGAAATGTCTTAGCTTAACAATGGTTTATTCCATGTATGAATAAAATTCATCAAGGGGTTGCTGCAAATTGTATGGGTGTCCTTGACCCCAAGCTCAAAGGAGTGAGCAGGCATGTCACACATGAATTCAAAATGATTCAGCATTAAGTATGAACAAAATCTATCAAATGGTTTAGGAAATATAAGCAAATTAAAAAACTTAAAACAAAACCATAATGCAAATTTTCTATGACTGTGAATTTGACCCTGAGGTCAAAGGGGCAAGCAAGAGCATTGCAGAATATTTTGTCTTAGCTTTATAATGATTCTGCCAAGTATGATGAGAATCTATCAAGGGGTTTAGGAAATATACACTAAAATCTTAACAAACTGTCTATGCCACTGTCAGTGTCAGAAAAGTGACTGCTATGTCTTGCTTACTACTAAAATAAATGTGCGTTTAACAATGATGACAAATTTTCAGGCATGAATGGAAAGGTGGACTCAGTTTGTATAATAAATAATCAAAGATTGCAATGGCCTCAGCCCAAGAAGCATCTCTGTGAATACTCAGCAACTCCATATAACACTGTCTTGCATTTGAACTGCACTATCATGCACTCCACTTGATATGACTGTACAAATTTTCCCTACGTCCCAACTCTGCTTTGCAGATGAAGCAGTCGATTCAGGTGTCAAAGCCTGATGGTTTGCTTACCTTGGGTTTTTCAAGATCAGCTTTTGTCTCCCCTTCTTTCAACTCCCGGTAAACAATCCTGCAACGAGAGAAGGAGATCAAGCTGTGTTCAGTCGATGTACAATTGTATAACAACTTGGTAAAAGAAAAAAAAAAGAGCTTTAAAACTATCAAAGTTGGCTGTACAAACTCCTGAAAGGATGGTTTTAATATAAAAATACACGTGGCAATTAGGTAAGCTTTTGCTGTTTCAGAATAAAACCATCCACAAATCTGATATATTCAGAAACAGTTTCAGAAAGATATCTTGTTTTTGGCTGACATTAAAGTAATCTGTAATACCAACAACTTCAATGATGGTGCATATGGGCTTGTAACAAGTGATTTACAAATCTACAGTAGTAAGAACTATAGCCCCTAGAAGGGACTGATGCTCCACTGGCAGAAAAGAATTTCCAGGAATCAACGATAAGTTCATTTTTTCTGTCCTTTTTATTCTTATTAACTCTTGAGCACTGAAACCATATCATATATTCCTGAGAAATTTCAACATAAGATTGGTAACAAAAATATTCTCCTACATGTCCAAGTTAACATCACAATATACCTGTAAGTGCATTACAAAATTCAGTCAGAACAGCTATATCCATAGCAAAGTCAAAAGAATCAGTTAAATTAGAAAGGAAAAAAAACATGCATTGCTGCTGCTTAGCAGATTTTCACTTGTGACTTGTGATGATGTACTCATCTGAGATCTTTATGATGAAAAGCCTATCTACCATGTTTGATAAAAATCCTCTTGCTTATCCCAAGTACAAGCCATCTGTAAAGTTTGGTAAACACAGATGGTGGACAACTGAGTTATTGTGCATTAACAAAATTGGTAAAAGGAAAGGCAGACAGACAATGGAAGGACAATAATGGTAAAAAAAAAAGGACATGAAAATGCTTAAAGAGGCATATCTACATATAATATGCAATTCACCTAGCAAATGGCATCCAGTTATAAGTAAGAGTTATATTGGTTACAGGTAACATTCCATGTGAAGATATTAATTGTCAAGGACCAAACTCTATCTGAAATTTGTTTAATGCAACAAAACCCAGAAAAGGCACATCAATTGCTATGAGACAATGAACACACCACAGAGCTATGCTGGTTAAAAAACATGTAAACAGATGGATACCTAACTGACAGACAGATTGATGGATGGGAAAGGTGAATGACTACAGGGTTTCTGCATCTCAATGCACAGCCCTAACAGCATATCAGTATGACCATCCATTCAGGAAAAAAAAAGTACTAAGATTTTTGACAAAAGACGATTTGGCGACTATTTGGGAAGATCATATCATCATTTTCATTTAGAACCAACTACATACAGCGAGAAGTATTTTAGTGAGAAACACATATCGACATGAACATTACTTTGAGAGGAGTACCCATAACAATATTTTCAAGATAACCTCTGTAGCCACTATGTTGGAGATCTGAGCAGCATCATTTTCATTTAGGACCAACTAGATATTGTAAGAAGTCTTTTAGTGAAAACTCCATGTCTGTATGACCATCTCTTCAGAAGAAGTAGTGACAACAGGATTTCCAAGATTGCCTCAATGGCCACCATGTTGGAGGTATGATTGGCACCATTTTCATTTAGGGCCAACTACATATCCGGAGAAAAATTCTTTTAGTTAAAACTTAACAATAACAAGATCTTCAAGTTGACTGCCATGGTGGCCATATTGGCAGTCTGAGCAGCACTATTTTCATTTAGGAACAACCACATACATGTATCATAAAATCTTTTCAAGAAAACCCCGTGTCGATATGACAAATCTGTTCAGGAAAAGAAGCAATAAAATCATTTTCAAGATGGCAGCCATGTTGGACAACAGAGTAGCACCTATTCATTTAGGACTAACTAAATACCCTAAGCAGTCTTTTAGTAAAAGTCCCATATCAATACAACCAGCCATTCAGGAGGAATATCAATAATAAGATTTTCATGATATCCACAATGATAGCCATACTGGATGTTTGTGGGGCACCACTTTCATTTAGAACCAACTAGCTCCCGGATGAATGCGTGAGTTAAGTTTCATGGCAATCCTCCCAGTAGTTTAGGAGTAGCAAAAACACACTTGTGCTAACAGATGGACAGATGGATACCTGATACCAGATGACATGCCATCAAATAAGCTCTTATGGTCTATGATGAGTAGAGTTACAAATTTCATTCAAATCATGTAATATACCAAAGGAAGTTCAAATATTTCAAGGAGTTTTCAATGGTTCCCTTTTAACCCACTAAACAGTATTTATTATCTGCAAGTAAATGGTACATACATGTAAGTTGGCTCCCAGATCCTTTTATGTCTCTCTGTTCTGTTGATTTGGGACCCCATCGCTAGAAGCTGTTGTAGGTAGCTAAATATACATGCATTCTCATCTGTCAGACAAACGTCCTCATCTCCCATCTGAAAAGCAATAAAAAAAGCATGGAAACTCTGTCCTTGCAGAAGGCCATTTATTTAAATTTAACTTTTTTGACTCTATGTTGATTGTATAACAACTTCTAATAATAGGATAAAGTCATGCATACCACCACCCTGTCAAAACGTCTCTTAGGAGACAAAAGGACAAAAGGACTTGTCAAAGATTTCATATATTGGAAGTTTGTATTTAAAAAGTATACTGAGGAGAGATAGGCATCATATGTGTGCACTTGTTTAATTTGGGTCAAATTTATATACTCGCATATAAGCCAAGTCCAAATGCAAAACAACATAGACCCTGATCTGCTGTCGCATAATGCGCCAGCAGATCTGGGTTTATGCAGTCTGCAGTTGGTATCAGCTTATATGCGAGTATATACGGTAGCCTCCAGTGACATGTGGATGGGTAACAACAGAAGTATTTTTCTGTGCATCATTTTCACTGCAGAATTCGGCCTAGGTCTGCATGTTGAGTCCATAATCAAAGCACTGCTGTAAAATGTGTGTCCTTGATCCCAAGCTCAAAAGATTGCGCAAGCATGTTGAAAAATAACTGTCTTACCTTCATAATGATTCATCCCAGTATGAAGAAAATCCACGAATGGATTTAGGAAATATAAACAAATGAAAAAAATTTAACCAAAACTTAACACAAATTTTCTATGACTGTGACCTTGACCCCAAGGTCAAAAGGGCAAGCACATGTCACATAGTGAATTGTCTTAGCTTGATAATGATTCATCCCAAGTATGAAGAAAATTCATTAAGGGCTTTAGGAAATACAGTAAAACCTGATTTAAGCAACCTCTGCTATGAACAACCACCTGTCATTTACAACCAAAATGTTTGTGCACGGATCTATTTTACTACATAAATGCACAGTTGTGAGTGACCACCTGCTAAACACAACCAGCAACCATTATTTTGTTGGCAAAATATGTGTTTCAACACTATTATGAACAACTGAATCGTAAAACCAGATATAAATACTACAGACTTTATTTAATAGTTTGTAACCACAATTGCTGAGTGTAGTCTTTTTCTTTTATTAAGTTCTTTGCTTTTTCCACATGAGTTAATTTTATAGTTATTGTAAAGGTCTGTATTCTTTGTTGCTTTATTAATGTTAGTGTTATTATAACCTGCACACAAGGCCGAATGGGCCATGGTCAGAGATCTTGTCATCTGTTCGCCTTAGCACAACTGTTAATCTTTTTGTTTTATCAAGTTGATCCATTTATTATTCATGTTGTGGGTGTAAATAAATTTATTGAGTAAGTGTTATCATAGCTAAAACTTTTTTAATTTATAGACAGAATAAATAAGTGTTACCTTATTTATAACTTTACAATTCATATGTCATAATGCCAAAAGACTGCATGTGAACTTCAGACAAAAATGATGATGATAATGATTGCTGTATTCTTAGTGCTATATAATTGTTTTTTATATGAATGCTTACTTCAGAAGAAAAAGTACAAGTTGTTTGACTCAAGGAGAGTGGGAAGAGTTCAAGAGTTCTTGCTGAAATATTTGATGTTGGAAAGACTCAAATAAACAACACACTAACAGATAAGAAGAATATTCTGCAGCAGTAGGAAAATGGAGTAGATGGAAAGAGAATGATTCTGAATGCCAAGTGATGTTTGTACCAAGATTTAAATGACAAGGTTTTTGAATGGTTTTGCACTGCTTGTGCCAAGAACATCCCAATTAAAAACTAAGAACTATTAATGTATATTCATTTGAAATAAGTCTATTCTAAAGACAAGAAGAACCTTCTGATTAATGTTACTTTAAAATGAAGATATTAATTGTTTTGAAGTTACATGTAGCTTTCTTACTTCATACACATACATATACTTCTCACAAATATGGTCACCCTCTAGAAAGGCCACCCCTCTTATAAGGCCACTTTCCTGGTGCAAAGGAGTAGCCTTATAAGAGGGGGACCAATATATGTGCAATAAATTACATGGGATATCTAAAATGGTTTTGGAGTTTTCCCATAGAAACCAAAGTGTAAGATGATGGATGGATGGATGAATGGACAGACAAATGGACAAAAATAATTAAATATTGTGAAACTAAGGCATTGTGAATAGCAAAAGGAAATCTGGACCAATAGCAGACATGCCAACCCCTGGAGCAGTATAAGCATAATCTAAGTGGCAAAAAAGTGTAATCTGAGCATTAAAACTGCAATCTATATATTACATGTCATGATTACAAGAAACTGTATGACAATTGTACATTTAGTGTTGCTACTAACCTGGATCTGCAGCTGGTTAAAATTCTTATCACAAATGGGCAAAATCTGTGTGGATTAGTACCAGAAAACAAACACAAATATATTGACAAATTATTTATATACAATACTCACTTTAACTAGTCTACATGTTGAACTTTTACTGAATGATCATAAAGTCAAGTCCATAAATTCTGCAATGAGCATGACGATGCGCTCAACCTGAGTGCTGTAATACATCACTCTAATATTCTTCTTTTTAAATTTGTAAAGCGCTACTGATTTGTCCTTTTAATAATCTGACATGTTTCGAAGTTTAAAAAGATCCCTCTCATCTAACATTTTTCAGTCATATAACATCATGAGTCACATCGATAAAGCATGTTTTGCTTAACATCTGGTGCCATTTTTTTAAAAGTATAGACTGGTCCGCTACCTGATTATATTATCAAATTATAATGAATTAGTGAGATAAGTTTTCATATTGAAGAAACCCATCTGTATTTTTGGAAATGTTTCATATACAGCTGCTATAAATAGAAAATAAGGAAAGTACATGTAGGTCTTCAATGGACAAACATACTCTTATGCAGCAGTCTTCTTTTTATTGCTTTATTTTTATTTTTCTAATGTACCAAAAAAGTGTAATCCATATACAGGCGAGCATAAGATGTAATTAGGTGAAAAAAAAGCATAATAATTACACCAAAAGCGTAATGGTTGGCATTTATACAATAGTCTCAAATCTGTAACAAGTTTCATAGTGATATCTTGAACAGATTTTTAGTTAAGCTCTGGAAATGAAAATATAAATAATGGATGGATGTATGAACAGACAAATGGATGAAAACACTAACAATAGTAATGTGAATGGTATATTATATGCCCACCCCATGTTTAATAGTTCTCTTTGTAGGCACTAGCAGGAAATGGTTGACTGGAGATTATTGGCCAAGGGATCTCAATGACCTGGACCTTTGGTCATGGTATATGGTCTTGAAGTAATTTTCTTGTACAGAAATCATTATTTTCTTATTAGACTTACCATGACCATGACTTCTGACCTTTACACCACAAAATCTTGAGGTTTCTTTATTACCCTAGTGCAAGACATCCACAAGATTTAATCAACAAACTAACTCTACTACAAAAGTCATTCTGCAAAACCCCATTTTTCTTTGAGTCACAAAAATCCTGATCTCTGAATTTTTGACCCAATCAGTAGGCTTTTATCTTACCTAAAGTGAAAGTCATCCATAAACTTCGATTAAGGTACATGGTTAAGAACTGAAATTGTAGTGCAGAAACCATTATTCATTTTATCAGCCACACTAACCATGACACTGGACCTTTTGACTCCCAAATCAATAGTCTTCAACTTTATTCAAAGTGCAGTCATCCACAAAGTGTCGTCCAGGTCTGCAGTGTAGAACTACAGTTATTGTGTAGAAATAATTCTTCTTTCAGTCACACTGACCCTGACCTTTGACCCTGAAATCCTTAGGTTTCCTCCTACCCCAAGTGCAAGCCATCCACAAAGTTTGGTGATGGTACATGGTGGAGAACTCAAGTTATTGTGTGGAAACAAAACTAGGTAATAGGCTTATTCCTTACTCCATGTGCAAGCCATCCACTATGTTTGGTCCAGGTCTATGATGCAGAAATAATGTTATTATATGGAGATACTTTTCCTTCTTTCAGTCACAGTGACTTTGACCTTTAACCTTTTGACCCCCAAATCACTAGGCTTCTTCCTTACCCCAAGTACAAGCCGTCCACGATGTTTGGTCCATGTCTGTGATGCAGAAATGTTCTTATTGTGCAGATCCCATTTTTTTCCTTTCAGTCACAGTGACCTTAACCTTTGACCTTTTAATTCTGAAATCAATAGGCTTCATCTCTACCCCAAGTGTAAGCTATCTACAATGCTTGGTAATGGTACATAGTGGAGAGCTTGAGTTATTGTGCAGAAACAAAACTGTGAAAAGACAGATGGACATTATAATGTGACATGCTCCACCTTATGGCAGGCATATACAAAACTGAACCTGATGAATTGTGCATAGCAAAAGCACATCTACACCACTAACCTAATATATGTACCAAATTTCATAGTGACATCTTAAATGGTTTTGGAGTTTTATAGCCACAAATAAAAGTGTGGATAATGGATGGATGGATGGACAAAAACACAAGATGATTATAAATATTTAAACAGAAGAGTGAAAAGCAAAAGGCACATATGGACAACTGCTCTAATATGTGCACCAAATTTCATTATCTAAAATGGTTTGAGAATTATGCTCCCGAAATGATGGTGTGAAGGAGGGATGGAATCCATTTCTATATCCCCACCAAGTTCATTGGGTTGGGGGATAACAAGCTATAAACATATAAGCAATGGTACATGCTGAAACCTGGGCTCGAACCGAGAACCACCTGTGTGCAAAGCAAACTCATTACTGCTGTGCCATCAAGGTCCCTAAGAGGCCATTTACAGGGCTTTCTCACTCATTAAGTCCTGTTGTAAAGTGAGACAATGATAAACTCTTTATCTTGTGATATAATAACTTGCAAATTAAATGTTAGGATGATTATTACAAGGAGCAATTGTGCGACTATTTATCCCTAGAACTGAAAATATCTTTTTTATACACACTAAACAATCAAAGTCAAGAAAAATACTAGAGGAATAATAAGCAATTTACTCATGTAAATATATTTCCACATCCTACCACTACCCCATCGATGGAGATGAATCTATAGAAAAAAAAGTGCATAACTCTTCTGAAAAGAGTGCCAGTACAATACCTGGTCAACACGTTTATCTTCTGATGATGACCATAATATGTGCCAAGTTCTACGCAATCCACAAAAAACTGTGAGAGTATATTGCATTCACAAAATTCTGTGATAGATTGCATCCGAATGTTAAAATAGCAATAACTCATACAAAAAATTGCAGGAGCACAAAGATATGTTGACATGCGCATCTTCTGATGATGACCATAATATGTACCAAGTTTCACAACAATCCATCAAATACTGTAGAACTAGTTACATTCACAAGATTGATGGGCGATGGGTGGCTAAGTGGTCTAAGGTGCTCACCTTTACAGATCACTCACATCTCACCTCTCTTTGCATAGGTTTGAGTCTCAGTTTGGCTAACGTGGGTATGTGAGAAATCTTGCCAGTAGCTTCCCATGGGTCAGTGGTTCTTCCCGGGTTCTTCCACCACAAAATATACTGGTTGCCATATATAGTCATGTGCTGAAAATGGCATTAAACCCCCAAAACCTAACCAAATCAAAAGATTCTGTCATACACTGTATTCAGCTGCAAGACACAAAAGGCAATAACTCAAACAAAAATTGTGAAATGACAGTAAATTGTCAATATGTGCTTCTTCATATGATGACAATATGTGCAAAGTTTCATGGCGTTCCATGGAGAACTTTGAGACCAGTTACATTCAAAAGATTTTGTCATACACACTACATCAGGCCCCAGGTAAAAAAAGGGTAACAACTCTAACAAACAAAAGCAAATAGATTTGTTGATATGCACATATTCAGATGATGATCATACCATTTCCCAAGATTAATGGCGATTGATTGAATTTTTTTAGACTACTTGCATTCACAAGATTCTGTCACACAATGCATTCAGTTACAAGGAATAAGTGCAACAACTCTAATAAAAATTAATGATTTGTCAATATGAGCATCTTCAGCTTATGACCATAACATTTACCAAGCTTCTGAATGTTAGACTAGTTGCATTCAGAAGATTTTGTCATATGCTGCATTTGGCTCCAAGTCAAAAACAGTACTGTGCATGACACATTATATACCCACTCCGTGTTTAACAGTCCTCCATGTAAGTAATTAAGTTTATGGGCAGGCTTGGTCCAGATCTGTGATGTATAACTAATGTTATTGTGCAGAACCCACTTCTTTCAATCACAGTGTCCTTGACCTTTAACTTCATAATAAATGGGCTACTTCCTTACCCCATATGCAAGCCATCCAAAGTTTGGTCAAGGTATGTGATGTAAAACTAATATTATTGTGTGGAACCCATTTTAATTCTTTCAGTCACAGCAACCTTGACCTATTGACCCTAAAATCGATAGGGTTCTTCCTCATTCAAGTGCAAGCCATCCAGAAAATTTGGTAACTGTAGATTGTGGAGAACTCAAGTTATTGTACAGAAACCATTTTTTTGTTTCTTTCAGTCACTGTGACCTTGACCCTTGATCTTTTCACCATAAAATTTGATAATGTTCTTCCTTACCCCCATGTACAAGCTATCAACAAAGTTTGCTAACTGTAGATGGTGGAGAACTTGAGTTATTGTGTGGAAACCACTGGTCTTCTTTCAGTCATTGTGACCTTGACATTTGAGCTTTTGAACCTGAAATTGATAAGAGTTCTTCTTTATCCCAAGTGCAAGACATCCACAAAGTTTGGTACCTGTGGATGGTCGAGAACTCAAGTTATTGTGTGCAAACCATTTTTTTAGACATTGACCTTTGAGCTGTTGACCCCAAAATCGATGTTTTTCCTTATCCCAAGTGCAAGCCATCCACAAAGTCTGGTAACTGTAAATGGTGTACAACTTGAGTTATTGTGCAGAAATAAAATTGGCAACCTGCACTGCACTTAGGATTCTATGGCCAAGAGAGACAGTGTCCCCCTGATAACAAATCTGGGAACACACAAAATTTCAAAGGGAAAAAGAAAAGTACTGCGAGAGATCATAAATTTTGAATCGTTTTCTTTAACTGGGAAAAAGTTCAAAAGGTGCACATACTTTTTGTATGATACAAATCTTTAGAATGTTCACTGTTCATAAGTCATCAGTTTTCTAATTTCACACTTCTATTATTTGGATTAGAATTTGGTATCTTTCTAACGGTGACCTGTAGATCTATTAAAACAATTCCGTCTTTAAAAAAATGAGAAAGTCTCATCTGTTTCGAAAGTGTCACCATCATATAACTTACTTAGTCAAATGCACCACCATTATGTCGGGTGGATACTTACATTATTGCAAGAAGTCTTATCAAGTGCTCAAGTGACTGGCAAGTATTTATGAATTATGCATATTCCTTTATGCTAGTATTTGCCAATAGACTCGTTCTTTGTTTCCACTTCTAAGCAGACAAATCTGATTTCTGGAAACAATGTCAGGGTACCAGTTTTTGATCAATTATCACAATTCCTCAAGTCAGTAATCACATACATTGATATTTTTAGTCACTAGTAAGATTACAGTTCCATGCCACCAGTTGATTACAATACTTCCTACAAGTGACGTAGAGCATAGAATTCTGTATGTAGAAGTGAAGTTTTGTAATTAATTTACGTGTTTGCATAACAGACATGCAGCAAGGGATTTTCCAACTTTTGCTGAACTATAAATGATGAAAAAGCATGCCCAAAGGACACACTAGGTCAAGATATGGGGGACATCGGACAAAAATGTGCAAGAAACCCACAATCCCGTGCTCATGGTGTAACAATCGGTAACAGACGCAAGGATGGATGGACAACATAACAACATAATAGTGATTCTTTAATATATGCATCTTCAGATGATGACCATAATATTTACAAAGTTTCATGACATACCATCAAAGACTGGGAACTAGGTGCATTCATAAGACTGTGTGTCAGATGCTAGGATGGACACAAGGATTCCTTTATAAACCCACCTCTATAGAGGGATAGGGATATAAAATAACAGTACAAATACAATCTTTTTCTTTTAGAGCTTGGTTAATTCAGGTTGGAAAGTTTCTTCAGATAAGGTTGGCATGTGCCATAGCTATGTTAAGAAGTTTGCACATGGCTGATCATACACAATAAATAAGATTTCTTCCTATAAGTAAACAATAGGCCCAAGTGTGCACGATATCACTCACCTGGTTTACATAATCTAACAGTGAACTATTTTACTAAGCAAGTTAATGTAATATTGTAAAAATACAACCTGATGCAATCTCCCAACCTTTATATCATGTCAACTGTACCTATTGTACCATAGTCTGATAAACATTCTTTCCGAAGAGAAAGACATATATATGCATAGATCTTGCTCATAATTGAACCTGTCCAAGATCTTGATGATATCCATCTGTTTAACAAGTTCTATCAAAATCTGAGGTTAAAGGTCAGCCAATCAGATGCAACATCACCTCTTGAACAAGTACCAGTCTGAATTATAAAAGCTAAGACTATGATGATATAAGCATATTTACCAGGTTTAGGTAAACTCTAATTGAAATTCAATCTCCACAGTGGCTACAAGCTCTGCAAATTGGATACCAGATTAACTCAAAATCAAACTCTAACAATGTCTTGATGATAAAATACTGTTAAACAAGTTTGATTAACATCAGATCAGAAATAGATTCACCAGATTTTTTACAAGTTCATCGGAAGCTAGACCACCTCATTAAGGTGAATAGATCTCCCTCAAAAGAGTCTCATAATTGTATTCATTGAACTCTTGATGATAATCTCACTGATGATGTTAGCTCCTTTACCAAGTGTTTATCAAAATTCTATCAAAAATACAGTCTCTACAGTGGTAAGAAACTCAGCCAATCAATTGTAGGATCAACTCATTAATATGAATGGAGCTCACTCACTATAAAAGTTTCCTCATATTCTGATGGTATAAGCTTCTATTCCAAGTTTGATTAACATCGGATCTGAAATATGCAGAGATGCTGCCAGAAATTTTCTTAAGAGGGGGAGGTCCCCAACACCAACCTCCAGATTGGGGGGGGGGGGGGATTGTCCAGGGGGAGGGGTAAACTATGCTGAATGGTAGCTGATGGGTGACAACATTATTTTATCTTGTAGAAACACCTAATTTAAAACAAACACTTAATGATTTTGTATCACTTCCTTTACAATAAATGTATAAGGTATCTGCATAACTAATTGCTCACTCCCCTTTAAAAAAGTCTTTGCAAACTGAAAATGATTTATTGGACCACACACACACATCTGTATAATCAGTTTATTTACTGTTTCAGATGTTAGCCCACAGGCCTTTGAAATTCTATCACTGTAGTAAGAAAGTAAGAAAGTGTCAGAATATCTCAGAAAAAAATGGAGGAAAAAAATCCTTTCCATAGATTATATATCTATATAATTATATATCTGCATAGGATTTTGTTTTAATTTTGTCTCAGATATTCTGACATTTTCTTGCTACAGTAATAGAGTTTCAAAGGTCTTTGGTTAGCCTATTCCTTGGAGTGGTGTGAATTTTGCTTTCAGAACTGAATCCACTTTCACAATCAGCTTTTATAAAGGCAGAATTGCTGCAATTATGGCCAGTACTGAATAAATTTCGGAACTGGTTTTCAGGATATATATCCCAACACAATTTTCCACAATTCACGCATGTTTTTCCTTGGATATTTCTGTTAATGTATCAGATTTTCTGAAAGGCCTAAACCGTAGTAAATGACATTATGCCAGTTATTTCTGTCACACTGCTTTCTGCGTTAAGTTTGGTTAGCAGCAAACCATCAGATATTTAATTCTCCCTAGTTTCGTCCTTAACATATGATCTTTCTGTCTTGCTGACTTTCCTAAAGAAATCAGTTGTTTGTTTGTTTCAACATGATACACTGCTGTTGCGCTTTAGACATTTCCCTAATGGCTGATTGATGGATCAATTTACTATACCACTGCAGGAAACAATTCAATTGGAATACCTCCATAGTTTCTGGAATACTTCAACATATCTCCATCACAAAGGTGCTTGTATTCAAACAATATTCTCCATAGATATTGGATTAATTGAGAGCATGGAGAAAAGGCAAAAAAGGCGATGATCTAATCAACCTAATTAAAAAACAAACAAAAATTAAAAAATCGTGCACTGGCTACAAGAAATCCATGGAACCACAGGTAACTTGTGCGATCTTCCCCCACTGGGTTTTAAAAGTTGCGTGACTCTCTATAATTTTTGTGAGAAACCCGCAATCCCATGGCCTGGCAGCATCTCTGAATATGGCCTCAGATGCAAGATCACCTCAAATATATGCTAGAATCCTGTTCATTACCTAAATCATGTGAGATCATGAGAAGTCTAAATTTCAAGTTTTATCAAAGTTGGAGCAGAAATAAAGCAGAGTGGTAATAAGTTGAGTCAATCAGATGCATGAATGCCTCATTAATATACATGGATCTCACTCATTACTGAACTCATCCAAGATCTTGATGATATAAGCACATATTCCAAGTTTAATCAAAACTGGATCAGAAATTGGGCCTCCAGAGGGCTAACATGCTCAGCCAATCAAGATCACCTCATTAACATGCACAGACGTTGCTCATTATCGAACTCATCCAGGATCTTGATCATATATGCTTATTTTCCATACTTGATCAAAATCAAATCAGAAATGTGGCCTCCAGAGTGGTAACAAGCTCAGCCAATTAGATACAATGTCACTTTGTTAGTATATCTGGATCTCACCCATTATCAAACTCATCCGAGATCTTGATGACAAGCTTATACTCCAAGTTTGATTAAAATCAGGTCTGAAATATGGCCTCCAGAGTGGTAACAAGCAACTGTTGATGTACAGATAGACAACGCAATGGATGCAGGGCCATATCACAATGGATGCAGGGCCATATCATAAGCTCACCTGTCATCACAGCCAGGTGAGTTAAAAAAATGTACTGACCCCTGGCAGTGCTGGAGCCTTCAGGAAGAGGATCAATTTGGGCTGAGACCGCTGGTTCTCTTCCTTCACCTCTCGCTCATTCTCAGAACCTGGGGGAGGAATATCAAAGTCCTGGGTCTGGTTCACATTGTTACGTCCTGGACGGGGATCGAAGGCAGGGATAAGAGCAGAGAACTGTCGCTTCAACACAAACTCATCATCCCAAGTTTTCTTCCTCTCTCCTCTATTATCAAGCTCCTCCTCCTCCTGAAAAATAAGGGAAAGGAAATAAAACACCTGTAAAAAAATTTGCTTCAAGGTAGAAAGTACACAAATGCAGTCACAGAATGAGTTTAAAAGACCCCGAAAACGGTAACAAATTTGATTAAAAATCTAGTATTAACATGCCGAGATAAAAAATGGCAGTCATTACTCAAGCGGCAAGTGATGGCAGTTATGTGGTTGCTGAATTAGTTGAAAATATAGACAATTTCGTGTGGAAAATGTACATTTTAGGCAGTGAGGATCGTTATTTTAACTTCATCAAAAATGAATGGATATGATAATAACTGGTTATTTGAAAATTAGTTTTGAAACGAGTTTTAACGTGGTGGACGAATTGGGTGTTGATTTTGTTGAAAATATAGACAATTTTGAGAGGAAAATTTATGTTTTATGAAGTGCAGATAGTGATCTTGACTTTTCGATGAAATTAATGGAGATGATGACTTTTCGATGAAATTAACAGAGATGATGATAACTGGTTAATAGAAAATTTTATTTAAAAACTGAATTTAAACGTGCAAATATCAAAATGGCGATCAGTACTGAAATGGTAAGTGATGACTTGTGGATGTCGATCTTGATGAATATATATACAATTTTGTGGGGGAAATTGGTATTTTAGGCAATGGGGACCTTGACCTTGACTACACTGAAATGAAATGAGCGGATGATAACTAGTTCATTGGTATTGAAGACTTTGATGGTTTTCAAGCTAGCTGGACATTTTGTGAACTTCACTGCTCATAAAGTTCACCCGCATATCGAGGCTGGATGAGTGCATAATATTATGAAATTTTACTGCATTCCTGGAAGTAGACCAAATGAACCAAAATAAACCCAACAAAACTCAGATATTTTTACATTATAATTTAATATGGAATAAAAATACTGATACAAAATGAACAGCTTTGTCAACTTTCCAGTAAGGATCAGTTCTGTTTGCTTTCCGATTCTCATGTGAGTAAACTGAATAAAATTGAAACAACCTTTGACATTCTTGATGGATTTTTATTATTTTAAAGCCATCTTAAACGGCATAAAATTCCTCACATTTCATACACTTACATATAGGATATAAATGAATGTTTTAGATATATTAAAATTGCATTTAAAGTAAGTTA
The DNA here is from genome assembly GCA_029931535.1 of Margaritifera margaritifera. Classification (NCBI taxonomy): domain Eukaryota; kingdom Metazoa; phylum Mollusca; class Bivalvia; order Unionida; family Margaritiferidae; genus Margaritifera; species Margaritifera margaritifera. The sequence goes on from JAQPZY010001663.1 coordinate 7,396,699, forward strand.
TAAAAAAATGTAAAGCTTGTTTTTTAGTTTACTTAACTTTACTTTCAACTGAAATTTTTACATCTGAAAATTTTCAATGAAAAAATACAGCACTTTAAAGAAAATGTTATGCTTTTTAAAATGGGCTATAACTTTAAAAAAATTATTTGAAAAACTTGTCCAGTAAAGCCAGAGTCATGATTCTTGGTGAGATAGTATGCATACAGCATGCCAAAATCTAAAGCCAGTAAAAAGGTAAAACATAGGTCATAGTGAACTTTTTTGTTGTAAGGGTGTGCTAACAGAGATCAATATCATCATCCAGTTTCATGATTCTTGCTGAAAAATGTCAGAGAAATAAACTTAAAGCACAATATTTAACCCAAGTCAATGAAGTGTAAAATATTGGCAATGATGACCTACTTTTGCAATGAGGGTATAGTTTTCATCAAAATGCATCCATTAACCAAGTTTCAAGATTCTAGATATGATAGTATGTATATAGCATGCAAAACAACCTATGTGGTCATGAGCTAAATGCAAAAATAATGTACATGTCTCTTTGGCCCATCCACAGGGGCTAGGTGCTATGAAGACTACTTCAAACTGTTGCTTACAGCCTAGGAAAAAAAAAGAATGGTTGAGATTCTGTATGGCTGTACATTGTATATATATAATGCCAATGTCAGGGGTTAGTACAATATCTCTCCTCAAATAATTGTTTGCATTGTTTGACAAGTGAGACTCTATAAAAAATTTTATTTGGAAGATGATTTTACCGCTTATGGAGATAAAGAGATGTAAAACTAAAATGTTGATATTTGATGATATTATGGTTGTAATCAGATGGGCTATTGAAAACCATCACCAGCCAAGCCTGATTTTGTAATCAGTGCTATGGCATTCTTTTATATTTTTGCACACATAACTTTTAAGAGGTTTTGGTTTGGTGTTGTATCACACAGCAACACAAGTAGGTTATTAAGTGCCAAAGCAATTGGAGTAAAGTGCCATGCCTAACAACACACCACAGTAGCCGACCCAGGCTGATCTTATAGTAGAATCCGAACCCACACCTGTTCAGTCGTGAGTCTGGCACACTAACCACTGAGCCACTGCCACTCCTTAACTTTAAGGAGATAATTACATAATTTACATTTGTCAACAATAAAATTAATACACAAGAATCTGGCGCTACTTTTGGGGGTAAATTAAACCTACCAGAACATCATCATACACATCATCATCTTCATTCTCATCTTCATTTTCATCATCATCATCATCTGGTTCTGGCAATTCCTCATCATCCTCAAGTTCTGCCAATAACGAGGTGGCCCTACAGCTCTCAAGGAATTCATTGTCACTCTCACTGGATGTAGAGGTCAGACTGCGAGTCAGTGCCTGACTTAGAGAAGTCACATTGACCATGGTCTGAGTGTTGGTCAGTGTGTTGACTGTGTTGGAAACTGAGGTGGTCAAATTAGGGAAACTCTGGGCAGCTGATAGTAAGGTGTCTGGAATGAAAGGATAAATCAACAATAAGTTGTCAGAAATGAAACTTTAAACTGACTGAATAGACTTAAGTGCTGCTTGCAAACTTTACAATGTAATACAAAAATCATACAATATTACCACTACTTTTTCCCTTTAAAATTCACCGTATTCAATGATAAAGATCTACTTACTTGATGAATTGGAAGGCAGGAGCCTAACCAAACTTCCTTGTGTGCTACGGACCATATTATTCCCTGACTTAACACCCAGGAACCTCCTGGCTTGGGCAAATGTCTCCAGCAGACTGGGCTCCATGCTGGCCGGCAAGTTTGGCACACTGACACTCATCGGATTGGTCGGTGAGGTACGGGTCTGAGATTCTGGCTTCTTGGAGTCTAGCCTTACATGTTTTTCTTCAATCTTAGTGGATTCTTTGTCTTCTCCACCCTTTGCCCCTGTTTAAAAAGTTAAAGTTAAATTATACAGAAATACACATATAAGATGAATTAGATGAACTATTCACAAAATCAGAATTAATAATGGCCCTGTAAAAAAAAATGTTTTTTTTTTAGGCGGGGGGGGGGGGGGGGGGGGGGGGGGTAAAACTAATTTGTAATACTTACCTGCTGCTACTGCATCGCTTACCTTTTTCCAGAATGCCAAGTCCCCACTCCAATCTAAATATTTCCTCCTCCAAGTAGTAACTGGAGGCCCAGAATTGAAAAGAACATGATCCCAGTCTGTTTCCTTAGTCATAGCCAACATACGGAATATCTTTCTCTTTTGACTTGTACCTAGACTATAGGACATCACAGCGGGTTGGGGGAAGGGAATCTTTGCAATAGCAGCAGAGAAGTATTACATAATTAAAATTAGTTTTACCCTCCTCCCCCTCCCCTAAAAAACTACATTTAAATAGCAGCAATACAATACATCCTACTATTTGCATTGCTAAATTTACCAGTTACGAGGGAGGGTGATGACCCCAAACAAAAACTGGTATAAGAAAAATAAATGCACTTACCCTTATGGTAGGAGTGTTCACTACTGTAAGCTGGCAGATGGCTTGGCCACATGTTATCCTATCACAATTAGACTCAACCAGTAAATGCCTTTACTCTAGTGCACCAAAGTTGGAAGGTAAAAAGATGATTGATTTGGTTTTGTGGGTTTAATGTCATTTTTTAGCACCTGATATGCTATACATGGCGGCCAGTATATTTGGTGGAGGAAGAACCCTGAAAGACCCTGGAAAGAACAACTGACCCAGGGCAAGCTACTAGCAAGCTTTCTCACATACCCACATTGGCCGAGCCAAGACTCGAATCCAAGTGGACAGAGGTGAGATATGAGTGATCTTTAAAGGCGAGCGCCTTGGACCACTCAGCCACCAGGGGCCCCCATAAAAGGATGAAAAGGTAGTGTAAGACTGCCAGAAGGTGGCTCTCATAATATCATCCAAAGAGGAGTGATTCAAGTATGTCCAAGATGTAGCAACAGCTCTAACCTCATGGACTTTAATTTCGTGAAAGAAAGGTCCTTCTCAACGAGGGACAGACAAACTCTTTTGATAGAGAGGAAAATCCACCTGAAAATGCTAGCCGCTGAAATATCAGAGGAAGTCTTGAGAGGTAGAAAGAGATTATTCAAAATTGTGAACAACTGTTTTCCACTGAAAAAGCATGAAGCTCATTCCTTCTCACTGACACTAAGGACAGGAAGAAGACTGTCTTAAGGATAAGGCTCTTGAAGGAAGCTTCACTCAAAGGTTTGTAAGGGGGTTTAGATAATGCCCAAAAGAACACACGAAAGGTTCCATCAAGGCATTAATGACCAAAATACCAGTCTCTGAAGCTCAAAATACCTGACGAGATCAAAAAGATGAGGGTCTGACCCCTAAAGAACTTGAGGATATTAGAAAGGGCTACCCTATAGCCTTAACTTGTAGAAACAGGACATTCTCCTTCCTCAAGAAGGATGAGAAGAAGGTCTGCAACTGCATTTAAAGGGGAACAGATAGGATCAACACGTTTCATACTGCAACAATTAGAGAAAATTTTCCACTTTTCATCAAAAACTTTGGAAGTGGATTCTTTCCTAGACTGGGCAATGCAGTTGGCACCTTGCTTGAAAACTGGTCTTGGCAGATCGATCATCTGAGATGAGCCAAGCATGAAGGTGGAAAATCTGCAGGCTGTTATGTAGAAGAGACCCCCTGTGGAAGTTCCTCCTCTGCAGTAATCTCCTCGGTTTGTCTACCAACAGGCCAAGTTAAGTTGTTGAATCACAACTGTTGGGGTCACAGGGGGGCTATCAGGATAAGCCAAGATATGAAGATCCTGACCTGGTGGAGAAACTGCAGAATTATTTCGAAAGGTGTAAAGGTGTTAGCAATCAGACAATCCAACTTTTGATTGAAAGTGTCCACTGTACCAGCCCTCTGATCTGGCACTGGAGATACATAAAAAGGGAGCTTGTTGTTCAGTCTCATAGTGAACAAGTCCACTAATGGTCTCCTCCACAGTTGGAAAAGTGCATCGGATACCAAAGGGTGCATAGACTACTCCGTGATGATCACACAGCCCCATCTGGACAGGCTGTATACCAGGATATTCCTTTTGCCCAGAATATGGTGGACTCTGAGACTGATCTCTTCCAAGGCTGCCCATTGAAGGAGGTTCCAGACTTCCACACGAAGTGAATGAGCATGTGTACATCCCTGTAGAATGAGATATGCTACTACTGACATGTTATCTGAGGTGACCATAACACAATGCTTTATGAGGCTTAACACCCCTGTAGGTCTAGAAACACTGCCTGCATATCTAGGTTGCTTATATAAAGGATCACTCTTCCAGAGACTAAAATCCCTGAAGAATTACCTCCTCTGGCTCCAGGTGAGCACTCTCCAAAATCTGACATGCCTGTGTACATAAAGTAGTAGGTTTGGGGCTATGAATCAGGACTCTGGTCCAGAACTGGTCCAAATCTAGTCGCCAACTCAGGTGGTGATGAAAATTGAATCCCGGACGAATCCAAGTCAATAGTGGGTCCTTGTGCAGTTTCCAGTTTGCTAGAAGCAGGAACTGGAGAGGGCACAGTGAAGTCTCCTGTGGGGAACTAGATCTGCAGCCCTGTTCAGAGTTTCTAGGAGAAAGAGGTAAAGGTGAGCCAACAACAAAGTCTTAGTCATAAGACCCACCATGAGGGACAGAATCTGAGCGGTCTGATTTGTAAGGAGGTACAACATCCCCCCATGTACATGAAGTCCCGAGAAGGGATGAGATTCAACTTCTCTAGGTAGGGGATTAGACCCAAACAAGTCACTGTCAACCAACAGATTGATAGGTCATTAGGAGAGTATCTCTGAAGATGTTGTGCTTCAACCAGTCATCAAAATACTGGAGGATTGGGATGCCTAAAGACCCCAACTGAGCCGCTATTACCACCATCACCCTGGTAAAAGCTCAGGGGGTAGAGGTGAGGCCAAACAGACGGCCCCAAAATTGAAATAGCTCCTGGCTGAGACAAACTTGTAGGTATTTCCTGTGGGGCAGGAAGATGGGGATGTGAAGGTAAACATCCTGCAGATCTATGGAGACCGTCTAGTTGTAGGGCCTTATGGCATTCCTGACTGACGTGGTAGTCTCCATCTTGAAACATTCTTCCCAAAGAAATTTGTCTAAGGTGGAAAGATTGATGATGAGTCAAACCTTTCTGCCTTTTTTAACACCAAAAAGATCTGAGAATAGTAACACCAAAAAGATCTGAAAATAGAAACCAAGAGTTCGGTCATTTTCCACCCTCTGGACTCCTCCCTTCTGCAGAAGGTTGTGCATCTATTCCCTTAGATTTGGACTGATGAAAGACCATGGGGGTCTGTAATAGAGATGTGTAAGTTACTGGAAACAAAGCCGGTATCCCTCATTTAAAGTGAAATGGACACACACATCATCCGTGATGCCCAACTGAACCTCTGAAAAGAGGGCAAGTTGAGCACCTACTGGGACACTGAGAAAAGGAAGATGTTGCAGTGTAACTCCCTAGGTCCAACTACTTCACTCCTTAGGGAAAGGGCACGAGTCTGAAAACTTCCTCCCTTGGCCTCTTCAACCGCCTCTTGTGAATTATAGGCTTTGGGGTGGGGGGGGGGGTGAACTGGGCTGCTTATTTGTCTGTTGAGGCTGAACCTGTTTGAAGAACTTGTAGGTAAGTCCCCATGGATGGTCAGGGTGTATACGTTTCTTGGCTAGTGTGAATCGGCCTGGAGTCGCGGTCACGGACTGGTGTTGCTGGTCCCTCAAATCATGCGACACAACAGAGGAGATGAGACCTCTGAAGAGTATATCTGCCTCAAGCAGTGCTGCCCGCAAAAGGTTCTGGCAGTTTCCAGGAAGACCTTAGATGTCTCCAAGGTGGTATCCCCGTGGAGGTAGTGAAGGTTTTGCAGAAAGTGCCATTGACATTGAGAGCACAAGAAGGTTTTGCCACAGCCTCCAGCAAGCAATGAAGCACTGCTGAAGACAACAATTCCTCCTTCAAGAGTCTGAAGGAGGCAGCCAAAAATAGATGAGCATGAGAGTTGATCGTCGCTAAGGCTCGATCCTTAAACTCCAAGACTTTGACCAGGAGACCAGCCTAGGTTCTAGCTGATATCCCCACTAGGGATGAAACGGAGTCCAGGGGAGGGGGGTCTTAAGGGACTAAGCAACGGAATGAACTCGATAGGTGGAGGCAGAGACAACTAGCCATAGTGTAGACGGCAGGATATATGACCCCTTCTGCTACCTGGTGGACTCTTGGCCATGGAAAAAATTATGTGCAAGCTCCCAAACCATTGCTGAGTGCAGGAGCAGCAGAAGATCTGAACAAAAGAGAGCTCCTGAAAGCCTCACCAGACTGGATAGAATCCTAGTGTCCTCAGCCCCAGAATACTTTGGGCACAAGTCTGCAGGACTTCCAGATTTCTCCCTCCTCCAACACCTGACCCAACAGATGGAAAGGTGCAGCGGACACAAATGGAAGGGAAGGACCAACTGCAACCACCTCTTCTGGGAACCCATTCGAGTCCACCAGAATGGAAAGGGGATTGTCGTCCTGAACCTGCTCCCAAGGCAAGACAGGACTGTCCTCCTTGGAAACCCTCAAGAGAGAGAGAGAGAGGGAGATGCCTAAGTAGGGTTTTTGTTGTCGCATAATTGCTCATGGGGGATAATGGGACTAACCCTACTAGCTGACCTCCAAGGCAAATGGGATCACTGATCCCTTCTCAACAGTCTTGGATGAGAGTGGCAGCCTGCCCCCTTTTTGTTTGACAAGGCCAGTGGTGATGGAGCAGGTCCCTGGTCTGTCACATCTGCCATACCTTGAAACTTGGGGGTAAGGATCTATCCTTCACTGCACTGACGGTATCAGACCGTGCATCAGGTATCCTTGGCTTTTTGGCAATGTCCAAACCACCTTGTTTCTGCCCTACGGGGGTAGGGTGGGGGTGGGGGTGACTTCGCTAAGTCTTTCCTCCTCACTCTTTACGTGCAGTGATTTTCCACCAAGTCCCACACCTGATGTGTCCACTGACAACATATAAGACATCTGTCCATGCATGCACAATCAGTGCACGATAGGCAGGTTGGGTGTGTATCTCACCTTGTGACATATTAATATCTGAAAGAGAAAAAGTTACCATATTTTGGTGTGTAGAATGTGCACCCCAATATTTGACCCAGAATGAAGCAAAAAAACTTAGTTCTGCCATATAATGTGCATGTCATATTTTAAAATCTTGATAAATTCGCTCCATTTTCATAGTGCGAGAATAGTCGGTCATTCTGGATAGTGTACTAATCATCATTTGTTACATGATGTTTGAATTGTTTAAAATAAACCAGTGCTTGACGGTTTCTCTAGTTTTTTCTGTCAGTACACGGCACCTGATCATGACCAATAATTTTTTAAAGATATCATAAAAGAAAGAAGGGAAAAAAGTGGCAATATATTGAAAGTATATATTTCCAATTTTATGGTTGGCCCTTAAAAAGGGCCATTTTAAGGTTTGCCTTGTTGATAGAGTTCAGTCTGTTGCATCAAATCCCTCAAATTCCTCTTTGTCATCATCACTCTCAAACAGTTGCTGTATCTTCCCATCTGTCATTCTACTCCACTCCCTAATCGAAGACTTTCCTACATTGCACTCCCTCACTATGTCTGGACTATAAAGACACCTCATAAATATATCTCGGTGTCCAAGCTAGAATTTACCAAGGCAATGCATCATAATTATGTTTGGCACATCAAAGCTTTATTTGGGGCTGACCTTTAAAAACACCATGTTGAATCAAGTAAACACTGATCACTGCATTGTAACAAAGAACTATCAAATACTTCAGTTTAAGATGGGAAATAAAACAAAGAACCAAGTTTATTTTCTGAAGAAAAGTAAATAAATTGCAAATTTAAGTAGAGAAAGCAATGTAATAATGTTTAGCACATCAAAGCTTTAGCAGTCACTGATTACCTCGAAAAGACCACTCCAAGTCAATGAAGCACTGATCACTGTATAGTCACAAAGAAATATCAAATACTGTGATTTAAGATGAGAAATAAAACTAAGAACCAAGTTTATTTTCCAAAGAAAAAAGTATTTGCCAATTTCATATATTAACTTATTATTTTGTTTCATGATACATATCAATGCAACCATAACAGACAAACCATGGCACGAAAAATTCAACCAATTTATTAGATCAACAGTTATTGAATATTGAACATTTACAGGTATAGTAATATTTGTTCCACTGCAATACAGTACTTTGGACAGCTTTAATGTAAACATAATAGAGTAGAACAACAAGTTGCCAGTTGTGTGCACATGTATTTCCAGTCAAGTCACATAACCAAAAGCTACACAATGATGTGAAATTAAACAAGCTTATTAACACAAGCTTTCAATGAACAAGACTATTGAGGTTTGTAAGCATTATTTAATTCTTTAATAAGGCTAGTAAACAATTTTGTTAGAATGTGACTTATTTAATATTTCACAAGGAGTGAATGTGACATGTGTAGGCAGCTTTAGTACCTTGATCCTTTCATCAGATTGACCTGGAAAAAAATCTTTTTTATTTGTTTTTCTGTATAATGCTCCCTCCCTCCTGAAAATAAGTTATTCAGGTAACAAAAAAGGCATGTTATACACACCAAAATACAGAATAAAAAAACAAAATAACCAGGAACCAAGGAAGAGTAAGTAATACTTATTCAAATTCTGGTAACTAAGAAGGGGAATAATGAACAGAAGCACTGCATGTTGAGCAAGGTACAAAAACCCTTCAAAATTAGCAAAAGGAAAACAAAAAACACTCAAAAAATGCAAGGACTGGGGAGAAAAGTACTCAATCAACATAAAAGGGTATATGACTGGCTGAAAAGATGTTTCAAAATGACACAAATGTGAATTTTGATGAGCGACTTGGCACTGATGTACTCTCTCAAAACTCCAAGGAAAAATAGAAATGTATTCTGTATGTTGGCCATGACTTAGGAATCAAACTGGGATATGTTTTTTTATAATTCTGGGCCTTCAATTACTAACTGTAGGAGAGAGTATTTTGCTTGGACTGGGGAAAAGGTAAGCAATGCAACAGTAACAGCTATTGTATTACTGTTATTGAAATACCTTTTCTTGTCTGAAAACCATGCTATCATTTCTGGTGTGTAACTTTGAAATTTAAAACAACAAAAAAATACTGTTGCCAGCATCATCTGCTAATGCAGGCAAGACAATAAAAGAACAATATGTCTTAACTTTCACAATGCTTTTAGAAATAAACTGATTCATTAGCAAAATTATATTATAAGATTTAAAAAATCTGTTTAATATCTTCAGTACACATATTCTGCTCCTTGTTTTAAAGATAAGTATAAGCTAATATATAAATAAAAACTGACAAAAGTGTTGAAATTATGCAAATTATCTAGTGATATCATGGTCTTCATCATCTTCCATAAGGAAGCTTTGAAATGAGATGTGGAAAAGGTTAATGATGCACAAGAGTACAAGGTGTTAGACTTGTGACCAGAAGGGCGTAGGTTAGATTCCCACCATCATAGCCTGTTACCGTGGTAATCCTTGGGCAAGGCACTTTACAATATTTGCCATGGCATAATACAACCTTTGAAAGTGTTGTTGTGGCATAAAACACTAAATCAAACCAAACAAAACAAAACCAAACAATTCTAAACAGACAAACTGAAAGAAAATTAGTACCTGTGAAAAAACTCTCTAAATGCAACCTAAATGTGATATTGTTATTAAAGACATAAATTTCTCCAAATTCATACCAAAATGAGTAATGAATCACAGTATCTGTTTAGAATAAATATTTTGAAAAATATCTGATCAAAATTTAGTTATAAGAACAAACAGTTTGTGAGAATGAGGTAAATTAATCTCCCTAGCGACAGAATCTAAGTTGTTAAAACTGAAGCTGAAATATAAATTCTCTATAAACCTGTTTCATTACTCTTTGCTGCTGTGGCTGAATCAGCCTGGCTGGCTTGTGGATGGTTTGCATTACTGCTGCTTGGTTGATCTTCATTTTCATGGTGGACAAGAACCATAGGCTCTGCTGCTGGAATGTTACCATTTGATGCCTCCTCATCAGATGGTTCTGTATGTACCAAGATACCCATCTCAGATGTTGCCAGGTTCATCATGCTTTCTGCTAAGTTCTCGGCCACCTATGTTGTAAAATTAAGTGCTGTGAATCAATTTAATTTTTGTGGGTACCAATTTTCATAATTTTTTATTTAAAAAAGACTTTTCCTTCAGAACTAAATTTTGTGGATTTGGGAAGTAATCCTACTATTTACCACAGAAAAAAATATATTATTCATTGGGTCTTTAAATTTATGCATCAACCATGAAATCCACACAAATTAGTACCCCCCAAAAATAGTGAATTCACAGTACATTACATCTGCTTAATAATATTAAGGTTACTTTACCTAATTTACATCAAAATGCAATTTAAAAAGAAAAAAAATGATTCTTCTTAAATTAACTGACCAACCATAATGCAGTGTTGCACATAGGATTGTAAGGACATGGAACACTGTGTCCCCCACCCTCCAAATCTGGGGAACACCCAACATTTTAGAAACACAGAGGAAAATAATAGTACATTATGCACTAATAGTGCTATAAAAATGAGATAATCTTGTTTGCTTTTACAGTTTAGCCATCTTAACTTTGTGATCTGCACTATACTGTCATATTTTCCCTGGACGCTTACATTATTGCAATAAAAGTTTTATCATGTGCTTAAGTAACTCATGAAAACATTAACATGTTTGAATATCTGGTTAACCTGAAATGAGCTGCACCATGGAGTTTTCCATTCTGGATCTTGCTCTCATTTAACTTTAGTGTACACTCATTATCTGCCAGCATTTATTATAATAAATTCCGATGTTTTCTGAATTACTTCTCTTTCCAAATTAAGAAATCATTAATTAAATGACAACTTGTATATTTGCATAAATTTAGTCTCTTTTGTCATTATCTCAACCTCAAAATGTATTAAATCTTCCTTGTTGTCAGGGTGACTTTAACCTCGAAAATACATTACACTAACGGATGTCAAACACTTTACACTGCAACTTGGCCAACTACCACAAACCTTGAATGTTTTCATTACCAGATACATTGTTTCAAAATAGATATTCATCGCCATCTTACAGTTTTATCACCTTTTGTGACTTTGGCCATTGAGACATGGATGGACATCCACTAATGAAAAGTTGTAGGCGTATTTTTCGATTTTTTTTTCTGATGAGAAAACATGCCCATGAGGGGTGCACAGGGTCAAGATTTGGGGGACACAGGACAAAACTTTGTGAGACACCTGTGAGCCCACACTCAATGTGCAAAACTGCATAATGTGTCTGAGAACTACATTTAATTCTCCTTAAAATCAAGACCTTAAAAGAAAAAATGATCACATTTTTAACATCTTCAAATACAAAGCACTTGGCATAGCAAGACAATTTCTCTTTGAGAATTCCTTTTATAATGGCACTGATTGGAAAATTTTATGCCTTTATTGTTTGACCTTTCAAGTTTGTAACATCTTAAATATCTGCTAGTAGCCCTGGTTCTTTTTTATACATAAACGGTGATTGATATAAAGTCAACAAAAAGAAAAAGTTCACTTGGTACTTATTGACCAAGCACTGTATTCTCAAAACTTTTGTGCCCAAGAACTCAAACTCAAAGTTAACAAGGTTGACATTCAGAAACATTTATTATAATTAAGTCAGAATCATATCATGTTTATGGATTTTCTTAACTATGGTACCTGTGACAGCATGCTGAATTCAGTAATGTAGATGTACCCTGAGTATCACATCTGACTTTAGAGTTTTGAGTTTGAGTTTCATTTTCAAAAAGTATTGCAAATATATGGTTAGTTCTTATGCCACACTTACAGATTTCACAGTGGAGGTGAGGTTTTCAGCTGAGGATGCCTGCTCTGTGGTGGCTACAGAAGACTTCTCCTCTGATACTTCATTCAAACTTGGAGTAGAACTGCTCTTCCTACTTGTCAACACACTCACCTAATGATAAGAAATGATAATTTAACATTTTACTACTGCATAATCTATTTACAATTTAAAAAATAACTCCTGCCACAAGGTCTATAATATTCATCTACAAACTACAAAAACAACATATATATATATATATATATATATACTACAAGTACTTGTTTTGTTGCAAATGACAGTAATCAGAGATGAAATTTTGAAAGACTGAAGTAAATGAGGATCAGTAAAATAAAATATATTTAAAATATAGCCATTTCTTCCTCAGACTGACATTGATGAATACCTTATGACAATGAAGGATTCTGCCAATTTATATACAAAAGAACAGATTGCCCAAAGTGACCTTGCACACTGACATGACATTAGATTATTTCGTATGACCTTGTCTACGTGAAAATACATGTAGGTACAAAGGTATGCATGTATTCTGCATGCTTTATATTGACATACAATTGTTTATTTGCATGGCTGAAAATTTAATGCACAAGACTGTACCTTTTGGCAAAAGGAAATAAGTGTAGGGCCCCTAAAATATTCTCGTTAAAGTTACAATGATCACACCACTTGAATCAAACATAATCATGTTTAAACATGCCACACCTTCACCTTGTCTGAGGTAGGTGGTCCTAATGCAGTCCTGGTTTTCACAGCGGCTGCACTGGTAACGACACCAACTGCTGACTGTTCCACCTTGGCCTGAAGTTTCTTAAGCTCTGAATCTGCCAGCTGTAGGTCATACTTGCCCTCTGCCCCCATTCTGTAGGAATTAGATCCACTGGCATCCCAGGTCACATCAATCCAACCTACATTAACATTTGAATTAAATTGATTGTAACACATTATAAAAACAATAACTGTCTATTGCTCAGACAGGATACCAATGTATGACTTTGACCCAAAGGTCAGAAGGATGAACGAGCATGTTGTAGGATGAATTGTCTTAGCTTGAAAATGGTTCATCTAAAATATGAAAAAAAATCCATCAAGGGGTTTAGGAAATATAAGCAATTGAAAAAAACTTTAACCAAAACCTTAATGTAAATTTTCTGTAACTTTAACCCCAAGGTCAAAGGGGAGAGCAAGCATGTAGAAAGATCAACTGTCTTGCCTTCATAATGATTCATCACTAGTACAAAGAAAATCCAATAAGAGGTTTAATATAATACATGGATGTTTTATTTATAAGCAAATGAAACAACTTAACAAAAATCTTAACAAAAAATGTACTTTTACTGTGACTATGATCCAAAGGTCAATGGGGCAAGCCAGTATGTCACAGATTAAATGGTCTTAGTTTTATGATGATTCATACCAGGTATGAGCAAATCAATCAAGGAAATATATGCAAATGAAAAACTTTAACTAAAACCTTAAACTCTTGATCCTGCCACTCCTGGCAGTGATAAAGTGACTGCTATGTGGGCTTGACAAAAAATATCAGTCTTGGATAAACAAACATCTGTCCCAGAACTTGCTGAAATCTGAGATAGAACTCAGAACTCCACAGATGCAAGGCAAATGCATTATGACTGTCCCATCTAAGTCTAGAATACATGAACAACACTCCTACCCACATGTCTCTGTGCATAATTTATGCCTGGTTGAATGTTCTGAGTACATCTGAAATTCACTCCTATTCCTGGTATTCACAAACTTGCATAACCATAAAATGTATCTTTATTCAATGAATTTTTGTCCCATCAATTGACAGTAACAAAAAAATCAAGCCAAACAACCATCTCAGTACTAAGACCACTTTGCTATAAAGACGAAAATTGTAAAGAACCTATTGTTTCCTTCAGCATTCTTATTTCCAACAACCCCGAAACTCTAACCACCCCTCCATTATGGATTATGCCAGTAATTCAAGATCTGTTTGATGATTCCAACTGATTATCTACTCCACATAAGCAACCACTGAAGTCACTCAATAATTCATGGATGTTATATCTCTGCTAGACCACAAGCTCATCATCGACGAATCACAAGTGATCACCCCAAACAATTCAGCACTTACAGTGGTCCCCCTCATACAAGGCCACCCCTTCTGTAGCAGGAAAGTGACCCAATAAGAGGGGTGGCTTTTCTAGTGGGGGATGACACAGATGTGAGTAGTAGTTAAAAATAAAATAAGAAAGCCTTAGCTAATTTTTAAATATTGAATATTTTCATTTAAAAATCGCATGCATGTTATGGAATCAATGTGATATAACCTAATAATGTTATTTAAAATACTGATGAATAATTATCAATTGCAGTGCAAAACCATTTGAAAACCTTGTCGATAAAATCAGGGTACAAACATCTGTCTACAATTATCATTCTCTGTCCATTCCATTTTCTCACTGCTGCAGAATCAATAACTGATGGTGTTTATTTGAATCTTTCCGATGTCAAATTTTTTAGCAGTGATCATACAGCTCTTCCTCTTTTAGTTTAGTCGAATTGCTTTCACTTTTCCTTCTAAATTGAGATATCAGATTACTTACCTCTTTGTATAGATTAAAGTTAGGTACTTTATTGGCATGTTGGAACTAATGTCAATGTGTTGAATTTAGAAAACATGAAATATTTGTGAGATTTCCAACTGTAAACACAAATAGTCATGTGCTTGTGGGGTAAATGTGGCATTTTTATGCTATATAATATACTGGCTCCAGGCCAAATTCGAGGGGTGGCCTTCCTAGAGGGGTACTTCTAAACACAAACTTTTCAGTGCCATGGGATTCTGGCTGTAAAATGCGGGTGGAAGCTGCTTCTTGAACATGGGGGTGGGGTGGGAGAGGACATTCAAGACTACTACTGTAGCTATAATATATGCCTCGTTTGTGTTTTCAACATGCCACCTGCTCGAGTTCCTGAACCCCAAGTGCAATTACTAAAAATAATTTTGTCCAATCGATCATCTATGCAACAACCAAGAAGTGAATTGCAGATAAGTAGGCTCATTTGAGTGATTTGGATTCAAATATAATGGACATATAACATGTTCAGCCAATAGTGTGACGTCAATGGAACATTCATCTTCTATGTATAAAAAACCCAGATGCAATAAATAACATGGAGAATTCAATGAAATCATTCAACTACCTAGCTACCTACCTACCACCTTACATAAACACATAAAAACATACAAGAATAATATACTGGGGTTAAAAAATCTATAAAAAAAACCACTTGCCAAGTCAGGCAAGTATTTAGAACTTTTACATACCTAAAATAAACTCTTACTCAACCAGCTATTAAACAAATATAAAAGTTGATATGGGTTATGACCTAAATTTTATTGTGTGAAATGTACTTTGTGGGTGATAAAACTAATTTTAATTTTGTAATATTTACCTATTATTGAATTGCTGTATCTTTTCCTCATTCTAGTCCCCAGTCCAAAAACATTATTCCCTACTCCAATTAGTATTTGGAGGTCTAGAATAAAATAAAACAACATGATCCCAGTCTGATAATTCAGTCCACTTCCGACAATCAGAATATCATCCTTCTTTGACAGGACATCAGAGCAGGGATGGAGGAGCGAACTGGGCAATAATAGCAGCTAATGGGTTTTGATTTTCATGAAAGAGAGCTCACTCTCAGTAAGAGATTGGTGAGCTCTTTGAATTGTCTGAACAATCCACCTTGAGATGGTGGCTGCTGAAATATCAGAAGTATCCTTTAGAGGGAGAAAAAGATGGGTTATGACACTTTATCTTCTCTATTGATTCAAACAGAACCGTAAAGCTCCAACTGGGCAAAGGAGTCTATCTAGGTCATTCTCAGCACATTCTTCAAGTGAGACTGGGGATTTTAATAGGACAGGATCTATTGAAGGTAGCTGATCCTTGGCAAGAAATCTAGCTCAGCAAAAATGAGAATGAATCATAGTTACCAATGAAATGTAAAGAACCCTTTTCCACTGACAAAGCATAAATTTCACTCCCTCTTGCCAATGCTAGAGAGATAAGGAAGACGTTTTAATGGTAAGGTTCTCAAAGAAAGCTTCATTCAAAGGTTCATAAGAAGGTTTAGATAACTACCAAAATACACACGAGAGGTTCCACCTCAGCATTAACAAGTGAGAGACTGGTCTCTGGAGCTCAAAGTACCTGATCAGTTCTGAAAGATGTGGGTCCAACCGTATAATGGAGCCTATAGAGAACTTACAAGTACTGGAGAGGGCTGCCCTATAGCCCTTAATGGTGGATACTGAGTAATCATTTTTGTCAATGAGAAAAAGAATAAAATCTGGACAGATAGGATCAACATATTTCCTACTGCACCAATTACAGAAAATTCTGCTAAACCTCGGAATTTGAATGCCTTCTAGCCTGTGTGATGCATCTGGCAATTTGTTAGAAAACTTGTCTTGGCAGATAGATTGTTTGATATGAGTCATGTGTAAAGGTGCAGAATCTGAGGAGTGTTGTGCACAAGGGACTATTTGTGGTGTGACAGATTCCTATTCAGTGGTAATTCCCTGGGATCATCAACCAACAGGTCAAGGAGATCTTTGAACCATGATCACTGGGGCCACAGAGAAGCTATCAGGATAAACTGTGACAATTTGTGCAAAGGGCAGATCGATGATGAGTCAACCCCCTCTCCTCCTTTGAAACTAAGAAGATCTGGGAATGAAATCCTGGACTATGTATGTTTTTTGCCCTCTCTGCTGTGCTGTTCCTGAGAAGAGTGAACACCTCTTCCCATAAAGATACCAGTTGGAACTGGTGGAACTATATGGGGGTATTGGAAAGTGGTTGAGGGTCCCAAAAGCATGGCGAATAACCCTCCCATACTGTGGAAAGGACCCACACACCATTCAAGAGGTCTGACCAAGCCTCTGAAAAAATACTTAATCTTTCACCTCCTATCATGCTTTGGAGAGGAGGACTTGGCAAGACAGAGTGTGTCTCCCTAGAGACAACTGCCTCCCTCCTTCAGCTACAAAGCCTTGAGAGTCTTGATGGGGAGATGGGCCCAGGTCCCTGCCAAAATTCCCACCTGGGAGGTACCAGAGTCCATGGACCTTAAGGGGCCAAATGGGTTAATGGACCTTGTAGCTACTGGCCAAGACAAAGGGCCAAAACACAGAAGAGGAAACAGATGACCCCTTCTTCTGTCTGTCCCCCTCTTGGCCTTCAGACAATTTCCAATTCAGTTCTCTCACCATCACTGAGTAAGGGAGCAACAGCAGGTCAGACTTGGGCTGTGCCCCAGAGAGCTTCTCCAAACTGGAGAGAAGCATAGCCTCCAATGATCCTGAAGGTTTGGGACATGGATCTGGGGGGAAGTAGGCAATAAACCGCATTTACCACCTTTTAATAAGTTCACACCTCTTCCTCCTCCTTCAACTGACCCATTGTGTGGGATGAAGAAGAAGAACCAAACATATGAGAAGGGGTCTTCTGGGAACTTGTCTGCATCGCACAAATGAACAGTTTGTCATCCTGTCTTTGCTCTTTGGGTGACACAGGACAAATTTTGTCTTGTCTACCTCATGGGGAAAAATGGACTTCCTATCCAGGAGTTCATCATCCTGTCTCTGCTCATGGAGGAGGATGAAACTAGCCCATTGATTCTCCCTTTCTCTCTCTCTTTCTCTCTCTCTAGAAAGGGTTTGGCAATTCCCTCTCAGCACTGTAGGTGGGAAGTGGTGGCCCCTCTCCCCTTCCCTCGATAATGAAGCCAGTGGAGGTGCAAAGATCTGGGGCATGCCCAGTATGCTGAGCCGTGGATCCACTGCAAAGTCATCCATGGTGACTCACCACCAGGTGATGGGAGTCCCCAAGTTCCCTAGGGGTTGATCGGGAACATCAATGAGGGATGGGTATTGACCCAATCTATTCCCCTAAACCAGTATTCAAAACTGAAAGCCCATTCCCATAGCGATTAAATGAAAACAGAGAAATGGAGGTTATCAGCTGATCCCTTCCCCATGACTGTTGGTCAAAACCCAGTATCCGATCCAAAGGCCAGTGTTCAGTGCCTGGCATATGTCGCTCAGTGCTTGGTGTACAGTAACTGGTGCTTGGTGAGCCGTGACAGTAAAATGAAAGAGTGGCACCATACACCATACCTGGTGATTTGCACCGGGTGATCTGGTGCTTACTGTACAGTGACAGACACTTAGTGAAAGTCACCTGGGACATCACCCTGTGACCAGTGACTATCTGATGCCTAGTGCCCAGTACCCAGTGTCAGATGTTATATGACTGTCACTTGACATATTTCCCAGTGACCAATGCAAGGTGCCTCGTGCCCAGTGAGCAGTGACAAACCTCCAAAAATTGTCACCTGATACATTTCTAAGGATGGCAGGCATGGTATTGGTGGCTGAAAACCTCCTTATGCAGGGAAGTGCTGAAGATCCCTCCCTCAGAGATCCCCCTAGTGAAAGTGAGCAACTTCCTTATTCTCTTTTATGGATGCTGGTGACTTCCTATCACTGTTAAGTGCCTTAACCCCCTCCTGCGAATGGAGGAGGTCCTCAAAAGATGAAGAGGAAGAAGCAGGGTCCTTCTTCCTGGCCCTAAAGAGCCGGAGACTCTCCCAAAAAAAAAAATCCACAAACAACATATGGGGCAGTGGTCTGTGCGTACACATGCCATGCATGCTAAAGAGGTGTTGTGTATATCCAATGCTGCATTTTATTATGCCCGCATTTACCAACATCTTGAGGCATTACTGAAGACTGAAAAAAGTATAAGAAATAAAACAATAAACCTGAACAACAATTGGGTACGAATTACTTACCATGATATTGGTTACTATTAGAAGGATGAAACACAAAAAGCACTACTTCACTAGTGATGTACTAAATATCCTCAAAATCAACAAAAAGGGACACCGATCCACAAAAATAAAGCAAGGACTGGGGAGAAAGTAATAAATACATACTGAAAAGGATATGACTTACAGTAGAACTGCCAAAAGACAACTTCAATGATGAAGTATTGAGCACCCAAGAGACGTGTAGAAATGCAAGGAGTTCAAGAAAAAGAAGGATGATATTCTGGCTGTCAGAAGTGGACTAAGGTATCAGACTGGGTCATTTTTTTATTCTGGAATAATGTCCTTGGACTGGGAACTAGTGACAGAAAAAGATATAGTAATGCAATAATTGCAGGTAATGTATCACTGCTATTAAAGATCATTTTATGAACTGATTCTTTGAGCCTTCTAACACCAGTTGCAAGTAATTACAAACTTAGACAAGTCTGCTCCCTTCTGGTATGCATTTATTAGTACTGAAGAGTGAGAGCAAAGCTCTTGTATTAGCTTGATCAAAACAAATGGAAAACAAACTTCTGATATAACGTATGGACTTTCAATAAGCATAGTCAGCAATATTCTCAACAGAACATCATTTTCATTAAAGAGAAACAATGGTCAGCCCTGATGGAAAAATTCACTCAACCACTGGAAAGTTTCAATCATCATTTTGATTTGGGTGAATGAATTTTCAACCACTGCATTACATGTCTACAGACAGACAGACAGAAACACTGACATACCTACTATCTATACAGGTTGGATTGCCTGAGGTAGAACCCTAGCATACAGACTACGCCAAAATTAAGACCATGTTCTCAAGTTCTGCAGATGGTCCTATTTAGCTGCGTTTGATTGTCTTTATCAATAACTAAACTCAATCATCAAGACAACAAAGCCTCTATAAGGCAGTGATAACAAAAATTTCTCAATCTACCTTATCTAGCTTTATACATTATAGCTACTGTAAATCTCTAGGAAGGCTTTCTTATCAGAATAAAAGATCAACACTAAACTTAATGTGACCATGGGCAGAAAATGTCTCATTGGAATAAATGCTTCATGGGGGAAAGCATGCACAAACATCATACATCATATTTTTTATATGCAGAATAATGACTGAACACTATATGCTTTAAACGAAAAAATGGATTTTTTAGAAGACTGCTCTTTCCAGCTCCCTTCCCAAATACTTAGATACAACACTTATTCATAAAAATACAAACTGTATTCTATGTCTTCTTTTTATTGGGTAGTTTTTTCATCAGACCATTAGTCACATTAAGTTCAGTCTTGATCTTTTATTGTGATAAAACATGGCATGCAAGCTTCCGAAGATTTACAACAGTGAAGCTATATAGATCAAGATGATGTTGTTCTCAAGGCCTGATCAATATTTGTTATTCAATATGACCGTTGGATAAACATAGAAGACTTTCAGTGATCTGTAATAAATCAATTCACATCATTCTGTAAACAAAATATCTGGATAAACACAAGTCAGATAGCCAAATCTAAATCTCCAGCTAAATATATACAAGCTAAACTCTAACTGTACATTCTAGCATGTACTCTAAGAGAAGACTTACCATTGTGAAGCTCTCCCGAGACGGTGCCCTCTCCAGGGGGGCTCCCATCCTGGTCCCTCCACTTCCAGTCCATCCCCCGTTTGACTCGTGCTCCTGGCACCAGCTGCTTTAAAACCTGAGTGCGGACAAATCGTCTCTGCTTCCTCAAAAGAGCTTCAGCCTCTTTGGCAGCTTTGCCTTGAAAAGACAGAACCCACTTTTTGTTCAGTCTGCCTTTTATTTAGGTAAGTTTAGGGTGTGAATGGATAGATGGGAGGATGAATATGCACGTGGATGCTAAAGTCATAGCTATTTTGAGCTTCTGCCAAGGGGGACTCAACAAAAAAGTAATAATCATTACATTTTTAATAGCGGCTATAACTACAGTTACAGTCTAACTGACAAAGCAAAAAGGATGCACTCACCAATCATAAACTGAAACAAGAGTCTCTTAAACAAAAACTTATGCTCTACTGGCCAAAAAAGAATTTCCAATAATCCAAGGTAAGACAGTTCCTATTTTTTAACTGCCATCTGCTGAAACCATCTCTAATATTCTTTAGCAATAACAAGATCTTTAAGATGGCGACCACAGAGGTCATATTGGAAGTTAGATCAGCACCATTTTCACTGAGGACCACCTAGCCATTGAAGAAGTCTTTTGGTGAAAACCTTATGTCAAAAAGACTATCCATTCAGGAGTAGCAATAACAAGATTTTCAAGATGACCATATGGTGGCCACCATATTGGATCGCAAATCAGCATCATATTCATTTAGGACCAACTAGAAACTATAAGAAGTCCTCTGATGAAAACCCCATGCTGATATGACATTCCATTCAGCAGTAGTAGTGATAAACAGATTTTCAAGCTGGCTGCCATGGATGTCAGATTGGCACCATTTTTATTCAGCTTTGGTTTAGTTTGATGTTTTATGGCACAGGAACACAAGTAGGTTATTTAGCGCCAATGCAACTGGAGTAAAGTGTCTCGCTAAATGATACATGTTAGCTGACCCGGGTTGATCTAATGGTTGGATTCGAAACCACACCCTTTCAGTCATGAGTCTTATTTAGGACCAACTTGACATCGTAAGAAGTATTTTGGAGAAAACCCAATGTTGATAAGGTCATCCTTCTTGGAGGAATAAATATAAGATTTTCAAGATGGTAGTCATATTGGAAGTCAGATCGACACCAATTACATTTAGGACCCACAATAAATCAAAAGAAGTCTTCTGGTAAAAACGTCATGACAATACAACTTTACATTCAGGAGTAGCAATCGGCTGGTTGCCATGGTGGCCATAATGGATAACAAATCAGTACCATTTTCGTTTAGGACCAATTAGATATCATAAGAAGTCTATCATTGAAAACTTAATATTCAAATGACAATCCGTTTGAGAAGGAGTAATGATATGCTTTTAAAGATGGATGCTCTGGCAGCCATACTAAATTCCAAGCGGCATGGATGGAGGGAAAATGAGTGGACAGGTCATCACATAAGTTCTTCTGGCTTATGGCCTGTAGAGCAAAAAAAAGCTCAAATTGTGTTCATGGAAGAAGACTATCCCCAATCATAATACCTGAAAACTGACCAAAATGCAAGACTTAACTAAGGTGTGACAGATATACAGACAGATGGATTTTAGAGATGGATAAGGATTGCACAATATGCCCCAACCATATTCATGGTGGGGCATAAAAAAACGCAAAGTTTCTTGATTTTTTTCCTACTGATTATAATGAAGAATGAGAGAGATAATTTAACAAAATTAATAAGGCCTACCTAGGTCATCACAAACTCCAGTGACTACACCATAGATCTCAAACCCTGATAAGGAGAGGTAGTGGGTCTGTCCACTGGCATTTTTGCCTGCCTGCTGGATACGAATATGGCGCCAGCCTTGCTTCTCTTCCTTTGAGCCTTCAATAGGCCAAGTTGCAGTGGACCTGATAATAATGCCATGAACAAATAAATACAATTCAGCAGTACCATTTTAATAAATTATCTACCTTTTGAATACAAGCAAAACAAGCACTTTGTGGAGTGCTGTCTTGCCTGTTTATAATGCTATCATCTGCTATTGCAGGCAAGACAAGAGTCCAACTATCGCTAGGTATGAAAATTAGGTATAGTGTAATACAGAGGAACCCCGCTATAACACCAGGAAATCCCACTCTAACACAATTTGCTATAACAGGAATTCAGATAAAACACAGTTGTGTCATAGCTCCCCATGTTTGTTCTTAGATGTCCCTTGTTCCCTGACACTACTCAAAACATCAGCCAAGATGACAAATATAAAAATGTAGCTCATAAAACTAATTTTAATTATGTAATACTTTCCTGCTATTATTGCATTGCTATATCTTTTCCTGGCGCTAGTTCCCTGTCCAAGGACATTATTCCCTCCTCCATTTAGTAACTGAAGGTCTAGAATAAACAAGAGTCCCTCATAGGGACTGACACTCTACTGGGCAAAGAGAATTTCCAGGAATTAAAAAAAAACTATTTCTTGATTTTAAGTGTTGAGTGTTGAAACTATATCTGATATTCTTCAGCGATAACAAAGATTTTTCAAATTAGCTGCTGTGGTGCACATGCTGCATGGCATCTTGATACCATTTTCATCTAGGGCAAAGTTGACATCATTAGAAGTCTTTTGGTGAAAACCCCCAAGTCATAATGATCATCCATTAAGGGGCAGTAGTGAGAACAAGATTTTAAAGACAGTCATCGTGGCAGCCATATTGGATGTACGACTGGCACCATTTTCATTTAGGACCAACTAGGTATCATAAGAAGTATTTTGGTGAAAACCCCATGTTGATATAGACATCCATTTGGGAGGAGTAGACATAACATTATTTTCAAGATAGCCACCATGGAAGCCATATTGAGGGTCAGTCATTTTCATTTTTTAAGGACCAACAAGACACCATAAGAACTCTTCTAATGAAAACTCCATGTCCAAATGACTTTGCATTTAAGTGAAATAATGAAAAGAAGATTTTCAAGATGGCCACATACTGAATGTCAGATCAGAACCATTTTAATTAAGGATCAACAAAATATTATAAGAAGTCTTTTAGTGAAAACCCCATGAGGATATGAGCATTCATTCACGAGAAGTAGTGATAACAAGATTTTCAAGCTGGCAACTGTGGCAAACATATTAGACTTCAGATCGGCACCATTTTCATTTAGGACCAACTAGACATCATAAGAAGTCTGTCATGTATACACAATGTCAATATGACTTTCCAATCAGGAAGAGCAGTGATAACAAGATTTTCAAGATGGCTAATGTGGCAGCTAAATTGGACCTCGCATCTGCAACATTTTCATTTAGGACCAACTAGACATCATAAGAAGTCTTTTGGTGAAAACCCCATGTCAATATGGCTTTCCGTTTGAGAAGACTAGAGATAACAAGATTTTCAAGATGGCTGCTGTGATGGCCATTTTTGACATCAGATTGGCATCATTGTCATCCAAAACCAAGTAGACATCATAAGAAGTCTTTTAGTGAAAACCTCATGTTAATACGATCATCCATTCAGGAGGAGCAGCAATAACAAGATTTTCAAGATGGCCACTGTGTGGCAGTCATATTGGATGTCAGATTGGCACCATTTTCATTTAAGACCAACTGGACGTCATAAAAAGTCTTCTGGTGAAAACCCCATGTCAATATGACTTTCTGTTCAGGTGGAGTTGTGATAAGATTTTTAAGATGACTGCCATGGCAACCATATTGAATGTCAGATCAGCACCATTTTTATTTAGGACCAGCTAGACATCATAAGAAGTCTTTTAGTGAAAACCCCATGTTGCTATGACCATCACTTTAGGAGGATTAGCAATATCAAGATTTTCAAGATGGCCACTGTGGTGGCCATATTGGACATCAGATCGGCACCATTTTCATTTAGGACCAACTACACATCATAAGAGGTCTTTTAGTGAAAACCCCATGTTGATATGACCATCCATGTAGAAGGAGTAGCGATAAAATATTCAAGATGGACACTGTGGTGGCCATATTGGATGTCCGAACAGCATCATTTTCATTAAGGACCAGCTAGACCATGTGATGAATGTGTGTGTAAAGTTTCATGGCAATCCTGCAGGTAGTTTAGGAGGAGTAGTGATAACAAACTTGTGCTAATAGATGGATGGACAGGTGATGGACAACAGATGACGGACAATGGATGGATGCAAGACCATCCCATAAGCTCTTCTGTTTGGCTGATACAACTGGACCCAGAAAGCAGCTTTTATGACATCATCCAAACTGGAATGATTCAAAAAGGTCCAAGATGTAGCATTTGCACTGATCTCATGGGGTTTTTCTTGAAAGATATCTCTCTTATTAAGAGACTGAGAAGCTGTTTAAAAAGTCCAAACAATCCAGCTTCAGATGGTAGCTGCCAAAATATCAGAAGTATCTTTTGAAGGGAGAAAAAATACCAGTTATTACCCTTTCTTTCTTCCTCTTGATTTAGCTAGATAGAACTGGGCAAAGGAGTCTATTTTGATCATCCCTAGTACAGATACTAATGAGACTGGGGATTTCAAGGTGGGAATGCATCAGACTGACGGAGTCCACGACCCTAGCCCTCTGGTCTAGCACTGGAGAGACATAAAGAGGGAGTTTGTTGTTCAGCTTCACTGTGAACAAATCTACTATTGGCCTTCACCACAGATGAAAGAGTGTCTCTGATACCTACTGATGTAGAAACCATTCCAGAATATTCCTGTTGCCCTGGAATGTGGTGGACACAGAGTATTCTCCTCTGAAGCTGTCCAACAGAGGTTCCAAACTTCCAAGCAGAGAGAAGGAGCTTGAGAGCCTTTGCATCTGAATTATGCAATGACCGACATGGTGTCTGTAGCAACTATGATGCAGTGATGCCTTATACGGTTGATGCACTCTTGAAGCGCTAGAAAACCAGCTGGCATTGCTAGATTGTTGATAGGAAGGGAAACTTACTCCTGAGACGAACAGCCCTAGGTGAGCCACCAAACCTGAATCTGAGGCATTGGTGTAAAGGAAGGAGTGAGGTTCCAAAGCGTGAACTGGAATGCCAGTCAGAAACCTGTTGTGATATTTCACCAACTCAGATGACGATGAAACTTGGATCCAAAAAGGTTAAAAGTGGACTGGTCTTCAGCTTGCCAGAAGCAAGAATTGGAGGGGCAGCATATGAAGCATTCCTACGTCAACTACATCCGCTGCCATGTTCAGAGTTCCCAGGACAGTGAGGTAGAGATGAGCCAATGATGTCTTCTTCTCCAGTCTTGTTAAGAGAGCAAGTATCTGTGAGATTCTGTCGGAAGGAACACAGACTGTTCCTTGACAAGTGAAGAAATTC